>CM055404.1:45578516-45637141 GCA_029228625.1 Pseudolycoriella hygida | reverse complement strand
TCTTACTTACTTACTTACTTATCAGCCTTTCTAACCCAAGCGGGTTTTGGCTGACTCTACAACGTTTCTCCATCTGGAGCGATCCTGGGCCAGACTTCTCCACTGCGCAACGTCCAACTTTCGCGCGTCTTCTTCAACACCATCTAGCCATCTCTTCCGGGGTCTTCCTCTGCTTCTGTGGTTGTCGAAGTTTCGATCCATTACTTTTTTTGGCATTCGATCCTCGTCCATTCTCGCTACATGACCTGTCCATCGCAGTCTGGCAGATTTAATAGCTCCGACTAGTGTTTCGTCCCCGTAGATATCTGTCAGCTCTCTGTTTGTTCTTATCCTCCATCGTCCTTGTTCGTATAGTGGTCCACATATTGATCTTAGCACTCTCCTCTCGAAGCAGTTAAGTAGCGATTCTTGTTTGAGTGTCAAAGACCATGTTTCACAGCCGTACATTACGATGGGTCGGATCAGTGTCTTGTATAGGCAAAGTTTCGTGTTTCGACTGACCAGAGAGTTTCTAAACAGATGTTTCAGTGCGTAGAAGCATCTATTCCCCTGCATCAGTCTCGTCTTGATCTCTTCGTCTACGTGGTTGTCAGTGTTTATGATTGAGCCGAGGTATTTGAATGACTGGACAACTTCAAAGTTGTAATCGTCAATTGTGATGTTTTGTCCAATACGCGATCCTTGTTTTCTGTTTAGCGTAAGATATTTCGTCTTATCCTCACTGATTACCAGTCCAATCGTCTCTGCTTCTCTGTCCATTTCGACAAACATTTCCTTGATCGCGATCGTCTCTCGTCCCATCAAATCGGCATCGTCGGCGAACGCAGCAACTTGTTTTGAAGACGTAAATATCGTCCCGTTCCAGTTCACTGTCATAGCTCTGATGACCTTCTCCAACGCTAGATTGAATAGGATTGTCGATAGCTTATCTCCTTGACGTAGTCCAGTGTTTATGTCGAATGGGTCAGATTGGACGTTTAGAATCAGCACTTTACATTTGGTATTGGTCAAGGTTGCTTTCGTCAGGTTTATTAGCTTCTTCGGTATTCCAAACTCCTCCATAATACCGAATAACGCTGGTCTATCAATCGAGTCATATGCTTGTTTGAATTCTAAGAATAGCTGGTGTATGGTCACGTTGTACTCCCATGCTTTCTCCATTATCTGCCGAATTGTAAAAATCTGGTCGGTCGTCGATCTGCCTCTCCTGAATCCGCACTGGTAGTCTCCAGTGATTTCTTCAGCATAGATCTCCAAGCGGTTATAAAGTATCTCCGCCAGTACTTTGTACGCTACGTTGAGCAAACATATACCTCGATAGTTCGATAGCCCGAGTTCTTCCATACAGTTAAATTATAAATGGCATCTATTTCTTTGGCAGCAAATTTCTACTTTTAGCAGCAATATTATCTGTTCTGTTTTTCTGCAAATTTAATCTTTTTTTTCGGCAAATTCATTCCTTTTTTTCCGAAAATTTATTTTTTTTACCAGCAAATTTAATGGTGCTTTTGCAGCAAATTTATTATTTTTCTGGAAGCAATTTTATTGCTTTCAATCAGCAAAATTTGATGCTAAAATCAGCAAATTTTTACCAGCCAATTTGAATAGTTAAATGCAGAAAGGGGTCATCTCCATTAGCGAATTATAAGCAAAATGAAGTTCGCAATTTTTAGCCTTACATTTGATCACTCATCATTCATTTCTTGAAATATTATAATATTATTGTGATTTTTTAAGATAATCCTGAAGAAGTCTTAACGTATAGATTAAAATTTCGAACTTCATTTTGCTTATAATTCACTAATGGATATGACCCCTTTCTGCATTTAACTATCATTTATTTTCTAGCAGCAGATTTTTTACTTTTCGATCTGCAAAATTAATTTCAAAACCTGGTTTTTGGGGCGTTTTATTAAAGCGCAAATTCCCTAGTTTTGTTAACCACCTAGTTTTGTGATGTTTCGTAAAATAAAAAGTTCCTTAACGTCGTCACCTAGTTTTTAGACATTTTGTAAAAGGAAAATCTCCTTAGCTTTGCTAGCCACCTAGGTTTTTGTTTCGTTTCATTAAAGCGCATATTACCTCGTTTTGTTACATTTCGTAAAAGGAAAAGTTTCTCAGCTTCGTCAGTCATCTACTTTGGGAACACCCATAAAGGACGTCACTTTTTGAGGCTATTTTCGTTATTTTCATAATATTTCGTAATTGCTAGAGTAGTCGGCAAATGCCAACCGACCGTCAAATATGTTTTGATCTATTGTTTTGCTATCAACGTTTAGATCAGCATATAAGTGTTAATTTAATTGTTGTCTAGAGACGGATGCAAACTGTAAACGTTAACGAAACAGAAGACGCTAAGTGGCATCTTCAGGATGATATAAACTTGGAAGGTGTAGAGATCCCAGATGAAACTTTTGCAATGAGCAACATTGTAATATCCGTTCAGACTTCTCTGCACTGTGAGTGGCAAAGCTTATTTTCGTGAATTCTTGCAAAAATTCGGGAATTTTGTGCATTTTTCGCCAAATTCGGACGTCCTTGGGGGGGGGGCGGGGGGGGGCTAAACGAACAAAGCGGGACAGGAGGTAGGGGGAGTCGAAAAAGTCGCTAAAAGTCGGAAAATCTCCTTAGCTTTGCTAGCCACCTAGGTTTTTGTTTCGTTTCATTAAAGCGCATATTACCTCGTTTTGTGACATTTTGTAAAAGGAAAAGGTCCCTAGTTTTGCTAGTCATCTAGGCCTTCGCGCCGTTTCATTAAAGCGCAACTTCCCTAGTTTTGTTAGCCACCTAGTTTTGCAGCTGGAAAATATAAAATTTGCTAATGAAGATGAAAAAATTTCTTGCTGAAAAATACTAATTTTGCTGCTTAAAAATCCATAAAATTACTGATCCCAAAATAAATAAATTTGCTGATGAAAAAATAAATTTGTGAACAAATCGAATAAAATTGCAGAAAAAAAAGAATAAATTTGCTGATAAAAACATCAAATTTGCTGCTTAACAAAAATAAATTAGATAGGTAAAAATATATATCCCAATTATAAATTCCAACTACGCAATGATAGTTGCGCCGGTTTTTACACTTCAACAGATTCGCTTGAATGGTTTGTGCAACATTTATTACGTGGTTGTTTGTTATGTTTGGAATAAACCTGCTTACGACGTGCTTACAATATTGTAGAACGTCGTGAAAGAGTAGAAGGCTAGCTGAGGGAACGGGTTATCTCGGTGGTAACGTACTGGCTTTCCACCAAGAATATCCGGGTTCAATCCTGGTGGGGACTGGAAATTCTGTATAGGATTTTTCTTCAATGTATGGCATGAAAGTAACGTTCCTATCCCACACACACCCATAATATGGGTAGTTGTGAATTTGGTGCCACAACGAATCGTACATAGAAGAATGACAAATATGACGTAACCCATATTCTATGAATTCTGTGTACAAATATCTGAGTCTGACTTTAGGCAAAGATATAATTAACACAAGAAGAAAACGCTACCGTTAGGCGTGGTTCGGAATTCATGTTAAGCATGTGGTCCAAAAAATGCCTGCCGGTAAAACACATTGACGGGGCGAACTAGCATTCACCTGTTGGAAGTAGTCAACAAATAAAGACAGTTCTATTGTGAATTGTTCATACGTAATTAGTGAATGTTGACTTTTTTCGTTGACTACTTCAGTGTACACATTGAAATAGGAATAGGAATGAATTCAATTAGGAAAAACCAAAATTAGGAATCTGGCAATCAGGAAAAAACCAAAAGTAGGAAAATAATTTTTGAGAGAATGCGTCGCAGGCCGTGATAAATCTTTAAAAAAAAAGCGGGGTCGAGGGGCGGCATATCCCCCTTGCAGTGTCGAAGGGGCAGAGCCTCTAGATGGGTTTGGAAAGGCAGGAACGGCACGGAAGACAGCCTGCAGGACGTTAGAAGCTCGCCGCAGGCGCGGGGGTTAAGGCCCCCTCCATACCAAAAATAAGATTGCGACCTCCTTAGGAATTGAAAAATTTGATATTTTTCCTGTTTTATTTCCTTCCTGATTTTCGTTTTTCCTTATTTTAGGTTCCTGATTATCGTTTCCTGATTTTCATTTCCTGAATTTTGGTTCCTGATTTTTTCTTTCCTAATTCAAGTGGACATTCAATTCGTCATCTAAGGACCATGATCGGTGCCCCCCTCCCCTACTCCCGGGTCGAAATTCGACTGGTTACAAACGTCGTGGTAAAGGCAATAGACCCCTTTTCTAAGCACTACGTTCTTCGTACGGGTCCAAAAATGACAAATTCAGCGTCATAGATCAAGCCAGTGTCGCCACCTATACTTGTATAGACAACAAATTTTACCAGCAAAATATACTATCAAATATTGAATACTTCAGCCTGTAGGTTGAAGTAGTCAACAACGATAGTCAACAATCACTAATTTCGTATGATGTTGCCGCCTACATGCTGAAGTAGTCAACAAAAAAAAATATTTTTTTTTTGACTACAAAAAATGTTGATTACTTCACCCTATAGTCTGAAGTAGCCAACGAAAAAAGCCAACAAAAAAGTCATGTATGGGAAAATGACGTTTTTGAAAAGTTGGGGGCCAGCCCCCGGGCCCGGAAAACGGTGCTAAATAGTCCCCGAGAAAAAGTCTGTTAACGAAATCTGAACCGATTTAGGCGGTGCTTGGAAATTTGAGTTTTGTCCATTTTAGACAAAATTAAAGAAAATTTTAGGGGAAGTTTGGTGGTTATTTTGGATCAGAATGGTCCCAAGAACATGATTTGTCAGAACATTGTGAGGCTCACCAAATGGTAGCACTGGTGGTCGGCAGTGTGGGGATGAGTATGAAAATTTCTGAATAACTGTCCCATCATCTGGCCAGCTCGACACCTTACTACTTAGTACTTAGTAGTACTTAAGTAGTACTTAGCCAGATCCTCTTACACCAGCAGGCGAATTACGAATGACGGTAAATGCACCAAGCCTCCTCTAATGTTAATTTCCACTCTTTGCTAGACATATAGACACTAGACACTCTCTTCCTTCTACAGCGCAACAGTACTGCCGTACAAAGTATAAAAACCTTACAAACCGGTTTCAACTAAAGAACTTTTTTTTTAAAACCGGTTTGCAAGGTTTTTATACTTCTGACGGCAGATCAGGATACGAAAAAAAAGTCGAAGAAAGTAAATTTAGCTTCGATTTATTTGAATGTCTTAATGCAATAATTAAGAAACGTTACTATGTCCGCAATGGTTACAATATGTCAAATCTCGAGTACAATTTCTGCATCTTGTAAGACTTTCTCTATTTTTTTGCCAGCATTCAATGACTCCAAAGACTAGGTCCATAGGCCAATCTTCCTCAGGCTTAACCATTTTCAAATGATTCAGCACTTTTTGTTTCAAGGTCACCAAATTGAATTTAGTTGCCAAATCCCAAAATGCAAGTGGATTGTCTTCATCAAAAGCAAGTTTTACTTTGTCCAATTTGTTCTTAAACTCTTCCAATTTGTACTGGTCTGCAAATGCAGCGCTTTCTCTCAGCTCAGTCACAGATAGTGGTGCTTTCTTTAATCCTGACCCCATTCGTTCTTTCAAAAGTTTACGGACCTTATCTTCCACGTCTTTGATCTCATATTTATGCAAGTAAAAGTAGACATTGGTCGCCTGTTCAACAGTCAGTGAATCTATTTTCACTAGCCCATAAAGGACTTGCATCATCAGCTTGAAAATACAATGCTGGTCAAAGGGTACGTCATCGCTTAGCTGAATTGTATTGTCTCGCGAAGACGGAATGGAATCACCAGCATCCACGTCTGAAGATGATTTCTTGCTCCAGCGTTCATCGAACATAACCTTAACAACTGGTGAAATTTCTGCCAACATGGAAACCGAGCCCTTTATTTTGCTTTTCTGATTCGGAAATTCGAAAAAACGTCATCGTTCTCGTCGTTCTCAATGACAAGTTTTGTTAAAAGTTCCACAGTCTTTGAGTCCATTTTTAAAGTAATTGTAATCACAACTCGTTCTTAATTTACAACACGCAAACTGCGTTTTTTTGATGTTAGTTAGTAAGTGATCAGATGGTACTTTTCGGATTCCTCGTTTCGCTATCTATGTACTTGAACTTTTTGAAAAATTTTTACCTTTACAAAAATATCATGGGCGCGCGGTAGCGATGCGCCCGTGACGCAAGTCCCCATACGATCAAAAAATTAGGAACAATTTTTTTCGTAGACGGCGGAACCATATATACAGCTAAGTTTTGCCTTTTTTGCCTTGCGTCGTACCACCTGAGACCTACTTTTTCAGATTCTACGTAAAATTTTGATTGAAATGGACATTTACTCATTCAAATCGGTCCAGTGGATCCGAAGATATGACCTTTAGAAAATCATCAGTTTCCATACAAAATGTGCCATTTCATAGAAGCCAATGTCAATGCAAACATCCTACGTTAGTTAGTGGGTTAGTTAGTTAGTTCCAGAGCCATTTGCGTGAAAACCGACTTTTTTGGCTCGTGCTCGAAAATGGCTCGATAACTTTTCTTTAAATTTTGCAGGAACCTTCAGGTGGCATTCTACGCCATATGAGATTTAAAAAAAAAGGGGGGGGGGGGTACCGGCCTCGTTTGGTGGATAGATGTTTGGTGTCAGAGGAAAAGTTGATGGGTTGGGTGTGTAGTGTGTCAGGGTGACCAACAAAATGGCCGACGGTGGTATGGGACGGACTTAGGGGGAAAATTATTTATTTTAAAATTGGAGTCAAAGGAAAAGTTGTTGGGTTGGGTGTGTAATACACGCAGTAAAAATTTAATTTTCCCCCTAAATCCGTCCCATACCACCGTCGGCCATTTTGTTGGTCACCCTGACACACTACACACTCAACCCAATAACTTTTTTAATATTTTTTTTTGTACATATGTGTAAACATATATCGTGTCAAAGGAATTTTTTTTTCGACGAAAATTTTTTCGCCGGAAATTTTTTTTCGCCGAAATTTTTTTTCGTCGAAAGTTTTTCTCGCTGAAAAATATTTTTTGCTGAAATTTTTTTTCGCCGAATTTTTTTTTCGCCGAAATTTTTTTTCGACAGAAATTTTTTTCGCCCGAAATTCTTTCTCCAAAATTTGTTTTCTCTTTCCTTCCAAAACTACTGTTATCACAACAAAACCCCTTTTTAAAAGAGGAACGTGACGCATGTCCTCGTCTCTTCTTCCAAAACAACTGATATCAATTTGGGTGATGATTGCAGCTTCGGAACGCACAAAATTCTTTTGAAATATTTTCACTTTTGATTAAAAAAATGCGTCACTTCTGCCGGACCCTCCCAACGTAATAATTTTTCTGCGCTTTCAGATTTCGCACGCCAAAAATTTGGCTACCCGTACTCCACACATTACGCAAAACTTACTTTTTTTCGTGTCAAATCTGAAAGAACAGAAAATCTATAACATTGGGGGGTCAGGCATTTGCAACGCATTTCTTTAATCGAAAATGAAAATATTTCAAAAGAATTTGCTGCGTTCCGAAGCTGCAAGAAGAGACGTGACGTAGTCTCCCTTTTAAAAGGGGTTTTTGTTGTGATTGAAATTTCCAGAAAAAAAAATTAATTTTGAAAAATGTAAGTAAAATTGAAACAAAAAATATGAAAAAAAAAATTTCACACAAAACATTTTTTTTTGTACTAGGGCCGATCTACGAATCGACCTAGAGCACTTAGGAGAGGCTTCTGATCCATACATCCACGAACAAAAAAGTTCGGCTCTTTTTTCTCTGTAACACTGAACAAAAAGCCTCTTCATTAAAGAAATATTCACGAAAAACCACCAAATATCGTATAGGATCGCACAGCGTGAGTTGGACCCATACCGAGGACTCTACAGCCCGAACCACTCAACAGATTTTAACTAAGTGAAAAAATTCCACCAACCTTCACAAAACCACTTTTTCGACCATAACTTCGAAAGTTTTCAAATGATTCCGCCCAAATTCATTTTTTCAATGAATTTTATGATTATCTTTCAGGAAAAGAAAAGATTTTGAAAATTGGATAAGATTTACCCGATTTATGTAGAAAAAACACGTTGGGCCCTAGTAGATATTCAGTTTTAGGGCCCTGTCTGAGTCCATAAGCTCAAAATTGAAAAAGTTTCTTCCATAAAATGTCAGGCATGCCCAAGTCTTTCAAACAAACATAAATTTATGAAAATCGGAAAAGATTTACTCGAGTACAAAAGACCAAAAAAAAAAAACTTAAACGGCCCTAGCTCAGCGGCCCTTGGGACGACTTTGCCCAGATTCAATCCCAAAAAAAAATTTTCAATTACCTTTCAGGGAAAAAAAGTTTTGAAAATTGAAGCTTCCATAAGGTTACACAGTTACACAGTTCAAACAAGCGCTACTTAAAGTTTGATTGACAAGACACCCAAAGCTAGTGACTCTACGCGCTGAGACCCCCAACGCGGCTATGACTTTTTGCTTCGATAATTCTAAAAGTTGTCACTTTTGGCGTAAATCTTTAATCGATTCGAAACTTCTAGTGATTTGCTGAGTGAACAACAAAAGATTGTGCCGCACTATTTGTCACAAAAAGACATGATATATGACGAACTGTTTGCGTTCGACGCTCCTCCTTCAGAGAAGTAAACGTTTTTTTCTAAAATATTTTTGGCTCCCAATATCAATTCGAGACCTTTATAGGACAGGGACTCGAAGATTTGTGCCTGCCTGATCCCATCGTACTTGGCACTACCTTCGAATTTACCTTGCGCGTTAGAACTTTCATTGTCGGCGCCTCTGGATGGCGCGCCATGGCATTACGTAGATTTGAGAATTTTACCATTTTCTTCGCCAACAAAGTTTTTCCAACTTATGTACTAGCCTTTACATTTATTCCGAATCTAAAAGTGTCTCAAATTCATCGAGTTGCCTCCGTAACTAATTTTCCGAATTCCGTATATTTCAAAATATGGCTAGAAGTTTAAAATTCAAAAGGCTTGAGAGAATTCACAGCAGACATTTTTCATGAAAGAAAAGATGCAAATAGATGAAAGCCGAAGTATTATGAAGTAACCATTTTCACAATGTGCCAATGGTAGTTTCGTTCAACTACCTCAATGCCATTTGATGTTTCATTTTAATTGCTACTGTCCAATGAAAAGGTTATCCTCTTATCAACCCCCATTTTAATTCTCTTTTATTTAAAATTAAAAAGAATCATTACCTTGATAGTTACATCACAACTCACAACTCTATGCTTACGTGAGTTTTTTGTTTATTATTTATTTGATGGAATATTGCGGTGAGTAGCTAGGGAGATTTTCGCTGCCTAGTTACGTATACATTTTCTGCTAACGTAAAAGCTGACCTTTTCCAAATTGTAAAAAAGAAAATAATTTCAATGGATGTTTATGGTTCATTTCATTTATTAGGAGACTTCGAAGAATTGATTGTAATTGCCAATAAACATTTATTGTGAGCTCGTGGAATATTCATTGAATGCTTGACGAGTAAGCTTGTTAAATTTTACGTAATTGTGCAAAGTGGATTGAGGTAAAGGTAATTCATTTTTTTTTTTTGCTTAACATTTTATTCCGAACGTGAAGTCATAGATGGAATTCAATTTCATTTTTATGAGCTAATGAAATTTTTAGAAAGCATTAATTGAGGTGATTTTCTTTCAAAGCATTTATTGACATGTCATGTTTTCGAAAGCGCTGATCGAATAGGAAGCACTAAAAAATTAAACTTACAATGAAATCGTTTGATTTGTAATTACAACATGCCAACCAGAGCGTTAATGCGGTAAAATAACTTGGTAAATTATCCGGTATAGTAGATCTATACTGTTTACTGTTAGTTATAACCTCAAATTGAAAGAGCTTCTGAGAATCTCAGAAATTTCAATCTGAGAAAAAGACATTATTTGTATGATAGATTCAAGGGTCGGTTCATTTTTTCAAAAAATCTCATGAAATTGCTTATTTTTTCACACACAATATTGTACTGTCGCAAAAACATCAAAAACATTTTTTTTTAATTTTCTGAGAAAGAAGAATCGAGAAAGTCACTTTTCTGCCATTCTGGGGCAGGTCTCCGAAACTATTTTTTTTTGTATATTTCGCTATTTGCACATTGTGCACAATGTTCCCTTCATTCGTACTAATTGTAGTTTCGTTACCCAAAAACTTTTTGTGACGTTTTGTAAAAGGAAATTAGCTTCGTTACCTACCTAGTTTTTGTAGCACTTCTTAAAAGGAAAAGCTTCCTAGTTTTATTCGCCATCTCGTTCTTGTGATTTTTTTTAAAGGAAATATTTTCCATATTGAAGAGTCGCTTGTTAATGTTTCTCTATAAGGATTTGTTGAGTGTTCAATATAACACTTTGGAATGAATGAAGAGCGTGAACTTATAGGTAAGGGGTCATGCACAAATTACGTACGCAGTTTTTTTGATGTTTTTGACCCCCTCCCCCCCATCGTACACTTCCGTACTAATTTACTAATTTTGAGACCCCCCTGTCGTGTACGTACGATTTTCCATACCCCCCCGCCCCCCGTCATTAAAAGAATATATTTTGAAAAATCCCTTTATTCGTTCGTCCATGCCTGTGTCATATGTTTCTCTATAGAAATGACAGGCACTTTTTTCATTTCATTTTGTTTCTTTTTAATTTCTGAATTCGACTCCTTGGAATGTTCCATGTCATCTATATTCAACCAGTCGGCTTCCTTTACGTCGTCTCGAGCTATGATTGCCAACAGTTCGTTGGCTCGAAGAGCGGCGATACGTTTCGGTCGCACTTTCGGAACGATTTGTGAATTCGAATTCGATAAAATTAATCAAAATTAATTTTTTTTTCTGCGTACAGCCGATTCATTCCTTTTTTACCTAGTTTGAAGAAATAGATGACAGCTTCACTTTCAAGCGTGCCCAGCAAATTCAGTTATTCCCAAGTCATAGATTTTATGCGCTAAATTTGAATGCGCGATAGTAATTTCAAATTTTTCGGGGAGTTGAGGGAAACGTGAACATTGCAAAGAAAAATTTGATTTTACCAGAAACCACTATAATAGAATGAAAATTGGTATTTTATTTAATTGATGCAAAAGTTATTGTGCATCTCAAAATAAGTGATGAATGAAACACCTTCACTGGTTTGCGACGTGTGCAAGCAATCTTTTGACACTAAGCGAAAACTGGCTGTCCACCGCAGCGGTCATGCGAAAGAAGCTGCCGGCCGAATAAGAGGAAGACTGAATGGAACAACGCCAAAGGATGACACCAGAACCAACAAATCAGCATTGGATTCTGAATGACAAAAGTTTGTAAAATCTTTCGAAAATTTTCAAAATTGCGAATCTTTCGAATAAACCAAATTCGATGCCAATATTTAAATCTTCCAACAATTTTTGTTCACTGCCAATAATGTATACCCGGAATCTTTCATATCGAATGTCATTGGCAATCGCGTGGACAGGTTTTACAACAAGAACACCAAGAACGAAGCTAAAGAACAACGATTCAGAGCAGCACCGTATGTTCCTGACCTGTCAGAACGTCTAAAGAAATCGTTGAGCAAATGCAACCTCACGCTGAGCTGTAAAACCACGATCGGAATCACCAAACAAAAGCTGAAAGACCGAATGGCTTCCGAAAATCGGTACAAATTTACATAAAATGTTAGTTTTGTAATTTTTTCTTGTTTTTCCTCTTCCTAACAATTTTTGCATATTATTATTTTCGCTTATCTTTAAATGGTAGATACTATTCACACAAAGAATAGCAATCCTGAGGAAAATTTCGAAATTTGCCAGTAAAAGCTCATGACAGGAAAGTTTTACAATGAAGGTGAAGAAAAAAGTCACATTTGCGCAGATGTGATCGGCACATTCGCCTATAGAAAGCAGGGGTATTCAGTGGTATAGGTCACATATCGGCACATTTATACCTAAAGTTTTGAGATGTGCACTCACCCGTTCAAAAAGTTTTTTAGAAAAGCGAAATGGGCCGTTCAAAAATTCTGTGTTTCACATCTGTGGAAATTATGTGAACGGCACATTTTCCTTACCAACCGTTCATTTCAGTAGTGTTAGTGCACATCTCGGCGCATTCCATCATAAAAAGAGATAATTGATGTCCAGCCATCGACAAAAGTTGATAGGTAGGCCAAGATGAGGAAATGTGAAATTAGAAAAAATGTGAAAATCACATGTGAATTTGCACCGATTTTCGGAAGCTTTCTTTTTTACTATGCTTTACTATACTATGCTTTAAATTACAATCTCATAAGTAAAGTTAAGATTTTTTTTAGGTAAAAAGTTAGTTACGGTCGTGTGCTTATAAATTTACTTGTTATCAAGTTTCAGCTGTTTTCAAGGTCTTCCATAGACCAAATACATTGAAAAAAGAGATAATGTTGAAAACAGCATAACAAGTAAATTTAAGAGCACGTGTTTATACATTAATCGAGAAATTTTAAAATTTCATTAAACATTGTGTACTGAGTTACCTTTCAGAATTGTTTTTGACTAAAAAAACTATAATTTTATAACATTAATTGTCGCAGTATTGCAAAATCTCTTATTTTGAAATTTCCCGACTAAGCAACAACAACTTTTGAATCAATTAAATAAAATACTAACTTTCGTCCTATTATCATAGTTACTGGTAAAATACAATTTTTCTATGCGAATTCCACGTTTCCCGCAGCTTCCCGAAGTTTGGACAGAACTTTATTTGCTGGCTACAGTAAAAAATTGTTTAATTTTGTCATCTATTTCTGCAAACTAGGTCAAAAAGGAATGAACCGGCTGTACGTACAATCGTGCTCGACACCCCCCCCCCCACCGTACGCTTCCGTACGAATGTTGAAACCCCCTCCCCCCCAAAGTGCGTACGTAATTTGTGTATGACCCCTAAGTACCTCTAACTGAAGGAGACTAACAAAATTAGGGAGCCTTTCCTTTTACGAAATTTCATAGTTTTGTTAGTCAACTAGATTTGTGACATTTCGTAAAAGGAAAAGTTTTCCAACTTCGTTAGCCACATAGTTTTTCTAATATTTTGTAAAAGGAAAAGTTCCCTAGGCTCGTTAGCCAACTAGCTTTTCGTGGCGTTTCATTAAAGCGCAAATTCCCTAGTTTCGCAAGTTTCTCAGCTTCGTTAACCACTTAGTTTTTGTGACATTTCGTTAAAGGAAAAGTTCCCTAGCTTCGTTAGCCACCTAGTTTTCGTGACATTTCGTAACAGGAAAAGTTCCTTTGCTTCGTTAGCCACCTAGTTTTCGTGACATTTCGTAAAAGGAAAAGTTTCTTAACTTTGTTAGCCACCTAGTTTTTGTGCTATTTTGTAAAAGTGAAAGTTCCCTAGCTTCCTTAGCCAACTAGCTTTTCGTGACGTTTCATTAAAGCGCAAATTCCTTAGTTTCGTAGACCACCTAGTTTTCGTGGCATTTCGTAAAAGGAAAAGTTCCCTAGCTTCGTTAAGCCAACTAGCTTTTCGTGACGTTTCATTAAAGCGCAAATTCCCCAGTTTCGTAGGCTACCTAGTTTTCGTGACATTTCGTAAAAGGAAAACTTTTCCATATACATATACAAATACAAATACATATCATGTACATATTATAAAATTGATGAACAATTACATTGAAAACTTTCTTCTTTGTGTAAGAGTTTTGGTTGAATGTTACGTCTTTCCATGTGCAAATAGTCTCTTTTATACATTGTTGGCTATTTGCACATTGTACAAATAGTCTCTTCTATATATTTTTGGCTATTTGCACAATGTGTAAATAGCCAACACTATAAAGAAGAGACTATTTGCACAATGTGCAAGGAGTCTTTTCGTTTTTTTTATTATAGGCCAATTCTTCATCTTTCAAATGATGCCAAACTCAATGATTTACGATAGAAATTACTTTTTTGGCGACTCTTACAGTGAAGTGACGTTTGGCAATATTTTGATCAAAGTTTACTCAGTTTTTCAATTTTAATTCAGAATTCAGAATTTGTTGTTGAGTAAACCCAACTGTGAAAGAAGAGATCAACATTTCGCCATCTAGTGCCAATCTTCAGTCAAGTCATGCACCTTGATATGCTGAATGGTCGTAATGGACAAAGTGCTGACGCATCTATTTGTCTCGGTTAGAGGTATTGATTGGACTAGCGAACTGCTGCTGAAGTTTGTATGAAACATTTCTTACTCTAACCCTGAGTGTATTAACTCCAACGTTAACTCAAGAGCTTATTACGCTCATCAAAGCCTATGCGATCGTATAGTGGCAGATGCCAACATATTCTTCTTCTTCTTCTTTTGTAGCCTTTTTATATCCACTGCTGGATGTAGGCCTCCCCCTTTGATCGCCACTCGTCTCGGTCCATTGCCACTTGCTGCCAATTTGCACCTGCCGTTCGTTTGATGTCGTTTGTCCATCTTTCCGGTGGACGTCCCATTGGTCGCTTCGTTGGTGGCCGCCATTGCCTAATTGTTTTTGTCCATCTATCATCGGTCATTCTGGCGATATGGCCAGCCCAATTCCATTTCAATGACGCTATTCGTATCATGACATCGGTGACTTTAGTTTGCTGCCGGATCCATTCGTTTGTCAGTTTGTCTCTAAGTGAAATCCCCAGCATCGCTCGTTCCATTGCTCTTTGCGCAACTCTCAACTTTTTGGCCGATGCTTTCGTTATCGTCAACGTTTCGGCTCCATAAGTCAACACTGGCAGCACACACATGTCGAACACTTTTCTCTTCAGGCTGTTATTCATATTGCTTTTGAATATATATCGCAGTTTACCGAATGCAGCCCAACCGAGTCCTATTCTTCTTCGTATTTCGGCAGTTTGATTTTCGAGACCAAGTCTGATGTCATGACCGAGGTACTTGTAGGAATCCACTATTCCAATCTCTTCATCTCCAATTTTGATTGGTTGAGCTCCAGTGATGTTTGTCAATATTTTCGTTTTTGACAAGTTCATCTTCAACCCAATTTTCCGTGCTTCCTCATTTAACTGCAGCAGCATCGTTTCGGCTTTTTCCATTGTCAATGATGTCAGGGCTATGTCATCGGCGAATCGGAGATTATTCAAAAATCTTCCATTTATGTTAATCCCCATTTCACTCCAATCCAACTTTTTGAAAACAGTTTCTAATGCCGATGTGAACAGCTTCGGTGAAATCGTATCGCCTTGACGGACTCCTCTTTTTACTTGGAATTTATCGGTGTGTTTGTGCATCTTCACAGACGACGTTGCATGTTCGTAGATGTACTTGATTAAACGTGTATATCTAGAATCGATTCTACATTCGTCCAAAGAATCCATGATCGACCACAGCTCAACTGAATCAAATGCTTTCTCGAAGTCGATGAAGATTATAACGATCGCTATTTTGTACTCATTACACTTTTCGATTAGGCTCCTCATCACTTGTAAATGATCGTTCGTGCTGAATCCTGATCGAAAGCCGGCTTGCTCTACCGGCTGATAGAAGTCTAGTTTCTTGGTGATTCTTTTTGTTATCACTTTCATAAACAGTTTATATACGTGTGATAACAAACTGATGGGCCGATAGTTTTCGAGCCAACATATTGTAACTATGTAATGTGAGGTTTTAGTTCGATTTAAACTGTTTGCACACATATCGATTTACCCGTTCTATCTAATGATAGCAAATCAGTTAAATCATGGGCGGTCATTACGGAGAACAATTTCCGGATATGTGAGGGAGCACACAAACTCGTAATTAATTCAGAAAATCTGTTGTTGAGTAAACCCAGGTTTTCGATTTTAACAAACTTTAACTCACTCTAAAAGTCGCCAGAAAAGGAATTTTTGTTGTAAAACATTGAGTTGAAAGGTAATGAATTGGCCTGTAATAAAAAAATTGTTTCGGAAACCTGTCTCTAATTGGTTGTCTTATGGAAGGAAAAAAAAACCCCAAAATAGCGGAAAAGTGACCTACTCGATTTTTTCCCAGTAGAAGATTTTCTCAGAAAAATAAAAAAAAAATGTTTTTGCATCAACACAACGTTTTGTGTGAAAGAAGAAGCAATTTCATGAGATTTTTCGAAAAAATAAACTACCTAATCGAAAGAATCCGTGTCTGTCACACGAACATATCACTAGGAGTGAATGTTAACAAATCAGCGATAGAAAAAAATGAAATGAAATAATTAACTAGAACTTATGTCCTACAAAGTCGAAAAAAGTGAAATAAGCAGCGCTTTTTTACCTATGAGATACTTCCCTCCGAATTTCACCCATCCTGTTCTCCACCTAAATTATATCGGCCATCTTCGCACTACATGCGTAGATTTCTTTATGAAGTTTTGCAAACTTTGACATAAGCCGACGCCGCAGCAGGGAAAACTGCCATCTTGGTGTTGATTCGAAAAGTGAACATCGACAGTGAAACAATGAACCCGGGTGTTCGAAACACAAATCCGAATTTTTTTTTTCGAAATAAAGGATGTAAGAGAGCTTTAAAGAGTTTGAAGCAGGCGGCTCCCCTCTCGAGATGTGTTCATGTGCTACCTTTTTGAACGATCCTCAAACAAAAACATACTTTGCTTTTAATTTCCCCTAAATTAGGAGCTATTAGCTTAAGTAATATTGTGTATGATAATAATAATAAATGAAAAATAATGGAGCGTACGAGTTTGATTTAATGAAATACTTAAAGGCCTTAATGGAACAATGAAACGTAGATTTTAATTACCAAACTTCATGGAATCCGTAAATGGTAAGTGGTTAAAAACATAATCTCATGATGATGCATTTGTTCTATTTGTATGCATCAATCCTCTGTAAATTTCATGGAAAGATGTAAAAGACTTGGTTCGGTTTTTACATTTATCAATAATTACACAAACCGCCCCTAATTTGCAATTTAAAAGCTAACAAAAACAGTGGTTCATTATTGATTATGATATGGTTGTACAATGGGGCTCGGATAAAAAAATATAAATATTCAATCAAACCATCTGCACCACACGCATAACCCTCTATCTCTGTAGAACAAAAAATGTTTGGAATAATTTCTGAATTTTATGAATAATATTAGTGAACTGATATTATTTTGCGTCCATTTTGTTTCACCGAAGTAATGAATGGTCGGAAAAAATATTTTTTAATTTATTTATGAAAATTTTAAATAAATATTTGATTTCAACTATTCTCGCCGCTCTAGAATACAATCTGAAGTGAAGTGTTGATTTTAATAATGATGAATATGAATGTAACAAATCAATCAAAATCAACAACCCATTCAATTCCATTAATTCACTTTTGACTGTTAATTCTTGAAACATTTAATTTATTCCGATTTTTATGTATTTTCTCTCAATTTATTTGAAATAACAAGAAAAAAAGTACACACAAAAGATACGGTGAAATAAAAAGCAGCAATTTTATGTTCCCAGTCTCCTCCTATTATTCAATGTAAGCCGTTTTTGTGAATTTGCACTCAGTGTACTTTCAAATGTAGGAAAAGATTTTCGGCAAACTGCACAGCAAACGTTTGGCTGGATGCCAAACCGCGCCCGTTTCCTATATCGCATATTATTGTTATATGGGATACTACACAAGTGTATGGAAAGCATATAACTCCAGAACACTAAGAGGTCCAATACGATTTCTACGAATTCATCCAGCGCATGGTATGTTTAAGAAGGTAAATAAATTATTTATTTATTCAATGACATGTACAATATTTATGTGAATCGAATAGGCATACAGACCTAACTTCGTTCGGTATGAAAGTACGAAGATTTAAGGCGTTGCGAAAATAGTTGTTCAAAGTTGATTAAAATGTCCGTAAATAACTTTCGGCTTCAGCTAACGAGACAAACATTTTACAATTTCACTTTTGTTCCGTGGAGGTAACGAAGAAACAATAAAACGAAGCACAAGAAAGGAATTTAACGCATAGGTCGCTTTTTGCGATTCTAATTTTAGGAGTATTTAAGATGTTTTAGGAGAGCAATTTGTATCATTGTTTGTTAGTTTTTAAGGGGCCGTTCATAAATTACGTAATGCAATATGGATAGAAGGGAGTCTAAGGATAAGGTTGTCGGCAGGGGTAGGAAATGCTTGAAATACGACTACTTATGTTGCGTAATTTATGAACGACTTCAATTGTATACGGGGCATTCCGAAAGTTTTTAGAATGAGGCACTTCTTACGTTTTTTAAAGGAAAATCTTCATATCAGTCAAAAAGTTTGGCATTTTTTAGGCAGTTTGTTCGAAAAAAAAATTTTGCCCACCGACGCCACGACAGGCTTGGAAAGAGAACACCCTTTTTTGCTTGAATTTCCAAGAATATTATGTCTGATCGTGACTTTCTGAGTTGACCAAGTCGATGAAATATAGTTTTTCGGAAAATTTATTCATTTTTGAAAAATCCTACATAAACCGTTCCGAAAAAACTAGTCCAGTTATGTTTGTGCTGTACAGCTCTACTTGGTGTGGAACCCAGGAAAATCTCTGAGAGGGGGTAAAATTTTCGACGCTCCAGACTTCGTTAGGAGCAATTTCTACACTGGAATTAGTAGTCATCAGAGGAGAGCTACCAAATAACATTCTGCTTTGTTTCGTCGAACTCCACAGTTTGACTAACTCGAAAATGTCATTTTGTATGGGAATTCTGAGGTTGCTCTATTTTCAAGCCTTCAGGGCGTGGGTAGGCAAAGTTTTTTCCAAGAGATTGTCTCAAACTTCCTATAGGACATTCTCAACGAAAAGTGCGGCGCTATTATCCTCGTAACGTCGATATCATGAAGCAACGGCGCAAAAAATCTTTGCAAGCCCTTAAAATAAGCCCAGAATTTAAAATCGACCTGCATGGGACTCTGACCCATACCTCCATGGACAAAAAAATGTGTTTCTTTTTTATCTACAACACTGCACAAAAAACCTCATTATCAAAGAAATATTCACCAAAAAAACCAGCGCAGCGTGAGTTGTGCCCACACTAAGGACTCTATAGCCCGAGCCACTCCACAGATTTTCACTAATATAATTTTCCTCATTTTCTGATGTCGATATCTCTCATTCAAAACCTTGAAGAGCGACTTCTGTTCCAATTCGTAGTGATATGAGTGAAAAAGTTCCAACAACCTTCAAAAAGCCACGTTTTTTCCCACTTTTTTGACTGCAACTTTGAAAGTTTTCAACCGATTTTGCCCAAACTGAATCCCGTTATCAACTTTCTGATTATCTTTCAAGAAGAAAAAAAGATGTTGAAAATCGGATAAGATTTACCCGATTTATGTAGAAAAAACACGTAGGGCCCTAGTAGAGACTCAGTTTTAGGGTCCTGGCTGAGTCCAAAAGCTCAAAATCAAAAAAGAGTCTTCCATACGTTGTGAAGCATTCTCACAACTTTGAAACAAAAAAAAATTATGAAAATCGGAGAAGATTTACTCGAGTTATGTACAAAAGACCAAAAAAAACTTAAAGGGCCCTAGCTCATTGGTCCTTGGAACAGCGCCTAGATTCAATAAAAAAAAAGATTTTTCGATTACCTTTCAAGGGAAAAAAGTTTTTGAAAATCGGTTGGGTTTTACTCGAGTTATCGTGTATATCCGATTTTCAAATTCTTTTTTTTTTCCTGAAAGATAATCTAAAAATTGATTAAGGGATTGAACTTGGGCAAAATCGGTTGAAAACTTTCGAAGTTACGTTCGAAAAAGTGGTCAGAAACCTGGTTTCTTGAAGGTGTCTGGATTTTTTTCACTGATATCTCTGCGAAATTTGAACAGAAATCGCTCTTCAAGGTTTTAAATAAAAGATATGGACTTCAGAAAGTCATGAAAATTAAATTATAGAAAATCTTTTGAGTTGTTCGGGCTGTAGAGTAGTGTAGTTCGGGCCTAACTCACGCTACGCGACCCAACACGATATTTGGTTTTCTTTCGTGAATATTCCTTTGATAATAAGGTTTTTCGTGCAGTGTTGTAGAGAAAAAAGAGGCGAACTTTGGGGTCGTGCACATATTACGTCACACTCAGAGGAGGAGGGGCGGTGTGTCACCGAAAACGTGACGGAATCAGACGGGGGGAGAGGGGGGTGTCTGCATGGAACGTGACTTCACGTTTTGTAGGAAACCTGTTAAATCGATTCTGGTTGCAAGGATTCCCTTTCCATTAAATTACTGAGTTATTTTGATCGAGTTATTTACAAAAAGCCCAAAATTACTAAAATGACCCTCGCCGAACGGCTTCTGGACATATATGTCAAGTTGGGGGGTCGAAAATGTGACGTCATGTTTTAGTACGATCGAAAATCGATGATCCTTTGTTCCTCTTCTTTTTTCAGAGAAATGATAAAGATGAATCCGCGAGATAGAAGATAGTAGAACCTGGATCAACGTTTGGGAAGATCATTTTACGAAAAAATTGGATTTAGGTGGGTGACAGACGACTTTTGTTCTTCTATTCTAAAGCGTTGGTTAGAAAGAGACCAACTATATCTGTTGTTGAGTAAACCCAACTATGAAAAGTCATTCGATACTTTTGTGTATTTGTTGTTTGAGTGTCGTATACATCCACATAACTTGCACAGCACTAATACATCACAAATACAACACCAGTACATAACGAATACATCACGAGTACAAATTTATCATGTATCGATGTACTGGTGATGTACTAGTGATGTTCTTGTGTTGTATTGGTGATGTATTAGTGTTGTACAAGTTATGTGGATGTACACGACACCAAAACAACAACAACAAATCACTCATCATCACTCATCACTCATCAAAAGTACATCACAAAAATACAACATCGAAAATACATTGAAAGGGCAAAATACTAAATTTGATGTATATTCGATGTGTTTTCGATGTTGTTTTTTTGATACATTTGTGCTGTATGAGTGTTGTAAAGGTTGTATTATTGATGTGTGGTTGTTGTTTTGGTGTCGCGTTCATCCACATAACTTGTACAACACTAATACATCACCAATACTACACCAATACAACACCAGCACATCACTAGTACATCATTAGTACGTCACTAGTACATCACCAGTACATCGATACATGATAAATTTGTACTCGTGATGTATTACTTATGTACTGGTGTTGCACTTGTGATGTATTAGTGTTGTGCAAGTTATGTAGATGTATACGACATGTCAAATAACAAATACACAAAAGTATCGAATGACTTTTAATAGTTGGGTTTACTCAACAACAAATTCTCTGTACTAATATAAAAAATATTTTTCATGTCGGAAAAGTAGCTATATGATCGCTTGCACTGTCAAGTTGATCGATTAACTGCAAAAGCTTCAAAGGTTCAGTTATAAAAGTTCGACATTGTACAACATATAATAAAATAACTGCCATTTGGTGTGATCGCCAATAAAACTCAAAAGAAACAAATAATTAACTTCAGATTCAGAAGATTGGTTCGTGTCCATCTAATGTTGCAAATGAAAACAAAATATTCCCATTTATCACTCTACAACGGGTAGTCCTCATTGGCTTCACATAATATAACTTTCGCAAATGGGGATAATGCGTCCACACTACACAAAATTCTTATTGTGTACTTTTCTATACAACACTTGTCTTTTCACAGATTTCAATGAATTTATTTTTTATTTCATTCGTTTCCAGACTCTAGTTATTTATTAGGTGAAGCCTGAACCTGACAATCAATGCAAATAGACTCATGTCTTCTTGTGGATTGTTGTAATTTGTCCAATACTGAATGGATGAACGACAACAAGAAGAAAAAAGTGTAGAATCATCGTCACATTGATAAATTGACCGTGACGGTAGTCCCGCACGACCGAAAAACAGACAAAGGGAAATGCTCATTGAATAACTCGTGTATTTACGTGTGCTCTGATAGTAGTCAACAAAAGTGCTATTGAGTTTTATATCTTGTTTGAGCTCCAAGCCAATCAAACATCCCGAAAGGAAAAATCGTAGGAGTGAGAAAGGGAAGGTATTAGAAAGACTAGAAGCGACGCTCATAAATAGCAAAGAAAATCACCATAAGTCTTGAAAAAAACTATTATTCCAAAGGTTTTTCGGCGGTGAGCAATAGATGTCAGATACACGCCTTTAATGCGTCAACGGCTTATGTCAAAGCAAAGTGAATTTCATGCTTAAGCTATCAAGAAGCCAAGGATAACGAATTTCGTCATGATATTTTGACAAAACCGAAGCGTGGACTCGAGGATAAGACAATTTTGAATAACAATTAATGTGCAAGATAATCGTGAAGTCTGTCTCCTTTTCGACATCTGGTATTTTACCTCTAACACACAAGGAATTGCATCACAGTCACACATAAAGCGTTCGGACGTCTTATACGTACAAATGTATCGAAGTGGTCTACTTTTATAAACAACAAAATTACCGTTTTATCGTTCACTTAATAAATGGAAAATACAAATTCATCCATTTTCATTCGCTTTTCTTACACTCAGAATTTTTCAGTTTTGTGGTAGCTTTGGAAAATGCATAAAAAAATTGCTATCTGTTGCTTTTATAGAAAACTTTGTCTAGTCGGGGGATACTTTTTTTTCGGTATACAATAAAGTCATTTATCAAGTTGACGTCACAACAAACGGCGAAATATATCGCTCTTTATACGTATAATTTTCTCGGTGAATATACATGGTACATATACGTCAGTATGTTGTACTGAGAGCACCATGGGTGCAACTGGGTACTATTTGGCATTCTTTTGTTGATTAAATTTTCAAATTGTATGTACTTCGGAAACAATGACTTTCAATAAAATGGAAAATGGACTTGACGAAGCGGTTTCATTGACAGTTATTTCACGCCATTCCCATGTTAGCGATACACCCATGGCTAACAGCTAAACGGGTTACAATATACATTGGTCTCTCAGAAAATAAATTTATATTGTGCATACTGAACTAAAATAATATTACGAAAAATAGGATTGGTATAATGTTTGTGTGCACAGCATATATCTGCTTCGAAAGACTATAGCAAGTACAGAGATATGTTGAAGAAGTAGTTCAGAGTTTCCTTCGCTTTTTTTGCCTTCATCGTTGTTTGTTGGGTTGAAATATAATGTTATAAAGAAAGTGCATTAAAAGTTTGTTTTATGTGCATATGAAATTAGTTTTTCGGGGAAGGAGGAGAAAAGAAAATGATATAAGAACGTAGCAACATATTTTCCGAAAATTTGTATGCAATGGATGGATAAATATTTGAGGGTAATTGTTTGGTAAAGTCGGATGTTATAAGATTTCGTCTAACTAAACAGAGGAAAAAGTTTTTTCTCCTCACAATTTTTTTTCTTTTCCATCTTATGCGCAAAGCAAGTGACACAAAAAGTATTTATCGGTTTATGGATAGAGCCGCTTTGATTTTCGTAGGAAAGTTGAATATGGAATTTAACTGGTTTGTGAATAAATAGAATTAAATGTTGTTTAAAGATTCTGTGAATCCTTTCCTTTCCCTGTATTGAACTATTTCATTGAATGATTGAGTTGCTTCAGACACCGAAAGTTTGTACTTTCGCGGTTCAAATAAGGGCCAGACACAACACCTTGAAATATATGTCTAGAAGCCGTTCGGCAAGGGTCATTTTAGTAATTTTGGGTTTCTTGTAAATAACTCACTCGGTAAATTAATAGAACAAGAAACCTTGCAACCAGAATTGATTGAACTGGTTTCTTACGGGTCCGCGAAGTTTATGTTTTGAATGTCTAATAAAAATTTTTCCTTTATATTGGAACAGAAGGGCAATTCCATTTAGACCTTTAGAGGTATCATCTCTTCACATCGCATAACTTTGCAACCATTTGGTAAATTCGTTTAAAATTTTCCCAGTACGCTTCTGAAAGATGATTTCAGATATCTGACAAATAAAATAAATCGAAAGCTTCCGAACCTAAGAGGAAAAATTTTTTTTCGACTCGTTCTACTGTTTACAATTTTACTTTTCCTGCAGACAGGAGAACGAGTTTAAAAAAAAAAATTTTCTTAGGTTAGGAGGTTCTCATTTATTTTATTCGTCAGATATCTTAAGTCATCTTTCAGAAGTGTACTGGGAAAGCTTTAAATGAATTTACCAAATTGTTGCAAAGTTATGCGATATGAAGCGATGGTAACCTCAAAATTTGGTCTGAATGGAATTGTCCAAACGTGACGTCACGTTCCATGCAGACACCCCCCCCCCTCCCCCCGGCCGATTCCGTCACGTTTTCAGCGACCCCCCTCATTTTCATTTTGGTGTCAAATCGATCTCTGGGGAAATGTTTTTTGTGTAAATTGGATCAATGGTCTGGGCATTTGGACCAATGGAATGGACGAAATTGAGTTTCTTGGCCATGTAGTAAAGCAGATGGCTTTTCGTCTATATTTGCTGAAAATATGCAATATGGAGATTTACTGTCAACGGCAAAGTTGTAGAGAATAACATTTTAGAGAACACTTCAGGGTTTTAAGGAAAAATGACACAATCCTGGTATATGACCACTTCTAGAATTGGGAGGGATGACCCATATCTCTAAAACTATGGCAGTTATAGAGTTGCTTCCAAAGGTAAGATTGTAAAGAATAAAATTTTAGGGAAGACGTGTTTCAGGGTTTTTGGGGCAAAACTATCAAATCCCGGAATAAAGGATCTTCTTGAATTGCGAGGGATGACACATATCTATAAAATTACGACAGTCAACTGTCAACTGTCCAAACAAAAAGTGTTTCTTCTGATTTCGTCTGAACAATTTTAAATTTTTTGACGAGACCAATTAATTTGTTTCGATTATAAAGTGAATGTTGTTAACATCTTTCATGTCATACACCTGGATTTTGTAAAGAAATTGGAATTGATGCCGCTGTTTTAACACCTTGGCCAAAACAAAATTCATCATTTGTGACATAACCTCACATCCAGTGAACTGGTTGACCTGAAGGAACACAAAAGCAGCTAAATCAACACAAAACGGAAAGCATCGTGGAGAATATTTTCCACTAATCAGTTCAACGCATTAGCTGCTTGACTGGACGATGATAGCCGCCTGTGGCCCGGTCTGATAACGTTTGGAACAATAAATGAATTATCACTAAAAACATTATCACTTTGGCGCTGTACCTGTTCATCTCGAGCCTCACAGCGATAACTTTTTCCGAGTACATACAAATTACATGTTTCGAATAACAAGACCTGTTCGGTCAACCACCGACATTGGAAGTGCACCGGATACCAACATTGGTCTCAGTGTGTTCAAATGTTTCGGGCATTTCAAGAGCAGCCAGATGTGCAAAGTTGGTCACGTATTGTTTTCGTACTTAAATTCGAAGTTTTCTGATGTGTGATTTGTAACGGAAAATGTAACCATACGATTAATAATAACGACAGTTTGAAGTTTGCTTCTTAAGGCAAAGTTGGTGAGAATTACATTTTAGAGAAAAGAGTTGCAGGATTTCTTGACGAAATTTAGCCTTGATAAGCCTTGACATTATCTTCGATATTTTCTATGGATCTTTGAAATTTTTATAGTTATAAAAGAGCACAAAACATTGGATTGTTTCCTCATTTCTATATTTAGATACGTTCGAGTCTTTTTGCAACATCTTTTCTGTTTGCCACATCTATTCTGTTTGCCGCGTCTATTCTGATAGGTACGTGTGTTAGGTTATGTTTTGAAAGAAAATCGTCGGTGGGAAAATCAAAAACTTAATTTTTTTCAATTCTTAAAGCGTCGTCAGCGCCACTAATTTTGCCAAATGTTTCCAAATTTATTTTTCCCGTAGCTGATTTATTACCTTTCCAACGATACCCTACAGACGAACTTGATGGAGTTTCTTTAGAATGATTTTCCACAGATATGTAAGCATGAATTTTCTTTTGAGAATAAAATTCACATGACATACTTGAACAAAAAAATTGTATGAAAGTCATTTCTTCATCAAATTCATCGTGTGGGGAATCGTTGGAAAGGTAATAGATCATTCTTTACGGGAAAAATAAATTTGGAAGTAGTGGGCAAAATAGGTGAGGCGGGTGGCGCTGGAGGACGCTTTAAAGTACCAAAAATTGAATAAAATTAAGTTTTTAAATTTTGGTTTTTTCCCACCGACAATTTTCTTTCAAAAAATGTAAAAAAAATGTTTGCCTTTGTTGATTCCAAGTAATATTTTTAATCGCATAGAGACTCGGTAAGTGCTCAAAAACTAGTAACATTTTTATTGATGTAAATCGGTCTTACATGGACGACTGCCGAGGTGTTCAGTAATTTTCATTACTGAACGGTTGGGTGTTCAATCATGAAAATTACTGAACTGTTGGGTGTTCACTCATGAAAATTACTGAACGGTTGAGCGTTCAATCATGAAAATTATTACTGAACGGTTGGGCGTTTCATCATGAAATGTACTTAGCACCTTATAAAAAATTTTTCGAACACGGGGATCGAACTCGGGTCCTACGCATGATGAGCGAGCGCTCTACGTAGTAGCTGTTTAAGTCATACGTACCGTATCGTTGAAACTCTGTATTATTATCAAGGATCTTATTTATTAAAAAAAAGTTCACACGTCGGGATTCGATTACCGGTCATCCGCACGACAGTCAAGCACTCTACCACTGCGCCACTTCGCTATTTCATGTGGGTACGCAAATGATACATGTAATCATTGAACGGGTATATATGCGCATTTGCAGTGGAACAAAGACCATGCTTGCTGTTATTAAACGAAAAGGAGAGGTGAGTGTATATGCCGATATTTATAATGATACACTGTTGTTAAGGGATGAGACAAATAAAAAATCGTTACAGAATAAAACTCGATTTCAAAATAATAATAAAATTATTTTGTTTTGAACTTAAAGAAAATCTGCAACAATAACTGATGAACGCAATTTTATTGCCAACATTCAAATGATCCCGTGGTTCAGTGGTACAGTACTCGTCTCATACGTGAGGTGTCCCCGGTTCGATCCCAGCTATTGACAAATTTTTATAAAAAAAAACTGACATGTATAAACTTTCCTCGTTCCCTATGCGATAAAATATACTGCAGAACATGCTATGTGAGTAAGCCATTACTGAACGGGCTGATGTTCGCACACGGTGAAACACTTGTGCGATTAATCCACTCGCTTCGGTCGTTCCTCAAACCTTCGCACTTGTGTTTCACCTTGTGCGAACATCAGCCCGTTCAGTAATTGTGCGATTAATCCACTCGCTTCGGTCGTTCCTCAAACATTCACCCTTGTGTTTCACCTTGTGCGAACATCAGCCCGTTCAGTAATGGCTTACTTACATAGCATGTGCTGTAATATACTATTGTGGGTTTACAGAATGCACTTGAGAAAACTTTCTTTTCGAAACTGCGTAGCATAAAGTAAACGACCCGGTAGATGTCACACGTTAAGGTGTGAGGTGGTCATTTCATACATTTCATTAATAAAATGAAATGTGCCCAGGGGAGTGACAGTCTTATGTTTCGATCTTTGCAAGTAATATTCAGCTAACTTCATTGCTAAAAAAATCATCTGATTTTTGAACTTTTCAATGAAGTCAGCTGATTTTGGTAAATTTATTAATGAAATCAGCTGACTTTGTTTGCAACGAAGTTAGCTTCGGTCACAACTGCAGCTAACTTCACGTCGAGTATTACTTGCAAAGATCGGAACAAAAGACTGTCACGCCCCTGAATGTGCCTAATGTTGTCGCCGCAAATTTTGTATGGAATTTCCATCGCCAGTAATTGGTACATAAACAGTCGATGGACATGCGATTCCATTTTGTAAAGTAATTCAATTTTAAATAAATGCGATTTTGCCAATTTCATTTTTGTCTGACAATTCCATGTTCAAAAAAAAACGAGCCTCTAGGATTCTATGGATTTCAGAAAGGTATTATTTATGACTGGGTGTAAATTTGGCCCTAAATCGCCAGATACTGGTTCACTAACAGCTACCGCGTCACTTACTTTAATTAAGGATTGAGTTTATCATTTATCATAAAGTGGGCAGACCAACTCAGCTTAAGAGAAATACATTACTGACAGGGGCATGACAGTCTTTTGTTTCGATCTTTACAAGTAATTCTCAACACGAAGTGCAATCGATGCTAACTTCATCGCGAAAAAATCTGCTGATTCTTGAACTTTTTAATGAATCATGCTGATTTTGGTAAATTTATGAATGAAATCAGCTGATTTTTTTTTGCAATGAAGTTAGCTTCGGTCGCAACTCCAGCTAACTTCACGTCGTATATTACTTGCAAATATCAAAACAAAAGGCTGTCACGTCCCTGGTTTATATCGTAAATAATCAATTATTGGGCAACGCCAGCACTTCAGGACGAAGACGTTATATTTGAACGTACGATCATTCTAACTAATCACATTGCGGCCATTACCGTCTTCGAAATAGAAATTTATCGTAAACGATAAGTCTGGAATTCTGATTGGTTACAATTATCGTCCGTTCAAAAATAGCGTCTTCTGAAGTGCTGGCGTTGCCCAAAGTATCGGAACAGAACTAAAGGCCGGAGAAAATTTTCAAAAAACTTCGAATGATTCCTTTTATTTTTAAATAACTAAGTTATCATTAAAAGATTGTTTTTACCGCAGTCGAGGGTTGTTCAGAACATTTCCCTTATGAGAAGGTTTTCGGATCTTAGTAATGTGCTTTTGAGTTTCAGATTTATTTTGAAAATTTTTTGTAAGATTCGTGGGACACCAGTGCATTTGTGTAGGGCATTAGTGTTGAACGTTCTAGGTAGTTCAAGATTAATCTTGAGACATTTGTTTTGGATGCCTTGAAGTCTTTCTATGTGAGTTTTCGCACAGTTTCTCCATACTGGGCATGCGCCCAAAAGTATGCTTTGAATTATGGATGTAAAAATGAGTAATTTGTTTTGGAGAGGATAGGGCATTCCGAGAAATTTGAGTGCTTTATCCGAAATTAGATCAATATTTGTCTTAAATGTCAGGGTTTTGTCAAGGGTGACACCAAGATATTTGATATAGTTCGTCCATTGAATTTCTGTGTCACGAACGGATATCCCTTGAGGCTTCTTTTGGAATTTTTCCCAGTGAAGAAAGCTGCATTGGTCTTAGACTCGTTTAGTTTGATTTTCCATTTTTTAGCTTAGTTTGTCAGTTCTTTGCCTGCAGCGCTTAGCTTCTTAACAATCTTTTGAGGCGATTTAGCAGCTTCGTAAAGACTGGAGTCGCCTTTTCGCTGTGGGTGATCTTCAGATCCGACATGTAAATGTTATAGAACGTGGGACTAAATACACTACCTTGAGGAACTCCATCCAGAACGCTGAAGTACCTAGATTTGTGTCTATTAATTGAAACATAAAAGGAACGGTTCGTCAGGAACGATTGGATAATCTTTGTTAAATAAAGTGGGAACTTCAGAATAAACATTGATGAAAATTACTACGATTCTAGCTACGTACTTCACACAGAATTGATTTTTGTTTTTTGGTTAGAAAAGTAACTGCAAAAGAGTTAATGCGTTCCTAAGGTTGGGGAGCAGCTAAGAAAAGATTTTTCAGTACGTTGATAACATCGACGAAAATACCTCATATTCAACATTTTGATGCTTTCATTTCAATTTTATTTCAACAAAATGACTGAAAAAAATATTGTTTTAACAAAAAGAAAACATGAAAAAATCTAACATTGTGATCTAGGTTTTTGTCTTCTTTCAGTTTTATAAATGTTCAATTAATAAAACGTTTGTTGGCTTTAAAAGCGCCTCAAGCTAACAAAAATAGAAAGAAACGATTCATATTTCTCTGTTCGTATCTAACTTTCTTCGTTATGGGAATAAAAGAAAAGTTGAGAACACTTAAATTCATTGAATTCGATTGTGTTTTTAGGTCATTGCTTACAAGTAGTTTCAGACGTCCTTTTTATAATGTAAACTGACTGACTGCAATAACAAAATATTGGCAGGGTAGACAGTTTCAAAGAATGAGATAAAAAAATAACGAAATTTTTATGTAAGAATTTTTGTTTTATGATCTTTAATCAAACGTTAGTTCTATGCATACATTTACATACAATGTTTCCAGTCAGCGAGTCCTTTTTTTCAAGTCCTTTGGTAACAACGAAATCTAAAACTACTGAAATTGTTACATAAAAATCTAAACTTGAACGTTGCCTTCTAACGCTTAAATCAAAATCAAATACAACATCCATCGCAACAATCCTTATTTCAAAATCCTCTACAAACGCCATCTATTTATCAATATTGGGACTAAAAATCTTTTTCGAATTTCCTTCTGATTTATTAACGGAAAGCTTTTACCGTTTACAATCCTTGGTAACTGTTCTACTCTTCATATTCGTTCTAAAAATCCTGTAGGTTTGGATACAAACTTTGTCCTTTCCGCGTACACGAACCATTTCCAACAAGAACGCTTTTCGTGTCGAATTGGTGTGTTGGACTGGGAAAGTTTTGTAGTAAAGCATAGTGAAGGAAGATATAAAAAAAAATAAATAAAGCCTTGGATTTACCACGCTGCAATTACGCGAAATTGCTTTCTTATAATTTTATGAAAATGAGACGTTTTTATAAAACAAGTTTTTTATTTTCAAGACGTGAGATTCCTCAAGCAAACCGAACAAATTCAGACAATAGTTGCTACTCGGGCCGGTTTTAGCGCTCGTTCTTTTGAGAACGCCCGTGAACTCAAAGTGGACAGAAGAAATGGTGAGATTACTCAAAAAGTAGTAAAGCAGATTAAGAAGTAAACAATTTTCTGCAAAAGTGTAACTTGATGAAATGTTCGATTGTAAGTTTTAACCGTGTTCGTACGCGTACAAAACTTGTTGGCAACGCGCTCGAAAGTGCACTAACGTTGCGAAAGAGGATACTTTTTGTTAGTGGAAATGCAACCGAACGCAAAGTACTTTATTAGTCACTAGATGTGCAACAATGACTCGAGGCCGCAGGCTGAATATTATAATACACATCGTCTGACTAATAATAGTATTTTGTAACACTCGGGGCTATAATATCATGGGCGCGCGGTAGCAATGCGCCCGTGACGCAAGTCCCCATACGAACAAAAAATTCGGAAAAATTTTTTTCGTAGACTTCGGAACCATATATACAGCTAAGTTTTGACTTCCCCCCCTTGCGACGTACCCCCCGGAAAATATTTTTCCTGAATTGAATTCAGTGAATTCTACGGAAAATTCTAAGGCGAAATGTCTTTTCACTCATTAAAATCGGTCCAGTGGATCCGGAGATATGACCTTTAGAAAATCGTCATTTTCCATACAAAATGTGCACTTTCATAGAAACCAAAGTTAATGGAAATATCCTACTTAGTTACTTAGTTACTTAGTTGTTACTTAGTTCCAGAGCCATTTGTATGAAAACCCACTTTTTTGGAGTTTTCTCGAAAACGGATCGATATATTTTCTTGAAATTTTGCAGGGACCTTCGGATGGGCATTCCACGCCATCTAAGGTTTTAAAAAAGTGGGGTCACCGGCTTCGTTTGGGCGCTAGGGCTCCTGGAAGCTCCCATACAAATCCCATATAAAATAATGTGTATGTGTGTGAGTGTCACAGTTGGGTGAGTGAGGTATTCAACTTCCATTAGAGTTTTTGATGTTTTTCCGTTATTCTCGACATGAGTGAGGTCATGCAATGGAGCTTCCTAGGTTTAAGGGATTATTAAGGATTTTCGTGGATTTCTCTAGCACTTTTCAACTTCCATCGCATTTTTCAACTTCAATCAGGTTTTTCGATATTTTTCGGTTATTCTCGACATGAGTGAGGTCATGCAATGGAGCTTCCTAGTTTTAAGGGATTCTTAAGGATTTTTGTGGACTTCTCTAGCACTTTTCAACTTCCATCAGGTTTTTTTGATATTTTTGGGTTAAAACAACAAAAACCCTTTTAAAAGGAAAATGTGACGCAAGTCGTTGTCCCTTCTTCCAAAACAACTGATATCAATTTGGGTGACGCTGAACGCTTCGAAACGCAAAAAAACTTTCAAAATATTTTCACATTTGATTAAAAAAATGCGTCACAAATGCCGGACACTGGTGTTATAGTTTTTCTGTTCCTTCAGTTTTATACGCAAAAATTTGACTTCCTGTACAAAAATACATTCCTACATACAAGTCAAATTTTTGCGGTGTGAAAGCTGAAAGAACAGAAAAACTATAACACCAGTTTCGGGCATTTGTGACGCATTTTTTTAATCAAATGTGAAAATATTTTGAAAGTTTTTTTGCGTTTCGAAGCGTTCAGCGTCACCCAAATTGATATCAGTTGTTTTGGAAGAAGGGACAACGACTTGCGTCACATTTCCCTTTTAAAAGGGTTTTTGTTGTTTCACATTACAGCTCTCAAACTGAAGTTTGAGGTCCTCGTGTTATATAATATCGTATAGCACACGGGCTTTAATTTGAGATCTCATATCTGGGAATGTAAAAGAACCTCGGGCTTACCGAATGTTCGCCTTGATTTTCTCTACAACATTGCAAAAAACAATTTTTCTTGTTAAGGGCCGACTTTAGGACCGACCTAGGGCCATAAGGAAATGCCTCGGTGACCCATCATTTCGCCGCGTATGTTTCGCCGCCGAGCATTTCGCCGCTGATCATTTCGCCGCCGATCATATTGCCGCCTTGCCGGGAACGTTTAGCCGCGGACTCGTTTGGCCATAGATTCATTAGGCCGCAGACATTTGGCGGTTAACAAAACTAGGAAATTTAGCCTTTTACAAAATGCCACGAAAACCTACACTGAGGAAAATATCTACGCTGCCAACGTATTTTACGCGCTGTGCACGTTTGGCATACTACACAATACTTAAATAAGGTTGATAATACATTCAGCGCGTATATAATACGTCGGCGGCGTACACAATGCCTACGTCGCTTGTAGATATTTTCCTCAGTGTATGTGGTTATATGTGATTAATGTGATCAAAGCATGTGATTCATCCTTCTACAAAATGTCACGAAAGCGAGTGATTCATCCTTTTACAAAATTTCACAAAAGAGAATAGTTCCCCACACGAAAGTGAGTGATTCATCATTAATTGATTGTCCAACACTCCGCGGCGCTGTCGGAGTGTTGTTTGGCGACGAAAAGTTCCAGCGGCAAAATGTTCCACGGCGAAAAGATTGGGCGGTGAGTTGGCCTAACGGCGAAATGATCGCGAGGCTAAATGATAACGCGGCGAAACGTGCGCGGCGAAATGTTCGGCGGCGAAACGATCCTCGGCGAATTGATAGGGAACCAAATGCCTCTGACACATACTTCCATAGACAAAAATTTTCCCTCAATTTGCTCTGCAATATGACAAAAAAATGTTTTATTGGTTACGGCCGACCTTCGGATCGAGCAGAGACCCACTTGAGCCCCAAGCACGGGCAAAAATTTGTTTATGAATATATGAATATAATTCGGTACACGGTTAGCTCTCAAATAGAAAAAGAATCAACGAAATCGGCTGGGATTTGCCCGATTTATGTAAACAAAAACATGTTGGGCCTACTTTTAGGGTATCTCATCAAAAAACTCTCTTCCATAAAATGTGAGACATTTGATTACAAATTTTTTTTTGAAAATCGGAAGAGATTTATACTCGAGCTATGTACAAAAAAATGCCGGTCCCTAGCAGAGACTCGTTTTTAGTGCCCTAGCTAAGTCCAAGAGCTCAAAATCAAAAAAAAATCTTCTACAAATTGCCGCCTATGCCCAGATCTTTCAAACAAAAAAATGTTTATGACAATCGGAATAAATTTACTCGAGTTATGTACAAAAAACACGTATGGCCCTAGCAAAGAATCGTTTTTAGTGCCCTAGCTAAGTCCAAGGACTCAAATCCAAAAAAGTTTCTTCCATAAATTGTCATCCATGCCCAGATCTTTCAAACAAAAAAAAATTTTGAAAATCGGAAAATATTTACTCGATATATGAACAAAAGACCAAAAACCACTTAAACAACCCTACCACGGCGTCCCTTGGGCCGACAGTACCCAGATTCAATCCCATAAAAGATTTTTTGATTACCTTTCAGGGAAAAAAAGTTTTTGAAGATCGGTTGAGTTTTAGTCGAGTTATTGTGATGACGAACGAACGGACATTTTTTTATTGTTGATTCGTCATCAAAGGACCATGATCGGTGCTCCCTCCCTACTCCCGGGTCGAAATTCTACTGGTTACAAACGTCGTGGTAAACACTGAAGCCCTCGGATCATTCACTCCACCTCGACTATAATTATGCGATTATAGCCCTTGTGTTATAATATATGCACCGAGCGGCTGAAAGCTCGTTTGCTCTACTGTAAAGTGGACTTTACAGTAGAGAGGTACTTTATTGCATTGGTGCCTATAATAGTCCAATTATAGCACTCACAACCATTGATAATAAGACTGTAATATGCCAATTATAGTCGAGTTTCAAACATTGACACATTGTCATAGTAGCGTTACTATTACTACAATCAGCGTTATAATGGTTGAGTTGAATAAATTTTGTCGCTGATTTTCGTGAGGTATACAATAATAATATATTATAACACAAGGACTGTAATTTGAGATCTCGTATCTAGGACGCCCTCGGATCTTCAACCCTCCCAGATAACACGAAGGATTCAAACTTCAGTTTGATGCCTATAATATGCATATTATAGCCCTGAGTGTTACAAACATCATTACTGTACGTCCAATGATATAAAATTCTAGAAAAATGTCTGTTCATTGTGACTTCATTTTGAGTGATTGGATCGAAATTGCATGAATTTCTGCTTCAGATCTAGTGTTGAACCGTTGTTACAATTTATTCCTAACACATGCATATGTAGTGAATTTTTATGCAGGGAATGTGGGCAATATGCGTGTGTTAGTGATTGTAACAACGGTTCAAAATTAGATGTGAAGCGTAAATGTCCACGGTAGCTCAATTGGTAAGAGCACCAACCCTGCAAGGTGAAGGTTCCGGGTTCGGGTCGTTTCAGATATAATTTCAGAATTATTTCTTTCGTAATTTCAATTTAATATTCTGAATCCAATTCAGTCACTGAACTAAAAACATATGCAAGGTACCCGTACGTATCAGAATAGATGTGGCAAACAGAATAGATGTTGCAAAAAGAATCGAACGTATCTGAGTAAATATTGCCTTAACTCTTAAGTATATGCAATTACGTCCTCACTAAATTGGACTGGAAATTGCCGGAAGGGCATTGAAAAACATTTACGAAACAACGGAGCTAAAAACCTGTCCAAATCTTAAAATAAACCCAAAATTTAAAAAAAAATTAAAAAAATTGCATTAGGTCCGATCTTAGAACCGCCCTAGAGAACTTAGAAGAAGCCTCTGATCCATAATACTTCCATGAACAAAAAAGTTCACCACCAAAAGTTCACTTAAAGGGTCGCATAGCGTGAGCTGGTCCCACACTGAGGACTATACAGCCCGAACCACTCAACAGATTTTGACTAATTTAATTTTCATGATTTTATGACATCCATATCTCTTATTTTAAAAGCTTCAAGATCTATTTCTGTTCTAATTTCGCAGAGATATAAATCAAAAGGTCCCACCAACCTTCAAAAAACCACCTTTTGACCACTTTTTCGACCGTAACTTCGAAAGTTTTCAACCGATTTTGCCCAAATCAATCTTGTAATTAACTTTCTGATTATATTTCAGGAAAAAAACGTTTTTGAAAATCGGATAAGATTTATCAGATTTATGTATAAAAAACACGTTGGGCTCTAGTAGGGATTCAGTTTTAGTGCACTAGTTAGTTCAAAGGCACAAAATTAAAACATGTTTCTTCCATAAAATGTCAGGCATGCCCAGACCTTCCAATCAAAGAAAAAATTATGAAAATCGGAAAAGATTTACTCGAGTCATGTACAAAAAACTCGTAGGGCCCTAGCAGAGACTCGTTTTGAATGCCCTAGCTAAGTCCAAAGACTCAAATCCAAAAACATTTCTTCCATAAAATGTCGGCCATGCCCAGGTCTTTCAAACAAAAGAAAAATTATGAAAACCGGATAAGATTTATGAAGAAAAAACACGTTGGGCCCTAGTAGAGATTCAGTTTTATTGCTCTGACTGCACAACAGGCCCAATAGAGGCTTAGGTGCAAGGACCGAGCCCTACTCACTTCAACCTCAACTCACTTCAAAATTAAAAAAATGTCTCTTTCATAAACTGTCAGGCATGCCCAGGCCTTTCAAATAAAAAAAGTTATGAAAATCGGGAAAGATTTACTCGAGTTATGTGCAAAAAATCAAAAACCACTTAAACGGCCCTAGCTCAGCGGCCCCTGGACCGATATTACCCAGATGCAATCCCAAAAAAGCTTTTTCAATTACCTTTCAGGGAAAAAAAGTTTTTGAAAATCGGTTGAGTTTTACTCAAGTTATCGCGGTGACAGACGGACGGACGGGCAACGTTTTTATTGTTGATTCGTCATCTATGCACCAGGATCGATGCTCCCGACCTACTCCCAGGTTGAAATTGGGGTGGTTGCAAACGTCGTAGTAAACTCAATAGACCCCTTTTCGAAGAACTTCGTTCTTCGTACGGGTCTAAAAGAAATTGCATGAAGTTTGACGGTATTTCATTTATACAAGTATACTTTTTGTGCAGTTACGTCTCTTACAAAAAATGGTTGTGGATATTGTTATGTTGTCGTCGCCTAATTCTCATGTCATTTAGGAAAAACATTGTTCCTAACTTATTCCAAAATGATTTTTTAGCGAATTCGATTCCAGCTCGTGCTGCTAAATTTCCAATGGAAACCTCTCATGTGCTAAAAACGCCTCTTAGCATGCGTTAGGCAAGGTGTTATTCCCTCTTCTTTTGAGTGACGAAAACAGTCTTTTACTTCCTACTATAAAACTGGGAGCTTTTGTCAAACGTTGTGATTTCAACAAACTATCGATGAAAAAATATTATTTTTTTTATTGAAATTTAAGAATCGAAAATATAAACAACGAAAAAAAGCCTCAACGTATTGTTAGTAAAAACATTTTCAGATTGTTATAGGTCGACATGCTGCGTCTACAGCAAAGTAAGCAGCACACTTTTATTGTAAATAAATGTTTTTTCTCTTTTCATATTGTATTAGAGGTGAGATTGTCCGAAATGAAAAGTATTTGAAAGAAGACGAACAACATCAGAGCTCGGAGCACAACAATGAAAACAATTTGCTACAAAATCTTGGATGTTGTAGATAAAGACATTTTGTACGAAGATCAGCGAAATGCGTTATTTTTAGTAAAAGTTTAATGTTGCATAAGTCATTAAAATTATTGGAGGATGTTTTACGACTCATCGCCGTTAAAATATTTAATATACGAAGTTGTTGACGTTATATTTTCTAGAAACAAGAATACGAAGAAACGAATAAATAAACAAGAACGTTATTGAAAAGTTCCATAAAAATTTCCTGAGCGTACATCATCATAAACTTTAAAAATTGTGGCTATATTTTGTGGTTGATGCTTTGTAATAAAAATGTATCATTTCTTTTTTCTGATCATTAAATTGTTAATAATAATTTGTTGCACCAAAGTACAAAAAGGAAATTTGCAACAATTTTTGGTTTTGATCTACGCAACAAATAATTATCACTCGGCTTTTCATGAGTCATGCATCTTTAGCGAATGTTTAGAAAACGAACAATCGCTTACATTCAATGCATTTCAAGTCAAGTTATAGTGAGAACGAAATTTATAAAAAAAATGACTTACACACTAAAGCCACCATTGACATGTAACGGTAACTACCTGCTACAGCTGTCTGCAGTAATAGGGCGTTAACTTGAGAGAATTTCGCCGCAAAATTTTTTAATGACAGCGAGATCTGTACGGCAAAAGAAAATGGCGTTCTGTTTGTTTTGATTTTGTTGTGTTGTTTTTAAGCACTTTGAAGTTTATTTAAAATGGATTCGGCTGGCACTTCGCATATCCAGCACTGGAAAACGAAAGAATTTCCGACCATGCATATCACCCCTTGATTTGCAACCGACCACTATGCATGTATACGGCATTTTTGTTCTAGAAAAATCCGTTCAATTTAGCATGACTTTAATTCATTATTTTAGTTACTGACTTACCAAAAAAAAATAAATATCGCTCTGTTCTACTCGAGACACTAAAACTACTAACAATTAACACAAAACAAACAAAAAATATCACTTAAAACTTTAACCGTACGGAAATTCAACATGTAAACAAACGAAAAATTCTGCTGTCAAACAGAACAATGCCGTACAGATGGCGAAAAAAAATATACGGCGAATTTCGGCGACTCTCTCAAGTATAACGCCCTATTGTATAAAAAACTCTCGGAAAAACTACAAGCTGGGAAAAACTAAATTCTGGAAAATCAGATCATGCTTTGCACTAGATGCTACATTGACGTGTAGAATTTTTCAATACTTTCAGCCGATCACGCCGCCGCCGAAAAAAACACTGCGCAGACGCTAGCCGCCGGTTCTTTTTTTTCGGCGGCGACGTGATCACCTAAACAATTTTCAATCGGCGGCGGCGATAGATGGGATTTTAACTAAATTTTCAGCGGCGATGTGCGCGGGTGCAGCCGGCGCTCATCTCTATTAATTTAATAAAGAAATTGTATTTTTGAAACTTTTTTTTTTTTTTAAAGAAATACCATCTGTACAAGAAAAATCTCATTTCACACCCGACGCAAGGCTTTAACGTCACCATTTGTACAAGGAAAATTAATTTTTATCCGATTTAACTCTTAGTCGCGTGCGAAGAGTTACTTCGTTTTTGTAACGATCTGAAATCTCTGAATAATAAAGAAAATGACCGCCAAAAAACTGTGGAACTCAACCCTAGGTAGTTTTTTTAGGGGTAAGGTCGGAATTTAAGTTCTTCCTGTGTTTACGTGGCACGGAAGGTACCGGAAGAACTGAATTCCCGACCCTATTCCGCAAAAAAACTACCTACTCAACCTCCTAGTTGTCACATGCGAAACACTGAACCTCTCACAGAATTCACAAGTCTTTGAGACGTGCCTCACATCGCTCTGTAATTAAGGTTGTTTTCAGGAACACTAAACGAGTAAATCCTCAAATAAACAATTAATTAAGTTAAAGTGAAACCTAGTGAACTAAATTATGAGTAGGTAGAACATTTTTTCGGCTGAAATAAAGTGTTAAACATAACAAATTGTGAAAAAAATTGTTGGCTGCATGGGACCGTTATTCAAGCAGCAACAATGGCGGGAGCTGCAAATCAATGCCAAAAATCAGACAATTTAACTTGATTTAATTTACATTTAAAAAAAAAAAACGTGAACAAACACTGATATTTAGTTAATATTTACTTGATAAAAATTAAAGCAGCAAGTGGAAAGTGATAGTGAAAATATAATTAAATAACAAAATAAAAGACAAAGCATCGTTAAACAATAGATGATCAATTACGAAACGTGGTTTATGAAAGCAACAAATTAAATTTATTGTGGTTGGTGAAAGAGTCGGAGGTCCTTCTGGCTCTTCGGAAATTAAAACACATAGTCAAAACTCTTTGTGCAAATAGGACCCGCGCCGATATGTCTATGAACAAATGTCTTGAATGCAAAAAGTCCTTCACAAGGAGACTAAAAGGTGTTACTTGCTCTATATGTAGCAATAACTATCATCTTACCTGTGGAAACATTGACAATAATCTATTCCTGGCAATTGAGAGCGGAGACTCTGAATGGAAATGCCCCAAATGCAAAACACGCTCAACAAGAAGATCGACAGTGCTTAGTGGGCCGCCCAGTCCACCGGCTCCCAGAAATGGAAGGAATAAAAATAAAACCGAACAATTAAAAATGAGGAATCAAACCCTATCGATGCAGCTTTAAGTGATATCACTCGACAACTTCAGAAGCTACAGGAGGGGCAGAAGGAGTACTGCACCTCCATCAAGTCAATACGTGATCAGATATCAACATTTCAAACACTCAATGAAACCGTAAAGAAACAGGAAAAGCGGCTGAATAAAATTGAAAACAACAACAAGTTAATGAGCTCCCAGATTCAAGTGCTAAGTGAGCGGTTAAATCAAGTTGAAGGGAAAACAACATCCCCCTCAGTCCAAATCAATGGTGTTCCAGTGCGTGAAAACGAAAACCTATTAAAAATTATGGATAAAATTAGTAAGGTGGTTGATCTTGACCCGAAATCCAACGAGGTTAAGTCAATCAAACGAATAAAAACCCGCGACCAACATCAACCAATGGAAAGGAAATCTCCAGAGACAGATGCTACCTCCAACACAGTAGTGGCACCGGCTCCTGTGAAACGACCCCCAACCATACTGGCCACGTTTTCATCCCGAGACTCCATGTCTATATTTCTTAATGCGTGTCGGATGAAGAAGAATATTTATACTAATGACATAGGAATTTCCGATAACAATAAGGATAATAATGATGAAGATAAGAAAAAAATTTTTATATTTGAAAATTTAGTACCTAGCTTAAGAAAATTATTCATGACAGCTAAAACTTTTCATGGACGAAGAATGGCAAAATACTACTTAGGAAAGGAGACAACACTAAAATAATCCGAATATCTCAAAATACAGACTTTACAAAACTGGAAGCAGATAGGGACAGACAGGGTGATACTGTGGGCGGGAGTGCCGACGTGTAGTGGTGAGTTGACTTTGCCTCCTTCCTCACAATAATATATAACGATGACCTTCTTAAACAAGTTACTATCCCCTCTTACCACGAATAGATTTTTTGATGACACTTTGCTACTAAATAAATACTTTGAAAAAGACTTATCCTCATTTTGCGGCATTAATGTTATGCAATTAAATGCCAGAAGCATAAATAGCTACGAAAAATTTAATAAATTCAAATCCTTCCTCATGAACATTAATTTCGATATTGATATTTTAATAGTAGGCGAAACAAAGCTAACATACGACATTGCCGGTCTACGAGATTTACCAAACTTCATACATTACCCATGTTGTCACAATACTCCTGCTGGTGGATTGAGTCTTTATATAAGATCCCACATCAAGCATAGGTTTATTGAAAAAATCGACTCCAAATTCTTCTCTATTTCTATTGAAATTTTTATTGGAGACAATGCAAAACCCATGCACATAGTAGGGTATTATAGACCCCCCCTAAATGGTAATGAAACGCCTTTCCTTAGGCACCTTCAGTGCATTCTTGAACAACCATCTCGACGGCGCTGTGCTATTTTCGGCGATATCAACATTAACCTGCTTGAAAAACGTTCGCAAACCCTGTGCTCCTCGACGCAACATAAATACGCAAACTTACTGTCGTCATTCGACTACACGGTCGCAAATGATTACATCACAAGGCCCATTAGTGGGACTCTACTTGACCACGTTCTTTGTAACCTTGACAGCGACGTAAAGATGCATTGCAGTACAGTCAATGTTGACGATGATCTAAGTGATCACTCGGCGGTATTTACACACATTGATGTCAAAGTAGTCAACAAACCTAATCCTAGTCTTAAGCTCTCTACTGATTACGAAATGATGAAAGGAGTACTAGGCAATAAACTGACCGACTTCCCCATCTTACAATATAATGACCCAAATGCCTTTCTTAGAGATTTCATAACAATCCTCAAACAAAGCTACGATGAATGCACCACTTCAAAAATGATAAACACTGCCCGCAAACCTGAACTGTTCCCATATATGAATGACCATCTTCGTAGTATGTTATGTAAAAGAAAGAATTTATATGCTAAGTCTAAGAGGCCGAAGTACAGGCATGATATGACTATTAAATGCAAATTGAAAGCTCTGGACGCAGAAATTGATGACCTCCACCTCTTCTACAGTAACACGTATTATGAAAAAATGTTCAGTGATACGAGCAGCGTAAAAAGAACGTGGAGGAATATTAATCTAATATTAGGCAGAAAAAGGGCAAAAACCCAACCAGTTGAAAAATTAGTTGTAGGCGGAGTGTCCATAACAGACGACTTACAAAAAGCATCAGCGTTTAACACTTTCTTTTCTGAGGTTGGCCATAACATAGCTAAGAACAATTCAACGCGACATTAATGAGCTTTCTACTATGCGTAGCAATCCCAATAGTATTTTCCTTGAACCAACCTGTGAAAATGAAATACTTAGCTTGCTACTCAGCCTAGACGTTAATAAGAGCACAGGTTTCGACGAGATACCAGCATTAAGTCTTAAGATATGTGCGAATCGAATAGCACCAATCTTAACGAGCATTGTCAATCTCGCAATCTTCACTGGTGTCTATCCTGATGATCTTAAAACTGCTCGGGTGTCTCACATACACAAATCGGAATTGAAAACTGATCCATCAAACTATCGACCCATTTCAGTCCTACCAGTGATCAATAAAATTTTCGAGTTAGTTCTACAAAATCGGCTGACAACATTCCTGGAATCGAGTGCATTTTTCTATAAAAAGCAATATGGCTTTAGGAAAAAATCAGGAACTCATACGGCAACGTTTGAGCTTTTAAACAAGATTCTGTTAGATATCGACAGCGGGAAAGTTATCAGTGCGGTATTTCTGGATCTCATGAAGGCTTTCGATTGTGTTGATCATGGAATTCTCATACAGAAACTAGAATGTTCAGGTGTACGCGGCATAGCCCTAAGTTTATTCAGAAGCTACCTCAGTAATCGCAAACAATGTGTGACTGTTGGTGACAGCCAGAGCCCCCTAGCCATAATAAATATAGGTGTACCGCAGGGCAGCGTACTTGGACCACTCCTATTTCTAATCTACATCAATGATATTTTCCGACTGCCCTTAAAAGGAGAAATTCTCCTCTTTGCGGACGACACGGGAGACTTTTGTTCTAACGTCTCATTTGATCAAAACGTGACAGACTTAAACCATGACCTAGCCCTGCTTTGTGGATTCTTTCAAATAAATAAATTATCCCTAAACGTGACTAAAACTAAAGTGATGCACTTTCGCAAGAATATTACAAAGCAGTCCGTAACTCAAGCTGTCATGTTGAATGGCCAAGAATTAGAAGTGGTCTCTGTCTACAAGTACTTAGGCCTCACTATAGACGAACACTTGAAATGGGGTCCACACATTACCAAATTGTGCAAAAAACTAGCCTCAGTCAGTGGAGTGCTTAATAAGGCAAAGAGAATCCTTCCAAAATCTGTCCTCATGAAAATATACTACGCCCTTGCGCATTCTCATCTAGTATATCTGACAGGCGTATGGGGACAGGCAAGCAGAAAGAGTATTGCCCAGCTTCAGACCTTACAGAAGAGGTGCTTGAAACATGCATGCAAGCTACCTCAACGCCACTCCACTGTTGACCTTTTTAAAGTCCAGTGCCGAGGTGTCCTAAATGTTAATAGCCTCTACAAGCTGAGCATTTGCAGTTACATGCACAATTCAATCAGAAATCAGTCACATAATACTATCACGTTCAGAAAGACTTCGCACAGGTATCAAACCAGAAATCGCAAACAGTTCTATCATGCAGCTACTAGAACGAAATTGGGGGAAGGAGCTCTTACAATTGCGGGGAGTGCCCTGTACAACACACTTCCGTCGAGTATTACAGTTTGCAACGCGTACTCGTTCAACAAGAAACTTAAGGAATGGCTCTCGGAGCGCCAATACCCAGGTTAAATCTTTCGCATCCACTCAGTAGTTCTGAAGAAAAATCTATTCATGGTATATATTTCCTCCAAGAGGGGATTTTATTTCCATTCTTTTTGTTAATTACTGTTTTTTAATATAAGATGAAGTGAGATCCTGGAAGCATAATCAAACTCACACATATTCGGCTACTCTCACCCTCAGCGTCAGCTTGTCTGTATAAGTATTGCCCTCAGTTTTGTAAATATAAAAATTCAAAAAAAAAAAAATTTATGAAAAAAAAAAACGGAAAAATAATTAAAAAATTTTGTCTTATAAAATGCCATTCTTCCCCATTGATATCCATTATCTATATGATCTTTGCTATTGTTTTTGCGATGAGAAATTTGAGAAAGTAAAAATTTCTCTCCATCGCAACAGCATCAAAATAAAACTAATATAAATAAAATTAATTTTAATATAAGTTAGTAATATAAGTAAAATAAAATTAAATTAATGTTTCTTTAACGTGCCCAGCACACTGAAACTTAAATAATCATTCCTGAAATTGTAATAACTAAATGTCAAATAAATCAAATCAAATCAAAAATCTCCATATTTTTATTGAAGCAAAAGCGCGATCAATCATGCTTCGATGGTATCACACCAACCATCTCATCAACACCAACGTCGGTCACGCTCGACTCTGGCATCAGATGGCGAAGCGCTCACCGCAATTGAAGATGCCGTGCGATTCAATAATGCCAACTTACAGATTCAACAAATCCTTTAAAATATCCATCCCCAGCCGCGAAGAGTGGCAATTATCGACTCCACTGCATACGGATAACTCCGTCAATTAGTACACTGACGGCTCGCTCAACAACGGGTCCGCCGGTGCAGGCCTCCACTGTATTCAAGACTTTTCAGAAGTGCAGGTGCCACTAGGTAAATTCTCAACCGTCTATCAATCAGAAATCGCTGGAATCATCGGCTGCTGTCACGAGTTAGAAAAGGATGTAGACTCACAGCTACCAACGTACATCCGAACGGATAGCCAAGCAGTTTTGAAATCGCTCAGAATATGCGTCTTCACCTCATCTCTCATGCTCCATTGTCATGACAAACTTCAGTCAATCGCTAATAAACGACAAATCTCGCTGGTATGGATCCCAAGCCACAATGGGTAATGAAAAAGCCGACTTATTGGCAAAGAGAGCATCTGCAACGCCGTTCTGCGGTCCAGAGCCTGCCTTACCAGTGTCACTCTCGACTCTGCAGACCATCATTGATATGTGGAAAGGCGAACTGTTTGCGAATCACTGGCGACTGTTGAACTCGGCTCGACAACAAGTCAAAAACTGCTTATCGATAAACGAGAAGCATACGAAATACTTCTTGTCTCAAACCAGAGGCTAACCGATATACTAACAAGCCATTGCTCACTGAACAAGCATTTGTCCACCTTAAAGCTGGTGGACAATCCTTACTGTACTAATGCGGAGAGATCGAAAGAACTGAACACTTTCTCTTCCACTGTCCAGCCTTGGCGAAATCAAGAGCAAAATATCTAGGTGCCTATCGACTGGGCTACGGCTCTATTTGGAGCATTCATCCCAAGCACATCCTCAATTTTTTGAACAGCTGCTCATCGATCACTTAATACTTAAAAATACAGCCTCACTGAGGTCTTAACTGTAGGCCCAATTGAGGCCTAGGTGCTAGATTCTCGCAAGGAATCTGCCCACTTATCCTATCCTATCCTACTCGGTTTAATAAATCCCGGTCATCCCGGTACACGTGTTTAACTTGAAGGAATCCTTTTGGCTTAACACCCATGCCCCACTTCCCCTTTCCCTTGCAGACTTTACAGGATTTGTAGATGTCTCTAATTGAATAAAGACATTTTCAATAAGAAACTAAATTCTTTGAGTGTTTGACAAATAACGAAGAATTGAAAGTCTGAAATTATTTATTAAAATGAATAAACCAAAATATCAGCGCTTGGAGATACCAAAACCCATAAAGTTTTATTTTCCACTAAAAAGAAAAGGATCTCAAAAAAAAAAAAAAAACAATTTACAATCTTTGAGACAAAACGATCGCATTATTGAGTATAATTCCAATTCTCAATTTATTTTCAACGTTTTCATTAAAAGACGTTTCAATTATGTATAATTCGACTGTCAAAGAGAAATGGAGGAAACCACCTTCATCAAAGAGCATCGCAACGTTACTATTTTATGAAACACATTCGACATGTTGCACAGTAACCGAATGTTAGATTCAATTCATCATATGATATTCGTTTGGTGTGTGTATGGAAAGATACTGGGGTTCCGTATTATGGATTTAAGCATAAAATAATTAATGTTGGTTCTAATTTAAAATGTAAGAAAACCGCAAATATATCATCGGTTGTAAAGGGAAAATGTTTCTCATTCACAACCAATATTATCGTCTTCCCTTCACTAAATACTGTGTAGGAAAAAGAACAAAACGATTTTCCGAACTATACTTTGACTGTTACATAATTCATAACTAGTAAGGTTGCTTACATTGTGTCTTCTTATACCTTCCAATTTATATGCACACCGGGTGCCTCCAACTAACATATTTGCTTTGTAATAAATAAATTGAACATTATTTGCTGCTTAAGTCAGGGTTAGGAGCCGAACAAGAGCTAAATAAGTTACAATATGATGTTTCAAACATTAAAGTTTTGCCTAAACATTCGTTCGTTCGTTTATTAAAATCCTCGGCTCGTGGATAGTCTCGTGGAAGACTTGACATAAGGGAAAGTGGCGTAATTAGGTAAAACTAGAAGTACTTAACTTTTTCATGCTGGCGTTTGAGACAATTTTTTATCGCTGATTTTATTTTTCGCCACTAGTTGACGAATTTTTGCATAAAATGCATGCATACAAGGTGTAATTTCACTCGTTTGAAAACGATTCCTTTCCGCAGCCAAACTTAAGGGGTCATTATATTGAGCGCGATGCGATTCGCATCGCGTAAGGTTTGTGTGAAAGCTCAACTTAACAAAAAAAATTTTGTTTTGTCAAGTTGAGCTTTCACACAAACCTTACGCTATTGCTCGCAGCTGTGCATCGACACCCATATCGACTATGTATCTCGTAATCAGTAGGAGTAAATGCGGTTTAAGAGATATCCGCCTGAAAGAATTTTTATCAGAGAGCTAGTGATCGGGCAGTGTTAGTATAGGTGTCAATAGAAAGTTACATGCGCATAGGGTGTAGCGTTTTTGAAAAAATATTTTATTTTTTGAGGCCTGGGGGTATGAATGATCCAGAATTGTCCACTGATTGTTTTACAAGTCGAAGTTTTTTTTTACTCGTCGACCTTCCCATGCGCACGCTATTTTTGTGAGTTTTTGGTACTTGTCACCATAGTACGACTCCTCCGGCTAGACTTTTTAGTAAATTTTGTGCAATCCCTTGCTAATCGTTTATTTGTTTATTCTAGCAACATTAGGAACGATTAGCAAGGGATTGCACAAGGATTTCGATGAAATTTTTGAAAACCATTTTTTCGTTCAACCAATTTTTTCGACTTTTTCACACTTAAGACAGCACATAAGTATCTAACCAATGCACATATATGGCCAACCATATACGCGTTTGAAAGCTCTTGTCAGCCCTAACAAAACAAGATATAACACAATATTTTTTCTCACTATTCATAGGATCGACAGGCCCTCAAAGTCTGAAAATTTACTAAAAAGTCAGCGTCGGCAATATTTCTTGATAGTTATCGGCAGGAAGGTCGGTGTATTTGGAACGGCTTCGAACGCTAATTTGCGGCCACCTATCTCAGGAGTAATTATCGTCAAAATACGCTGACTTCTAATGTAGCCGTCTAGCCGGAGGAGTCGTACTATGGTGACAAGTACCAAAAACTCACAAAAATAGCGTGCGCATGGGAAGGTCGACGAGTAAAAAAAAACTTCGACTTGTAAAACAATCAGTGGACAATTCTGGATCATTCATACCCCCAGGCCTCAAAAAATAAAATATTGTTTCAAAAACGCTACACCCTAATGCGCAACGACACCCATGTTGCCTATAACCGTTGTCTATGGGCATTTTTCGGGTACTAGGACGTGTTGCGAAGGGCTGGATGAGTGGAAAATGGGTGGTAGAAGTTGCAGAAGAGCGGAGATTGCTATGAAAATATATTGGGCGCTTTAAAGAGCCCACAATTAGCAAATTGGGAGCTTTAAAGGGCCCACATTAAGTAAATTGGGCGTTTTAAAGAGCCCATATTAAGCAAATTGGGCGCTTTAAAGGGCCCACATTAAGCAAATCGGGCGCTTTAAAGAGCCCACATTAAGCAAATCGGGCGCTTTAAAGAGCCCACATTAAGCAAATTGAGCGCCTTTTATCGATAATGCAAGCATTCGCTGAGTTGACATCAACTTTGTGTGCACTCACACAAAGTCACTTTTCTTCGTACTAGGATGGGGACCGGTCTTTTCGTCGCTACAAAAAAGCTGTTTTCATTGATATTCTTCCAACGTACAAGCGATCTTAAAAGGTTAACACGAATTTCATTAAGATAGCCAAATGTGCACACAATGAGTGGAAAAAGGGTGGTGGAAAAGTGACGAAAGAGCGGAGATTGCGATGAAAATATATTGGGCGCTTTAAAGAGCCCACATTAAGCAAATTATGCGAAAATATCCGAATTATGCATCGCTCCCTGACTCTTAACTAAATTAAAATTGAGAACTTCACTTGTAGGGAAGTGACATATGCTATATCGGTGTCATTAGAAAGTTGACGACCTTTCCAACGATCAGCCGCATTCTCTCAAAAGAAGAAATTAAAGTTGAAAATCACTAAAACTGTCACAACTTCTGTGTATAGGAAGATATAAATTCAATATCAGTACCGTTGGAAAGGTAAACAAGCTTTCTAATGATACCCATATCGCGCAAAAACTAGAGGGATGGCAAGCAAAAAATTGAAAATAATTTTTTCAGTTTTTCATCAACCATCCAGTCTGCATTGTCAACCGCCAAGATTTTATGCTTGATTATGAAAGAGGGTGAGATCCTGCAGCAAACGACGTATAATACACACGTGTCGGCTTCTGTGACCTTAAGTAAAATTTCACCCTGCAGTACTTACTGTGGTTTAAAGTCTACCCTTGTATCAAGATTTCAGTACCCTTCATAATTCCTTTATGACAAACGAAGCGGCTTCATAAAATATAACTAAAGTGCCGATTTCATCGTTTACGATTCATCAGTACATCTTGCCTACTAGACCATGTGTAATATCAGCACACTCGGTCACAGAATGATGACTTCTATAAACAGCGCACTTTCTTATATACCAACTGAAATTAAACGGACGACTAAGTGAAGTAGTGTTTTGAACGCTTTGAAGTACAGGAATTATGAATTCGTTTGGTTATTTTGCATTTGGAATTATTTCTGCTAAGCAGATTACCCAATTTAACGACTATCTAAGATAGTATTTGAGTTAAACTTTTGGCTCCAGCGGGCTAACCATGAAAAAACAAACAAATTCTAATAGAGAAATGTGTCCCTACTCCACTTTGCACTTGCTTTTTGAGAATACATAGCGTTCTTTCGACAATAATTTAAAATAATTGTATAATAATAAACATATTATGATTGCTTCAAACATAATATGGTTCTTTTAAACATAATATGGTTTTTTCAATAATAATATGGTTGTTTTAAACGTAAAATGGTTATTTCAAACATTATAAGGTTGTTTCAAACGTAACATGTTTGTTTTAAACATGTTATGGTTGTGCCAAATATAATATGGATGGGTCAAACATAATATAATTGTGTCAAACATAATATGGTTGTGTCAAACATTGTATGTTTGTTTCAAATGTAATATGATTGTTTCAAACATAATATGGTTGTTTCAAACGTAATATGGTTGTTTTAAACATGTTATGGTTGTGTCAAACATAATATAATTGTGTCAAACATAATATGGTTGTGTCAAACATTGTATGGTTGTTTCAAATGTAATATGATTGTTTCAAACATAATATGGTTGTTTCAAACGTAATATAGTTGTTTCAAACATAATATGGTTGTTTCAAACGTAATATAGTTGTTTCAAACATAATATGGTTGTTTCAAACGTAATATGGTTGTTTCAAATATAATAAGAATGCTTTAAACGTAATATCAAAGCTGCAAACATAATATTGGACTCTTACATAATTGTAGCCACAATATAGTTGTGGCAAATGTATTATTTTTGTAAATACTTTTTTATGTTTTATTTACAAACATTGTAGTTCCCCTAAACATTGTATTGCAGGTGACAACATTTTATCACAAATAACCGTTCTCATGAATATCTGAAAATTCGTCACAGTCACCACCAAGGTTCGGTCATTGCGTCTGAGTCCGAAAAATTAAATGGAGAAAACACTCGTCGATCTAATTACTGATGAACCCAAAATAAACTCAGGATCACTCTGTTGTTCGGAATTGCCACATTAAATCCATTCTACCGTGATGGTTTTTCACTACACTAGACGTTATAACTAAAGACACTAAATACACCCATAACCGTTCCCTCATTTGTTCAAAGTATTTTGTATAATATCGTATACACTGAGTTAAGGTTGAATTTGATTTCTTGGTACAAAGTGAAAAGTTTCATCTTTGTAACATCAAACAACCAGCAAAACTTGGGGATGTGTTCACCAAACCAAGCCTAACAATGTTTTTGAGGACACATAAGTCTCTCCTGTTCAGATAACATCATACAAAAGTTTTTGGTTTGGTGTATGTGCGCTGCATAGCTGGTATAGCTAGTTATATACTTAGGTTTCGAGAGTTTCTTTTTTCGGTAATGTATTACCGATTGTTTTGCGAGAAGTTTGTTAATGACTTAATTCGATCAAAATAACATAAAGAAAGCTTTAACTTGTTGTCGAAGTGGTTACGTATCGATGGTGATGTGAAATGAATTGCGTCAGATGAGAAATTAATTTCAATAATTTATTAGACGTGCCTCGTTCCCGTACCGCTCTGTTACGAACTTAAGGGTTTTTACTACCCCAGACATTCAATCATGAAAATGATCGAAGAATGAAAGAAATTCTTACTTCAATAAGGTCAAAGTCTATATACATATATACATAAAAAAGCACACAAAATGCATTGGTTTCATAAGGCGAGAATATAACTTTGTAATATTATAGCTGGAGTACATCGGTGGTATTTATACGTTCTATCATTCAGATTTTGAACTCCTCTTTCAGTAGAATGTTGATTGGATCGATAGATGATTTATTTTCATTTTCATAATAACTCTTTGCATGCTTCGATGAACTTTAGAATATTTAAAACTTCTTATTCATATACCTGTCAATTTGAGGTTTCTATACATAAAATATGTTAGTTAATAGTTCGTTAGCGCTACGCTTTTCATAATGTTGTCATGTATTAGTGAGATCAATAAAAAGGCTTTTTAAAATGTTGACTTAGATATGAGACATGGATGATTCATTCATTCATTTATTTATTCCAGTCATTTTTAGTCTATTTTGCTACTCTATTCAAATAATTTTTATGACGATGTTCCATTGAAAGACAAAGACCGTAAAGTTTGCAATTTATTTACAAGATGTTGTTGTAATAAAACAATTTTATGTAGACGGAGAATGACACGCACATTTAAAAAATCAAATCTCTTACACCGCTAATGTTTCAGAGTGCTGCAGCAATGAAAATGTTTTTCATTGAACAGTACCAATAAATTGAATGAACCTATTGTGATTGGAAATCTTAATAATTCGTCTAACAGTTTTGTGGGAGATATCAATGGGAAGTCGAAGCTGACTCATCATTGTCATCATGACCATGAGTACCATTCGGCGTGAGGTCTTTACTTGCCACCCTAGGATGGTGAACTATTGTCGAAGTTGACTTAAAATAAAAGCTCGAGCTCAAAGACATACTCCAAGATTAACAATGTAATTCTTTCAGCTGTCTACCTTTTTATAGTATTTTGTTTATAAGTTAGTTTTGAGTAGACTTTAGGGCGTGAGGTTTCTGACATTGTGGAACGAAGAGATTGGCAATGGATCTGTCTGGAACTGTCAAAACTAGTCAACACCTTTTCCCAGTAAGTATGACTTTAATGAACGACAAAATTGTGCCTGCGTAACCTTCGAACGCACGTCTAGTGGTAAAGAGTTAAATAAATTTGCCCCAGAAACAGTAACTCTCCGCTTGCCTAAGGCAATTCGCGAAAATGGGACATGCAAAAACTTTGAACCTGTCGTAGGATACCTATGCTGTGTCCTACGGAAATCCACTGTGTGGTGACACAGACCTCTGGTAGAATCATACACAAACTTACAAACTGCATACTTGTACAATTTGTTAACAAGCAGAATACCAGGACAGTGATCCACTAAGAGCCGCTCTGAGGGGTACCTATAGGTACCTATGGACAACCCTCAATGCAGCTTTTTGTTTTCTTTCAAGGTTCACAATCAGATTCTTACTAGCAGATCCCCAAGCACCTATACAATATGCCAAGTGTGAATCAATCATTGAGAAGTATAGCAGTTGCAAGATTCTGATAGGCAGTACATACCTCAACTTTCGCAAGATACCAATTAACCCGGAGATCTTAGAACACAGCTTTGTAAGGTGGAAATTCCAACTCAAGTGTTTGTCCAAAATTACACCCAAGTATTTAACAGAGTCAACCGCTTCGATCACATTCCATTGAACTTAACTTCTAATGAATCATCAATAGTGGTACGAACAGATCTAAAGTGCACAACGTTGGTCTTCTTGAGCTTCAAAGTAAGCTTATTCGCATTGAAGTATTCCGATAACGTTTTGAGGTCATTGTTAACATTCATGATATTATTCGCAAAACAAATAGACGAGGTAAAGATGCTCGAGTCATCCGCGAACAGGTATGGTTGAGATTCCAAGGGAAGACGATGCAGATCATTGATAAAGATCAAGAATAGCAGTGGACCCAAAACGCTACCCCGAGGGACTCCTAGAGACACACTCACCCAGGGACTTTTGTGTCCATTCGCCAAAACGCGTTGATACCTTTGCTCCAAGATAAGATCAAGAGCCAGACCTCTAATGCCGACAGTTGATAATTTACTTAATAACAGCGCATGATCCACCGTGTCGAAGGCCTTAGAGAGGTCAAGAAAGAGGCCAGTAACTGTTTTCCCCTTATCAATATGGAAAGAAACATAATCCACAAGCCAAACAATGCCACATGAGTCCCACTGAAGGACCTGAAATCATACAGCTTGTCATAAAAGGAGTTCGACGAGTCGAGAATCCGGACAATATTCGAGAAAATCAACTTTTCAAAAATCTTGTTTATTACTGGTATAACAGATTTGGGCCTATAATTAGCGACATCGCTTGAATCACCTGATTTATAGATTGGTGAGACATTAGCCTTCTTCAATGAATCAGGGTACTTCCCCGTGGATACCATCAAGTTGTAAATCACAGCCAGAATTGGAGAGATAACCGAGGAACAGCCTTTCACAGAGTTCACAGATCATATCCTGGAGATTTATTGACATTCAGTGCTTGCACTACCTCAGAGATCTCAACTTGAGATACGCCATTCATAAAGACAGAATTCTCGTTACCAACTAGAGTTCCAAAGTCACAAACGTCTCTACCATTGCGCACGGGGATTTTCGATGCTAGTTCAACTCCAACATTATCAAAATATTCATTGATTGCCGCAGGAACCTTTTCATCCTCAACGCGTACACCACCCAGCTTAACATTAATTTTAGCAGAATGGCTACGGTCACTGCCAATAATCTTTTTGATAGAACGCCAAATTTGCTTAGGATTCTCACGCTTCTCAAACAGGTTCTTGTAGTATTGCTCCTTATAGAAGTTTTGAAGTCGAGAAATTGAAACATTAACAACGTCAAGCTCATTCTGCCTCTTCATGATCACTTCTTGGCTACCTTTTTTTTCCTGACAGACTTAAGCTTGTTCCATATCACCCTCCTCTTACCAATATAATATTCCAGATGATCGTTCATATATGGACATCTGGCGTAAGAACGCTTGATACGGCATTTCTTTATTCTTGTGAACTCAGATATGCATGCTTTCATATTGCATCTCTCCCTTCATCCATCGCGTGCAACTTATATGGTACCGCATGCAAATTGTAGGTTGGTGAAATGTTTACTTTGATCTATTAATCAAGTTTGCCAATTCATAACAATCTTGGCGTTTACTATCAGTAAACTTGCTTTAAGCAAATGTCTTAATTCTTAACTAGGCCAGGCTAACGATTAGGAGCCTGATTCTCATCACCTCCCTAACTTTAAACCGATGTCAACTTTCCGCCTCTCTTCAACTTATCTCATCATTTCCCCGCTTTTCAGTTCGCTCTTCAACCGGGCTTCTCTATATTTCCCTGTGTGTAATTGTCCACTTCCTTGAGTTTAAGATTATGTGGTATAAAACGCTTCGCAATAGTTTCCAACTTGGCAACAGACTCACTACTTGGTTTCAGTGTATCCAGATGGCAGCTACACCTTGCTGTGACAATTGAACACTATGGGATACAATTAATGGGGTAAGATCAAAATAACCCATTGCCATGACTTTATTCATGTCAATGGTTTATTTAGTAGCGATAGACTGAAGTCAAAGAAGTTGATTCCCTTGGTGCAGCTAGGTGTAGTGAGGTGCAGCTAAGTGTAGTGTGGTGCATCTAAGTGCAGTGTGGTGCAGCTGAGTACAGTGTGGTGCAGCTAAGTGCAGTGTGGTGCAGCTAAGTACAGTGAGGTGCAGCTAAGTGCAGTTAGGTGCAGCTAAGTGCAGTGAGGTGCAGCTAAGTGCAGTGAAATACCTTGAAGTTATGCTGGACGACCGCAGAAATTTTAATAGTCATAGGGACTACACGTGCGCAAAGGCAATGAAAGCCACTGGCTGACGCTGACGGAAGACAGCGAATGTCATAGAAGGAAGAAAAGGGAGAGTTAGGACGCAATTAAGAGCCGAATCCCTTAGACAGTGGCAGGAAGAGTGGGACTCCTCGAACAAGGGAAGGTGGACCCATAGACTCATACCAAACATAACAACAAGGGTACAGAGGAAACATGGATAGGTTAACTTCCAACTGACATAGTTTCTGTCGGGCCACGGGTGCTTCAGGAAATACTAGCACAGGTTTGGATTAGAGATGTACGGGCACGCCCGAATTTTTCGGCCCGGCACGGGCGGGCGCGGGCATCTTTATTTCAAGAACGGGCGGGAACGTTCATTTTTTAAATGAACACTCATGATAAAAAGTGGGAGTGAGAGAATGGATATTACCAAACTTAGATTCATATGACGATTTGTCTGCCCCCGCTTCGAACAAGAGCGGGGTGAGCTTATGACGGCGAGTAGGTCAGAGGTTAATGCCGAAAACATAATGTCGGAGATGTGTCACGATGAGGAGGTGTGGAAAGTAGCGGATAATGTAGTTGCAAGAATAGTGGGGAAGCTGCTACAGCGCATGGAAAGAAGACTGCCAGTTGATCTGAGAGAGTAAGTGCGAAAGCACCTCCCCTCCCCGAAGTAATGATGTGAGGCGGTTTTAGTTGGTAGGTCATTGAAGAATGGAATCCAACACTACCTTCGTCCAGGAGAACCGGTTGTCTATGAAGATTTCCTCACCTTTATGAAAAAAAAGATGCAGTGAGGTGCAGCTAAGTGCAGTGAGGTGCAGTGCGGTGCAGTGCGGTGCAGCTAGGTACAGTGAGGTGTAGTGGACAGACGGACAGGAAGGGTGAAAAAATAAAGTAGCTACCGCTACTTAATAAATAGAAACTCTTACTTGCTGCCTTATGTAGTCCCAATAACAGAACTGAACGAAGCAAAATTATGTCAAATTGCACGAATTTAAAGTTTTGTGTGTGTTCCTTCTGAGTAAATTCAATGAAATATTTAAAAAAGGACATGGAACAATTAACTTGTAAAAGGTACAAAATAAAGATGAATCCATTCCTACTCAACAAATGGTTGCCATGCTGAAGCTTATGGTTACCTTCGCCAATGTCCTTAACAAAATTATAAAGTCTGAAATCCAATGTACATGAAACGATTCATAAAATAAATACAAAAACAAAGCGTAAACCATATGTTGCTACAAAAACCACATAAATTGTTAGTCTTGGTGTCTCCGCGTAGATATATCAAAACGTTCACGATTGTGTTTATAAAATAGGCGTGAAACTAAATATTTTTCGCATTTCGAAAATTCACAGTTTACATTACACGGGGGTCTGTGTTCTACTACATTTTATGAAAACTTGTGCCAAATAGAGAAAGATAAAATAAACACAAAACTTACACATAAACACCATAATTTTGCTGGTAACTGTTACTTTTGCTAATATATTATGATGGAGGATGGAGAGAATGTTGTGTGTGCTATTTCAGGGGGCCTATGGTGTTTTGGAGTGAATGGCGACCGAGTAACCATTGTGTAGATATGGAATGAGTGAATAACAATAAATTATGCGTTTTATGGCATTATTTTACACACAAACGTGCGAAACATAATAAAGCATTTTGTCGCCGCAATTAAGGACCTTAAATGAAGCCTTTAGGGTGGTTTTGAGTTTAGAAAATATAATGTTACGAAAATGAATGTGTACTGGCGTTGTATGTGTATGTGTTACGTATTTTGTTATGAACCGGGCGAAAAGATGCTGACGACGAGGGTGTGAGTATAATATTTATATTTATATTTGAGAAATGAAAATCCTTTTTATATTCTCGGGTTTCGGAGCCGTTATAGATGGGTGGGGTTTTTGGGGGAGACTGTATATCGTGTCGGTATGAAATGAAAAGACGAAGAAAATGGTTTGTTTGTCAGAAATAAACACACAAAGGACAAAACTTTCTTTTGTTGGATTATTATATATATATATATATATATATAAATATATATATTTGTTCTGTACAAATTCGGAGCGTTATACATTCATTGTATGCATTATACACCCATACCCACCATACAATTCCTTATTTCATGTCAAAGTTAAATGAACAATAATCTAGAATTATAATTCTTCCTTTCTATATCCATTCTTGGTACATTTAATCTAAATGTCATGGTTACCGAAAATGGTAAACGGTATATAGAAAATGTCATATGTCAACCCTTTTTATCACGATTTGCCTTCGTTTAAAATAACCCTCGACATAATGCTGCTGGTCGAAACGATAAACATCAAAAATATCTCAGAGAATTAATCTTTTTTTCGTTTGTGTACACCATCATAGGTACCTTGATGCCCCATAAAGTAACCAGCATCGAAAAATGAAAGAAAAGTAAGAGAATCAAGAAACAAACAAGGAAAATAAAAAAAAAATATTATAAAAGCAGGAGTTGAGTAACGTAAATCGATACTTTCCAGCCGCATTTCTGTTTTGTGTTATTCGACGATCTGCTCTCTGAAAGTTTGGATTTCATTTCAAATTATAAGCAAATAATCAAACAAATTGAACGAAAAAAGCATGAGGATTCGCTTTCTATTCTCTTGGAATAGATCCAGTAAATTGCATTATAACAACCACAACATATGTATAAAGGGGGGAAAGGAATTGAAAACCGGTTTTCAGGAGATAATTTCCTTCGGGAAATTGTATTTTATTGAAAAATGAAATGTTCAATTTTCATCGGCGATGACAATTTTATACTTTCCGTTAAACATTAAGTGATATTAACGTTTAATAGAAAATTGGATCGTCCGACATTGTCGACGTAAAATTATTTGGAAATTTCATTGTCCAGTCATTTCATTGGTGTTGAGTTCAATAATTGTGTTAAGAAACATTGCGAGTGTTAAGTTGCTTTTCGAATGTTTTCCTAATATCTTTAATTTCTATGCGACATAATCTGAGGTAATTTGATGGAATGGATCAACTGACGAAAACGTCATTTTTCGTCGCTTGACATATTATCAATTTCTTCATGAAATTTGATTGTAAACAAAAACTTCGTTAAAGGTAAAGAGTGACGCAGTCCATAAGTCCGCTTCCAAAATTAATGATATCGCTTGAGGTGACGCTATCGCTGATAACACATAAAAGTTTGTTTGAATAGAATCTTGTGTTCAAAGTTTTAATTTTCTGAAAAAATTTCAGCGCTTTTTTTAAAACAAAATTACGTTGTGTTAAGAAAATTGCGTCACAAATGCCGGACACACCAGTGGAATAATTTTCCAAAACTTTCAGTTTTTACACGCAAAAATTTATATTTACCCTAAACAATCTACCCAATAAGAAATAAAAGTCAAATTTTTGCAGAAAGTACAGAAATATTATTTCGTCGTTATTGCTAATTATTAATTATTATTATTAATAACTATAGCGTCACCTCAACTGATATCATTAATTTTGGAAGCGGACTTATGGACTGCGTCACTCTTTACCTTTTAAGAAGTTTTTGTTTGCGATATCAGTCGTTTTAGAAGTTTGCTGCTATTTTAACTAAAATTCAAATTTTCTGTTAGGGGCCATTCACATATTACGTACGCACTTGGGGGGGGAGGTATTGAAGCGTATGAAACTGTACGATTTTCACTGGGGGGAGGGGGGGGTATTGAATGAAAAGCGTACGTACGTGGTCAACACAATTTTTTTTATTAAGAACATGAAAATTTGAAATTTTGAAATTACAAATTTGTTTTTCTTCGTACAAACTTTTCTGCACACTGGCGTATAACAAAGGATATCAATTACAAGAATCACAACTAAAAATCGGAATCCCTCAAAATGGTTTGTAAAACAGTTTAAACGTTATAGTGTACATTTTCTTTGTTTTCTGGCTCGACAAACTCCTCTTTTTCTTCTAAGTCGATGTTATACACCCATTCGACGTCTTTTTCGTCGTCGTACGATCAGTGGCGGATTAAGGTTCTCAGCGACACTGGCACCCATTCTTTTAGCGCCAACTTTCCTAGTTTGTTCTGAATAAAGTTTCCGACATCA
>CM055404.1:45534523-45564994 GCA_029228625.1 Pseudolycoriella hygida | reverse complement strand
GAAAGCACAGCTCCTCCCCGAAGTAATGCTGTGAGGCGGTTCCGGGGAGAAGAGAGCACGAAGACTAAGGAAGGAGGTTTTAGTTGGTAGGTCATTAAAGAATGGAATCCAACACTACCTTGGTTCAGAAAGACCGGGTGTCTATGAAGATTTCCTCACCCTTATAAAAAAAAAAAGATAATTTTACCTGTGAAGTCAGTTCCTTGGTCTCGTTAAAGAGCCTGATCTTACCCAACAAATCTGATCCCGATAGCCTTCTGTTGAATAGCACAAGATCTGTTTTGTTTGGGTTGACTCTCAGACCCTTCTCATCGCACCATTTCTCCACTACCCTCAGTGCAGTTCTGACTCGGTCTCCTAGCGTGCTTTCGAATTTACCTCTAACTAGAATCGTCTCGCGCATAGATCCCTTCATCATTCAGCTTCCAGATGAGAGAATCAACCAGCATACACCATAGTATTGGCGAGAGAATCCCACCCTGTGGACGTAATAATTCTTTAATATGAAAGAGGTGAGACTGATCGGCCATTAGAGTAGACCGCGCTAGTGGCCAGAGACTTCGGAGCGCAGAAAAAAAAATACTTGTTCCACCTAGGGTGGAGCTCGCACGAAGGCCTCTGTTTGGGCCCATTGTACTGCTATTATTGTCTCGTTTACTCTATTGCCATGCTGTCAAATCTACCCGAACTATCTATGCAGCTTAGAACATTCTGTGGATGTAGCGAACTAACTAGGTCGTACTTTATCATGTATCCTCCTAAATGCCTCCTTCTTGCGGTGGTGAACGCCGGTCAGTCACAAAGAAAGTGCTCTGCCGTGTCCATGGGTCCCCACATTGATCACAGCTTGGGTCTGTTCGCTTTCCGATTGCTTAAGCCTCGCGAGATATTTGGATGTCTTTCTGTTGATCCTAATGCATTTCTTTGCTTGACGACAGCCCTGGGTGTTATTCCAATAAGATTTTGCTTTGTTTTCTCTCGCAGGAAAAACCTTCTGATAGACGAATTCATCCTTCACATCATGCGTAATTCTCAACAGCGCGGTCGTTGTACTGTGCCATGACCTATATGTAGACTGGCACCGAGTCATCAGATCATTCAAAAAGACAAATCCCTGAATCTGACTCTTCAGTAACAACTCGAAAATTTTGGAGAATACAGGCAATGTGCTGAGAGGCCTGAAGTCATTCAAACTATAGAGCTTGCCTTTCTCCTGCGGTGGAATCAACTTCGCCATTTTTCACACCCTCGGGCAGCTGGAATGATAAAGTTCACGATATGCAATACAAATCGTAGAATGCAAAGCAAAAAAGTTACGACCAGGTCGCACACTGTCAGCAGAGGAACTCACAGTTCCTGAGACACCACTACGGTCCTTACTAGAAACTGACGAGGTTATGCTTGTAGAGTGTCGATTGAACTCATCGGCAGTGAATGCAAGATGCGGGGATAATGGCGACTTTACCGGACTAGTTTTAGTGTTTAAATAACGCAACAGAATCTATCCGATTAGCATCGAATCTATTCGCAGGATCCGGCGAACTGCGACAGTATCTATTTGGGAATGTTAGTGAGCGTGCTCCAAGCGAAGACGTTCGCGACGTTGATGGAAGTGATGAATTTAGTTCTAGAAGGACGGGTGGCAGAGCGACCATCTGACAGTTGATGATAAAGGCGCTCGCGTAGCCTGTGACAACGTCAAAACTGTTTAAAGAGCTAACCGATTCGGACTGAGAAATCAGATCATGATCGCCTGGGTCCCGGGGCACACTGGTTTTCGACTGTAATGAGAAAGCAGACGAGCTGGCCAAAAGGGTTTAGCATCTGTGATCGAGGGACCAGAACCCCACATCGCGATCCCACATTCTCTGTGTGAATGAGCGGTGAAAGACTGGGTACGCGCTGAGTCCGCTAAGAGTTGGCACGAGTACGGCGGAGGAAAGCACACGAAGCCCTTCTTCCCGGCGCCTGACGAGAAGTAGACCAAGGAGCTTCTCAGAATGTAGTGGCATTAGGGGAGTAGTGGGAGCCATTACCGGTCACTGTGGGTTGAATAAGCACTTGGCCAAAATGACCATCTTAGCTGATCCAAGACGCGACTGCGGTCTGGAAGAGGAAACGGGCGTCCACGCGTGGTTATTGTGATTTGGCCCTCCGATTTCTTAGACCTAGGACCTATCGCTCTAGACAGGTTCTTGGTAAGAACTGGAAGGTTTTAAGGATTTACATGAAGAACGGGAAAAAAACAAAGGATCAACAGAGCTGTGTGAGCCAGAAATGGCCCATCATACCCTGATAAATCTAAAAATCAAAAAAATCCAATTAGCGTTAGCCTTAATTATGACCTAGGGCGCAAACTTACATTTTTCTTCCATGTCGATTAAAGAAAGATTTAGGAAAATCGAATAACTTTGTTAACTCGAGCAAAAAAAAATCTAAAACCACTTAGCGCCTGACTTAAAAATACCCAGAGCCTCCTCGAATTTCCTTATTTCAGGGACATTGCGCGATTCTTATCCAACGAAGTTTTACTTCCAGTTTGCATCAACGCACTGGTGCAACTAAGAGACCACTGATGTAACAAAAATTATTTTTGAACAAAAAAGAGATATTTATTTCAGAAGCGAAACAGAATTATTCAATGAAGGATGCAAGAGAAAACTGAGATGCATAATTCAGTAGTAAATTTCAGTTTTGTGAAACATCTTCTTGCTTCAACTATCATTAATCCTCGTCAATGTACTTACGTATACATTATTTTTATCGTTGTTGAGTAAAATGAAAATTGTGGAAAGCTTTTGAAATTCTAATTTGCTCTTTTCAAAATTATGTTCGTTTTTGATGTGAGTTCTAAAGCAATGAATTTAACTTGTTATTGAATTCACTCCTAATTCACTTTACTTTGCTTTTATTTTCCTTGTATGTTCTCTACAAATAAAAGTAAATGTATTCGTACAGAAAGTTGAGACGATGCAATGTTAAAATATTGTGTACGTGGAAGGTGGATGAGTTAATTAATAAATTTAATTATTTTATTGCATCTATGCCAGAACTTTAAACCAAAACAGAAAACTTTTTGATTTTTTCGTATATTTCTGCACTCTTTGCCATTGATAGCAAGGTAAACTATGGTAAATAGTGACGAAAGACATGACCTGAAATGTTATTTTTGAAGCATCCTTTCGCTCATAACGTAAAGGCACTCAAACAGGATGTGAGTAGGGGCTCTGTTTTTTTTCAGAATTGAAAATGTGACTAAGCTAAGCTAAGCATATCTTATGTCCTTCCTTTCGTTCTGCACTTAATTTTCCCATAACTTCGTCAAGCTTGGAAGATGGCCAAAGTGTCCATCGCATAAAAAGACAAAATTTTTTGATCTTTAAGTATACTGCCTGTTTTCTCAAAGATTTTTGAAATCATTCTAAGAGATCCGATCCAAGACTTCTTTTAGCTAATCGTCTTGCTACCATCTGCCAATCTTGCTTCAGACCAAGGCACAACACGACCTCTGCGCTCTTGATGATTACCACATACATAAGAAGAGCCTTGGGCAAGAAAATGGCAGCGATACTCATGCTGCTAGACTTCTCCAAGGCCTTTGACACGGTGAATCATGACCTCCTCTGTAGGAAACTTTCTTCGTCGTTAAAATTTGGTTCGACATCTGTTGCATTGATGAGGAGCTATTTGTCACAAAGGTCCAGGCAGTGTGCATTATAACATACTATCAGGTTTTGTCCCAGTCAGTAATGGTGTGCCACAAGGGTCCATCGTAGGCCCCCTTCTTTTCACACTCTACATAAATGATCTACCTGACCGTGTGAAGTTTATGTCCCCACATCTGTACGCCGATGATGTACAACTTTACAAATTGATTCGAAACGTCGAGATTGGGACTTCTATAGAACAAGCTGAGCTAGATTTGAAGGCGGTTAGCGAATGGTCGGTTATAAAACTCAAATTATGATCATTGGCTCGATTGACTCCGTTAAGATGATTCCCTCTGTTGTAAGTGACGGAGCTCAGTGCTATAAGGTATTGGTCTTTTTTTTTTCTTTATTTTGATCAACAGCTTACAAACAAACTGATAAATGAGATGTGAATTAAACAAATTAAGATAAGAAAGTGAATGAGTGAGTGAATGACTAAGTGAATGATTAAGTGAATGTGAGACAAATACCTAAAATGAATAACAATAGAGTTAGGAATGATAAGCAAAAGTTAAAATTTAAAATTAGAGTTGAGAGAGGTGTGGCAAGTGAAATAAAAAGTAGAGAAAGAAAAACAAAAAATCGCATAAATCGCACGAATGGTGAAAGCAATAGTGAGCCAAGATAACGCTCGAGTCCTTCAGAGAGCAAATCACAGCTGAGACTCAACGAAGGCAGAATGAGCGGTTGATGAAGATCGAACACGTTTACGAAACACATTCCTGGTACATGAATTGTCAAGCAAAAAAGCGAACCTGTTGAATTCGATCGATATATTGTTGACGGGTTCATAATAGCCATATGCGGTAGGGTGCCTTCTTATCAACAAATAATGAGGGTATCGTAGCACTCGCACAGGAGTCTTAACAACGAACTAGTCTCTGAGATCAGAGGCATCCACATATCCGCGCAAAAGATCATAGGAGAAAAAGGCGCATGTATTAATGCGTCTCCTAACCAGAGTTTCAGTTCAGTCTTAGGCGAGGATGGGTCTTTCGTTCAGTGTCCTAATGTTGTTTGCGATGGGGTAGCTATTGAATAGTTGCAGATGGTTAAAGATTTGGTGATTGTGATGAATTATCGCTTTACGTGGTTTAACCACGTCGAAGGTGTTGTTCGGGTCTCCGTAGCTCATGGCCACTTGCACACTGCACTCCGCTTCACACTCGGTCTATGCTGGCGAAAGCATTGCTCATGCTGCACTTTAGCTATTGCTGTGAGGTATTCTTATATGACTTCAGCTCTATTAAGCTGTTGGAAAAGGCATTTAACGCGGTGGTTCGTTATGTTCATAGGAAGAAAAGGTACCAGAGCATAGCGGGTGTTATGAACAGGTGTCTGGGTACTAGCTTACAAGATTATTATAAACTGAGAGCGATGGTGTTCATATATCGGCTTCTGTGCAGCGGCTCGTTAGCTTACTTGCTTGATCCCTTCGCCCAGGTAAGTCTAGGCGTACGAGACAATTCACGCTTCCCAGAGTTTATCATCAAAATGATTTGTTTGCACGCGGAATTACGGATTGGAATGCTTTGCCTTTAACTGTTACGAATTCAGGGTGTCTTGACTCGTTTTGTGATAAATGCACTGCTTTCTTACGCAGCTGAGCTATTATATATACTGCGTTACGTCTGAAAGGGATGACATTCATGAGTTCTTCTGGCAGGGCTTATGCGGTGAAAGTCCGCCATAGTCTTGCACAGCGTTTTACTTCTTATTTGGAAAAGTGGGTGGACATGTACAGATAGATGGACAGAGTGGTTTTGCGGGTGGTTGTTGCGATGAACTTTCCTTATATTTTTTTTATAGTGACATGACAGTAAACTGAATTTAGTAACATGCTTATAGTTAGTAGTAGTAGTGGTAGTAATGCTTTCTCTCCTTTATTTTTGAGCTTGAACTTCTTCCATTTGCTTGTCGATAATTGATAATTTCTGGCCTTTCTTTATATATGAATTATTTAGTTTTTATTGTTTAGTTTACTTGAATTTTAATTTTTTTGTAAATGTTCGAGATTGTGTCCAACGATAGAAGAAGGGAAACGTTGACGCAATTTAATATAAATAAATGAATTGAATTTTGAACCAAACGACACAGCGGCTTTGAGTTAAGTGATAAAAAAGACATCTCAGTCCATTATTTTCTCACTTCTTCCAAGGTACGACATTTCTGTCATCAGGGGTGCTGCTACAAATGTGTAGTCGTCGACCCAGATTTTCATTTTACCTACACAAATAATTTGTCCTCAATTTGTTCTATGTGTTCGACGCAAAAAAAAAATTGTCCTACCTTGGGGTGTGAACACCTCTATAGTACTAAAACGCCAAAAAGCTCAAAATCGCTTTTTTGAAAACTATAAAAATTTGAGCGAAATTGGTGATGCCATTAATTTGTCCTAAATTCTTGACACTTTTAAATTACTGTACTGAAACTTCGCTAGTGTAAAAGTGTGTTACTAGATTTTAAAGTGTTTTGTACTAAAAAGTTAAGTATAGTAGATTGAAGTAGATTTTTAGTTCTTCTCGCCTCTGAATATGGGCCGCAAAATTATGTCCTTTCTTGATCATCGACAAAAACAATTAAAAAAATTTTCGGCGATCGGATTTCAAGCGATTTTCTAGTTTGGGAGCTTTCGAAGAGCTTTTATTATTTTTTTAGTACACTCTATTTTCTAGTTATCTACGCCATTATGCGATTTTCTGATTTCACATACGCAAAGGACAAATTGAGGACATATTTTTAAATTAGAAAATACAAGAGTCAGAACGTTCCTATGGTCATATTTAAATAGAGGTTTTAGTACAAGTCCAAGAAAATAATCCTTATAGTCTTGTTTGAGGAAATGTTTTGAAAATTTTGAATGCATATTCTGAAAGGATAAATTGAGGACAAATTTTTACTGTACTAAACTTTTTAGTACAAAACACTTTAAAATCTAGTAACACACTTTTACACTATCGAAGTGTCAGTACACTAATTTGAAAGTGTCAAGAATTTAGGACAAATTGAGGACAAATTAATGGCATCACAAATTTTGCTCACATTTTTATCGTTTTCAAAACAGCGATTTTGAGCTTTTTGGCGTTTTAGTACACTTCTATATTTCAGACCCCAAGGTAGGACAAATTTTTTTTATGTCGGACGCATAGGACAAATTGAGGAAAAATTATTTGTGCAGATAAAAGAAAAATCTGGGAAGACGACTACATATTTGCAGCAGCACCGTAATCAGGCAGTTTCAACTTCTCCGACACGGTATTTAACTATGAGATACTACGTATAGCCCCGTAAATTCTAAGTGAATTTAATTAAAGGTTAATCTCATCGAAGTTTTATTAGTTAGTAGTATTGATGTTCGAATCATGGAGAAGCGCACTCCCAGAGGGTTCATAGTTTATTCTAAGTGGCTTTAAACTCCCTTCAAGTCAATTTGAGAGAAATTAAATACCCAAAAAGATCACGACAAATTTAACACGCCGATACTTTGGATAAGCATGAAAATGAACAAGAACATTTTCATAACTTTACCCGCAAATGTAACGAGACACCAGATAAACTTGGAGGTGCTCATCCCAAACTATGCCAATATTGTCAGATTAATTTTCATAATTCAATGAGATAATTTTAAAACGCAATCAGAATATGTTGTGTTATGATACCACTTACATTTGTTACATTTCTGTCAACCATTGTGTGTCTCAAAATCCGAAAATTACAGATTTAAAGATACTGTTGAATGATAGACATAAATCTTACATTTTGATATTATGTTTATGAATATATTTATAATTGTGAATATGAAATGACTGAACATATTGCTAGGATTATGAAGAGAAACGCCACAAGGGTTGTATGGATAAAGCAGAGGGTTTTTTTCTCACATTTCATTGATACACTGGAAGTTTTAAGCGTGGAAGAGAAAGTTACGACGCGATACAAAATACGTCAAACTGGTTGTTCATATAAATAGCGTCATGCCTTCAGTGTTTTCATACGAGACAATAAAATGTTAAATCTAATGCCTACTTTCTCTACTGTTTCGGCCAAATATCTGATATGTCGCGCATCTACCAGACCTTGCCTTTCCCAAAGAGATGTGTCATGACATTTCTCCGAAAAATTCGCAATTTATAAACTCATCAGCAAGGACACCTGAAACTTTGAATTAACGCGCAGTAAAGATCACAATTTTTAAGATTCCCGTGTTTAGTTGCGTCGTCAGCTTATGTCAAAGTATACGTAATATCACCATAAAGTGCATAAGAACGCCATTATTCGTCGTTTGACTTATTACAAATTTCCAAGTAGTGAAACGCATATTTCGAGTCATTTTACGAAAGCCAATCACAGTCGGGATGAACTGATGTTACGTGCTTAGTTTTACTCTGTTTTTGCATTATAACAAGAAGATTAGATTTGTAAAATTTGTTGGGATATAGCCCGACACAGACTGGGAGAGAAAGCTTTGTGATCATATTTTCCGATACAACAACAAGTACAAAAGGAAATGTACATGCTTGCCATTGAAACGAATGTTATCCGTATTATAAGTATAACATTTTGTGAAGACGGCTGGAATAAATCAAATTAAGTTAAACGTCTGAAGGAGAACGTATGAGAGCATATCCATGTTTGTCTGTTAATCTGTTTAAATAAAAATCGATTAAAGAACGCGATTACCATAAAACCATTACTTCATATCCAAACAAATTGATTGAAACAACGTTTTGCATGAGTATATACAGAAATTATTTGTGCGAAGTTCCCACAAGAAAATTATTTCCATTTATCTCAATCGAAACATGCGCTTGGTGCGACATCGGCTTCTGCCAAATTATTTCATCTATATGTCGGTGAAGTGTCTAATTGACAGTTATATATTTCATCATGAAATTCGACATTCTTTAACAAAAGCCTAAGTAGCGGCAAACGCCCTTATTTCGGTTCGAATCCAAAAAGTTTGGATGGGAGCGGGATATGGATTTTCACATATAGATTTCAGCACTAGTGCCTTAATGTGATATTTGACATAATGGTAAATTTTTGTTGTTGTTGTATAAAAAAACCTTATGTCTTATACACAGCTTAAAATTGCTTCGTTGCGAAACTTGCGTGAAATCCCTCATTAAAATTTTCTTTGCAGAAAAGACATCATCGGGAAAAAATAATTTTTCCCTGTCTTCATTAAGCAACTTGTTGCATAAATACATACCCCACGCTGGAGCGACAAAGAGATGAAACGAAGTGAATGCTTCGGTTCAAAACTGAGTATGCTGGAGATATTTTGTTGGTATCTTATTTTCCCCCATTGAGATATAACTGGGAGGCATGTGAAATTTTTAGCTAAAACAGTGAATATTGAGTGCAAAATCACGAAAATAGTGAGTTAAAGTGAAAAAAGTGAGTTGAAAATATAAGGTTTATCAGAGATTTGAGAGAGTTAAGCCTTTATGCATGAGGCTGTCGAGCAATACATGAAGTAAATTTTCCTACATTACGCATTTAGTTAAATTACAGAGCCAAAGAACTATTTCGTTCACAAATTCAGAAGTATATCGAAGTTTATTTCATTAAGAGTGAATTTTCGAATTCTTCGACCAACTGAAATTCAAGTGGTCTCAGATTCTTCATATTTTTGGCTTACTTCATTCCTTGGACCTATAGGAGAATTTCGTAGAAGAAAATTTTTTCCGAAAAAATCCGATATTGGCTGTGGAATGTTTGAAGAAATGCTCTGCATGGAATAGCCCAAAATCGTTTTTCTTTAAAAATTTCAAGACAATTGAGCCGATTTTCCTGAAACTTCTCAGGTAAGTACTTCGTAAGTAGGCGAAGAGAAACTATTGTTGGGTGGGACGTCAGACCTATTTTTAGGCGAAAAAATTGACTTTTTCAAACGCCATTCACCGGTTGTACCAGCGCTACTCTGCGGAACTAAGTATATCATTGAAAAGCTTATGGTCCGTCGTTTCTAAAATCATAGATGGGTCACGTGCGGAACGCTGGTATAAGTTGTAGTTGTAAAAAATATGAAAAATGGCCACATTTGGAATCTTCCTCAATTTCTTATGTCTCCAACGAATTTATTCTGATTGGAATCCAACCAGAAGAATTGTGTATTTAAGGTCCCAGGAAGCCCTAGTGCTTCTGTCCGGGATTTTTAAAGACGAGACACTACGAAGAAAAAATCAAAATGTGGCAATTATCTCGTAGGGAAGCTTTTTCGCACTCGTAACCCTATGCTACTTAGGGAAACGTTCAAAAATTTAATATTTTCTGAAAACCACTACTGTAAGCTTTCAGACGGTATAGTCTTGAGGTTTTTGTGGTGCCCCTCAGAACCCGTTGTTTGAATGACAAAGTCAAACCGATTTCACAAAAATCTTTGAATAAAGGGAACTTGTAAAAAAAATTTCAATAAAGTTTTGGCTGAACATCGATTTTCAAGGAAATATTGTGAAAAAAGTGACTCACTATCGGGATCATTGAAAATAGTGAGATGACACATATCTGAATTGAACAATATACAACTTTGTGCAATAGGTCATTCTCAACGAAAAGTGCGACATTTATTATCCTCGTAACATCGATATCATGAACTAAAGATAATCTGTTCCGAATGTCCGAATACTGAAATAAGTTAGTCTGCTTCAAGTGTCAAGTGCATAGAATGTGCTGCCATCTATTTTCGTTAAGAAGTGCCTATCAATATAGCAGTATTACAATTATCGTAAATTGTCCGTTCAGTTTTTTATTTCATTAGATTCCGAAAGTTCCGAAAAAAAAAATTTCAAGTCGATTCCGTAACCCCCAAAAAATATGCCGTGATTTTTAGACCCGTACGAAGAACGAAGTTCTTCGAAAAGGGGTCTATTGCGTTTACCACGACGTTTGTAACCAGTCGAATTTGGACCTGGACGTAAGGGGGGGGGAGGGGGAGCATCGATCATGATCCTTAGATGACGAACCAACAATAAAAAAATGTCCGTCCGATCGTCCGTCCGTCTTCACTTTTTCTTCCAAACGGCTCAACTGATCACCCTAAACTAAAGATACATGCCTCCCACGATTCAAGTTCGAAGATGAGATATGGGTGAGAAAGTGACCAAAAACATGGTTTTTCGAGGGTCGGTGAAGCTTTTTCGCAAATATCTCAGCAAGTATAGCACGGAAATTGTAATATATAAGAGTTAGAAAGTTGCTTCCAAAGGCAAAGTTGTAGAGAGAAAAATTTTAGCGAACTGGTGTCTCAGGGTTTTGGGTAAAAATTCCCCAATCCTGGGATATGACCACTTCTAGAATTGGGAGGGATGATCCATATCTCTAGAACTATAAGAGGAAGAAAGCTGCTTCCAAATGCAAAGTTGTAGAGAATGAAATTTTAGAGAATACGTGTCTCAGCGTTTTGGGTAAAAATGCCCCAATCCTGGAATATGACCACTCCTAGAATTGGGAGGGATGGCCCACATCTCTGGAAAGTTGCTTCCAAGGGCAAAGTTGTAGAAAATAAAATTTTAGAGAACAACTGTCTCTGGATTTTGGGTAAAAATGCCACAATCCTGGGATACGACCACTTCTACAATTGGGAGGGATGATCCATATTTCTAGAACTATAAGAAGTAGAAAATAGCTTCCAAACGCAAAGTTGTATAGAACAAAATTTTAGAGAACACGTGTTTCAGGGTTTTAGGGGAAAATGGCCCAATCCTTGAATTTCTAGATTTGAATGGTCTGAGATGTACTTCGGTAGGGCCTTTACCTTGGGTAATTTCTATGGATCTTTGAAATTCTTATGGTTATAAAAGAACATAAGACGCGACGTTGGATTGTTTGCTTATTAATATATTAAGATACGATCGAGTCTTTTTGCAAGATTTATTCCATTTGCCACATCTATTCTGTTTGTCACATCTATTCTGATACGTACGGTTCTTTGTACTACTACTACTACTACTTAGGTACTTATTTATATTTCTTTTTCTATTTGAGAGGTAATCGAGTACCAAATTATATTCGTAAACGAATTTGGGCCCGGTGCCTTTGCATAGGGCTTAAGTGGGCCTCAGGTCGGTCCTAAGGTCCTAACCAAAAAAAAACTTTTTTTGCTATGTTGCGGAGCAAATTGAGGGAAAAATTTTTGTCTATGGAGGTATGTGTCCGAGGCTTTTGTTTTTTGCTATGTTGCTATGTTGTGGAATGAGGGAAACATTTTTGTCGGTGGAAGTATTTGTCCGAGGCGTCTCCTGAGTGCCTTAGCTCAATTTTGGGCTTTCGGTAGGACTTATTTACACCGTTGCTTCGGAAGGGTTTTTCAATATTGCGCTATCGGCAATTTCGAATACAATTGAATATGGAAGTAAGGCAATATTTACTTAAATACTTTCGAGTCTTTTCGTAACATCAACTCTGTTTGCCACATCTATCCTGATACGTACGGGACACCTGCTTATGTTTTTTTTATTTTTCTACTTTAAAGAGTCGTCAGTATCACCCCCCCCCCATTTTGCCCAATGTTTTCAAATTTGTTTTTTCCGTAATGGGGGTGGGATGTTGTAGTGGTAACGTACTCGCCTTCCACGCAGAAAACCCGGGTTCGATCCCCGGGATGTATAGGATTTTTCTGTAATTAACTGATCATATGAAACGTCCCTAGGCTCACCGAATCTTTAGAATTCGGGTAGTTTTCGGTATTCGATGCCCGAAAACGCAAAAATTGTACACAAAAAAATACATGTGACGTCACCCACATATGACGACATTTGTGTACATTAACAATGGACGAAAGAGCAACCATGATAACGGAGCTAGCTATAGCTACATACCGATAGATGGCACTAACCGAAATAACGACAAAACAAAGGCGCGAACGATGGCAACCTATGAACGTCACACAGTTGGGTTCGCGTGATCCTGTTGGGACAGAATGCTATCAAAACGGATGCCGAATTTGTTGGACTATCAACCTCCCGGCAAATTGCACTACTTGACAAATGAACAGCCAAAATGAAATATGTGTGAAAAGAAATTGAAATATTGTGATAATAAAATTTAAAAGAAGCCGAACTTGTCACTGACCTTTCGGTCTTCTGCTGTCGTCGGTGCTAATGAATATTATATTGCACATTACCATTGTTTCATTGGACAGTAACAATAAAAGAATTTTTCCTCCACAGGTGCGCCTCATATGGCGACTCAATACCGGTCATTGTTTAATCAAAACAATGCCAACCAATAGTAAATACATAGCGACGGAGAAACTACCAGACCTTAACATAAATAAGTATTTCACTGAACGGTTTTCGTATTTATAAATTGCTCAATAAGATTTATATTTTATCTCAGTCTAAGGTAAAATTAATTTTTGTTTTATATGGATTTCACTTCATTATATTTACAAAAAAAAAATCATACAATATATTCCATCTGCTGATTGAAAAACGAATTTAGTTTTTTTAATAGAAGAATTTTGTATACAAAATCTTAAACAGAATAAACAATTTATCGTTGCGTTCTATTTTCGTACTCGTAATAATAAACATTACATTGATTTTCCAAAAGAGTTATAAGAGCCCAGTCGCTCGCATACAGAAATCGAGTTAAAATTGTGTGTTGGAATGTGATTTTTTATTGGCGTTATTGAATTCGCTACATAAAAACTCTAATTTCGTCTATTTAGCGGAAGCAAAATGACGACCGAAGACCCCGTGCTCAACTCTTTGAACCAAAGACAATTTCTCAAATAATTAGATTAAAAATTACCCGCGTTGTTAAGACAATGTTGTTTTCTAGCGTTTTGTTTATTATGTTTTCTTAATACAGTGATGACTACACTTTGTAAGAAACAGCTCATCATATTAGCGTTCAGGTAATAAGGGGCAGTCGAAATCAGACAAACGGATGGGTGGGAGAAACAAGTAGAGATAAATTTAAAAAAAAAATATTAAAGAATTCCTAAAAAGTAGGTTAGTAAACTTTTTTGTTTTATGGTAATTGTCGAGAACTATGGTCGCGAGCATCAATTAATTAGGCTGATATGAAATAAATGCAAAGTCTTTTCAACGATTTCAAACTTTACCCATTTATCAAAATTCTGCCAATTTAGCTGAAACTATTTCTACATAGTTAGGCACGTTTTCTGCTTATAATTTATTGCAAACATTTAATCGATTTTGGTCTAGCGAAACATTTGCAACCAAATGTAACATAAATCGAAACAATCGCAGCCATCATTCAACATTGTCCAAAATATCCAAGAATTTCAATAAACGAAATGCAAACTTGTTGAATGACCTGAATGCAAATGTGTAGGAAATGATAAATAAAACATTACCACTAGTGAATCGTATCCTCCTGTTAAATCTGACAGCATGATCATATCGTACATGTTATCCATTTTATGCTTTGAATATTCTCACAGGTAAATATTGACCAAAGAATGAAAATATGAAAACTTTGCCACTCTTACGAAACAAAAAAAAACTTCGCACCAACTATATTCGACAGTGAGATATAGTCTTTGTCAGTGCCAAAATCAACAAACAATACTTTTCATTTACAGAGTAATGTGTAATCAAACGATTTTCCAATTTTCATTTAAAATTCAGAAAAAAATTATTTATAAAATAATTAAAACTCAACAACCCAGAAACACATTGAAATCATACAAAACTATGTGGGGTAAAAAATTATTAAATGGAAAACCCGAGTAAAGAGGGAAAATAAAATCACGAACACATTTTTATTTTTCAAATTTTATGTTTCACTTTTTAAAAAAATATTTCAACAAAAAAAAAAAAACAACACAAACACACTACCAACAGACCAACGTAACGCACAAAGGATAATAAATCAAAAACATGGAAAATGATTTTTCATGTATATAATACACTGAAATGGGGATATGATATGGGGTATAAAGTTGGTCGAATTTAACATTCCTACTGATACAAAGTATGAAATGAAACTGACCGCTTTTCAAACGTTCAAATACTGTAACGAATATTACATTTACACGCTTGCGGGAAGTTGTTATTGTCTGATTCACCAGTGAACTTAATTATTTACACTCCCAAGTGTGTAAAATATAGTTGGCTCCTACTGAAAAATACATGTTTTGACTAGAGGGATAATATTGCCATCCTTTGGATCGTACTGCTAACTTTCCACACACTACGAAACAACAACGATCCAAGCAAGAACGTAAGGTACTATTAACCCAGATGTGTATGGTGTGTACTCGTGAAAATTTTATAAAACTATTATTACCATCATATCAACAACTATGTGGATTGAATAAATACAGATGTACACACTACTACGAATTTAACCAGAGAAACATATGATTCGGAAAATGGATTTAAAATTTATATTTCTTGTGGGAAAAATTGGTGGAAATCCAAATGCACGTTGAAAAAATTACTCAATTTAAAGATTTTACGTGGTAAAAAAATATTTATTCCGTTTAAACGTCCACCGCGATTCGTTTTATTACCATCCTGGTACAATCAATTTGCTTATTTACATTTACGATTCAGGGCAATGCGTTTTTAATACATTTCTGGACAATGCAATAAATATATTTGAAAACGTGCTTGTGTTGCAAAATGTCGTTGCAGATTTACATGGAAGGAATTTATTGTTAAAGTATGTCAAAAACATTAAACAATTAAGAATGGAAATAAGGAAAATCTGGCCAAACCATAGAATTTCAGCCAATTCAGCGATCATTCACTTAGTGATTTTTTCTTATTTTACTTAACAGTAGAAACGAGGAAAACCGTTGTTTAAGTACAGACGAACATTTGAAAAATCAAATTTCCATGTGAAATTTTAGATCCAAACCCAAGACAAGGTTAGCAATTACATTAAAATGTGACTTTTCAATTTTTCACCAACTTTTGTAACGTATTTCCAACGAATCAAACAGAAAACACTATTGTGATTTAAATTAGAAAAAGTTTGAGCGAGGCTGATAAAGGCTTAGTCCGGTTGCCTGAGCAAAATCTTTGGGTAGAAGGCCACAGGATAATTAACATGCTATCAGCAGTTCAATAGTAAATTACTGAGCTCAGCTAAGGCTAAGGATTGTAATTTTCTTAATAGTTAATTGCAGACACTAAAGTAACACATGAGGAAAAATTTGACTATACAAAGCTTGATATGAACGGGAGGGCATACCGTATCACAACAAAAACCCGTTTTATAAGGGAAATGTGACGCAAGTCTTAGTCCCTTCTTCTAAAATTATTACGTTGGGAGGGTCCGGCATTTGTGACACATTTTTTTAATCAAATGTGAAAACATTTCGAAAGTGCTGCACACACACATACATAGCTTTATATGGCGCTTTCTAAGAGTCCTGGCGCCCTAACGAGGCCGGTACCCCCCTTTTTAAAAATCTCATATGACGTAGAATGCCCACCCGAAGGTCCTCCCCTACCTGGAAATATATGTCCAGAAGCCGTTCGGCGAATGTCATTTTAATAATTTTGGGTTTCTTGTAAATAACTCGATCAAAATAACTCAGTAATTTAATAGAATGGGAATCCTTGCAACCAGAATCGATTGAACTGGTTTACTACGGATCCGCGAAATTTATGTTTTGAATGTCTAATAAAAATTTTTCCTTTTCATTGGAACAAAACGTGACGTCACGTTCCATGCAGACACCCTCCCCCCACCCCACCCTCCCTCCGTTCGATTTCGTCACGTTTTCAGTGCCCCCTACCCCTCTGAATGTGACGTAATATGTGTACACCATATAAGTTATAAGTTAACGTTTAAAGTTATAAATTTTTATAAGTTTTAAGTTATATGCTACAAGTTAAAAGTTTTAAAACTGATCAATACTGATGCGTATCAGTTTTGAAACTGATCAGTACTGATGCGTATCAGTTTTAAAACTGATCAGTACTGATTCGTATCAGCTTTGAAACTGATCAGCACTGACAGTTTTTAAACTTATCATTTCTGAGCAGTACTTATCAGTTTCAAAGTTGATACGGATCAGTATTGATCAGCTTTAAAACTGATAGATATCAGTGCTTATCAGTTTCGAAACTGATACGGATCAGTACGAATCAGTTTCAAGACTGATCTGGGTCAGTACTGATCAGTTTTAAAATTGATACGTATCAGTACTGATCAGTCTTAAGGTGTGAAAAGACACTTCGCCTTAGAATTTTCCGTAGAATCCACGGGGGATAAGTTGCAAGGGAGGAAGACAAAACTTAGCTGTATGGTACCTTGCGCCCATGATTATCCCATAAGCAGCGAACACTTCCAGGTAGTCACTAAAAGTCGTATAGTCTCCACCTGCTAAAAGGAAGATCCGGAATTAGTCCACTTTTGCAAGAAAAAAGAAAATTCTGATGGGTGCTTCATCTTGGTGCAGGCATGTATTTATAACTTTCAGCATTTTCAGCCACAATTTTAGTCGGTGTCATTTAATGCGGAAATGTACAAAATTTCATGATAAAATTCATAATATGTGTAAGCAACGAAAAATGGTGCGCTTATCAGCTTATGCACTTCGTCATGAAATTTCGTATACTTTGATAGAAGCCGACATCGCACTAAACGAGTGCATTCATCCCATATAATTTATATTGATACAGTGAAGTTAATTTCATCAGGCTTTGACGTTTATAAATTTGTGTGAATTTACATTGACATAAATCAACTTGCCATCAATTAAAATCAAAATGTCAAAATTGAAAATGCCACAAATGATTGAAGAATGATGTAATAATGATGAAGGAATGATGTAGAAATTATGTATGAATCAAGTAAATTGATGCAATTTGGATGCGCTTTCGATGAACGTTGCGTTAAGATGGTGGAGAAATGACGTCAGGTCATTTAAATAAAATATGATGGATAAACTATGTACAAATTTGAAAATCCCTGAAATTTATGGATGAAGTATTTATTGCAGCCATGTGCTTTTAACTTTCATCATACCTTAATTTTAAACAAAAGAATACAAAAGAATTAAAACGAAAATGATGAAATGAAATGGCTGTACCATTCACATTATTTCTGCGTTGTTTCACATCGTTACTACATTGTTTCGATGTAGCAATAATATAATTTTTGTGTACAAAAGAGGGATACTCAATGTAAAAAAGATGGATTTGGCTACATTACTTGTCTCAAAGTCTCGAAATTCTTACACATTATACACATTAATCATTCATCTTTTGTACATCATTTTAACATGATTTACATAAATTTAACGTCATTTATCCAATTCCAATGTAAAATTTATTTATATAATGAAAAAATGATGTAAATCATGTTAAAATGATATACAATTTCTAATTAATAATGTAAAAATGATGGAAAAGTAATGTAGCGAAATCCATCTTTGTTACGTTAAGTATCCATTTTTTGTACATCTTTGTTGCATTATCTACATAAATTTTACATTAACTATCCATGAATTTTCTCACACAAATTTTACATTATTCTTACATCAAAACAATGTATTAACGATGTAGTAACGTTGAAACAATGTAGAATTGTAAATAGTTTATGCATGATATTTACATGACCTGACGTGATTTCTCTATCATCTTAATCGGGGACTATTAGAGAGTTTGGGCAAAGCGACATATAGCCAAATTTATAACATACATACATATCTTTACGTTAAAAGTTACAAGTTTACGTTATAAGTTATAAGTTTACTTTGCGAGCTATGAGTTATAATTTATAAGTTACAACTTACAAGCTTATGGTACAAGTTATAAGTTTATATCCCAGATCAGTATCGTAACTGACTCAGATCGGTACCGATCAGTCTGAAAACTGACATGAGTCAGTACTGATCAGTTTTAAAACTGATCCGAATAAGTAATAATCTGTTTTGCAACTGATACGGATCAATACTGATCAGTCTAAAAACTGACACAAGTACTGATCAGTTTAAAACTGATCCGAATAAGTAATGATCTGTTTTGAAACTGATACGGATCAGTACTGATCAGTCTGAAAACAGACACAAGTAATGATCAGTTTTAAAACTGATACCAATCAGTACTCATCAGTTTTAAAACTACTAATCCAAATCAGTTTTGAAAATGATCAATTTGGAACTGATCATTACTAGTCTGGATCAGTTACAATACTGATATGGGCTATAAACTTATAATGTTAACTTATAACGTAAACTTGTAACTTATAACGTAAAAATGTAACTCAAAACAAATAGCTATATGTATATGATATAAATTTGGCTATAAGTGACTTTGCCCAAACTCTCTATTTTATGGGAAAAAGGGAAAATTGAGAAAACGTTTTCCCAAAAATAGTCCCTGATCTTAACACAACGTACATCGAAATCACATCAATTTACACGGTTCATACATGACTTCTACACCATTCTTGAATTATTTATACATAATTCTTCCATTATTTGTGGCATTTTGGCATTTTTTTTCAAAAAATAAATTGCAATTAGCGAAACAAACACTCTGTACATTTTCCTTAACTGCTTGCTTTCTTTATGACTTTGACGTTTTAAACGTCACTTTGACATTTTGAAAAGACCGTTTTTTGATCCTAACAGATTCAATTAACGTGCCAAGCCCATACTTTTTTTATGCATCACTAAAGAAAATTCCTTGTGATAGCCGAATCGTTTGACACTAAGCTGCTTGGACAGATATCAAAATCTGAAGTAAGCACAAATGAATGTGTTGATGTTGTAAATTACTAATTAGGTTAATTTCCACTTGACACTTTTATGTGGACAAAGGTTAATAATGAAACGAGATACTGTGAAAACGACAGAACGACAGCCAAAACTAGGTCAACTGTATGCAAGACATCAATTTTCCTTTTTCCAATTTTCCCGGTGACTAACCCTAACCAAAATTTAATTATACCACCGACCGTAATGTATCTTGTGTCATTGTAGCTGAAATAAAATAACAGATTTGACAAAGTTAATTTACATTTTTCATCGATTTTGAATACAATTACAGAAACTTTTTTCCCATTACAAAGCTATAACTCATTTATTATTGTAAGACTTATGTTTACACTCACCTCAAACGAAACGTAAAAAAGAAAACAAAAAACTTGTCTGGTGTTCTGTACATTTTTTAGTTGACTTGATTCCATGAATTCAAACCAATGGCTAATTATAGATGACGAGAAATATTAAATGATTGACTGACGAATTTTAATAGTTTGACTATACGATCTATTTATTATGTCTTCAAGCTTTAATCAGACACATTTTCCAATCGACTTTCTAATTTGCATGAAAAATTTTGCTTTATTTTATATCATTAGGGTAAAGTAACTACTCTAATTAGAAGGGGAGCAAATTTTTCGTGTAGATCGGTTCTGTAAGACAAATAGAAACTTCAACAGTTGTAGCTTATCTCCTTAGATGGCACATAGTCTGAAATCAGCGCGTCTAGTGCGACGTCAGTTTGTGTCAACATGAAATTCGTCATGAAATTCTGTTTACTATGACGTAAGCTGACGCCACAATAAGAGCGTGGACATAAGTTTTGGTACGTTGTGTAAGTACTAGGCGAAGATCTACGACTTTGTACAATTCTACGAAATTTTGAGGAACCGTATAGATTACATTGTGAAGATGAATTGGAGATGTTGGTCATTTAAATATTTTATGGCTTCTTTTGATACGGATCGTTCGTAAGCCTAATGTTTTCTTCACATCAATAAATTTGTGAAAGGTGTCCATTTGCACTTCATTGTAGTGCAATAAAATGTATTCCCATCAACAAATAGAAAATCCTATTTTAGAAAATCAACAACTCGTAGTTTCCACATAATTTGAATTGTTTAGCACAAAAAAGTATATGACGACGCTCGATCACGTAAGTCAAAATTCAACATATTTCCAATTTCGATAAACATATAGCCTTTCTATTTATAAAATCATCATAAATGTAATGCGCTGAAATTGAAACATGTTCCGACCATAAACTAATATGAACTTCAATACTCGTATTAAAGTGCTTGAATGGTTCTCCGCATATTCCATTCAACTCAAATTTCTCCTTCGCATATAAAAATTTGTTTTTTTTTCTTTAAAATGACTTTAACGAATGATACGCAAAGAAAAATCTTTATCGAGTGATTTAGAATTTTCATTCTATCGTTGGATATATGACCGTGGGCTGCGTGCAACTTTCATTGTTGCTTCAGTTAATATAGTGCGAAAAAGCATAAAATGTTTCCCATTTCATATCAGTCGTCTACAAGTCACGAATCACGGGTGCATTTATAATACTCTATTGTCATAAACATACATCATGTAAAGAAGACGTTTTACAGTCGAACTTGAGGGGAATTCCGGCCTTAAGGAGAAAGACACCCACATTTATCATCATAATTAGTCACATTCATCAACTGTGAAGTCTTTATTAAGTAGCGATAGCTACTTTGTGCTTTAACCCTTCCTGTCCATTCGTCCGTCTGTGCACCCCTCCTCAGTCACGACCCTCAGGAGGTCTCCCCACGAGACCTCTGGAAGGTCGAACCAGCGAAACCTCTGGGAGGTCTCTCAAGCGGAATCTCTGTGTGACCTCCTCAGCGAGATTATTGGGCGGTTTCCTCAGCGACACATCTGGGATGTGCCTCAAGCGAAACGTCCATATAGTTAGCACTTGATGTTTTGTCAATAACTTATAACTACTTTTGTATACCCATTTCAGTGGTTTATTTTTATGTTTTCGCTCCTTCTGTCCGTCCGTCTGTCTGTGCACTACAACTCACTGCACTTAGCTACACCAAGGCAATCAACTTTGACTTCACTCCATCGATACTTTCCTATACATACTTCAATGGTTTGTTGTAAAAATGATTATTATATTGCTTTTGCTATACATGGCTGATCTTTGGAAGGGTTCATAGAACCAGCATGACGGAAGCACCATAAATTACGTAACGCAAAAGTGGGGAGGAGACAAACGTGACAGTTCTAACAAAATTGGATCAAAATTGACCCTTTTTGTGTGACAGGGTGAGGGAGGAGGTCAAAACATTGTAATCTTTGCGTTACGTAATTTATAAACGGCACCCAGACAACGGCAGACCATCCATCACTACCATACAATATTCTTCTCCTTCCCATGTATTCCCTATTTGGTATGTTTAGAAACAATGGTTCTTCAATACCTACGATCAGAGTTTAGTTGTCCTCAATTATAACTTCCTCCCCTATGGACTTCGATTGATATCAACGATTGAAAAGATCTATGTAGACCTAATGGGTTCAAGTCAAACCTCTTTTCACCTGAACCTAAATTAAGTTGGGGTACGACTAAACCTGAAACCTAAAATCGTAAATCTACTTAACCTGCTCTGTATTCCAGTTGTGCTTCTAGAGCGACCTAACGTTATTTCTAGCATGTAGATATTTTGTTACTTTGGTCCACCCCACATGCTTCTCGAATTCTCGAGCAAACCAATGCGACGCGTACGTATAATGGTAATTTCGAATAAAAACATCTGCAGGGGACCCGTACGTATCAGAATAGAAGCGGCAAACAGAGTTGATGTTACGAAAAGACTCGAATGTCTTTAAGTAAATATTACGTTAACTCTTAAGTGTATGAAATTACGTCCACATCAAATTGTATTGGAAATTGCCGAAAGGGCAATATTGAAAAACCCGTGCGAAGAAACGGTGTAAAAAAGCCTTCCGAAAGTTCAAAATTGACCCCCAAATAGACAAAAATGTTAATCTACAACATAGGAAAAAACAATTTTTTTGTCTAGGGCCGACATTAGGACCGACCTAGGGTCTTCAGGAGAGGCCTCAGACAAATACTTACATAGACAAAAATATTTCCCTCCATTTTCTCTACAACTTAGTGAAAAACCATTTTTTCGTCTAGGGCAGACCTTAGGACACCCTCGGACATATAATTCCATAGACAAAATTGTTTCCCTCAATTTGCTCTGCAACATAGCAAATACAATTTTTTTTAGTTAAGGCCGACCTTAGAACAGTCCTGAGGCCCACTTCAGCCCTAAGCACAAGCACCGGGTCCAAATTTGTTTTTGAATATAATTTGGTACTCGATTACCTCTCAAATAGAAAAAGAATCAACAAAATCAGTTAGGATTTATCCAATTTATGTAAGCAAACACGTTGGGCCCTAGTAGAAACTCAATTTTAGGGTCCTGACTGAGTCCAAGGGTTCCTAATCAAAAAATTTTCAGTCATAAAAGGGAGACAGTCCTAGACCTTTCGATCAAACAAAATTTGAAAATCGGAAGAGATTTACTCGAGTTAAGTACAAAAAACATGTAGAGCGCTAGCAGAGACTCGTTTTTAGTGCCTATAACCTAGGGCCCAATCTCAAAAACGTTTCTTATACAAATAGTAGGGCTCTCATAGACCTGTCGACTAAAAAAACAATTATGAAAATCGGAAAAGATTTACTTGAGTTAGCTACGTCCAAGGACTCAAATCCAAAAAAAATTCTTCCATAAATTGTCGGTGATGCCCAGATCTTTCAAACAAAAAAAAAAATATGAAAATCGCAAAAGATTTACTCGAGTTATGTAGAAAAAACACGAATGGCACTAGCATAGATTCGGTTTTAGTGCCCTAGCTAAGTCGAAGAACTCAAATCCAAAAAAGTTTCTTCCATAAATTGTCGGACATGCCAAGATCTTTCAAACAAAAAAAGTTTATGGCAATCGGAAGGGATTTACTCGAGTTATGCACAAAAAACACGTATGGCCCTAGCATAGACTCGGTTTTAGTGCCCTAGCTAAGTCCAGGGACTCAAATTTGAAAAAGTTTCTTCCACAAGTTGTTTCAAACAAAAAAAATTGTGAAAATCGGAAAGGATTTACTCGAGCTATGTACAAAAGACCAAAAATCAGTTAAACGGCCCTAGCTCGGTGGCCCTTGAGCCGACAGTGCCCAGATTCAATCCCGTAAAAGATTTTTGATTTACCTTTCAGGGAAAAAAATTTTTGAAAATCGGTTGAGGTTTACTCAAGTTATCGCGGACGGACGGACAACGTTTTTGTTACTGATTCGTCATCTAAGGACCATGATCGAAGCTCCCCCCCCCCCTATTCCCTGCTCGGAATTGGGGTGGTTACAAACGTCGTGGTAAACGCATCAGACCCCTTTTAGAAGAAATCGTTCTTCGTACGGGTCTAAACAAATTATATTTTTCGAAAAAGTGGATTATGGAACATTGTAGGTAGACAAGAAAAACTGTAATCTGCAGTGCAATTAGTGCAGGGGTGGCACAAAAATACCAGATCCAAAAAGTGATGATCGATTCTAGACTGTGTTACACCCCTGTGGCTAGAATTCAAACATTCGTTTTTGGTTCTTATGAAATATTCAAACAAATGTATATATTTGCTTCACTGTAAAGCAGTAAAACGTTTAGCAAAACAATAATTTTCTCCCGGTATAAATTTAAATGTTTAATGGTGTTCATGTGTAGATTTTAATATTTATTATTAAATTTGAACATGTGTGCTTCTTGTATTCTCAACGGACATATTAGTTTTCATTTTACAGCAAGCAATTTAGAATTATTTAGTTTTCAATTTGCACATTATATTCACATTTCAGCTAATGAATGAATTTCATCCAAACACAAAAAAAATCTAATTTCATTTTGAAAATTTAATTGCATTTTATCGCATTTTATGATCGTAATTTGAAAACAATTGTCGCGTTGCTTTCATCGATGTTGTCAGCTAGTGTTTCAGAGTCACAAATAAAATTATATTGTAGTTGAGATCCACGCTTTTTAGTCATCGTATACAAAATTACATAACGAAATTCATAATATGTCAAGCTAAGTGAAACTGCGAAAAATGCTGTGCTTGTCAGCAATGATGAAATTTCGTATACTTTGACATTTATATAAGCCGATGTCGCGTCGCACTGAACGCGTTCATTCCTACGATAGATAGATCGATAAAATTCATAATGGCGAGCCTAAAGCTGAAAACAAACGACTACTTTTGAATTGTCGATCCCATCAATTCTCATACAAGTTTTCTATACGAAAGAGCTGACTTTAGTACAATTCATATTTCGCTTTACTAAATAATTTATAAAAGTTGTCACGAATACCGGTATAGAAATGGCTGAGATCAATAATTCAAATGTCGCGTTCGTTTTCATCTCAGGATAACAACACACATTTCACTTCTTACTTGTACACTCAAGATGTCGCCAAAAATCGAAATATGAACTGTTGGATCTGTTGGAACTGTACCAGACTTGAGAAAATTAGTTAAAATTTCGATATTTGGCGACCTCCTCAGTACAAGTGAGAAGTGCAAATTTTGTTTTGTAGTAACCCATTACTTTGACATAAGCCGACGCCGCAATAACAACGTGAATTGGCTACGCAACCCCAATCTTACTACTTCCTTTGTAATGAATTGTATTTTTGGTAAAGAAAACTATTCTATAACTTACCCCAGCTAACGTTTGTTTATCATGCAACGTGTTTTGTGCTGTTGCTGCACTTTCTGGATTAAAATACGTCAAAAAAGCGCAACCTGTTGAGAGAAAAATTCGAATAATTGTTTTTGTTGTAAAATTACGAAGGAAGCTTTCGTAGATACAAAAAATAATGAGTGTTTTACTTCGGAGAGTATACGGACAGTTATACGCCAAATATTTCGTCCTCACATCATGGACATTTTCAATGGCTGAAAATACATTAACTTTTCATTTTGATAACAACAAGAACCGGAATTCCATGGAAAAAACTTTGAATTGCTCAGACAAATGTTGAAGGATAATTTTTTATAAATGAAAAGTTAATAAATTTTCAGCCATTGAAAACGTCCTTGATATGAGGACGAAATATTTGGCGATAAATAAAATCAATTTGAGCAATTTCCGATGAAACTAATAGATCGTCACGTAAGAGATGGCCCCCTGCCACTCGCGCACTGCAGGTAAAGCAGCACGCCTATCAAAGGGGAAAGTCCACAGAAAATGCTCTCCGGAACCTGGTCTCCAGCATAGAAACAGGAGGTCAATTCGTGTTAGGGTGCTTCATAGATATAGCAGGGGCTTTCAACAACCTGACATACAGAGCCATAAGAAAAGCTTACCATAAATTTGGAGTTGACCCGGGTCTAATTGGATGGATTCAAGTCAATTCCGACGAACTTATGGAACTTCAGAGGCCTTACGCCTAAAGTTCTCTACTGAATTTACACTACAATAATAAGACCCATCCTTTTGTATGAATCATTGCTTTGGAACCACATATGTCGATTGAAATATGTTCAAAACAAGTTGAATAAACTGCAAAGACTTGCATGCTCAGCTATTACAGGTCCTTGGAAATCTACGCCTACTGCAGTTCTAGAGGTCATGTTGAACCTTCCTCCACTGCATACTCAAATAGAAATGGATGCATTAAAAACCCTAGAGAAACTAAGCCGTAACAAAGCGATTGAACACTCTAAGGTCTGGTACAAAAAAAAAATTTCTCCAAAAAAAATTTTCTCCAAAAAATTTTTTTTTCAAATAAATTTTCTTTCCGAAAAAATTGTTCTCCACCTTAGGCTACCTTCGTAATACTTTGTGTCACCTTCGCCTGGCTTCGGAACACTTCGTGTCACCTCCGGCTACCTTCGGAACACTTCGTGTCACCTTCGACTACCTTCGTAACACTTCGTGTCACCTTTGGCTGCCTTCAAAACACTTCGTGTCACCTTTGGCTACCTTCGGAACACTTCGTGTCACCTTTGGCTGCCTTCGGAACACTTCGTGTCACCTTCGGCTACCTTAGGACCACTTCGCCTCACCTTCGACTACCTTAGGAACACTTCGTGTCACCTTCGGCTCCCTTCGGACCACTTCGTGTCACCTCCGGCTACCTTCGGAACACTTCGTGTCACCTTCGGCTACCTTCGGAACACTTCGTGTCACCTTTGGTTGCCTTCGGAACACTTTGTGTCACCTTCGGACCACTTCGTGTCACCTTCGGCTACCTTCGCAACACTTCGTGTCACCTTCGGCTACCTTCGCAACACTTCGTGTCACCTTCGGCTACCATCGGAACACTTCGTGTCACCTTCGGCTACCTTCGGAACACTTCGGAACACACACCAATTCTTCTCAGTGATTCATATAACTTTCCTGAAGAAACCAACTGTTCAGGTATTCTCATTCAGAATTTAGTAAAAAATCCAAGATGGTGTCACTTTGATAGTTGGCAGCCATTTTCTTAAAATGCTAAAAAATTCTCCTGACCAAACTCTATAACTTTCTAGAAAAAACCATCTATCGAAAACTGAAAAAGTATAAACGAAAATCCAAGATGGCGCCGCTACTTTCTATTAAGATACAAAAAAATTCTCCTGACCAAACTCTATAACTTTCTAGAAGAAATCAATTCTCAAAGTGTTATCATTCCGGAGCTAAAATTTGAAAACCTAAAGAAGCATAATTTATACCTTACAAAAATCCAAGATGGCGTCACTTTGGCAGATTTCTGAAAATCTCTCTGAAACTCTCTAGCTATTGTCACTCCGGAACTAAAATTCGAAAACTCCGAGCATTACCTAAAAAACCCTCAAAATTGACCACTTTTCCACATGCCACGGCTTTTCCAGAATTTTCCCGGAAAGCGGCATATGAAATTTTTCATTAGGGGCCGAGACTGACGTGCCCTGAAAATGTCAGGAAGATCGGCTGTCTAGTTCTTGAGATCGAAAATTATTAATAGATAGATAGATAGATAGATAGATAGAGAGATATATAGATAGATAGAAACCGACAGATCAGAAAAAAAGTTTCCGTAATGATGAGAACAATAGAAAAAGTATTTCTCCATAGAAAAGTGTCATTTTCAAACCTCGATATCTCAGCCAATTTTCAACCGATTTTGATGAGTGAGGGCTTGTTTGAAAGCTACTGCGACGCAGTTTTTTATTTAGAGGGGGAAGAGGGCGAGGGGAAAAAACTCAAAAGTTCGCCTATATATGGCTCCTTGTCCCAAAGGTTTTTGTATGGAGTTTTTTGGGTTTGTGGACGTTTTTTTTGGGGTGTGGGGACTGCGTCACGCCCTCCGCTACCGCTCCGGACATGATCCTCCGTAACATTTTCTTCAGCTTTAGCCCTGAGTTGTCATAAAATTCTAAATGACTTGGCTACAGTTAATCGGGTTGACCTAATATGGGTACCATCGCACTCAAATATTGTGGGGAACGAGAAAGCAGACTCGCTAGCGAGATTAGCTGCACAAATCAAACCTGTTGGACCAGAACCAATAATAGCCATCCCTCTAGCGAAGTTAAAGGAAATAATAAACACCATTAAAGAGACCAAGTTGAAGCAACAAATTTACCAGGTTGTAGACAGTCTAAACATTGTATGGACATAATCTACATTAGACGTAAGCATTTAGGGAGTTATATGTATAACCAGGTACAACCTGATTCGACATTTGAATCCAAAAGATATTCTAAACTTCATTGTGGATTCAGATAAATTTCAGGATACGTAAATATGCCTCAACCAAACCAAGCTTAAAATATATTCAGCACAATAGGTCCAAAAGAGGCCTTCGTGTGCGTTTAGTCACCCTCACAGGAGTGTCTAAACAACTATCTTTAACAAAAAAAAATTCCCGATTTTTCAACCAAAATTAATGAACTAGTGCTCATTCATCCAAATTTCTTAAAAACTTCCATAGAACATTTTGTTTCATTCCTGAGGAAATGCTTATAAAAGTGCATCATCATCATCATCATCACACTTTATAGACCGTTTGTACCTTTCGGTGTGAGGTCTTTACTACTGATCATGGACCACCCTTCTCCATACTCCCCTATCCTGTGCCAAGGAGATGGTTTGTTCGCCTAGAGAAAGTACCCTAACTTCTAAATCGGATTTAATTGAGTCTATAAACCTTCTCCTTGGCCTACCCCTGGGACGCACACCCGGGACTTGAGCATCCAATATCCTCTTTGGTAGCCTGCTATTACCCATCCTCTGAACGTGCCCGTACCACCGCAGACGACTAATCCTTGCCGCCTCTCCCACTGATGTAACCCCTAAGTTTTCCCTGATGCCGTCGTTCCTAATATGATTGTCCCACTGTTCCCTCCGATTTACTTTTGCTATGCTCCTAAGAACCCTCATATCAGAAACCTCCAGGCCATGCACAAGGTATCCGCAGTCCACCCAACTTTCACTACCGTATAAAATCGTTGGTCTGAAGATTGACCTGTGAATAGCTAGCTTTGTGCCACTACTTAACTCCTTTTTGTTGAACACATACGACCTCAACTGACTGGCCACTGCATTCCCCATGCTTCTCCTTTCTTCAAATTCCCTAACTAACTTGCCATTCTCCGAAAAAATGGCTCCTAAATATTTAAACTCAGAGACCTGTTCCAACTGCTCCCCATTTAAACTGCAAACTACATCCTTCCGGGATGTGCCAATATGCATAACTTTAGTTTTACTGACACTTATTTTCATGCCGTATTCCTCACATGCAGCATTCAGGCAGTCTAAATTCTCCTGCAAATCCTTGGCATTATCTGCTAATAGAGTTAAGTCATCCGCATAGGCCAGGATTTTCATGATTACTTCCCCCACCTTCACATTCCCTTGCAAATTCGCTTGCCTGATAATCTTGTCCATAAAAATTATGAACAGAAGAGGGGAGAGACAACAACCCTGACGAACTCCCTCATTAACTTCGAAAGCCTCACTAATTTCACCATCTATCCTTACCGCAGCCTTGCTCCCTGAGTAGATGCTTTTGATAGCGCCCAATAAACTTCCATTAACCCCGTATTCGCCAAGTACCTCGAACAGCTTTTGCCTCGGTACCCGATCGAATGCCTTTACTAGGTCGATGATGCACAAGTATAAATCAATATTTCTCTCAGAGAGCTTTTCTATAGCCTGCCTGAGACAAAAGATCTGATCCTGACAACCTCTCAGAGGTCTGAAACCACTCTGAACCTCGTCAAGAACATCTTCCACTATAACCCTAACCCTGTCTACTAGCACACTTGTATAAACCTTTCCGACCACGCTCAAGAGTGAAATCCCCCTGTAGTTGGTAAGGACTTTGCGGTTACCCTTCTTGAAGATCGGAGCAATAACACCGAAGCTCCAGTCAGCGGGTACTACTGAGGACTTCAATGCTAAATTGAAAATCCTACAAAGCCATTGAACCCCACCCGGCCCGCTATTCTTAATAAATTCTGTCCTAATTTCGTCTATACCTGCGGATTTTCCTGCCTTCAGCCTGCTGACCTTTCGTGACACTTCCTCTAATGTAATTTCCTCCTCACCCTCCAAGCTACGGCCCTCTTCCCTGTCAAGGCTTGTTACGGGATTGACAGAGGCGAATAGATCCTGAAAGTAATCCTGCCAGGTTTTCAGGACCTCACCCTTACCTGTAACTAATTCGCCATCTTTACCCAAAATGCTACCGCAGCCCTCCTTTTCACCACCACGCCTAATATCCTTGATTGCCGACCAAAATTTTTTACCCCTTCCTTGACCAGCCCTTCCAATTCCTCCCCAAACTTTTTCCACGACCGATCCTTCGCTTCCTTGACTAGAGTCTTAACCGTCTGCCTGCAAGCCCTGTAAGCCTCATGCTTTTCGTCCGCCTTATCCTGTAACCAAATCAACTACAGCTTCCTTTTCTCTAATACCGCCTTTTTGATATCTGCGTTCCACCAGCCTGTCTTTTTGTTTCTACCCCCACTAGAGACACTACCTAGACATTCC
>CM055404.1:45505611-45534023 GCA_029228625.1 Pseudolycoriella hygida | reverse complement strand
CACTTTCTATTCATCAAAATGATGCCCAAGTCATCTATCGAACTTTCCCGAAGGAACCAACTCTCTAGCTATTGTAATTCAGAAGATAGCAAAAATTCCAAGATGGCGTCACTTTGACAGTTGGCAGCCATTTTCTTAGGATAACGAAAAAATTCTCCTCACCAATCTCTATAACTTTCCCGAAGAAACCAATTGTCTGGCTATTCTAATTCAGAAGATGGCAAAAAATTCAAGATGGCGCCTTTTTGACACCCGGCAGCCATTTTCTTATGATCCCAAAAAATTCTCCTGATCAAACTCTATAATCGCTCGGAACCAACCAACTCTCTAGGTATTGTCACTCCGGAGCTAAAATTCGAAAACTCCGAGCACTACGTGAAAAACCATGAAAATTGACCACTTTTCCACACTTTCCGAATTTTCCAGAGTTTTCCCGGAAAAGCGGCCGATGAAATTTTTCATTTTAGGCCGAGACTGACGTTCCCTGAAAATTTCAGGAAAATCGGCTGTCTAGTTCTCGAGATCGAAAATTATTAATAGAACATCACAACAAAAACCTTTTTAAAGGTAGAGTGTGACGCAGTCCGTGAGTCCGCTTCCAAAGTTAATGATATCGCTTGAGGTGACGCTATCGCAGATAATACGCAGAATTTCGTCTGAATGGAACATTGTGTTAAAAGTTTTGATTTCCTGAAAAAATTAAAGCGCTTTCTTTGAAACAAAATTACGTCATCATCATCATCATCACACTTTATAGACCGTTTGTACCTTCCGGTGTGAGGTCTTTACTACTGATCATGGACCACCCTTCTCCATACTCCCCTATCTTGTGCCAAGGAGATGGTTTGTTCGCCTAGAGAAAGTCCCCTAACTTCTAAATCGGATTTAATTGAGTCTATAAACCTTCTCCTTGGCCTACCCCTGGGACGCACACCCGGGACTTGAGCATCCAATATCCTCTTTGGTAGCCTGCTATTACCCATCCTCTGAACGTGCCCGTACCACCGCAGACGACTAATCCTTGCCGCCTCTTCCACTGATGTAACCCCTAAGTTTTCCCTGATGTCGTCGTTCCTAATATGATTGTCCCACTGTTCCCTCCGATTTACTTTTGCTATGCTCCTAAGAACCCTCATATCAGAAACCTCCAGGTCATGCACAAGGTATCCGCAGTCCACCCAACTTTCACTACCGTATAAAATCGTTGGTCTGAAGATTGACCTGTGAATAGCTAGCTTTGTGCCACTACTTAACTCCTTTTTGTTGAACACATACGACCTCAACTGACTGGCCACTGCATTCCCCATTCTTCTCCTTTCTTCAAATTCCCTAACTAACTTGCCATTCTCCGAAAAAATGGCTCCTAAATATTTAAACTCAGAGACCTGTTCCAACTGCTCCCCATTTAAACTGCAAACTACATCCTTCCGGGATTTGCCAATATGCATAACTTTAGTTTTACTGACACTTATTTTCATGCCGTATTCCTCACATGCAGCATGCAGGCAGTCTAAATTCTCCTGCAAATCCTTGGCATTATCTGCTAATAGAGTTAAGTCATCCGCATAGGCCAGGATTTTCATGATTACTTCCCCCACCTTCACATTCCCTTGCAAATTCGCTTGCCTGATAATCTTGTCCATAAAAATTATGAACAGAAGAGGGGAGAGACAACCACCCTGACGAACTCCCTCATTAACTTCGAAAGCCTCACTAATTTCACCATCTATCCTTACCGCAGCCTTGCTCCCTGAGTAGATGCTTTTGATAGCGCCCAATAAACTTCCATTAACCCCGTATTCGCCAAGTACCTCGAACAGCTTTTGCCTCGGTACCCGATCGAATGCCTTTACTAGGTCGATGATGCACAAGTATAAATCAATATTTCTCTCAGAGAGCTTTTCTATAGCCTGCCTGAGACAAAAGATCTGATCCTGACAACCTCTCAGAGGTCTGAAACCACTCTGAACCTCGTCAAGAACATCTTCCACTATAACCCTAACCCTGTCTACTAGCACACTTGTATAAACCTTTCCGACCACGCTCAAGAGTGAAATCCCCCTGTAGTTGGTAAGGACTTTGCGGTTACCCTTCTTGAAGATCGGAGCAATAACACCGAAGCTCCAGTCAGCGGGTACTACTGAGGACTTCAATGCTAAATTGAAAATCCTACAAAGCCATTGAACCCCACCCGGCCCGCTATTCTTAATAAATTCTGTCCTAATTTCGTCTATACCTGCGGATTTTCCTGCCTTCAGCCTGCTGACCTTTCGTGACACTTCCTCTAATGTAATTCCCTCCTCACCCTCCAAGCTACGGCCCTCTTCCCTGTCAAGGCTTGTTACGGGATTGACAGAGGCGAATAGACCCTGAAAGTAATCCTGCCAGGTTTTCAGGACCTCACCCTTATCTGTAACTAATTCGCCATCTTTACCCAAAATGCTACCGCAGCCCTCCTTTTCACCACCACGCCTAATATCCTTGATTGCCGACCAAAATTTTTTACCCCTCCCTTGACCAGCCTCTTCCAATTCCTCCCCAAACTTTTTCCACGACCGATCCTTCGCTTCCTTGACTAGAGTCTTAACCGTCTGCCTGCAAGCCCTGTAAGCCTCATGCTTTTCGTCCGTCTTATCCTGTAACCAAATCAAATACAGCTTCCTTTTCTCTAATACCGCCTTTTTGATATCTGCGTTCCACCAGCCTGTCTTTTTGTTCCTACCCCCACTAGAGACACTACCTAGACATTCCTCAGCTACGCCCAAGACAAATTCCTTAAAGTTTGCCCACTCAACCTCAATGTCTACGCAGTCCGGAGGAAGCCTTTCGAAAGCTTCGCTGAATTTTGACATAAAGCGAGACTTAACTTCCTCGTCCCTGAATTTTCCCACACGAAATTTCCGACCCACCACTTTTTTCCTTTTAGCCTGACAGAGTTTACTAACAGAGAGATGGGTACCCAAAAGGTAGTGGTCTGAGCCAAATGTGAAACCCCTGAAAACACGTGTGTTCCTGACTTCCTGTCTCCTGTCCTGCTCTATAACCATGTAATCAATTATTGACTTGTGCCCCAAACTATTATTAACGTAAGTGTACCGATGGATCCACCTATGCCTAAAGAAAGAGTTGGTTACTGCCAGTCCATTGAAATCGCAGAAATCCAACAACCGCTTTCCGTTTGAGTTTAAAACATCCTCCCCGAATTTGCCCACTACCCTTTCATAGCCGCCACTGGTCTTACTGTTTCCTATTCTCGCGTTGAAATCCCCCAACAGCATCACACACTCACTACCTTTTTTGCTGACAACATCCCCTAACTGCTCGTAAAAGGTGTCAAGATCGCCAGCACTGCTACCCTCGCACGGGCTATAAACACTAACCAGCCGATAAATACCTCCTGTCAGCTTAATGGAGACCCACATGACCCTTTCACTTACATACCGCACGCCCAAAACAAACTTTTCTAATTCCCTTTTGATAGCCATTCCAACTCCCCAGTTCGCCCTACCAGACTGAACACCAGACGAAAACACTTTATAACCGCCCCCAGTTCTTCGCGCTGCCCTTTCGTCCTAATGTCGCTCAACGCTAATCTATCTACACCATAACCCATTGCCAAGTCCACCAACTCACCCTTGCGACCCCTAAAACCCCCATTAACGTTTAGACTTCCAATAAACAAACCATCAACCTTTTTACATTGCCTGACCGCCAACGATGGGGTACCGTTCGAGTCCCGCATTAGTCGTACCCCGTGACCAACACTCGTCCGAGGCTGCCTATGACCGTTTTTACCAATAATGAATACAGTGGGACGGCCTGGTAAGCCGAACCGCACTGGAAGTTCAAGCCTCAATGGGGACATCACACACGTGCCTGAGATGCTAAGCGCAAGCTCATTTATTTTTGCCAAAAAAGAATTGCTATATGAATAGCGAAGAAGTTAACCGTAACCGTAGACAAACACCTACTTGAAATCCTATACCAAAATCACAAACACAAAACGCCGATTGTTTTGCATGATGAAGCAGGTTTTTTTTCTGTCTCTGTAATTAATTGAATTTTTATCTTTAATCACAACATTTGATTTGGAAGTAACATAATGGGACTTGCGACAGTTTCACTTAATATTTTTGTTGGATGTCGAAAATCTCTTACAAAATCTGATTGCCAGAATCAAGTGCATAAAGCGATTTTAATTGAATTTGTTAAGTCTTTCTTTTGATCGAATTTTCCAATTTTCTGACATACGTCTGCTCAACATAGGTCTGCATACATATTCATTTGTCTCATATCGACGACATTATTATGCAAAGTATCCTCTTCATATAACATAACTTTGACTATCAGAAAATTAATCGAATCTTGATTGAGTCTACCATAGTTAAGTACACAATGCTGCATCATTTATTTTCAACTTCCATTTTTCTTCTCGAAATCGCATTTTTTTGCACATTCCTTTTTTTTTTGTTTTCGGATGCACAGTTAAAAGGATTCTATGACATAAAATGCATTTTGTATAAAAGAACTGATAAATGTGTATAACTAACTGCCGAGAGTAATGCATGCTGAATAGTCAAATGAGGGTATTTTAACTTACCAATCTGTAGTACAGATTTTGTATTCTGATATGGCTCTCTCATATGAGACTTATCTGTACTTCAGTCTAACTGAAACTAAAGTGGTGGTAAATGCATAATGAGGATAATTGCTTGACTAGTCTATATTTCAGTCTCTAAGGTTTACATGTTGAAAGCAGATTCATTTTAGTAGATGGGACACATCATGAAAAATGTGGAAATAATTACTGAATTTGAAGACTAGACAAAACAGACAAAGTGTGAGAGATCATTAAGAGGAGCGTTTTTAATAACAGTACCATAAGCATTAGGGTGATCCAAAAACAAAAATTCCGAAAAGTGTAGGGCCACCGGCCGAAAATGATTCCAAATGGGTCACTGATGAAAAGTGTCTATGGAGGCAACTGAATCTAAAGTGCTTTAGGCGGTGCACAAGAGCAAAATATGCAAAAAAATTCGAGAAAATCGTGAAAAACTGCAATTTTTACGAAAATTGCATGAAACTTTCATAACATGAGGAGTGATATTGAACTAAGTTTGATTTAATCTACTCCCAATAGTCCAAAGAAAAGACTTTTTACAGAGTAGACGTATCTGTCGTGTAGTGGACCGCTGGAACTCGGCGAGTCCAACATTTTATGAAAAAATGTTCTATGAAATTCTGCTTGGACATTTAGGATTGTTTGACAAAAACAGCATGGTTCGACCGCTGAATACTAGGTCATTTTCGAATACTTTTTTTTTTATTTATTTGAATTCGTTATAATACATACTCGACACAACTACAGTACAAATGGTTTAAAACAAAAACATGTCGCGGCTATCGTTAAAAGTGTCACGTATGCAAACGGAATTGCCTCTTTGAATAGCTACTGATATTCGCTGGCATAAATAACCTAATGATCTGGGCTCGCCGGATTTCCTCGCCGTCATTTTTCCCAGCTTCTTCAAAAATTGAGTTGTTTCGGGGCCAGCGAAGTAAAAATATATTGACGCTTCAAGTCGATGTATTTGTTGTGTTTATCTCGTTCAACATTGTCTGCAGCAGACCCGCTGATCACTGAGCTCTACTTCAAATAACTCGGGGCGATCGTGTCCACTACCGTTACGTCCCACAATAATGATTTGCCATGACTCCACGGATAGCTTGTTAAGCCGTCGGGACGCTTGCCATCTCGTCGAGACAAACCGAGTGGCTCTACTTTATTTGGAAAGCCCGCTGTTCTTAGTGCCGATGAAAAAACGTTGTTTATCTCAGAATGTCTAGAATACTTTCCTTACGACAACTTGCATGATAAAGCATGGTGGCCGTTCGAATCGACAAGTTCTCCGCAAGCGCACGAATGGGCCTCGCATACTTTGTAGCCCAGTCTTAACGCCACGGCAATCCTGGCAGAGTCGTCATCCAAGAGTAGGCCCAATTGAGGAGACGGAACCACTTGCAGCCACTTTGAAGATGTCTTTGTAGATGACGCAAGAAATCTGGCTCGATCACTGGGGCCACTCGACGACAACAACTCGTTGTATATTTGTTTTACTTTAAAGGAATCTCATGCTGATTGTGACCTTTTTAGTTCTGGTCTTGTTGGGATCTATTCGGGTGGATATGACTCGATTAAAGCTAAGAAACGATCGTTTATCACGCTCAAGTTGACTTTCGATAATATTTTATTCGACAGCTCCTGTGACTGGTGAACGGAGGCAAAATAAGCCGGGTGGGCCAAATCGGCCAACTTTCTAATACGTAAACCGGCCGATGTCAACGGCAGCGATGCTTGAGTCCAAGGTATATCGCTCATTTCATTGTTGGTGACAGCTTCCAGTGTCGCGCGGTAGAAATCATCGATTTCGGTCAGAAGCTGCATGTACCGGAAAGCTGGAATGGCCCGTATTAAGTGGATAAAACGAGGCAAAGATAATGAGCAGCGGCGCAGACGTAGAGCCGGGTGCACTTCCAGCGATGCCAGGCGCTTGCAAATCGATTTCACCCTGTCTTTACCGGCGGCCAAAGCAGATGGAATGGCCTCCTCCGTAATAGAGGCACCGAGGAGATTAAACGATGAATTATCTAGCAGTCTAACGCCTGGTAGCAGTTCATTCAGTTTGTCGAGTGCTACGGACATTTCATCCAGTGGGGTGTTGATGATGTACACTTCACACTTCGATGAATTCAAAGTCAATCCAGAATCGCCAGCGAACGATAGCACCTTAGCCACATCATCCATAATCGTTTCTAATTTGTCGTCGATGGTTCCGTCGTCCAGGAACCATGTGTTCAGACGGAAATGCAGTGAATGAGTTAACTTCTTGATTGCTAGGCAGAAGCTGGCTGGAACGCACGGGTCTCCTTGTTGTTCTCCCCTCTTTGACTCAATTATGGCGTCACCGAAGAAAAGACATGATGGACATGCGTAAGCTTGACGTAGCATGGGATACAACGATGTTTCGCTTTCCTTGACTTCGCTCAGCAGTACTCTTCTGAACACTTCGTTAAATGCGTTTTTAAAGTCAAACTTTACCATTGCCGATGGTGAAGCGTGTTTAGCCCGACTAAAAGAACGTACAGCATGCTCGATCGCTTCCGCGCCACCTTTGACGCCGACTCCATTTTGTATAGGTTTTAAGATTTGTGGGAACGGAAGGGCTGTATAAGATTTTTCTTCAACTTGTAGCATGATAGTATGGTTCCTTAGCATACCCAAGCTTCCAAATGTGGGTAGTAGTGGTGTTTGGTGTCCATAACGAACCGTATATAGAAGAATGACATACATGACGTCACCCGCGTACGATAAATTCTGTGTACAGATATCTGAGCCCATCTTAAGGCGTAGATATAATTAACACTAGATAAAAAATCCTATATGTAGCTACAACATATAGGCGTGGTTCGGAATTCACGTTAAGCATGTGGTCCACTCACCAACCCGCACTGGCCAGCGTGGTGTTTCAATGGCTACATATTCCCTATGGTGAGACCTGTATCCAGCAGTGGATAAAATAAAAGGTTTATAAAGAAGAAGAAAAGAAAAGCAATTTACCAAAATAGAAGGTTTGAGTTAAGGAAACACACACTCTCACAGGCACACAGACATGTTTGAACTTCAGAGCTTTTTGACAAACACGGAATTTTTCAACAAAACGACAATTTCCTACAAAAATATAAATTTTTAAAATTAATGCAGTGCAACGGGTTGGAAGTATTAGTTTGATTTTTGCTTTTGTGCTGGAAATTTTCGTTTGGCTCTAGGACCGACTGTCACCAGACAGATATCCCCTCACAAATTATCCCCGGACATGTACCGAACAAAATATCCCCAGACATAATGTCTACTCAGAAGTGGTGGATTATATTGTATATTGGGGGGTACCACAGAGGTGGTCGCCAACGGACTTTGCTTGCAGCGTCCCTTTGGTCCACTGGTGCGTAGGGACACCATGGCTTCCTATGTTGGTACAGCGGTACCTGGAGTGTCGAAAATATAGTAGAGATATGATAGTATCTCGGGTTTTACCTAGGTCTCGGAGGTGTTGTACCAAACATCCGTTTTTAGGGAGAGTCGCCAAGGTGACTAGCGTTACTTGGGCGTGCCCGATTCCTCGCCCATCATGGGGGCCGTGCGGTTACAGCTTTGGCGTACCTAGTTAATTTGCAACTTCATTGTTGTATACTGGGGCTCTGCCCCTCACCCCCGCGTGCTTTATCGCGGTCTTCCTTGCTTGGGGCTATATATATGTAGGGATAGTTAGATATATTGTACATTGGGCGCGTCTGCCCCTTCACCTTCGCCCATGCGGCGGTCTTTATCGCGCCTTACAGGCGGTTTTCCTTGCTTGGGAATCTACTCCAAACCGCGCTTAATTAAAATTGAGATTATTATGTCCGGTTTTATTGTCTGGGGATATTTTGTCTGAGGGGATATTTTGGTTGGGGTTGTTATTGTTTGGGGACAATCGGAATTTGTCGTTTTGTTGACGAATTCCGTGTTTGTCAAAAAGCGCTGAAGTCCCCTAACATAGACTATTCAAAACATGTGTGTGTGTGCTTGTGTGGGTGTGTGTCTGCTTAACTGAAAGCTTCTACTTTGAAGCTCTGTTGGTATATTTTTTTTTATAAAGAAATATTTATATTTATTTATATTGCTTCTTTGTCTACCAATAATGACATGATAAGAGTTAAAATACTTTGCTTATGTAGCAAAAAATAGATTGTTCGAAAATGACCTACTTTTCAGCGATCGAAACATGCCGTTTTTGTGAAACAACCCTAGATGTTAAAATCTTACTTTGTAGTGCTATCGAAACATAAAGTTTTATAGAAGAACATTTCTCATAAAATTTTGAGCTCGCCGAGCGGTAAGAAGATGGGCTGACAAAATACTCTTTGGCTGGGTCTCACATGTCCACGACACGACAGATACGTTTACGCTGTAAAAAAACATTTTTTTTTGGCTATTCTGAGTAGATTAAATCAAACTTGAGCATCACTCCTCATTTTTCATGGTTTTCTGAGTTTTTGGCATATTTTGCTCGTGTGCACCGCCTAGACCACTAAGCATGCATGGGACAGCAGGCCTGTAGGCCTAGAGAAAAATTTTCCTGATGGAACTGTATATGTATCACAAATCGTGGCAGTTAAGTCAGTTTCAAAATCTGTACTTCGAAAGAGTTATCGACATTACCTTAGCTTGTTCATATGTTAAAGAGTTGAGATAAAACTAAGATATTTCAAGACATTTGACACGTTAAGGCCTTTTCTCATGTTTTAATATCTATATTGGATTTACAACATCGAATCTAATTGAAGTCCATCAATTTTGCAACATCTGTTTCAACTTTATTTTGTTCTTTTTACCATCACGTAAGGATTTGATGGCTATATAACGTTTGTTACTTATTCGCCCCTCAGAAATCTAATATTTAGATTTGTTACTTTAGAATTGTGTATGAAAGTTGGAGGGTACAAATGTAACGGGATATTTTGAATACAAAGCTAGAGGGTGATGAGATAGAATCATCTGCAAACCTTCACAAAGAACGAGCTTTCGTGATTTATTTAAAAATGCCATGAGAATATCGGATCCAGCCAATTCTAACATTAAATCTTAATCTGCCAAAATATCTAATAAAATCCAACCACAAAAGAACGAACATACATCAATACAATGAGAAATCCCACACGCTATAACAACTAACCATAAAGCAACTCCTCTTCCCTTTTTTAATTTCAAAAACCCGTTATATATATTTCGATCCTTATATCATCCTTACTTTTCAGTGTCCACAAGAAAATCTTTAATCTCTTTATATTTTTCCTTTTCGCCTTCTTCAGTTATTCCTTTTGTTGTTATTTTATATGAGCCCTTTTTGGTATACGATATTCGTCTTCTTTGGAGCTGGTGGATGTATCATGCTTATATGAATCCTTTGTGTTTTGGCACAGAGACATAATAAAAAAATAAATGAAAAGAAAAATCGAAGACATTCAAGACTTTTCATAAAAATTACTTTATATTTTAATGCTTTTAGGTCAATTCATATGATGCCAAAGTCATGTTCTTCGTTTATAGCATGTGTGATGGCAGAGAATTTTTTCATTTTCCATAAAATGATGATTTTTTTTTAAATATTAAATTTGAGTAAACATGAATGTTTTATCAATTTTTCGTATCCCTTCTTTTTATGAAAATGTTTTGTTTATTTGCTTTTAAGAACTCGCTCATATTTTACATTGGAAATTATTGAGAAAAATTGTTACGAGTTGAAATAAGGTGATTTTAAAAGGGGAAAAAATAAATTGAATTCTTTTACTCACTCGTAATATGTTCGTTATGAAAGGCCAACATTTGTAGATATTTATGAACCACTTTGACTCAAATCACTCGCATACCTGAAATCAAATAAACGTCATTAGAACCAAGAATAGACTGGCTAAGAGCTTGGAAAGGTTTTTTTCTGATGATAATTGAAAGTTGGAAGGTATGTCAAAACGAATTCTTATACCCGTACGAAATGAAAAAGTTTGCAAATCATACCGGGTTACCGGAAGGAGAGGGGAGGGGATTCTGTAACCCGCCCCGTATAGTTTTTAAATATTGTGAAAACATTAGGTTAAGATTGGGTTTTTGTATTAATGCGCGGATGTAATTTGGAGATTAAGCCGACTTGTTGACGTGACATGTAGATTGAGTGACCTTTTGACATGTTGTGTATGTCGATTAGATAAAGAATGTCGATAAACGCCAGATATAGAAGAGTGAGTGTGTTACCGGCTCATTCGTATTTAAACTTGATCGAGTGAAGACCTAGTTAATGGTCGCTGAAGGTTATTCAGTAGTGAGAATACAATTTAATAGTTGTGAAGCGCGTGGATAAAGGGGTTAGTTTCGTGGACGAGAAATTGAGAGTGCACCCAACCTGAACTTGTTCGTAAACAGCTTCTAGGACGAGGGGTGGCGCACTTCATTTATTCCATTTACTCTTTTATTCCATTTATTCCCAAAATTTTTTTTGTTGTTTTTGTGAAATATCTGAACCAAACACATCACAAGTTAGACAAATAAGTTCAAAAAAAGGTTTGCACAAATTATAAGGCATTTAAACCGTCTTGAGAATAAATTTTATTTTTTTTTGGAATAAATGGAATAAATTTATTTATTCTATTTATTCCATTTTTCAACAAAAATTCTTTTAAGTTTTCAAAAGAGGGTTTTTTCACTTTTTTGACACATTAGTATGGTTTGTTGTGTGCTTTGCCATCAAATTCAAGTCTATTTGAGGTTTTGACGAATTTGAAAAAATTATCATTTATTCCATTTATTCCAATATTTATTCCATTTATTCCCATTTATTCCATTTATTCCCATGTATTCCATTTATTCCATAAACCGCAGAAGTGCGTCACCCCTCGTTCTAGGAACGAATTTGACTTTTGGACAAACATTTGGTAGTGGACGATTTCTTCATCAGATTGTATTAAAGTCTCTTCCACACAATTTCTGGTTTTAATTTGAAACCACATGGTAAATTTCTATGGAAATATTCGGCATTCGTCTTATCTTCATACATCAAATCAGGTTAGAATAATTAATAGATTTAAGGGGATTGCGGATTTAATTTTAAGGAGGTCTTCCATGATATTTTTTTGTGAGTAATAAAATTGAAGTTTTATAATGTTTGATCGAATTATGGTGTTAATTTATTATTTTGTATTGTGAGAAATGTTGTTAGAGTAAATTGAGTTTTAGAAAACGTTACTATTCATTATGGACTGCTGAGCTTCTTAGCTAAATCCGCCCAATAGAAATCAATCTTTATTGGAGGGGTAACTGAAGTATCCCAACAATTTGTAGAAGAGATAGGGTTAGGATGGGTTAGGAGCATAATGTGGGGTGTACTGGATGAGATTCAGGGTGGTTTTAGTAGGGCTTCTAGATGGACAAATAGAGTAAATTTTTAAATTTGAAAAAGAGTACGGGTGTAAGTGCAAAAAAAAGTACAAAAGAATATAAATTAACTTGAACTTAGAGGTCGTTCATATATTACGTAACGCCTGAGGGGGAGGAGCGTCAGCGAATTTGTGACAAAGTGTTATATGTTACACCAACCTAACATTTTACTGTAGAATGCTGCACAATTTGGCAATTTTCTATTTAAATGATAAAAATTCGTACAAATTAGTACAAAGATGGCCGCAAGTGAATAATTGAAATTATATCGCGCTCTCATAATATTTTCTATTCCATGGTTTTTTCTTGAATTAATTTATAGAAAACAGTACGAAGTGATAGTTTAACATAAAACAAATAAAGATACATAATTTTTCACTCATAAATATCCCAAAGGGTCCCAAAGGATCCCAAAGGGTCAAAGGTGCTGTGGCGTAATCTAAAAGAGCTGGGGGTGGTCAAATCCAAAGGAAAATCAATGCCGAGGTTCACAGCGAAAGAATTTAACTCGTTTTTAATCGAGGAGGACAGTAACAAAATAAATAACAACAAGCTGATCGATTCTGATAGAGATGATACTTCTCCGGATTATGCTTCGAATAATGGCCCTCAGTTCTCTTTTCGAGCAGTGACTGAAGACGAAGTCGTTCTATCAGTATATGACATCGAATCGGATGCAATCGGTTTGGACGATATACCGTTGAGATTTGTAAAATTATCTCTTCCTTTCATTCTATCGCATCTCACTTACCTCTGCAATCAGATTCTAACACGTTCATGTTATCCGATGAGTTGGAAACTATCCAAAATTCTTCCAATTCACAAAAAAACCAGGGGCTTCGAATGCAAGGATTTTCGAGCCATACATTTAATACCGGTTCTCTCTAAAACACTGGAAAACATGATGTCAAAACAGATTACAGAGTTCGTCTCTGATGGGAAAATTATCTACAATCAATCTGGCTTTAGATTCGGCCACAGCACCACGTCTGCCCTCGCTCATATCACGGATGTTGTGGTTAGATGCTTCAATCGACGGCAATTGGCATTTCTTCTTTTGCTAGATTTTAGTAAGGCGTTTGATAAAGTCAATCATGCGCTGCTCCTTGTGAAGCTGAGGGAAAAATTCTCCTTTAGTCCATCAGCAATAACCCTACTTTCGAGTTTCCTAAGCGGTCGATCGCAATGTGTACAGATCGGTGAACACGTCTTCTCGTTAATTCCTACTTACTAAGGGGTACCACAAGGCTCGACACTATCACCACTATTGTTTATTCTATTCATAAATGATATACCAGAAATACTACAGCACACGGAACCGCACATGTATGCGGACGACCTACAGAGCTTTGTAGGCTCAGATCGTGACGAGATTTCTATATGCTCCAAAGTGAATAAGATGAACACGGATTTAATGCAAATTAGTAAATGGGCTGTGAAGAATGGTCTTCCCCTTAATGTCGGCAAATCCCAAGCGATAGTCTTCCACAACAGTAACCTGACGACTGACATTCCGTACTTCATGCTTGACGGTGAAGTTATACCGACGAGTGAAACAGTAATCAATCTCGGGCTTAAAATGAGCGACGATTTAGCATGGGAAGCTCAATGCAGCCATATCTCTGCGAGAGTTTTCGCCGGACTAAGGTTGTTGTGGTCCCACTCCTCGTATCTCTCTCGACCTGTAAGAATTGCATTAGTAAAGACTCTTCTCGTCCCTCATTTCCTTTATTGCTGCGAAGTTTTTGTCTTTGGTTTGGATGACTTATGCAAGCGAATATTCCGTAAAGCATTCAACTCCTGCGTCAGATTTGCTTTCGGTCTAAGGAGGAGGGACGATCTGGACGACCATAGGGAAGCAATTCTTGGTTGTGGAATAATTGAGTTTATGGAGGCCCGGGCTCTTCAATTTATACATAAAACTGTACTTACGGGGAGACCCGCCTATATTTCGCAAAAGATAGAACCCGGATTTTCTAGTAGAACACGCATATTTTAAGTACATAGCGCAAACACGTCGACCACATACAAATCATTCCTGTTCCATGGATTAGTGAGGTATAACTCACTTCCATGCAGGGTCAAAGAATCACACACAATAGGTGAGTTCAGTAGCAAATATATCGAATTCATTCGCGGCGTTCAGTGATTATGAAATGTCAGAAAATGCTCATCGGGCTGGGTGGGGTGTTTAACGGTTTTGGATACGGAATCTGTTTTCTCCTTTTTTTTATTTTTTCGTATTTTGTATGATTATCATATCATGTTCATATTATCTTCCATTTTTTTCTATTCAGAATCATAGCATGCATTAAGCATATTAGTTCTTTGTTATTTTCTTACTAATTTTTAGCTGAATATAATTAGCAACTTTGTAAATTTCACCAATGTATATACAAAAAAAGTCGAACGACTTTAAATATGCATTAAATAAATGTTATTATTATTAATTCGTCCCAAATTAGTCAAAAAATGTCGAAACACGCCAAGGAGCGCTTAGGGCAGCTCATGCAATTTCATGAAATTGCACTCATGCAATCGGAATAGTTATTTATGCAACTAGTTGCGAAATGGAGTTGTTTTTGTCACTAGATGTGAAGTTATCAAACGAGCGAAGCGAGTTGGATAAACACATCGTGTGACAAAAACAACAAATTTCGCAACGTGTTTCATACAAGATTTTATGCAACAACTTGTGAAATGTGAACTTTTGAATGAGTGACAAAAAGTTACTTTTTATAACAAAAGTAAAACCAGTTATAAAACGACCTCTCTACCTCTCTAACGTTACCGAAACGATGCATGAAAAAGTTCACTTTTCACAACGGCGTTGCATAAAGTCAATTTTAGTTCATAATTTTCAAAACTTATGCCGCCATGGCAAACTGTTTTTGTGTTGTTTTGAAGTACCACATATGCCTAAACTTTCCTAGAAGAACGTTTTTCAACATATGCCATAATTTTGTCGGCATTGGTCTTCGTACCTGGACAGTAGGAAAGCTCGTTGATGGGCTCTCTTGGAGTCTAAACAGTACTGTTACTTCTGTTGGCCAACATAAAGGTTTGATCGAACTTGCTATAACGTAACTCTTAATATTTCATGTATTTCATGCAAATTCCGGAAAACTTGTGGTTTTCACTATTTTGGCTATTTTTGCATACTTTCGACTTGAGGGACCATTTGGCATCGTTTTCTGGGCTAAGTCCTAAGCATTTCGACAACTTAATTTTCGCATACATTTTTAAACACCCCCACTGTTCACAGCAGCTATACAAACCGTATATTCAAAGCACTTCACTGGAGCGAAACGGGAATATACTTAAATGGCAGATTTCTCAACAACGTTCGATTCGCCGATGATATTGCTTTCATAATAACAATCAACAGTTAGAATCGATTCAACAGCTCAATGATGAAGCGCAGAAAATTGGTCTAAGGATGTCGAAAAAAACGAAAATTGTAACGAATATAGAAGGAGGGAGTCGCGGGAAACGTGAACATTGCATAGAAAAATTTGATTTTACCAGTAACCACGATAGGATGAAAGCTGATATTTTATTTAATTGATTCAAAAATTATTGCGTATCTTTGCTAAGTCAGGAAATCTCAAAGTAAGTGACTTATATCACTGAATACAGTCGTTTTGTATAAGGAAATGTGTCTAATTAAATTAGTACAAATAAAAAAAATACAAAGCTAACAAGGTTCGGTTTATTGAGTTTATTGTAATATTGACAAATTTAAACTAATTTACCGAATGTTGACACGTTTTAGACAAGTCAGTATTGTTCAGGATCATTGCAAAACGTTCAAACTAAGAGCTTTTACTAACAAATTTCGAAATTTTCCTCAGAATTGCTATTTGTTATGTGAATAGTACCATTCAAAGATGTATGAAAATAATAGTATGCAAAAATTGGTAAGAAATAATGAAAAAACCGACATTTTGTGTAAATTTGTACCAACCAAATTCTTCCGCGGAAATTCGTTCGGACAATAAAACAACGAAGGCTTTCAAAAGCTTCTTTTGTTCAATATCCGAACGACTTTCCGCGGAAGCATTTGGTTAATTGGGTCGGAAGCTTTCTCTTTTACTGAAAGCTGCGCTTAAAATTTCAACCTCACAAGTAAAGAGCCCACAATTTTTTGTGGGAAATTTTTTTTTTGAGATAAAAAGTCAGCTACATTAATCGAGAAATAATAAAATGTCGTTAGGAATTGTGTAGTAAGTTACCCTTTAGAATTGTTTTTGACTTAGCAAAAATACATAATAATTTTGAATCAATTAAATAAAATGCCAGCTTTCGTCCTATTATCGTGGTTACTGGTAAAATCAAATTTGTCTATACAATGTTCACGTTTCCCGCAATTCTATGAGGGCCATGAAGTGAAGCTCAGTCTCGAAAATCAAACGTCAGAGATTAAGAAGAGAATTGGTCTCGGCTGGGATGTGTACGGGAAGTTACGTTACATCTTTAAAAGCAACATGAACAATATTTTGAAAAGAAAAGTATTTGAAATGTGAGTTCTGTCAGTCATGACGTACGGGGCTGAAACTCTCACGATAACAAAGGCATCAGCGTATATATGATATGAGTGTTGCACAAAGAGCTATGGAACGGGCAATGCTAGGGATCTCACTCAGAGACAAAATGACAAATGAGTGGATCAGAAAGCAAAGGAAGATCACCGATGTCATGGAACGAATCGCTGTATTGAAATGAAGCTGGGCAGGATATATTGTCAGAATGACCGACGATCGATGGACAAAAGCGATTCTGCAGTGGCGGCCACCAACAAAACGACCAATAGGACTCCCACCGGAAAGGTGGACCAATGGCGTCAAGAGAATAGCGGGTACAAATTGGTAGCAAGTGGCAATGGCCCGGGAGCAGTGGGAAACTACGGGGAAGGCCTACATCCAGCAGTGGATACCTAAAGGCTGAAGAAGAAGAAGAAGGGCCGCGGTAAGAATAGATGGCAAAATAAGTGAATCTTTCGAGGTTAATGATAGCGTTCGTCAGGGTCGTTGTCTCTCCCTGTTCATAATTTTCATTGACAAAATCATCCAGCATTGCTACTCGCAGGGAAATGTTGAGGTGGCCTATGCGGATAACTTGATTCTCTTGGCAGATAATACCAGAGAATTACAGTGTGGGACTAACTGCCTGAATGCCTCATGGAAGCAGTACGTGATGAAGATAAATGTAGGAAAAACTAAGGTTATGCTTGTCGGCAATTCTAGGAAAGTTGACCGTTCAAATGTGGAGGAGCTAGAGCAGGTTTCTGAATTCAAGTACTTAGATACCGTTTTTCGGAGGATAACAAGTTAAGGAATTCGAAGAGAGTAGGAAGTGGAAAACGCATTTAGTTAAATTGGCATGCGTTCAACAAGATTTAGCATACAGGTAAACTTTCAAGCCGAAAATTCTTTATGGTATTGAGAATTGGGTGGGCGGACAGTGAATATCTCGTGCATGACCTGGAGGTTTCTGATATGAGAGTTTTCAGGAATATAGCATAATTGGGATAATCATATTAGGAACGACGACATTAGGGAAAATTTGTTGTCTGCGCTGGTTCGGCCACGATGGGTAATGACAGGTTACCGAAAAGGATCTTGGATCATAGGTCCTGGGTGTACCAAGGAAAAGGTTGATAGATTCAATTATATCAGAAGATAGGGGACTTCCACTGGAAGAACAAAGTTAGGACGATAGAAGCGCATGGGGGACGATAGTTCGACATCCTTGGGTTGCGACTTAAAGACATTACGCAAAAAGTAACTAAATTATTATTTTGAGTTTGGGCTCTTCAACTTAGCTAAGTCTTTAAAAATGAGCGTCGTTTTGAAAGTCGGTTCTAAAGGGACGGCATCGCTCAGTGGTCCAGTGGTGACAGACAATTTTTCATTTATTGTTTCTATAGCGAGTAACGTCCCAAAGTTCACTTTCGCTTAAATACTTAAAAAAGATACTACTAGCACTTATAGTTACTTTTATTGGACGAACCCGCCTTGCTTAATTATTCTCCTTGAAAAACCCGAGCTATTCATTTTTTGTGATTTATTTTTAATTCGATGCATTTATTGCTTAGCCGAACGTAAAACAAAGATAATTAATAGAAACATTTGCTTTATGAATATTGATACCAGCAAATAAAAAGCAATAAAAAAAGGAATAAAAAACAATAAACTAAGTTAATTATCGTAGTTCATTGATTACAATCAACCCTTCCACATATATTTGTAACAATAACTTAATTCGCTTGCGATATAAATAGATTATGTTATTCGATGTTCAAGCAATTTTCACATTTAAAAATGTATAATCATTACGTACTTCGAGTTATGCGAAGTTTTCAATGAAACATATCGATCACATCATTCATTGCGTGCTGAAGTAGCTGGTTATTCGATATTTATTCACATTAATGTATTATCGGGATTAAAATATTCACTTTGTCGTATTCGTTTCCATTTTCTATTATGCCTCCATATACATGCGGGTAACGCAAACGAATTAATTAAATTTTTTGTGTGAAAATGACGTATTCTTCTAAATAAACGGTGGAAATTGCCCGATCATTTCTTGGAAATAAACAATGAACATAAATCCGCATAATTAACGAATGTTCACCCCATTCGACGCAAAGTCTGTGGTGTATAATCAATAAGATTTTTTTATTCCTCAAGAATTATTTCATCACGTCCGTCGTCGCAGGTCTTACAACGTTGGATTTTCTCACCAAAAATATGGACTAAATAAGCTTTTTCACATTTGTTAGGCGAAAATTTACATTTTCTCACCTCAAATGAGGTGCGAAAATTGATTTTTTCATGAGTAGTTCGAAGCTGGAACAAAAGTATATTTTCGCCTCTCATGTGAAGGTGCGAAAATAAAACGAGGTGAGAAAATATTTTCGCACCTCCAAATGAGGTGAGAAACTATTTTCGCACCTCCAAATGAGGGGAGAAAATAAATATTTACGAATACGAGCTAAACGAAATGCAACTACATAGTTCATTATTCCAGGATAACTAATCTGGCAAATATTTCTCGAGATATAAGTTTGGAAAAACAACACTCTTAAGTTTTTCTCGATGTTTCCTTTAAATTTGGTCTGCTATAGGACTTGAGGATAAACTATCTTCTATTTTCGGGACAAAATATGAATTTTCGTCTAACAAATGTGAAAAGTTTAATTCATAACTAAGGTAAAAATAGAAAATAACTCGGTTGACGTATGTGGCCCTCGCAGAGAAAATTGCAACTTGAGTAAAGTTTGTGGCAATCGCAGAGAAAATTGCAACTCGAGTGAATTGCAGCCCTCGCTGCGCTCTGGCCAAAAACTTCACTCTCGTTGCAATTTTCTCTGCTTCGGCCACAGACGTCAACCCTGTTAAGGAATTTTCTATTTTCTCCCCTTGTCATGAAAATAACTATTTCAAGATTAGATACGTTATACTGTCTGGTGGAAACGATCTGCATGATTGACAAACAAGAGAATTTCACATGAACTATTTTAAGTCGTAGATGGCGCTAAATTTGACTTGAGGTCAACTAGTACATTCAGAGCCGCCTCAAGACTTTCCAACACCCTGGACCAAAGTTGATAAAATATTAAATGGGTTTCACTACGACGTAGTTTGAGCCTAGAAATACAAATAGAAAGTTCTGCACGATCTAAAAGATGTTTGAAGAACAATCTTTTGATGTGAGTAAATACTAAAATCGCGAGCGCATCGAGCGAAAATTCTTTTCGCTAATAAACTTGCTAATAAAAAATTTTGAATGGGTTGAAAATAGCAAAAGATGATATTGCTCCAACTTTTCAGCGCCTTTTTTTCCAGCTCCTTAGACCATGGTCCACTTAGTCTTTATGGAAAGGCGGCACTGATTACAATAATAAGTGTATAATTTTTCATTTCGTATTTCCGAAGGTTAGAAATCTGAGCCAAGGGTCGGAAACAGAGACTATTTTTGAGAAATTTTGACTAAAAGAAAGTTTGAGGACTTGTTTGAGAAATTTTCAAGAGATTCTTGTAGTTTTCGAGAAATTTGAGAAATTGTTAGAAATTAAGCTCTCTCAAAATAGTCCCTGGCCTAAAATGTGTGTGATTTCCGAAGATTATAAAAATCTATTTACTTATAGAGTATGTAACTAGAAGAAGTTGACTAAGGGGAAAATTTTCTTTATACAGAACGTCAATAGAAGGAGTTGAATAGAGGAAAATTTTAAAATGCGGTGAAGGTTTATTTTCCCACTTTTTGTGTAATAAGTTTTTTAAAAATGTTGATAGTTACAGCCTTATCCTTTTAGAGGTGTACAACGTGAAATATATAGATGACATTTGACTAGAGGAAAATCTTCCTTAAACAGAATGTCACTAGAAGGAGTTGAGTAAGAGGAACATTTTCCTTATACAGAATGTCACTAGAAAGAGTTGACTAAGGGGAAAGTACAGAACGTCACTGGAAGGGATTGATTAGGAGAATCATACAGAATGCCACTTGATGGAAGAATTTTTTTCTGTGCTCTTTTATTTTTAAAAAAGTTGTCAATAAGAGATCAAAAAATTACATGAAAACTTTATGAAAGTCATTGAACACTACGATTTTGAAATTTAAAAATTTGAGTAAAAGGGATGAATAAAAACAATACAAAACGAGATGTGTACATGGAAATGTCCTAAGCTTCTGAATTTAAATAACTTCCAATTTATTCTTGAAGCTCAATAGTGACCGTGTACCGAATTATATAGCTGGGCGTTATTAACACCCGGCGTGCGGGCGTTAATAACACCCCGATCGTTATTAGCGCCCGGAGTGCGGGTGTTAATAACATCCCGGGCGTTATTAGCGCCCGGAGTGCGGGCGTTAATAACACCCCGGGCGTTATTAGCGCCCGGAGTGCGGGCGTTAATAACACCCCGGGCGTTATTAGCGCCCGGAGTGCGGGCGTTAATAACACCCCGGGCGTTTTTAGCGCCCGGAGACGGGCGTTTTTAACGTCCGGACGAGCGTTATTAGCGCCCCGGGCGTTAATAACGCCCCGGGCGGTATTTGCGGCGGAGAAATGTCACGTCACCTTTAACTCTATGGCTTTCAATGAAATTGCAATATGTTTACATATCGTCCGTACTCATCAAGCTATGTTAATTCTAGTGATGACATACACACGATTTTCCGACTTTTTCTGGAAGCTGTAACTTCCGAAAGGCTCCGTTTTTACCAAAATTTTTTTAGAATTGGCATTAGGTTACAAGACTATTCACATCAAACCCACTTTAATTGAAATAGAAAACATGAAATTTTTCAGTCGCGTGATTTAAAAAAAAATGTCCCCTACTGCACCTAGCTGCAACCAGCTGCACCAAGGGAATCAACTTCTTTGACTTCACTCTATCGCTACCTTCCTACACCCATTTCAATGGTTTAAATAATATTATCAATGCTTTTGTACTCCTTAGGGACGAAAAAGGCTTTAGAGGAAACTAAAAAACGTCTTAATCGTGAAAAGCAGCAATAGCACGTTACATAACTCGAGATAAAAAAATGGAATGAATTTTTCAAATTTTCGTCCCTAGTAATCTAAAAAATTATTAAGATAAAAAACGCGATAAAAGTTATTTATTAAAGTGCCATTTTGTAGTGTTTATCCAATTATTCAGATGGGCGTTATTAGCGGGCGTTAATAACATCCCGGGCGTTATTAGCGCCCGGAGTGCGGGCGTTAATAACACCCCGGGCGTTATTAACGCCCGGAGTGCGGGTGTTATTAACACCCCGGGCGTTATTAACGCCCGGAGTGCGGGCGTTATTAGCGCCCGGAGTGCGGGCGTTATTAGCGCCCGGAGTGCGGACGTTATTAGCGCCCGGAGTGCGGGCGTTATTAGCGCCCGGAGTGCGGGCGTTATTAGCGCCCGGAGTGCGGGCGTTATTAGCGTCCGGAGTGCGGGCGTTATTAGCGTCCGGAGTGCGGGCGTTATTAGCGCCCGGAGTGCGGGCGTTATTAGCGCCCGGAGTGCGGGCGTTATTAGCGCCCGGAGTGCGGGCGTTATTAGCGCCCGGAGTGCGGGCGTTATTAGCGCCCGGAGTGCGGGCGTTATTAGCGCCCGGAGTGCGGGCGTTATTAGCGCCCGGAGTGCGGGCGTTAATAACGCCGCGGGTGTTATTAACGCCCCGGGCGTTATTTGCGGCGGAGAAATGTCCTGCCACCAGAGTTAAACATATTTTTGGTGAATAAAGATATACATTTGGGTAGCCTGAAGAGCCGGGATGAACGAAATAAAACTGTTACCTTGAATAACTTAAGTGCTCAACGTTTTAGTGCAATAATTTTTTGAACTAATGTCGTTGCCAGGACAACGTTTCGAATAAACTAAAAAGTAATCTGGGGAAATAATAATTTTTTTATATTTTTCAGAAAAAACTTTTCCAAACGTGATTCAGCTGTCATTTTAATTTTATTTAATAATGTAAAAACGTCAACCAATACAAATTTGCATGTATGTATTGTCTGTATGTTTTTTAACAGTCTTGTTCACATCAAACTCACTTTAATTGAGATGAAAACATGAAATTTTTCAGTCGTGTGATTTCAAAAAGAATGTCCCCTAGGTGTAGTGAGGTGCAGCTAGGTGCAGCGAGTTGCAGCTAGGTGCAGGGAGGTGTAGTTGCACAGACGGACGAACGGACACGAAAAGTGAAAACATAAGGTAGCTACCGCTACTTAATAATGTTGATTACTCTCTACTTCATGATATAAACGTTCAGATAATTGTTGATCAAAATGAGTCACTGTACAGTAATCAAATTGTCTATTTTTAAATTTTATCCTACCGTTTACATCATAACATTGACAGTGAATGACGCAAAAATTTGTTGCAGTTAAATTATTCGCATGTGAATTATAGTCCAAAAAATGGAAAATTTGCACAAAAAACTTTAGTGAGTTGTGCGTAGTTTGCTCTAAATTAGCATACACATGCTGCTCTTAAATTCAAGTTTTTTAAACAATAAAGAAACAAAACAGCTGAACCAACAATGACTAAAGAAAAATTGGCTAATTTTGGGGTATAAAAGGAAAAAAGAATCTCACTGCTAAAACAGTTCATTTTCTATCCACTTGAAGCAATGAAGTCAATACTTTGCGTTGTAGGTTTAGCCGTTGTATTACTGCAGGTACGAAAGAGAAATCGATTTTTTAATAATATTGTTAGTAATTTTTAATATTAAATAACACATCAATAGGTGATCAACGTTAGTGGACAAGGTGGTCGACCACAAGGTCCACCACCACAAGGGCAACGTCCTCAAGGTCCACCTCCACAAGGTCAACGTCCACAAGGCCCACCACCTCAGGGCCCACCTCCACAAGGTCAACGTCCACAAGGCCCACCACCACAGGGCCCACCTCCACAAGGTCAACGTCCACAAGGCCCACCTCCACAAGGCCCACCTCCACAAGGTCCACCTCCACAAGGTCCACCACCACAAGGCCAACGTCCACCGGGTCCACCTCCACAAGGACCACGCCCACAATAAGCCCAATGTTGAAAAGATTGTAAATCAATAAAAAAGGCGTGAATCTTAGGCAGAAGGTTTTATTATATTCAAATGTGAGCGAAACAATTTTGGTATTTAAATGTGACGAAAATGTTGTTAGAATAGTTTCTGGAAATTGTGTCACTGAGCTTGTGAGTACAGCACTAATCGGTGAGTACAGCAAGAAGATATTGGGATGGAAGTTTCTCTTTTTTGTGATTTTAGTATGAAATGTTACATTCTTCTAACCTTTTGTGAAAATTGTTGAAAAAAGTCTGTTTTTAAGAAAATCGTTAGAAATTGCCCTTTCTTAAGTTACTTGACCTCATTTTAGGATTTTCGATCAAATTCATGGTATGGTGGAATGTGGTGCTCACTTGAATGAAAATGAAATGGGCGATCCTTGCATTTTTCAGTGTCCATTTGTATAATTTTCTGAATTTTAATGTAAGAAAACATTTATAAAATTAGAGAAAATCTATGAAACTATAAATGAATCTTTCGTTTGTTTCCGTCCATAAATCATTAAATCAATAAAAATTAATAAATTTCCGCACACAAAATTGTTTCTTAACATTTTAGGGAGAGTTGGATTAGATTTACGGAATAAATTTTTAGATATGGCAACATGAAATGGGTGGTTTTGTGTTTGTCAAAGAAAAGAGTTTCTGTATATTCAGAATAAGAAAAAAAAAGTTTTGTAAAATAATCCCATAATAGCGTTAGGTACATCAAGCTGCGAAATGTTGGTAGAGGGTGGAATATTTTGTTGCCTTCGGAAGAAGAAAGAAATAAAAATCGTAGTGGAAATGACGTCATTTGTAAGCTGTCCTGGTGGCTTACTTTACTCGGAATTGTTCAATGCGAAAAGAACATTTATCATTGCCAAGTAAATGTTTTATTTACCCGGCTATTTACCCGAAACTTTTCCATGTATTTATTCGCCTTCTTTCACGTGCATAACAAATGTTTGTAAAACGTGTGAAAATGCAATACCAATTCCACGTAATTAAATGTTTTATTTTTTTTTCGTGTATAGTCTACGTGTAAACAAACACCGTAAATGAGCTTTAAAGTTCAAAAAGTAGAACCGAGGAAAATATAAATAATTTAGACATTTTCACGTATAGTTCATACAACAGTACAACGAATGAGTTTTACAGTAAATACAGCAACTTCCCGAGTGAAAAGAAGCTCAGACGAGATTAAAGTCATTTAGTCGGAAGATCTTATCATGTGATAGTGACAGATACAACTAAAAAAACTAAAGTTCACTCAATTTGAAATTTTTGTCAATTTTCCACAACCCATTACTTGACTTGATGCATGTAAAAAAATGCAAAAAAAATGAGTTTGGACCCTGCGAAAGTAATTCATTGAGGAGACAATTTTGTGATAAGAGCCAAACTCATGGGTGTTTTTTTTAAGCAACGAGCTTTGGAAATTGTTATTTTAGCGCGTATAGAGTAAAAATAACTGACGACGACGGACCTATTCATATGAAACTGGACAGTCTACTATGTTCGTCACTTTCATTGAATGATTGAGAGCATCGTATAAATTGTCCAGTTTCGTATGTGAAAGGCCATTTATTATAATAAATAAGTGCAAGTTGCCCAAAATAAACGATTGAATTTGCGAGTTCACAGAATTATTTCCGAAGTAATGAATTATGTAGTAGGGTCCAATGTATGCTGATTTATTGCTTCACATGCGAAAGTGGAATTTTACAAAAAAAACTTAGGAAAAATGTGCCATCATGTAGTGAATCATAGCTCTACTTTCCTACTCTACGTAGTCCTCAATTTCTGTTGTTTGTACGTATAATATTGACATATAATGATCAACTTTGGCATGAGGCGGGCAGTAATAGCATATTATTAACCAAGGGGTATAATGGCGTGATTATAGTCGAGGTGAAGTGAATGTCCGAGGGGCTATGCTCCGAGGAATGTTCACGTACCGAGACTATAATCAAACTATTTATCCCTTCGTTAATACGATAGTTTATATCATTTGGGCATATAATTCGCCATTTGACTCGTGGCTTTGTTTTTGATTTCCTTTGAGATTTGACGCGATGATATTATAGTCGGACTATAATGAAAATTATAGTCGAATCGAAAATTATAGTCGAGTCGACCATAATATGCCCATTATATACCTTCCGGTTTGTATGAAACTCGACTATAATATGGTCATTATATCCCTACTTTTAGGTATATAAATGACTAATTATATGCCCGAATGATATAAAACTATTTACCGCATTGGTGTCTATAATATGTCAATTATAGCACTCAAAACCACTGAAAATAGGACCATAATATGCCGACTATAGTCGATTTCCATCCATCGACACATTACCATAATAACGTTATTATGATAGACTCGACCATAATCAGCGTTATTATGGTGGAGTTAAATAATTATTGTCGAGTTAAATAAAACGTCAGTTAAAGTTCATTTTGAGTGATTGGAATCGAAATTGCATGAAGTTTGACGGTTTTTCATATATAGGTAACATTCGTAAAATGTAACGTTGGGAACTCATTATCTCAGGAAGTATAGCAGACAGATAGGAACTAAGTGATTTTTTTCCACTAAATTATATATCGCCAATAACTTTTAAGAACATTTTAAATCTGTACGTTGCTCAGAAGACAGTGAAAAGTGCGTTCCCAACGTTACACTTGTTCTATCTACAGCGTTGAATTACCCATATACAGCTATACTTTTTCGCAATTGCGATACGTTTCATATAAAAACTGGTTGTCGGTATTTTAATGTTGAAATGCATAGATAGAGATGCGACGCATAACACTTTTTATCTAATTTATTTGGTAATCTATGGCAGGGAACGGGTTAGCTCAGTGTTAACGTACTGGCTTTCCACCAAGAATATCCGGAATCGTACATAGAAGACTGACAAATATGACGTCACCCATATTCGATCATTTCTGTGTACAAATATCTGAGTCTAACTTTAGACGGAGATATAATTAGCACCAGAAGAAATCCTAATCGTATAATGCAAGCTACCGTTAGACGAGGTTCGGAATTCACGTTAAGCATGTGGTCCAAAAGACGCCTGCCGGTAAAACACATTGATGGGACGAACCGTCATTCTAGGCCCTACTAGGTTCCGCACTAGTACAACATAGATGGCACTAGATTTGTGTGCATTTTACCACTGACACAACAAAAACTTCGGTAACGAAAAGATCTGTAAGAAGAACCCATCTGAGCAAAAGCTCACAAAAACTTGCGGAACAAGCAAGTAAAATGATCTAGGCTCTGACCCGGACGGGTTGTAACGGCAGATTATTGTTATTATGTGTGACACTTTAATCGGTTCGTGCATAATTGGGCATTACAGGCAACAGCAATAAACTATCGCATAACGTAAGTAATAAATCGCTTGATCATAGTCTCGATACGTGAAGTGATCTCAGGGGGAAGTGCAAGGCCTATTCACGCAAACCTTACACTTCAAATTCAAACCTCGGATCACTCACTAAAACTCGATTATAATCACGCGATTATAGTCCTTGTGTGTTATGATATACTATTACGATGTATATATTACCCAGCAAGTAAAAGCTTTTGCATTTGAAAAATGAAAATTATCCTTCACAGCGGCAGTATAGTAAACTGTAGATGTGACTTTTTTCTCTGAGTGAATTTATCGTACGGGTCTCTATGCTTTCTCCTGTAACCTTGAAACAGACAAATATGTTATTAGCAGGGTTCCATTAGCGCCGCTAGTCATTAGCGTAGTGCCGCTAGTAACGACGCTCAACTTTCAAATTGCTCGCTAATAGCGACTAGCGTTCGCTAAAAACCAATTAGCGAAAAAATTTCGCCAGTCGCTAATCCATTCGCTAATAGAATATTGTATTTTTAACTATTTCGAAGGCGAAAAATGCAGATTTATTTTTGTTCGAATTAAAAATTGGTTGAAACGGTTGGTTGGGTCCAGAAACGAAGAATTTTATAGGAAAGTTAGGGTTATTGATGAGGACGGCTTCTGGAGAGTCACGCTCGAAAGATTTCTTATTACAGAGGATTTCGGTTGCAATTCAGAGAGGCAATTCGGCATGCATCCTGGCAACATTAGGGAAAAATAGAATAGATGACTTTTATTTATTGTAATGTTGTTGAAAAGATCGTTTTTTTACTGGCTGCGCCAATGTGAGCAGTCTTTTTTTTCGCTTAATATAATACAATAAAATTATATATACAGACACGTCACTTACTCTACGCACACACACTACAAACTAAGACGAACTTCCTTTAAGATTTCTATATTTTTGTTGCCTGAGTCTTCCAATTTATTTTAATCGCGCCAATGCAAAGGTGAGGTTGATTGAAAGATGCCTTGAATGCCTTATAGCAACATTATTAACCAGAGAAAGGTCGTTTTTAAATAGACGCTTTTAGCGCGGTTCAATTTAGAGTTTTTCACTGCGTTACAATTGAATTTCGTACAATATATGCGTAATTACGTACGGTATATGCGTAAAATCAGCACACAAACAATAGATTTTTATAGTGCCATCTTGTGTCAAATTATTCAAGTTTCAATTAAAATTCAAATGTCGCGCGGACTAAAAGTGTCTATTGGTGTAACTGACCCGAAAATAGATGATTTTGGCATTATTGATAGGGAATTCGTTTTGATCATTTAGTAGAAGAAATCCAATCCGAAAAGTCATTAAACATGTATTTCAATTTATTGTATTATTTCTGTTACAACTACACCCAATTTCTCTGCTTCTGAGTAGGTTGTTTGTTTGTTTGTTTTTAGTGTGTAGGGCAGAACCCTAGCACCTAA
>CM055404.1:45421742-45500200 GCA_029228625.1 Pseudolycoriella hygida | reverse complement strand
TAGCGCCCGGAGTGCGGGCGTTATTAGCGTCCGGAGTGCGGGCGTTATTAGCGCCCGGAGTGCGGGCGTTATTAGCGCCCGGAGTGCGGGCGTTATTAGCGCCCGGAGTGCGGGCGTTATTAGCGCCCGGAGTGCGGGCGTTATTAGCGCCCGGAGTGCGGGCGTTATTAGCGCCCGGAGTGCGGGCGTTATTAGCGCCCGGAGTGCGGGCGTTAATAACGCCGCGGGTGTTATTAACGCCCCGGGCGTTATTTGCGGCGGAGAAATGTCCTGCCACCAGAGTTAAACATATTTTTGGTGAATAAAGATATACATTTGGGTAGCCTGAAGAGCCGGGATGAACGAAATAAAACTGTTACCTTGAATAACTTAAGTGCTCAACGTTTTAGTGCAATAATTTTTTGAACTAATGTCGTTGCCAGGACAACGTTTCGAATAAACTAAAAAGTAATCTGGGGAAATAATAATTTTTTTATATTTTTCAGAAAAAACTTTTCCAAACGTGATTCAGCTGTCATTTTAATTTTATTTAATAATGTAAAAACGTCAACCAATACAAATTTGCATGTATGTATTGTCTGTATGTTTTTTAACAGTCTTGTTCACATCAAACTCACTTTAATTGAGATGAAAACATGAAATTTTTCAGTCGTGTGATTTCAAAAAGAATGTCCCCTAGGTGTAGTGAGGTGCAGCTAGGTGCAGCGAGTTGCAGCTAGGTGCAGGGAGGTGTAGTTGCACAGACGGACGAACGGACACGAAAAGTGAAAACATAAGGTAGCTACCGCTACTTAATAATGTTGATTACTCTCTACTTCATGATATAAACGTTCAGATAATTGTTGATCAAAATGAGTCACTGTACAGTAATCAAATTGTCTATTTTTAAATTTTATCCTACCGTTTACATCATAACATTGACAGTGAATGACGCAAAAATTTGTTGCAGTTAAATTATTCGCATGTGAATTATAGTCCAAAAAATGGAAAATTTGCACAAAAAACTTTAGTGAGTTGTGCGTAGTTTGCTCTAAATTAGCATACACATGCTGCTCTTAAATTCAAGTTTTTTAAACAATAAAGAAACAAAACAGCTGAACCAACAATGACTAAAGAAAAATTGGCTAATTTTGGGGTATAAAAGGAAAAAAGAATCTCACTGCTAAAACAGTTCATTTTCTATCCACTTGAAGCAATGAAGTCAATACTTTGCGTTGTAGGTTTAGCCGTTGTATTACTGCAGGTACGAAAGAGAAATCGATTTTTTAATAATATTGTTAGTAATTTTTAATATTAAATAACACATCAATAGGTGATCAACGTTAGTGGACAAGGTGGTCGACCACAAGGTCCACCACCACAAGGGCAACGTCCTCAAGGTCCACCTCCACAAGGTCAACGTCCACAAGGCCCACCACCTCAGGGCCCACCTCCACAAGGTCAACGTCCACAAGGCCCACCACCACAGGGCCCACCTCCACAAGGTCAACGTCCACAAGGCCCACCTCCACAAGGCCCACCTCCACAAGGTCCACCTCCACAAGGTCCACCACCACAAGGCCAACGTCCACCGGGTCCACCTCCACAAGGACCACGCCCACAATAAGCCCAATGTTGAAAAGATTGTAAATCAATAAAAAAGGCGTGAATCTTAGGCAGAAGGTTTTATTATATTCAAATGTGAGCGAAACAATTTTGGTATTTAAATGTGACGAAAATGTTGTTAGAATAGTTTCTGGAAATTGTGTCACTGAGCTTGTGAGTACAGCACTAATCGGTGAGTACAGCAAGAAGATATTGGGATGGAAGTTTCTCTTTTTTGTGATTTTAGTATGAAATGTTACATTCTTCTAACCTTTTGTGAAAATTGTTGAAAAAAGTCTGTTTTTAAGAAAATCGTTAGAAATTGCCCTTTCTTAAGTTACTTGACCTCATTTTAGGATTTTCGATCAAATTCATGGTATGGTGGAATGTGGTGCTCACTTGAATGAAAATGAAATGGGCGATCCTTGCATTTTTCAGTGTCCATTTGTATAATTTTCTGAATTTTAATGTAAGAAAACATTTATAAAATTAGAGAAAATCTATGAAACTATAAATGAATCTTTCGTTTGTTTCCGTCCATAAATCATTAAATCAATAAAAATTAATAAATTTCCGCACACAAAATTGTTTCTTAACATTTTAGGGAGAGTTGGATTAGATTTACGGAATAAATTTTTAGATATGGCAACATGAAATGGGTGGTTTTGTGTTTGTCAAAGAAAAGAGTTTCTGTATATTCAGAATAAGAAAAAAAAAGTTTTGTAAAATAATCCCATAATAGCGTTAGGTACATCAAGCTGCGAAATGTTGGTAGAGGGTGGAATATTTTGTTGCCTTCGGAAGAAGAAAGAAATAAAAATCGTAGTGGAAATGACGTCATTTGTAAGCTGTCCTGGTGGCTTACTTTACTCGGAATTGTTCAATGCGAAAAGAACATTTATCATTGCCAAGTAAATGTTTTATTTACCCGGCTATTTACCCGAAACTTTTCCATGTATTTATTCGCCTTCTTTCACGTGCATAACAAATGTTTGTAAAACGTGTGAAAATGCAATACCAATTCCACGTAATTAAATGTTTTATTTTTTTTTCGTGTATAGTCTACGTGTAAACAAACACCGTAAATGAGCTTTAAAGTTCAAAAAGTAGAACCGAGGAAAATATAAATAATTTAGACATTTTCACGTATAGTTCATACAACAGTACAACGAATGAGTTTTACAGTAAATACAGCAACTTCCCGAGTGAAAAGAAGCTCAGACGAGATTAAAGTCATTTAGTCGGAAGATCTTATCATGTGATAGTGACAGATACAACTAAAAAAACTAAAGTTCACTCAATTTGAAATTTTTGTCAATTTTCCACAACCCATTACTTGACTTGATGCATGTAAAAAAATGCAAAAAAAATGAGTTTGGACCCTGCGAAAGTAATTCATTGAGGAGACAATTTTGTGATAAGAGCCAAACTCATGGGTGTTTTTTTTAAGCAACGAGCTTTGGAAATTGTTATTTTAGCGCGTATAGAGTAAAAATAACTGACGACGACGGACCTATTCATATGAAACTGGACAGTCTACTATGTTCGTCACTTTCATTGAATGATTGAGAGCATCGTATAAATTGTCCAGTTTCGTATGTGAAAGGCCATTTATTATAATAAATAAGTGCAAGTTGCCCAAAATAAACGATTGAATTTGCGAGTTCACAGAATTATTTCCGAAGTAATGAATTATGTAGTAGGGTCCAATGTATGCTGATTTATTGCTTCACATGCGAAAGTGGAATTTTACAAAAAAAACTTAGGAAAAATGTGCCATCATGTAGTGAATCATAGCTCTACTTTCCTACTCTACGTAGTCCTCAATTTCTGTTGTTTGTACGTATAATATTGACATATAATGATCAACTTTGGCATGAGGCGGGCAGTAATAGCATATTATTAACCAAGGGGTATAATGGCGTGATTATAGTCGAGGTGAAGTGAATGTCCGAGGGGCTATGCTCCGAGGAATGTTCACGTACCGAGACTATAATCAAACTATTTATCCCTTCGTTAATACGATAGTTTATATCATTTGGGCATATAATTCGCCATTTGACTCGTGGCTTTGTTTTTGATTTCCTTTGAGATTTGACGCGATGATATTATAGTCGGACTATAATGAAAATTATAGTCGAATCGAAAATTATAGTCGAGTCGACCATAATATGCCCATTATATACCTTCCGGTTTGTATGAAACTCGACTATAATATGGTCATTATATCCCTACTTTTAGGTATATAAATGACTAATTATATGCCCGAATGATATAAAACTATTTACCGCATTGGTGTCTATAATATGTCAATTATAGCACTCAAAACCACTGAAAATAGGACCATAATATGCCGACTATAGTCGATTTCCATCCATCGACACATTACCATAATAACGTTATTATGATAGACTCGACCATAATCAGCGTTATTATGGTGGAGTTAAATAATTATTGTCGAGTTAAATAAAACGTCAGTTAAAGTTCATTTTGAGTGATTGGAATCGAAATTGCATGAAGTTTGACGGTTTTTCATATATAGGTAACATTCGTAAAATGTAACGTTGGGAACTCATTATCTCAGGAAGTATAGCAGACAGATAGGAACTAAGTGATTTTTTTCCACTAAATTATATATCGCCAATAACTTTTAAGAACATTTTAAATCTGTACGTTGCTCAGAAGACAGTGAAAAGTGCGTTCCCAACGTTACACTTGTTCTATCTACAGCGTTGAATTACCCATATACAGCTATACTTTTTCGCAATTGCGATACGTTTCATATAAAAACTGGTTGTCGGTATTTTAATGTTGAAATGCATAGATAGAGATGCGACGCATAACACTTTTTATCTAATTTATTTGGTAATCTATGGCAGGGAACGGGTTAGCTCAGTGTTAACGTACTGGCTTTCCACCAAGAATATCCGGAATCGTACATAGAAGACTGACAAATATGACGTCACCCATATTCGATCATTTCTGTGTACAAATATCTGAGTCTAACTTTAGACGGAGATATAATTAGCACCAGAAGAAATCCTAATCGTATAATGCAAGCTACCGTTAGACGAGGTTCGGAATTCACGTTAAGCATGTGGTCCAAAAGACGCCTGCCGGTAAAACACATTGATGGGACGAACCGTCATTCTAGGCCCTACTAGGTTCCGCACTAGTACAACATAGATGGCACTAGATTTGTGTGCATTTTACCACTGACACAACAAAAACTTCGGTAACGAAAAGATCTGTAAGAAGAACCCATCTGAGCAAAAGCTCACAAAAACTTGCGGAACAAGCAAGTAAAATGATCTAGGCTCTGACCCGGACGGGTTGTAACGGCAGATTATTGTTATTATGTGTGACACTTTAATCGGTTCGTGCATAATTGGGCATTACAGGCAACAGCAATAAACTATCGCATAACGTAAGTAATAAATCGCTTGATCATAGTCTCGATACGTGAAGTGATCTCAGGGGGAAGTGCAAGGCCTATTCACGCAAACCTTACACTTCAAATTCAAACCTCGGATCACTCACTAAAACTCGATTATAATCACGCGATTATAGTCCTTGTGTGTTATGATATACTATTACGATGTATATATTACCCAGCAAGTAAAAGCTTTTGCATTTGAAAAATGAAAATTATCCTTCACAGCGGCAGTATAGTAAACTGTAGATGTGACTTTTTTCTCTGAGTGAATTTATCGTACGGGTCTCTATGCTTTCTCCTGTAACCTTGAAACAGACAAATATGTTATTAGCAGGGTTCCATTAGCGCCGCTAGTCATTAGCGTAGTGCCGCTAGTAACGACGCTCAACTTTCAAATTGCTCGCTAATAGCGACTAGCGTTCGCTAAAAACCAATTAGCGAAAAAATTTCGCCAGTCGCTAATCCATTCGCTAATAGAATATTGTATTTTTAACTATTTCGAAGGCGAAAAATGCAGATTTATTTTTGTTCGAATTAAAAATTGGTTGAAACGGTTGGTTGGGTCCAGAAACGAAGAATTTTATAGGAAAGTTAGGGTTATTGATGAGGACGGCTTCTGGAGAGTCACGCTCGAAAGATTTCTTATTACAGAGGATTTCGGTTGCAATTCAGAGAGGCAATTCGGCATGCATCCTGGCAACATTAGGGAAAAATAGAATAGATGACTTTTATTTATTGTAATGTTGTTGAAAAGATCGTTTTTTTACTGGCTGCGCCAATGTGAGCAGTCTTTTTTTTCGCTTAATATAATACAATAAAATTATATATACAGACACGTCACTTACTCTACGCACACACACTACAAACTAAGACGAACTTCCTTTAAGATTTCTATATTTTTGTTGCCTGAGTCTTCCAATTTATTTTAATCGCGCCAATGCAAAGGTGAGGTTGATTGAAAGATGCCTTGAATGCCTTATAGCAACATTATTAACCAGAGAAAGGTCGTTTTTAAATAGACGCTTTTAGCGCGGTTCAATTTAGAGTTTTTCACTGCGTTACAATTGAATTTCGTACAATATATGCGTAATTACGTACGGTATATGCGTAAAATCAGCACACAAACAATAGATTTTTATAGTGCCATCTTGTGTCAAATTATTCAAGTTTCAATTAAAATTCAAATGTCGCGCGGACTAAAAGTGTCTATTGGTGTAACTGACCCGAAAATAGATGATTTTGGCATTATTGATAGGGAATTCGTTTTGATCATTTAGTAGAAGAAATCCAATCCGAAAAGTCATTAAACATGTATTTCAATTTATTGTATTATTTCTGTTACAACTACACCCAATTTCTCTGCTTCTGAGTAGGTTGTTTGTTTGTTTGTTTTTAGTGTGTAGGGCAGAACCCTAGCACCTAAGCCTCTGGTGGGCCTGTTGTGCTTACCCATAGGAGATTACTTACAATTTATTTGTGCGATTGACGTAATCTAAGATCCAGCTGGGCGGAATCCTCCAGATTATGTTGTGCGGCAAAATGGTGGCCCCAACACATTTAGCTCTGGCTGAGATATAAGCTGGGCATTTACACAGAAAATCTTCCGCTGATTCTATCTAGCCGCATTTTGAGCAGAGGGGGCTGCTAATGATAGTGTTCAAATGGTTGTTTAATGCGCAATGAAACAGACGTAATTCGCCTGATATTTCTTCTGCTAAGTGAGAGGAAGTAGTTGGTATTCTTTTGATTGACAGTAATACATTTCTTTGAGAGAATGGCATGTTGGATTTGCTTCCAATGTCTATTAAATGAAAAATTTTCCAGATACGTGTCTTTTTAGGAAGGATTGTGTAACATAGAGGCGTGGTTGGGAACCGATGATCGTTTCACTAGTTCCTGCCTTAGCAAGTTCCTCCGCCATTTCATTTCCCTGGATGTTGCTATACCTAGGTACCTAACATATGGTTACTGTGTCGTCTGTTGCCAGTTTAACGACATTTTCCCTGCATTCTTGGATAAGTGAGGAATAGATTTTGTACACACTGATTTCCCTTAAGACTCTTTGGCTATCACTGTAAATTAAAATGGATTTGCTGCGGATCTTCTTAACTAGCAGTTCTTCGCAGCTAGTAGGTACGCAATACGTGAAATTTGACCTCATAGGACTGAATTTAGGTACCGTCGCGACGACGGGGGATTTTTGACAATGAAATCAGGTCAATCACCTTAATACACCTTTCTTCAACATTTTCTTAACATTTATCCTAAGGCAAGTATTTCCCTTTAAACATTTTTGTCTCAAGGAAGACGAAAAACTCAATTCCAGTTTTTGTGTGAAATGATGTGATTTTTTAGGACAATAAAATGGGGGAATGGGGGGCTCATACAGTACGCTCCAAGAGTAGTGTGGAAAATATCTATTAGAACTGTCAATGTTCTTTTCGGAAGATGGAGAGGTAGAGGGTACGAAATGAGAGGTATTGTTTCAGATTTCGTTAATTATTGTTGTATTTAGCACCGATTAAGAAGGCAAAAGTGAACGAAAAAATTTCACATCGACAAGTAAATTAATTTTTTGTTCTACTAGCGCTACTGCCACTACTAGCGCGTTCCTTTTTTCGATTAGCGTATGACGTTAGCGACACTAATATTTTTTGAGATTAGCGTTAGCGTTGGTTATTAGGAATGTTTCTTTTGTAGTTTTCTTTCTGTATGCCAAAACTATGGAAGGGCTTGTGCAGTAGCACTCAACTTCGGTACTAACACTTTAATTTTAATTCATGCATCGATTGAGATTTACCGTAGCAAGGAATGTCGCCCAAAAAGAAAACCCAGCCATAGAAAGTGGATACTACAAACGTAGACCCGTTCACTTCGTAAGCCTAAAAGTTTTTTTACTAAAGTAGGTACTTCATTCCAACCCTTACCAATGCCCAACGAGCAAAAAAAAAAGAATTTCCAAACGAGAATTATTCGAGTAGGGTGCACTATGAAATTATTTACACTCTGGATTTCGTGTTACACATAGACCGGCTGAATACAATAACACATTTTCTTTCCTAAGCACAAAATTTTCTTCGTTTTTCTTTATACAAATAAAGGTTGGTGTTAAACGAAACGTACACATAGGTTCGAAATGATGTTAACTATACCGACATATATGCGAATGAGTATGCAAAGACCCAGACATTTCAACCTATTCACAGAATGTACGAAGAAATTTACTTAACACAAGAAACTTTTCAAACTATTTAACTTAAAGACTCCCAGGGTTGTGAGTATTGAACTTCGTCTGAAGAAATTAATTAATTACAATGAAAGTAGGTTGGTATGTGTGTATTCTATTCCTATTAATATTTGGCGCTCAACACTCATTATTTAAGTTCAAAAGATCAAAGAATTTCAACATTTTGTGATTTGAGAATGTACAAGAACTGTAAGGACATTGTATAATAATAAGCCTCGTGCCTGTAATCAAGAGAACTTTTGATTAGAAGAATGTTCTTGTGGCGAATTCTACTACGACGTGTGATGTTAATGACATGTGACTGATATAGTGTAATGGGAACGTAGCAATGGAACGACTTGATTAGACATGATTGATGCGAGTGTTCATTAATGAAATCAACAGCATTAGAAAGACCAGATGGAACGAATAGAAGAAAACTTGCGATTAATTTTCATGAGAGAAGTAAATAAAAGTGGTAAGCTATTTGTGCACAATGAAGACTCATACTGGTGTATTGGCTTTGTGTTGGTGACATTTCGAAAGGTCGACCCAGGAGTAAGCCGAAATATGACAAAAAAGTGATCAAATTCATTCAATTCACGCAATAGTCGCAAATCTTTTCGACTGAACACAAAAAAAGTAGAAGGGGAAACGTCGAGGCTTATACGATAAGCTATTTTATTCGCTGTCTTATATGGAAAGATGTCAATACATGTATATTTCCCCTCATGTAATCCGGTCTATTACATGAAGGTTTTTTTGGTATTTGTGTCCACATGTAATAGAATTGTGTCCTATCCGCAAAATGCATTACATACAACTAATGTCATTATCACCCTTTTAGTACCCACATTACAGTCGAAACGGTTGAATCCGTCGAATATTCGAATGATGTGAGCAGGTGTTCGAAAATATTTATTTATTTACTTTTATCAACAGTATTACAACCAACTGATAATTATGGTAAAAATTTACAAGAACAAAATCAAGAATAAGAAATGTACGAACACAAGTCAAAAATGAAAATCAAAATCAAAGATTCATCACAATAGTGAGAATAAGAGAAAAGAAAGAGAAGAGAGAAGAAAAAAAAATAAAAAATAAAATAAAAAAGACAAAATTCAGGTGAAAGAAATAAAAGAGCGCGGAAAACGAAAATGAAATCTGGTAGTCAGCTCATCCTATATGTGACGAAAGTAGAGTGCTCGGGGAGGTCCATGCTTCGTACTCGGTTACGGAAAACGTTCCGAGATATTGATCGGTCGAACAAATGGGCGAATCGGTTGAATATCATGCACATATTATTGATCGGTTTAAAAAGTCCATAGTCGGTTCGGTGTTTACTGATCTGAAGAAATTCGTACGTTCGCAGGGCTCGTGCAGGTTGTCGAATGATTATCTGGGATTTCAGCTCAGGAGAGTCAATGCGCTCAGTGAGTACATCGTATACAAATAATACACTTAAGTTGGTACGTCTTCGCCACAACGTTTCGATGCCAACCAATCTGCAGCGAGCAGCGAGACTCATATGACGGAAGTTTATATGTGCTGTCACGGCGTACAATTCGTCTCAATGCGTAAATGACGAATTGCTTCTGAGTAGACTCGATTTCGGATATTCTTGAGGTAAAGTGAGGTTGCCAAAAATTGCATGCATATTCCAGGTACGATCTGACATGCGCGCAGCAGACGCTTTTCAAAGCTTTGATTGAGCGAAAGTCGCAGCAAGTCCTTTTCAAAAAACCAAGAATTGCGTATGCTTTGCTTGTTATGTGTTCGATGTAAGCTGAGAAGTCCAATTTGGTGTCCAATATCACGCCTAGGTCCCGTATTCGAAATACACGTGATAGAATGTCACCGTCAATTTTGTAGTCGAAGTGAATGGGATGATGGTAGCGATGGAAAGAAATCGAGTTGCATTTGTTTATGTTGACTGCAAGACCATTGATGTTGAGCCACTGTGAAATCTCATCAAGGTCGCGCTGTAGGGCTGAGCAATCCAGTACTGTGCGTATTTCTTTGGAAACTTTCAGGTCGTCCGCATACAAAAAACATTTCGATCGCCTTATGACTTTCGTTATGTCATCAAAGAACAGGACGAAAAGAATGGGGCCCAGATGACTGCACTGGGGAACACCAGATGTTGCTCTAAATACCGATGATGAATGGGACCCAATTTTGATGTACTGCAACATTCTACATAGGTGTGACTTCATCCATTCCAACATTTCAGAATTTATTCCCATTTTATTGAGTTTAGAGATCAGTACACTATGCCGGATTCTGTCGAATGCTTTTTTGATATCAGTGTAAACCGCATCAATCTGATATCCCTTTTCCATTCATTTGATAGCTGTCCTCGTAAATTCAAGCAAATTGGTCAAGGTAGAGCGGCCCTTAGTGAAACCATGTTGTTTGATTGAGCTCTTGCCTCTAAATTGTTCGGTGAGAAACCTGCAAACGATCGATTCAAATAGTTTACCGAGAGTTGGAAGAATGGTTATTCCTCTGTGTTCGGAACTTCATTACGGCTGCCGGACTTGTGTGTCGGTGTCATGTACGATCATTTCCATTTGTCTGGAAAAACTGCGGTGCTCAATGATAGGTTATAGATGATACATAGTGGGGCGGCAATTGATTCCGAACAGTTTTTCAAGATAAGAGGGGATATGTTATCAGAACCATCGCCTTCAGACACAAACTGCCTATATCCAATTTACGGCCGACGTTATGTGTTGGATCTGATTGGTTACCGTCGTTGTCATCTGATTGGAAGAAGTCTGCAAACATTTCTACTACTTCATCTCTGTTCGATGCAATTTTATCACCAAATTTTATATGTACTGGAAAGCCATCTCATTTTTTCTTATATATTGCCAAAATTTGGAAGGGTCCTTCGTAAGATTTCTCTCTGTCTCGGACAAATACGTCTGGTATGCAGCCTTTGTGCAATATCGAATTCCTTGCGTATCGTGCAGAACCTCAAATAATCATTATGACGACCTGTCTTCTTGTAACGACGATGTGCATTTGATTGACGATTTTTCATTTGTGACACATGGTTGGTATACCACGGCGGGTGGATGTTCATTTATTCCGCTTTAGTGGAACGAAAGATTCGATACCCTTTTGTATTAATTCAAAAAATCTGACAGTCAACCTGTACACTTTCATTTTGATCTATTCTTCAAACAAATTCGAGCAATGGACCAAGGGCTGCTTTAAAAAAAAACAAATTCGAGAAAAAATTAAATTTTAATTGTGTTGTTGTGGATTTTTGTTTGATGGTGGGTAAATATACATGTATTGACAACTTCTTTCCGTATGGAACAGCGAAAAAAATAGCATACGTTCCATGCTGTGAGAATAATTCATTGATTCGGCGTTGCGTCTGCGGAAAAAATAACCACCGACATAATAACCCCTAAAAAATATTCAGGACAAAATAACCCCAGACAAAATAACCCCTATTTTTAATTATATAAACCGACAAAGTAACCCCCAAGTCATTAAAAGAGAAAGTACAACATTTATAGACTGAGTGTAGTATGATAAAATAGAAATGGGTAAATTGAAGCAGCGCAAAATTCGAAATTAAAACAAGCAAGGCGCCGCCCCCGCGATGGGGGGTCAAGGGGGGTATGACTCCCCTTGTGGGGTCTAAGGGGCAAAGCCCCTAGCGGGGTTTGGGGCAGAGCCCCATGCACGTTGGGCCGCCTGCAGGGCGTATAAAGCTCGTCGCAGTCGCGGGGGTTTAGGGGGCAGAGCCCCCTACAACAAAAAATTAATGCCTTTATCAACTTGTTGTAAGGTGTACAGGCTGTTCATTAGAAAATAATGCGTACCGTTTGCCCAATAAGTTTCAACTATGAGTATAGGGGATACTTTGGGGTTATTTTGTCATTGGGATATTTAGTCCGGGTTATTTTGTCTGTGTGTATAGGGGATATTTTGGGGGGTTATTATGTCCGGGTTAATAGGTCCGGGATATTTTGTCCGGGGTTATTCCGCCCTAGAGCCCATTGATTCGAGATGAATTTCGTGAACTCGGGAACTCACTCGTGAATTTTCGAGCAACTCGCTTCGGAAACTGTTTTAACGGAGGTAATTGCATACCTCACCTTTTGCTCGGATGTACAAACTCTACCCTTGTCAAAAAACAGTTTCCAAAGCTTGTTGCTCGAAAACACATTCGTGAGTTCCGTTCATATCACAAAATTGATCCCTCATGAAATGAATTATTTTCATAACATAGAACGTAATCTACTATTATTCCATGAGCTAAGTATTATGCTGTCTTTCGCAAACATAACATCGTTGCCACATAAATTTTCTCTTACCGTAATAATTTCATTGTTTCAAGAAAACTTAATTTGCGCCGAGTGTATCACCCGGAGGAGATTGAAAGTCTTGAACGGTAGATTTTTCTAGAATCACTTTCTAGCAAACACCAGAAATTTTCAATTTTAAAAAAGTTCGTCGGCAATATTACCAAACCGTTATACGATACACTTTTGAGGCCAAGGCATTAGAGAAATAAATAAAAAGTTCAAAACGATGCATTCTAGTAGCTAGTGGCATGGAAAAAAACTTCGTATTCATGTGTTAGCTAAAAATGTAAAGATACTACAAGTTGAATTCCTACTAAGCATACCTTTCATTGGACATTACATGAACAGTTTTATGATAATTTCCTTTAAAATATTCAAAAACACTTCGTATGTTCAACTCAAAGTGTTTTAAAAGACTGAAAATTATTCATAACAAACAGAAAGCCGTTGTCTGACAGAGTCGACAATTATAATGAAATGGTTTGTAAAGTTTTATTGCTTACAAGTGCTTCATGGCAGCGTGGCCGAGTGGTCTAAGGCGCTGGTTTTAGGCACCAGTTCGAAAGAGCGCGAGTTCGAATCTCGCCGCTGTCAATTTTTTTTTTAAACAAAAGGAGAATGTTTCCTTTAAACGAATGTTTTCAAGTATCCCATCCTTTAAAATAAGTTTTTTTTTTTTTCAAACACACCTTGTAAAATGAAACCATTATTTCATTTGATGTGATTGGTAAGTAATTGCCACTAATTTAATAACACTTTTCAGTTTGCATCAAACATGCAACACAACAATTAAATGTAAAGGTATTTTATTTTTCATATAAAAATTAAATAAGCGCATGAACGTTGAGGAATTTATGAACTTGTGGAGGATTTATTAACGGTTTTTATATGATACGGTTTTTCACAACGTTCTTGTGAGAATTTACCTTTTTAGCGTTTCTGATTGTTGGCAGCGGTAGGTGTAAGGTGTATAAAACATAATGTAAAATGACAAAACTCTAATCTCAATTGGAACGAATTACATGCAATTACAGGGTTCCCATTTAGCACAAGTACTAAAATTGAGAAACTAGTTTGGTACTTCTACAAGTCCTGGGCGTTTTTATAGCAAAATTAATTTTTATTTCATAAGCGAGAGAATATTGTACGTTATTCATCTTGCATATAATAAATCTATAATTGTAGGGAAAATTTGTTTTATCTTTGCCAATTCACTGAAAAAAACAGTGGCACCGCCGTGATTTGAACTCACGACGACTAGCCACTGCACAAATACGCTCATACATGTACAAATTTTTGATGACAAATGCCTCTTACAAACACTGGCGTGGTTTTTCTCCATATACAACATAAGCTAATGTATTTTGAGTGGTTTTGTTTACCTGAATGTTCGTTTTGTATTTGAATCAGTTTTTATTATGTCATAAATGTGATTTCCTCATAGAGCAAAATTCAAATGTCTATATGAAAATAGTAATTTCACGTGACGACCAAAACAATAAAATTAAAAAAAACATTGGAAAAAAAAAATTGAAAAAAAAAAATCTGCAGCCGCCGTGACTCGAGCTCACGGCATGTAGACCAGAAGGATACAATGCTAACTATTGACCTAATAAGATCATTTGTTACGAATAAATTTTGTTGATACGGACTGTTGACAATAACGAGAAGCATAGCGTAGAATATACAAATGCCTCTCACAAACACTAGCGTGGTTTTCGTGTCTTTCTATGTACATACAACATCCTTAAGCTTAAGTATTTTTTGTCCTTAAATTTATTCACATGAATGTTTGTTTTGCGTTTGAAACCATTTATGCGAAAAAGTAATGAAAAACTACGTCCATGCAGCCAAGTAAAATCGTCTGCCTCATCAATGAATCTTCGAATGTTAGCTTCTGTGAATGTATTCATCGGATCCAATATAAAAATAATTCGTAAACACAAACACTTGCTTTTGTTTCGTGTACCCAAATCTTTGATGAATATTTACAAGTCCGCATGTCCATAGAGCAAAATTCAAATAAGTGTTTATGATGATTCCAGGTGACAATCAATGCCATGAAAGAAATAATGAGAAAATTGATAGGAAAAAAAAAATTGAAAAGATCATTGGGTTCGAACCCAGGACCATGACACTTCGGAACAGTGATAAATTCCTACAGCTATCACATTCATATTCTCGAGTAAATAACATACGATATTCTCTCGCCTAATGAAATAAAATATTGTATTGGTTTGCGAGAAAAATCTCTGATTTCTTCTCATGTAAATATTGTACTCTCACTTGTTCGCTACGCTCGTTATGTACAATATTTACATGATAATTAGTAGATTATGGATAGGCGACAGAAAATTATATGTTAATCGAGTATATATTACACGTACGAGTTTTACCGAGTATGTGTAATGTATAACGAGATTACATATAATTTTCTGTCGCCTATACATATACTGCTTTATCGCTCAAGAAATAGTATGACATACATTGAACTGAGTTCTGTGAACAAATACTTTTTCACGAACAATCTTAACAACACAACCAACACATCACAAATTTATTTTCTGGTAGTTTTCGAATTATCTCCGATTGTATAGGTGTCATACGAACATTTGCAAATCTTTAAATTCAATAAAAGATACTTTCGGGAATCGTATCTTTGTGTGTAACGTGTCATTGATTGTGTAGGTGTCACACACAACCAATTACGCCAAGTAACTATGTAAAATAAGTTTCAACCATTTTAAATTTGCAAAACAAAACTAAAGTAAATCATCACATGTTCATGTTTTGTTTACTATACGTCACATTCATTACAATTGCAATATGAGAAATTGTTATGTAGATGCACGGGCTATGCATGTAATTCCGCAGTTTCTATTGACACTTAGAACATTATTTTTGTTTGATTATTGCGAAAAAAATTAGTGATGCGATATGTTGAATGGAGTGCCATTCATTTTGAGGCAGCACGAATTTCTTTTTCATTGTAGAAGTAAAACTTTCAGTTGAAACTAAATCAAAATAAATAAATGTGTTAAGGCCCATAACTTGTATGCTAAAATATAGTCTACCTTTAGGCGCTCAAATATTATATTTTCGCTGATATCAGTGGACAAAGACGCAGTTTCAAAAAAGTAAGTCAGCATTTCCCTTCCTAAATGTGTTGCCTTTTAATAGCAACTAAACTTATTTTTTGGGATCCTACCTACTCTGAGAACGGCGAAAAAAATCGTAAAAATTTGCACAATAACTCGTCGTTCTGAGACAAGGTTCAATCCCAAAAAATAAGTTTAGTTCCTCTTAAAAGGCAACATATTTAGGAAGGGAAATGCTGACTTACTTTTTTGAAACTGCATCTTTGTCCATGGATATCAGCGAAAATATAATATTTGAGCGCCTAAATGTAGACTATATTTTAGCACACTTCACTACCGCTTTTACATAAGTAAAGTACATACTTTACTGTCCTGACCGATGAAGTATTTACTTCGTACAAAGTAAATATTTTATCGGTCAGTAAGTAAATAATTTACATGTGTTAGTGCGACGGTAAAATGTTATTTTGTGTGCAGAATAACGAGGTTTAATGTAGTCATACTGTTCCGCGGGCGATAAAAATCCTTGATTTTCTCTCTTACCCCAGTAAAGTACTATTAACTCAAACCCGAAACTAATCAATTATGCAAACATCGACAAATATACAGTCGCATGAAAAGACTGTCAATTATAAATGGAAAATTATCAGAATATCAATGTTTCATAAAACTAGTAGATATCATCTGTGGAAGAGGTGCAAGAGTGAGTCGTCTGCACTGGTTTGAACAAGATGCGGGATAACAGATAGGTAGATTGGTAGATAGGCGAGAGAGAAGGTTTATTAACTCAATCAAATCGGATTTGGAAGTTGGCGGATCCCATTGGACGATCAAACATCTTTTAAGAGGGTAACAGGTCTGCATGGAGGAGGCATAAACAATCATTGATATCAATGTTTCATATCGATTCTAATATCGATACTTTCGTAAATTATAGCGCTTTTTTTAAAACAAAATTGTGTTAAAAAATTGCGTCACAAATGCCGGACCCACCAGCGAAATAATTTTTCAACACTTTCAGCTTTTACATGCAAAAATTTAAATTAATCCTAACAATCTACGCAACAAGAAATAAAACTCAAATTTTTGCAGCTGTAAAAAAATCTTCTCCGAAAAAAAATTTTCTGTGAAAAAATTACTCTCAGAAAAAAAATTTTTCGTCAAAAATAATTATTACGCATCCGCGGGAAAATTTTTTTATCTTCGAGGAGGAAGCTTGTATCCGAGAGGATAAATAAATTATCCTGCAGAAACGTCAGAGTTTTTATGCACCTCTGCTACCGTTGCGGGCGTGATTAACTAATCTACAGTGGTTATGTATCAATCCTGTCTACCATTGCTCAATGTTAAGGCCCGTAACTTGTATGCTAAAATATAGTCTACCTTTAGGCGTTCAAATATTATATTTTCGCTGATATCAGTGGACAAAGACGCAGTTTCAAAAAAGTAAGTCAGCATTTCCCTTCCTAAAAATGTTGCCTTTTAATAGCAACCAAACTTATTTTTTGGGATCCTACCTACTCTGAGAACGGCGAAAAAATCGTAAAAATTTGCACAAAAACTCGTCGTTCTGAGACAAGGTTCAATCCCAAAAAATAAGTTTAGTTGCTGTTAAAAGGCAACATATTTAGGAAGGGAAATGCTGACTTACTTTTTTGAAACTGCATCTTTGTCCACGGATATCAGCGAAAATATAATATTTGAGCGCCTAAATGTAGACTATATTTTAGCACACAAGTTATGGGCCTTAAGCTTTGTGTGCAGTTGCAGAATATGGCCTAGGTCTTTCTGATAAACCGGAGCTATAACAGCAAAACTCCAGTCCAGTCTTGGCTAAGTTGAAAATCCTTCAAAGCCATTGGATCGGGTACCGAGGCAAAAACTGTTTGAGGTACTTAGCGAATACGGGGTCAATGGGAGTTTACTAGGAGCGATTAAAAGCATTTACTCAGGGAGCAGGGCTGCGGTCATAATAGATGGCGAAATTAGCGAGTCATCCGCTCATGTTCATAATTTTCATGCATAAAATCATCCAGCAAGCCAAGTTGCAGGGAAACGTTGAGGTGGGTGAGGTAATTTTGAAGATCTTGGCCTATGCAAATAACTTGATCCTGTTGGGAGAGAACGCCAGCGATTTGCAGGGTTGGACTGACTGCCTAAACGTCGCATGTGAGGAGTACGGGATGAAGAATAGTGTAGGGAAGACTAAGGTTATGCATGTCGGCAAATCTCGGAAGGAGGTAGCCTGCAGTCTGATTGGGGAGCAGATGGAACCGGTTTCTGTGTTTAAATATTTAGGCACCATTTTTACAGATGGAAAGTTAATTAGGGAATTTGAGGAAAGGAGAAAGATGAGTAATGCGGTTGCTAGTCAGTTGAGGGCTCACGTGTTCAACAAGAAGGAATTAAGTAAGCAGACGAAGTTAGCTATCCACGGATCAATCTTAAGGCCAACGATTCTGTATGGTAGCGAAAGTTGGGTAGACTGCGGATATCTAGTGCATGACCTGGAAGTTTCTGACATGAGGATTCTTAGGAGCATAGGTTAATCGGAGGGAGCAGTGGGAGAATCATATTAGGAACGACGACATCAGGGAAAAGCTGGGGGTTTCGTCAGTAGAAGAGGCGGCAAGGGTTAGCCGTCTGCGCTGGTTTGGTCACGTTAAAAGGATGGGCGATAACAGGCTGCCAAAGAGGATGCACAGGTCCCGGGAGTTCGACCTAGGGATAGACCAAGGAGAAGGTTTATAGATTCAATCAAGTCAGACTTAGGAGTTAGGGGACTTTCACTTGGCAGGGGATAGGAGGGCATGGAGGAGGGTGGTTCATCCATCGGGAAAGTTAATTAGGGAATTTGAGGAAAGGAGAAAGATGAGTAATGCGGTTGCTAGTCAGTTGAGGGCTCACGTGTTCAACAAGAAGGAATTAAGTAAGCAGACGAAGTTAGCTATCCACGGATCAATCTTAAGGCCAACGATTCTGTATGGTAGCGAAAGTTGGGTAGACTGCGGATATCTAGTGCATGACCTGGAAGTTTCTGACATGAGGATTCTTAGGAGCATAGGTTAATCGGAGGGAGCAGTGGGAGAATCATATTAGGAACGACGACATCAGGGAAAAGCTGGGGGTTTCGTCAGTAGAAGAGACGGCAAGGGTTAGCCGTCTGCGCTGGTTTGGTCACGTTAAAAGGATGGGCGATAACAGGCTGCCAAAGAGGATGCACAGGTCCCGGGAGTTCGACCTAGGGATAGACCAAGGAGAAGGTTTATAGATTCAATCAAGTCAGACTTAGGAGTTAGGGGACTTTCACTTGGCACGGGATAGGAGGGCATGGAGGAGGGTGGTTCATCCATCGTCCTAGGATTGCGGCTTAAAGAACTCACACCGAAAGGTAGTACCGGTCTATAAATTACGATGATGATGATGATGCAATTGAGTGGCTTTCCCCTACTATAAAATAAACATTTGAATACACTTTATTTTACAATTAAGGTCTTGTGAAAATTGGTAATGTGTTGAAAATGAAACCGGATTTCAAACACAAATTTCATTTTGCGCTGCCAAAGAGTTCAAAATGCATCGGAGTGTTTAAATCATCATCAATTTCTTTCCTTTCAGATTTTCGATATAAAATGTATAAGCAAAATGCAATACACCAGCAGACTTTAAAGCCCCTACGAGAGAGTACGAGGCTTTTTTAAGTGAAGAAGGAGTAACATACCAAAGCTCCCAAGACAGGTCAAAAGCCAGTAAATTCTTGTGTGCCAAACTTTTCAGCGGCTAGTCAAAAATATTTCATTTCAATATGAGACAGATTGGTGTACAGGCAAGATTATTGAAAGAAAGCTTTTGATTGATTGTCGCGCAATAAACTTTTATCATAGAGACATTTTTGTCTGTGTGAACATCTCGGCGAATGTTTTTCACAATAACGAAATTGTGATGAAATACATTGAATAAAATATTGAATGGTTTACCTTTACCATACGTTTACCCTACTGTACGGTCACAGGTGACGATCAAATTTTTCTTGGCAAATGTGCGGCTTTTTTTTCATTTTCAAATTCATTCATTGCACGAAATAGAAGCTGGAATTTATAAGCATTAGGTTTTCAAAATGATGTGACACTTTTTTTTTGCTTGTGATTTCTAACAATCAAAAGAATCCAAACGACTAGCAGAATTTACTTCAGTCATTTTTTTGGAGACTCAGGCTCAAAGAACTGTGAAAACTTAAAAAACAATGTTCCCACATTTAATTTCCTTTTTGCTTTGTCAAAAATCAATATTTTATTCCATTCTGCTTCACCCTCAACATATCATCTCAAATATTATTTTTATATTGCATTTCTGTTACCAATGAATTGTGTCGTCTGTTGAAAATATTGATTCCCATTTTCCCTCACAAATAGCAAAAGAAAAATCGAGTGACAAAACTGACAGTAGTAAGCAATAGACGACGATTCTCTTTTTTTTAATTTTTTCCCTCCTTACAATATTTTTCTTAGAGTCTTCTACCATTTTCATAAATTTTAGTTGAGGGTAAAGTTGGAGTTTTTGCAATTTATATCACAGGGTTGGAACGTAGTAATTTTTTGGATTCCTTACTCACTGTTTTTGTAAAGAATAGTTTTGAATTGGTAAGACTTCCCACATTTAGGTAACTTTTACTCAAGTTTTGCGCTTTCTTGAAAGTTTCCGCGCCAGCTTCAGCTACACCCATGATATGTAGGACGGTATACAGACACATTTCGTTTTATGACAAAAAGAGAATATTATAACGACGAAAAATTGTAATAACAATGAAATCTTAAGTTCTTTTTTCTTCAATTAAAGCTGGTGCATCTCTTATTTCAAATAAAATAATTTTTTTTAGAAAATTTTATATCAAAAGTTTGCCATGTTATGCCATGCATACGAAATCGCACGTTAAGCTTTCAGCATATCATAAATTGCAAACAACTTTTTTTTATGCGACGAAAGTATAACTTTACACTCAATTATTTTAGACAATTTTCGAGCAACTTTTCATTTGTTAGGTTACAATTAGTAGAAAAGTTTACCACAAACTCTGATTTTTATTAAGACCGCTGTGTGTCATTTAGTAAAATAATTAAGAATCCATTAGATTTGTTTCATATGGTTGTAAGAAGCAGACTGGAGAGCTGAAGAATGACGTCAAAGTATACGAAATTTCATAATGAAGTTCACAAGCTTATGCACGTCTTTATACACTCTGACTTTGTCTTTAAAATCTCCGAAGCTAATTTTTCGAAGAAAATTTTCAAAAAGAAATTGAAGGAGCTGAAACGGCTTTTTCAAGGATTGAATGAATTGGATAATTACCATATCGCCTTCTTCATTTTGAAAAACTGCTATTCATTATCGAAACTGATTTTTCTACTACGAACGACGCCAATGTGGAATATTCATGATGCAATAGACGATTTCGACACTAATATCAAAATGACATTGGAATCGTTAACAAACAGCAACCTCGACAGTGAAACATGGACCCAGGCATCATTATCTGTGAGTTGTGGAGGTTTGGGCATTCGTAAAGTACGAGACACGGCGCTGCCAGCATTTTTGTCATCAGTGAACTCAGTATGTTCTTTGGTAAGCTTCATGTTCAATTCCCCCCCCCCCCTCGCTCTAAACCTGGAAGAAATTGCTGACTATCAGGATGGTTTAAGCGAATGGAATCGCCTGCTTCGGGAAATCAAATTACCAAAATTGCCATCACTTCAAAGCCAATGGAGTTCCATCGTGGTCGCGAAAACGTTGCGTTGGCTGCATTTCAATGGAATCGAATAGAAAGCACGACTCCTAGCAATTCTGCGTCCAGAATCAGGCGCTTGGATACACGCGCTGCCGTCAAAGTCGATTGGGACGCTGCTGGAAAACAACGCCTTTCGGGTGATCACCGGAGTGAGGCTGGGACTGGACATTTGCGCGCCACATATTTGCAGATGCGGAGACACGGTCGATAGAAAAGGGCGTCATGGTCTAAAGTGTCGCAAGAGTGCGGGGAGACATGCAAGACACGCAGAGCTCAACACCATCATGAAGAGGGCATTGGAGTCATCTGATGTATCGGCGAAACTGGAACCAGTCGGCTTGTCACGATCAGATGGTAAAAGAGTGGATGGCATGACCCTCATTCTGTGGTCAAGGGGCAGCACGTTGATATGGGATGCGACTTGCGCCGACACTTTCGCACCAATCAATTTGTAATTAAGCGCAAATCGAGCAGAAGGAACAGCTGAAGACAAAGCACGAAGGAAGACAGCGAAATACGCCTCGCTCATCGACAACAATTACATTTTCGTCCCCTTTGCCGTGGAAACCATGGGCCCATGGGGCAGTGAAGTCACAAGTTTTTTCAATACTCTAAGCAAAATGATCCGAGAATGAACCGAGATCAAAGGCTTTCCTGCAACAAAGAATAAGCATAGCCACGTGGGAACGCGGCAGCAGTGATAGGAACATTCAGGACCGACGACAAAATGGAGGAGATTTTTTATTGTAAGGAAGTAAATGTTTAATAAGTTGACAAATTTGTACTAATGCCGAATACACGAAATTACATTTTTCGAAATCCACGCCTTTTTTTAGATTTATCAGGTTCGGTCGGATCATTACTGGTCCATGAAACACAGATCAAGCTATTCTTCGTTTCGTAGAATTCACGCTTTTAGTGCGAGCGCCTTTTTTTATTGGACCCGTACGAAGTACAAGGGTCCTACGTTTACTACAAACAATTTTATTGTAACATTGGGGGTAGATCGAGGTGGGAGGGGGGTGCATCTATTATCGTCTAGAGATGATGAATCAGCAATAAAAAAAATGTCCGTCTGTCTGTCTGTCCGTCTGTCTCCACTTTTTTTCCAAATGGCTCAACCGATCAGCCGAAACATTTTTTATCCTGAAAGGTACATGCCTCCCATGATTCAAGTTCGAAGATGAACAAAATCGGTCAAGTAGTTCCAGAGATGAAACTTTTTCGCAAATATCTCAGCAAGCATAGCACGGAAATTCCTCATTTTGGTGTTAAATGAAAGCGTTTGATGTTACAAAACTGGGAAAAAATGTTTGTGAGAATCGGATCAGGGGTCTGGGCACTGGGACCGATGGAATGGACGAAATTGAGTTTCTTGGCCATATATGAAAACAGTTTTTTGTCTATATTTCCCTAACTATGCAATATGGAGATTTACTGTCAAAAGCAAAGTTGAAGAGAATTAAATTTAAGCGAATTCGTGCTTCAGGGTTTTGGGGAAATATGGCACAATCCTGGTATATGGGCACTTCCATAATTGGGCAGGATGACCCAAATCTCCAGAACTATGAGAGGTAGAAAGTTGCTTCCAAAGGCAAAGTGTTTCAGCTTTTTAGGTGAAAATGGCTCTGGTCCTTGGATATAAGATTTTCTAGATTTGAATGATCTGAGACGTACTTCGGTAGGGTCTTTGATATTACCTTGGGTAATTGCTATGGATCTTTGAAATTCTTACAGTTATAAAAGAACAGAAAACGTTGGATTGTTTGCTTATTTGTATATTTAGATACGTTCGAGTCTCTTTGTCACATCTATTCTGTTTGCCACATCTATTCTGATACGTACGGGTCTTTGGTTATGTTCTATATATGTAATTTATGATTCACACTTTACACTCATTTCATCGGTTGCGAAAGTTTGTCATCACTATCCTTCAAAATGGGAGAAGTAGTCAGAAATCCAAACACACTGTATTCCAAATCCCTTATAAATTAACTTGTAAAATGTTCTACCTCTCCATAAACATGTCAGCGAATGCACATAAAGAGAAATGATTCCCAAAGTTATTTCTGTTTAAAGCTCCATATAAAAAACCAGTACGATGGTAACCCATTGTTATGCGATCTTAGCGCGGCTATAAGTGATATATTAGGGCGCTATATTTGACAAATTAAGTGTCAAACATTCCGTCTACAATATAATTTGGGTTTTACAAACCAAAACTTCATATATACCCATATAACAATCTCATCTGTCATACTTTGTTAGTTTGTTTTTTTTCACCATCCCAAATATAAATAGCAAACGATGGATACCCCATAAACATTAAACATCACCATAGAAGAGCTGTAAAAATTTGATGCCTTTGCTATTTCGTTTAGGATGGTTTTTTTTTTACTTTTATTTTCTAGCTTTCATCATGATAATGTACGATTTATTATCAACAATATGACATCGTATATTCACTCAAATTGGATGGTGAGAAGGATCATACTAAACGAAAACAGGATGAAGAAAAACCATTAAATAAACTGACATTGTTGAAATATGATAGCATTCTATGGTGGCGCTCTATGACCGTTCCATCACCCTCCGCTCCACATATATTGTGTTTAAGCTTATACGTTCGTAAATGGGAAAAAAGACTGTCTAGATTGCCCAGTTCCATTGAAATATGACACTTTTTGCGTCAATAATTAACGAATACTTGCAACGGATGGATGAAAAAAATGTCGTCCAAATAAAAGATTAATTAATTAAGATTTGAAAAAGGAATTTTCTGTGTCGGCAATTCCTTGTTCAACATAAAGATAAGCAGAGTGAGTGAATCGAAAGACAGAACATACACCCAATTTAATCGTAAAAAACTGTATAGCGAGAAAAATGAAAATTCTGGCAAAAATGTATCAACGAACGAAACAAATCTAGCGACTTTAATAAGAAAAAACTTTGTATAAAATCAAAGCGGACAGCTAGTCGGTCATGTGTACTAAAACGGTCGTGATATTCCAAAATCAGTTTTTGTTTTATAAAAGATTCGTGAATTCAAACAAGTTTATTGTAACATGGAGTAGATCGAGGTGGGAGGTGGGGGGATACATTTATTATCGCCTAGTGATGACGAATCAGCAATAAAAAAAATGTTCGTCTATCCATCTCCATTTTTTTTCCAAACGGCTCGACCGATCACCACAAAAATTTTTCCCTGGAAGGTACATTCCTTCCATGATTCAAGTTCGAAGATGAGCAAAATCGGTCAAGTAGTTCCGAAGATATGGTCGAAGAAGTGGAGGTCGAACATGGATTTTCGAGCGTCGGTGAAATTTTTCGCAAATATCTCAGCAAGTAGAGCACGAAAATCGTTCATTTCCCAGAAAATTGGGAAAAATTTTTTTTGTGGAAATCGGGTCAGTGGTCTGGGCACTGGGACCAATGGAATGGACGAAATTGAGTTTCTTGGCCATATACGAAAGCAGATGGTTTTTCATCATACGGTTAAATGTTTTTATTTTGTTACACAATTGATTCTGTCTGACAAACCTAATTTTTAGGTTCCACAAGTTATATTTTGTATACTAAAATTTCGAATTTTAACGCGCGGTTCGGAACTTTTGTATGCAGAATATAACTTGCGGGACCTGAAAATTGGATTTGTCTGAAGGAATGAAATTGTGTAACAAAATAAAAACGTTTAATTGTATTTGCTTAACTATGCAAAATGTAGATCTACTGTTGAAGGCAAAGTTGTAGAGAATAAAGTTTTAGAGAATAGGTATTTTAGGGTTTTAAGGAGAAATGACTCAATCCTGGGATATGACCACTTCTCGAATTGGGAGGGATGACCCATATCTGTCGAACTATGAGAGTAAGAAAATTCCTTCCAAAGAGAAAGTTGAAGACCATAAAATTTTAGAGATAAGGAGTTTCGGGGCTTTAACAAAAAATTACCCATTCCTGGGACATGACCACTTCTACAATTAGGAGGGATGACTCATATCTCTAGAACTATGACAGTTAGAAAGTTGCTCTCGAAGGTAAAGTTGTAGAGAATAAAATTTTAGAGAACAAGTGTTTCAGGGCTTTAGGGAAAAATTACCAGATCCCGGGATATAGCAACTTCTAGAATTGTGAGGGATGACGCATATCTCTAGAACTATGACAGTTAGAAATTTGCTTCTAAAGGCAAACTTGGTAAGAATTACATTTTAGAAGAAATGGTTTCAGGATTTTTTGGAGAAACTACGTTAGTCGACTTTGTGATATGGTGCAGGGGAGAATATTTCGGTGATCAAAATCAATGGTGTCAGACGTACTTCGGTAGGGCCTTTGACATTACCTTGGGTAATTTCTACGGATTTTTGAAATTCTTATAGCTATAAAAGAACGTGAAACATTGGACTGTTTGCTCATTTCTATATTTGTATACGTTCGAGTCTTTATGCAACATCTGTTCTGTTTGTCACACCTATTCTAATACGTACAGACCCTTGCTTATGCTTCTTATAATTTTCTCTACCACAAAGCAAAACATTTTTTTGGGCTAGTGACCGACCTGGGGCGCTAAGGAGAAACCACTTCCATAGCCAAAAAAATTCTTATTATTTTCTCGAATCCTCATCCTCAAGAAAATATTCACGAAATCGTGTAGGGTCGCGTTTCGTGAGTTAGGCCCTTTCTATGGACCTTATAGTCCAAACCACTCAAAGTATTTTCGTTCGAAACATTGTAGAGCGAAAAAGTTCCAGCAACTCTCAAAGACCAAAATCTTGACGACTGTTTCGACTGCATCTTTGAAAAATTTTAGCGATATTGCCCATATTGTCATAAGGTCGAATTTTAGACGCCTCTATTGCAACTCAGTGTAATGTTTTTGATTGATTTATTACGAAAACCATTTCAGCACTAAATACAAACTTTTTAGAACTAAAATAAGCACTTAGGCCATCCTTATTGGGCCCATTGTACTGCGTCTTCTTTTTTTTTGGTTTATGTCGTTGTTGTGGTGAATGTTGGCTGTGAATCGTGAATTATCTGGTTCTATTGTGTGTTGTGGGTGAGGTGTTGTGTAATGTACTTTTTGGTTAGGCGCGCGGTGAGGCCTCCAGTCATAATTACACATCTAGTGCCTAATAAAGTATACTTTGCACTCGGTTTGCAGAAATTCGGACGGACGGACATAACAATTTTGTTTCAGATTTCTTTGGTAGTGGTACAGACTCTCCGTACGAGTATAAAAAGGTTTTAATCTCACCGTGAGTAAATTAAATTTGCTAAAGAGGTACCAATTTTGACTGATAATTGATACAAATTTTGCAGTAGCTGCAAGGATACGTACCTTTCATTCGAAATATAATCGAATGTACCCTTTGCGTTATCCATTTTTCGAAGAACCGAAGCGTTCTCCTTCCCAAACGCTTTAATTTCTTTGGAACCTAAAAGCTAGAGATGAGCGGGTCGCCTGAAACTATGAAAAACCAGAACCCGAACCCTTCCCGAAACCGAACCCGAACCTGAGTTATTTTTATCGGGTTCACGGGTTTCGGGTTTCGAAAATTTTAATCGGGTCGGGTCAGGATTGGGTCAGGTCGGGTTCGTGTCGGGCCGTTTTTCCGTATCATTTTTTTCGGGTCCCGGTCTTTCATTTAAATTTCATATGTTGCAACGCTGATGTAAATTTCATATCTAATAAACTCGTCTCAAACCACTCTAGACTTTCAGTTAGTATTAGATTGAGAATACTCATATAATCGATTTCCCACCGAAAACTTGTCATTACATGCATATGTGCACCCAACGGAAATTATTCATTGCATGTATGTTAGGGCCCCCCACAAGAAACTTCTCATTACATGTATATCTGCATGTAATGACGCGTTTTCGGATGGGACACCGATTAAAACCGTATACAGTGGGGGGTGCTTAGTAAGTCATCCATTCTGGATCATTTCGTAACACTCGCAAACTCATTCGTGTATTTTTAAGCAACTCGCTTTAAAAACTGTTTTTGACGAGTGCAAAGTTTGTATTCCGAGCCCAAGGCTTAGAAACACCCTCTTGAGTTTGGCTCATTTCACAAAATTGATCCCTCATTGTAATGACTTACTTCCGCACCCCCCCTGTAATCTACTATTCATTGTTTATCATGATTTATGTATAATCAGAATAGTCAAGAAGTTAGTCGGGCTTAGTATGCTTCTGCATTTGTATCCAAGTCAATGTTGATACAGCCAAATAAATTTTAGGTTGCTTGTTTCTACGTGTGACATATGCGCAGACTGATGATTACTCATCTTTTGACGAAGTGTTTTCCCTATGTTTTAAGTTCAATGAGCTACAAATGGCTTTATATGGGAATCAATTGATAATCAGTGAAAACGAGAAGAAAAAGGATGAATTTTCTGACGATTTTCAAGCTAATTGTCAATTGTAACCGTTGTAGCTGACAATTAACTTAAAATTGAAAGTGACAATTAATTTGCTTGTATAGGAAAACTCAAAGCTAACATTTTGTCTCACAGCTTTGCAGCAATGACATTTCGAGCTCACTGAAATAAGATTTTTTCCCGATGTTTCTAAAAATGATTATCTAATTTTGACATTCAGCTCACAGTAATTTAGATAGGTAGATAGATAAAGCGGGTGAAACCGTCACGATCTCTACACCTAGGCCTCCAGTGGGCCGGTTGTGCTTGCCCGTCGTTAGATTAGAATCTTTTAGTTGTTATGAGGTTTAGACGCGTTTAGACGAAACATTTTTTATGTAATCATAATTTAACACATATGCTCCCAGACACTTGAATCTGGCCATTATATAGGCTGGGCATTTGCAGAAAAAATGCTCAGCGGTCTCGAGGTCTCCGCACTGGACGCAATAGGAGCTATCCGCAATGCCTATTGTATGAAGATGCTTGTTGAGGCTACAGTGCCCAGTCAAAATATCCGTCAATCTTTTTAGACCCGCCTACAGAACGAAAGTATTGTTTTGGAGCGAGATTTATTTATCGAAATGCAGTTTTCAGCTTGTCGAGCATAGGCTAGTGATTTCCAGTACTTAGAGAACTGATCACTCTTCCATTTGTGCACCTTACTTTGAAGGACGGAAAGAGACACGCTAGCTTCAGGTTCGGGGCCCGTTTGTGTGGAGCTTGAGGCCAGTCTGCCCAGTTTGTCCGCCAATTCATTGCCGGAAAACCCGCTGTGGCCTGGATTCCACAACAAGGTAACTCGGTACCGAGATGCTAGTAGCTGAAGGGCGTCCCAGCATTCCAGTGTTAAGGAGGACGTACATTTGTCGTTACTTAACGCTTTGAGAGCCGATTGGCTGTCCGAGAGGATACGTATCTCATTATGAGAAGAACTCTTTTCTTGGATGTAATGACAACAATGCCTTATAGCCAAAATTTCCGTGAGGTAAACAGTGGTCATGTTACCCAGTGGTAGAGAGATTTCCATACCGATTTCTGGGCAACAATACCCTGCTCCCGAGCAACCGTCTTGACGAGAACCGTCCGGTAGCGGGCTTCGAAAAAATGTTCGGGTCGGGTTTTGAAAATAGGTCGACCCGCTCATCTCTAACCTAAACTCCTTTTGCAAGGTTCAGAAATACTGTCAAATATTCGTAAATCTTACAGTGAAAAAATATAAAAAAAAACTTGTTATGTTCAATGTGCCCATTATATTTCCATGCATTTCCTATGCTTTCCCACTTCTTGCAACCCTAAACAATAGTCTACGTATTTCATTTTCATTTAGTGTTACAAAAGCGCGTATCATATTTTCCCAGTAGTCCGTACAATGTTACAAATACAACGTTCGCCGAATGGAAACTATTATTTATGTTACGTATACACATTACATCCCATCGTTACCACAACCTTACTTTTCGGAAAATATTCAACATTCACATAACAATAATATTATATCCATCGTTTTGGGATACCAAACCACATGATTTTAGTAGTTTCGAAAATTGTACAAATTGCTTTTCACTTCTGCCACTTATATACACTATCACAACTAATATACAATAAAAACAGATCCCATCTTGAATCCATCTCTTCGAAAAATATATGTACTTGTGTTAAGAGTGATATGAGAACAAAAATGTACCTACATGCCACATTACAAATATTATATAGGCACTTTGAAAATCGCTTCAATTGTATACAGAAACGAGGGATGTGAATGTGATAATGTTATATACCAACAATTTTTGGTGAAATTTTCCTTTTTTTTATATATCAATTCCGTCTATACAGCGATACCAAATGCTGTGTTATACAAATAACGAAAGATAAATAAAATGTTTTAGTAGTTCTAGTGTTGCAAGTATATAAATATTTGAACTTAAGTCTATATTCCGCATCGATTTAAAGCGTTGAATGCGAAATTAAATAATATTTGAAAGTAGCCGATTTGGGGAGCTTTGACACGTTCATAGTATTCATAAAAGCTTGGCTCTGTGATGTAATGTGTTTTTTTTATTCATCTTTAAAGTAGGCATTTACATTAGGGTTACCAAATCAACATTTGAATAAGGCTGCACGCGCACGAGACATTGAAAACGTATTTTGATAAAAATTCTCTTTGTTCAAATGTCAACTTTGACATGAGAACAATGAATTTTTTTTTATCGAAACACGTTTCAGAGTCTCGTGCGTGTTCAACTTAAACTTTTCATTTTGTCGAAAATATTATGGATAGAATTTTTATTTTAATTCGCAAGAAGGATAGTAAGAAAGTATTCAATTGAAATACGATATATTGTCAGTACGAAGGTCACTGGTACTGTATAACTCGCTAATAATAATATAAAACTCAATATATTTCGTCATATTTCGAAAGTAATTCAGTGCATGAGGACACAATTTTGTGATGAGAGCCAAACGCACGAGTATTCTTTTGAGAAAAAGCTTTTTTAAAAACGTTTTTTTGACGCGTGTAGAGTTTGCGTATATGAGCTGAAGGCGAGGTATGAAACTTCACGAGTCAAAATAACAGTTTGCAAAGCGTTTAAAATGTTAAAATGTCTAATGCTAGGTCAAAATGTCTAAAGTCAAAATATCTACATGGACAAAATATCTAATGACCAAATATCTACACGGCCAAAATGTCTACGGTGTATAAATTATCAAAGCCTCATGCATGGAAGGCCACTTGCAGGGCGAAAAAAAGCTCGCCGCAGGCGCGGGGGTGAGGGGGCAGAGCTCCCCATATATAATATTATACAATTATATACCAAATCTACTACTTTTTCAGACCGTTATACATTCTGTCCATTAGACATAACGTCGTTAGAACCATCTGATATTACGAATGTAGATATTTTCGCATAAGACATTTTCACCTAAAGCCCAACGTATAATGTTTTATTGTCTATCCATCCGAAAGTTTAGCATTACAAGCGTTTTAACTCACTAGTGAAAGTGAAGGTTTTACCTCACTGATGAAAACAATAGTTATGCATGCAACACGTTCTACATGTCGGTCATATTGTGCGAGATTGGTGAAAAGTCCCAGGGCGGCAGCTAGTGGACTTTTCACATGTTGGATATATAATTTTATGTATCTTTCGCACAAAAAGCCATTTTGAGCACAAAACACGAAAATTAAACTCGTACTCTTCAATTTTTTCGAAATGAACTTGAACATTTCATGAAGCAACCATTGAGAAACGTCAACGTTCGAACGTTTCGAACTAGACTATAATGGTTTTATTAGTCGACTTCGAATTTTGATCAAAAACGTCAAATTAAGTCTAGTTTTCAGTGCGAAAAATGGCACATTTTGGGCGAAAGATACATAAAAGTTTTTGAAAATTATATTCGACCGATAAATCAAATAAGAAATACCGATAAAAAATAATATTTAATAAAACAGTACCGACAAAATATAATACATTATCGATAGAAATGTTGGAAAGTACCGATAAAAAGTAATAAAGTATCGATATTTAAATATTTATCTGTAATTTATTCCATTTTATCGGTAATCTACTATATTTTATCGGTAATTTATTACTTTCTATTATTTTCTATCGGTCGTTTCTATCGGTCTGTCGGTCTTTTATTTTATTCTATCAGTAGTTTATTTTATTGTATCGGCAGTCTATTTTATTTTATGGGTATTTTATTTTATTTTATCGTTAATTCATTACTTTATACCGGTAATATATTATATTTTATCGGTAGTTTATGACTTTTTTCGACACATTACTTCATTTTATCTATCTCACATATCAGGCGTTAACCTCGAATATTTCACACTATTTCAATTTACCGACTTGCCAATTGTACAATATGTTTTATCACAAAGTTTCTTTTCCTTATCTAATTTAGCAAATAATGATGAAATTTTTTATGTCGATACTCCTAGCATTTTAAGTTTTACTGACACAACTTTGCCTTTGTCTGTAATCAAAAAGAAATAGCTACCCATCCTAATCACATTATTGTATGAACATATCTCATCGTTTTTAAATCAATGTGGCAAAAGAACTCATAATTTTTTTTAGAAAAGCGTGCTACAAAATCCTGAAAACGTTCTATTTGCAGAAAGTGAAGTGTATGCGAACCGCGACGCCTGTAATGTAAGGAACGGAGATACTGCCTTAACCGTAGGAAATAACGAGATCATACGTTCGGCAGAAAATTAGATATTACAGTTATGAACAATTTTTTCATAGAACACATAAATTTGACCCTTGAGTGACTCAGGAGAAGTCTTCGTTCCTTACATTACAATCATTTGGAATGACCCGTATATCTGTATTTCAAACATTTCAAAGTATGTCATAGTATATCATCCAAACTTCAAATTTTGCTTATTTTATTTATGTCGTTGCGAAACAAATAACCGACCTGATCTGACATATTCGCGTTTAACGTCTGATATGTGAGATAGATAAAATGAAGTAGTGTGTCGAAAAAAGTCATAAACTACCGATAAAATATAATATATTACCGGTATAAAGTAATGAACTAACGATAAAATAAACTACCGATAGAATAAAATAAAAGACCGACAGAAAATAATAGTGTACCGATAGAAAGTAATAAATTACACATAAATATTTAAATATCGGTACTTTATTACTTTTCATCGGTAAAAATATTATCGGTACTTTTGAATTAATTTATCGATACCTTCCAACATTTCTATCGGTAATGTATTATTTTTATCGGTACTAGTTTTATCGGTCAATTTTTATTTTTTATCGGTATGTATTATTTGATTTATCGAAAACAAAAGTGTTTACTTCACTAGTGACGACAAGAGTTTTACTTCTCTAATGAAGACAAGAGTTTTGCTTCACAAAAAGATTCCACATGTAATGCATGGTTTTCGAATGGGGTCGGTAAACACACATGTAATGCTCAACTTTCGGATGGAGTAGGCAATAACAGAATTTTATGTGATACATGTAAGTCATAGGAGAAGAACTGGATCTTTTCATAAAGGAACTGTCAGAAATCCAATAAAAATTATTGAAATTATTGTTGTCATCATGTATGTACTATGTACTATGTCAGTAGGTGAATTGAATTGAATTGAATTTTTCTATGGTCCGCAACTTGTAGGGTATGTAATGTGTTCCTTTGGCGTCGACTAAAAATTTATTCTTGATTGGCGTTAGGCCTTCGGTTATCTCTCATATACGCTATTATATAAAAAAATTAGAGGATAGACCAATAAAAACAGATTTGTCTTGCCGACGCGACGTATGATTTTCACGAATAAAAAATCTTCATTTATGAAAATCGGATAAGATTTACTCGAGTTATGCACAGAAAACAAAAAACTCTTAGACGTTCTTAGCTCAGAAGTCCTTGCCCCAAAAACGCCCATGTTCGAACTCAAAATCATAAATTAGCATACAATATTCGTGTAGGTCTAAAAATACATCAAACAATTTTTAATTAAATAAAGTAAGCCCCAGAGACTGTAGTGTGTATTCATGAACAAATTAAAAAAAAGATGAAGAAAATAACTGACAACTACGTGAATGTATGTATGCAGCGTACACAAAGTACATGAATGTAACAAAATATTTGGGCCGAAGCCTCTCAAGCTCGATCGAAAGGAGGTTTTAAAAAATCCTTAAAAATATCGGCAAAGTTTTACAAGTAGTTTGAGTACATTGTTTGTTTGATGGGTTTGATGTATCAATCGATTGTACACCATTGATTGTGAGGCATATGGTCATCGAGGCATGGAGAGGGGTAATTTAGATTGTGAATGTGTTGATATGAAACATCTCAATGTTCTTTTCTATGGAGTTTGCTCTATCTTTTTGGCGTTATAATAATTAATTTTAGATAAGCAAAGGAGTGTGCAAAGAAAGTCCGACAGATGTCTTTCGGACATATTTTCATAAATCCGAAATGCATTTACTTTCGATTTGGATTCATAATTAGTCACTTATACTCATAAAAGTAGGGATGTAATGTGTATATTGTAGTCGAGTTTCGCACAAATAGGGAGCGTGAAAATCACCAATTAAGTCAAATAGAATCTGAAGTTTATAGTCGAGTCGATCTTATCACTTAATTAATATTTAATTAATTAATTGCTAAAGGACTCAAAATCACAATAAATAAAACGTTCTGAATGTTTTATACTATCGTGTACCACAAGGGATTTAGCGTTTAATTCTTAGTTGCATTAATATTTAGCTTCAATAATCCGCATAAGTTTGAGTATAATTCCATGTTTTTTTCGAATAAGTGCATAGAGAATTTGTGGGTGAAAATTTAAAAATAGAATAATTGATGGTCAACATGTCACAGAAAAATAATGCAAGTCGCACAAAGCAATAGACCACCTCGATGTTACGATAAGTACGAAAAATTGCATAGCTTCGTCTGAGCAGTAACGGCACACCGACAACAAGGGAAATTATTTTGACATTTATTTATTTTTCATTAATATTTTCTCAGAACTTCATAATTTTACATTTCGTTATTGTGAAATGAACATTGTTCACCGGACTGGTCAAATAATGTCAGAAGCCATGAAAAGAGGGAAATTGATTTTTTTTTTATTTTCATCATTCGTGCAAAAAGGAAATTCAAATGAAAATATTTGTATAATGACTAGAAATCAAGAGTTGCTTTTCGAGCAAAGTAGCATTTAGCACAAAAACTACAGTCGGTATTTAAGAAGAAATATTAGATTATGAAACAAGGGCGTTTGTTCTAAAGAATTAGAAACAATTCCGTGAAAATTGTTTTTTAAAAATAACGGCATTGATGTAGAATGCGAAACTGCGCGATAGGCCAGGTGTACTCCCCTTTTTTCAAATTTCATTAAAATCCTTTAACGTCAGCACAATCCATAAAAACCTCTTAAAAACCCATTAAAACCGTATTTAATAATAATATAATAATAAATCGCCGTTACAATAACCTGTCCGGGTCAGGGGCTAAATCATTTTATTTACTAGCTCCGCTATTTTTTGTGAGCGTTTTTGCTCTTTGGATTCTTCTTAGTTATCGAAGTTTTTACTCTGTCAGTGGTTTATTGCTCACAAACCTAGTGCCATCTATGACGACTAGGTGCGGAAACTAAGAATGCCGACTCGCCCCTTCAATGTGTTTTACCGGCAGGCATTCTTCGATCGCATCGCATGAGGTTTGTGGGAAAGCTCAACTTGATAAAAATGAATTTTTTTGACAACTTGAGCTTTCACACAAACCTTACTCGATGCGAAAAAGTGCACTTTCATAGAAGCCAAAGTTTATGAAAACACCCTACGTTTGGGCGCCACGGCTCTGAGAAGGCGCCATATAAAGCCCATATGTATGTGTTTGTAATGTGTATGGCAGTACATTTTGTATGAGACAAGGTTGGGTGTTTGAGATAGAGGTTTGGTGTCAAAGGGAAAGTTGTTGGATTGGGTGTAGTGTATCGGGGTGATCGCCAAAATGGCGAAAAATAGACGGCGGCTCAAAAAAAGGGATCATTTTTGCCCATGCAAATAATAGCCGGCGCGCTTCAGTATGGCGGCGGCAGCGGCTCGAAAAATAAAACTGTATATTCAAAAATAATTTTCCTACTTCCGAGACAACTGTTATCAATTTGGATGACGCTTAAAGCTTCGGAACGCAAAAAATTCTTCTGAAATATTTTTATATTTGATTACAAAATGCGTCACAAATGCCGGACCCTTCCAACTAATTAATTGTACTGCGCTTTCAGATTTCAAACGCAAAAATTTGGCTACCCGTACTCCATACATCACGTAAAGTAGATTTTTGGGTTGCGAAATCTGAAAGCACAACAAATTTAATACGTTGGGAGGGTCCGGCATTTGTGACCTATTTTTTTAATCAAATTTGAAGATATTTCATAAGAATTGTTTGCCTTGCGAAGCTGCAAGCGTCACTCAAATTGATATCAGTTGTTTTGGAAGAAGGGACGTGGACTTGCGTCACATTTACCTTTTTAAAAGGGTTTTTGTTGTGATATGGGTAAAGTTATATTTGTCATTCTTTTGTGTATGATTCGTTGCAGCACGAAATCCAACTACCCAAATTATGAAGCCTGGTAGTGCCTAGAAACCGTACTTTCATGCTAAACATTGAAGAAAAATCCTATACAGAATTTGTCCCCACCTGGTCCATTGGAATTGGATGAAATTTAGAATATAGGCAGATCTGAAAAAGCCACAAAAGTGGAGGTCACTTACAAGAGGACTGATATCTCACAAAAGCCACAAAAGTGGAGGTGTGACGCAAGTCAACTTACGAAATGACTGATATCTCACAAAAGCTACAAAAGTGGAGATGTGACGCAAGTCTAAAGCACAAAACGCCACATTCCTTTTGATAGCTATCCCTTTGTTAGTTGCGTCACATTTCAACTTTGTGTTTTGTGAGATATCAGTCCTTTTGTAAGTAGACTTGCGTGACACCTCCACCTCCACCTCCACTAACTCATAATTCATTTGGTAATTTAGAACTTTATAAAGTCGCAGTGCCAGACTATTGAAAGTATAATAGGTTAGGACAATTTTTTGGTTTCCTTGAATTGAAAATTTGGAACCATCAATTTTTTAGAAACACGAGTTTGTTATAAAAAATGGTCACTACCTGATTTTAGATTGATTGCACCTTATGGAAGTTATCTGTTTTGATCTTTTAGTTCATTTAGTACACATCTGGTGTGGGTGCCTGGTGCTAGTACTTTTTTTTAGATGTACCAACTGAAAGGACAAATTGAGGACAATTGTTTTAGATAACGAAGATGAAAGTATTTGAAAAACCTCTACAAATTGTCTCAGCACCATTTCATTCGCTGAAAAGTCTTTTAGCTTTCCTCAGGAATAAAAGCGATATGTAACGAGTTGCAGAAAATGAACTGATAATTTTTGTAACGATATGTGAAAACCAAAGAAGCGTGTTTAAAAAACACATCGTGTGACAAAAATTCTCAATTTCATCACGAATTTTATAGAAGAGTAACACGTTTGTTAAACAATTGGGCCATAAACTGCATTACCACACAGTTTACATCACTAGTTTACACCATAATACATTAGAAAGAGCTTTCGGAGCTTCCAATTTCAATGGCGAGTGGTATGAAAATGTCAGATTCTTTCATTTTCGCGAAAAAATAGGTTCATAATTTTCGTATTAAATACGGTGATTCCATGATAGACTTTTCCCCCAATTAAGATGAAGTAAAGTTTTGCTTGTGACGGGTTCCCAAGTCAAAACTTAAAAAAAGTCCTTCATGGCTAACCATTGAAAACATGAAAAGAAAGTCCGGACAACCGGCCAAGAAATGTTCTTATCTATGCAAAAAAAATGATTTGATAGATTTGCATGTCTACGCAGACTAAATCCATTCAGACGTTATGATATGAAAACTCATTTGAAGTTACAACACATCGGGTAATACATGTTTAACGTCAAATGTTGATAACGGTATCAAGCTCAAATTATGCGGTTCGAAGATATGCGGTGCGAAAACACCGCATAAAACGCGGGAGATCTGTATTAACATTGACGACAAAAACACTTTGTACCTTTTCCTTAACTGCTCGTTTGGTTTACAGCCTTGACGTTTAAAACGTCATTTTGACAGATGCATTGGATCGAATTTTGATCCCTACAAAATGAACTATCTGATGTGAACTGCCAACTAGCGTTTTTTTGAAGTTTTTTACTGTGAAAAATCATAAGATTGTAGGTGGAGCTCTGTTGTTGTAATGAGTTTGTTTTCATGTGGTATATGTATTCGTCTCACTAACAAAGGTTTGAGTGAATTTAATCGCATTCCAAGTGAATTAAAAAGTAAAACAAATTCTAATGAATTTAAAAGACAATAATTAAAATATGTTGAAACGAATCATTAAATATAAATTAAGTGATATTTGAAAATATTCTAAACAAAAATAAATTTTTAAATAGTTGTTAATTAATGTAAATTATTTATTGTATTAATTATGGCAAATTTGCCCAATAAAAGAATCAATCAATCTATCAATAGGTTAAGACAATTCTACGTATTTTACGTTTTTCCTAGATCGATTGTGTTGCACAATCATTATGGTTCTTTCACTGTAAAATTGGTCAAATATTGAAATTCATAGTTCATGACGTATAAAACCGAAACCACATTCCTCTTTCACGGAATACATCAATAAATCATCACATTCACTCATACGACATCACATGTAGTGTCTCGTCATTGTGAACGGTCCCTGAGATGTCAGTCGTTCTGTTAGCTGAAATGACACTATTCGAAGCCCCAGATAATGTAATTCGACATCATATGTGAAGTTTTTTTTTACTACAAAATATGCCAAAATAAAGCGAAAATATGAAATTATATTAAAAATTGAGTATATACTTATCGAAATTTGATGAGTTTAATTGAAAATACTTGTGTATAATTTTTCGGTTTTTATAATTAAATTGCTTTTCAGAGTTATTTGAGTGATAAAACTGATATGTAATAAATGTTGCCTTTGTTCAAAAATGATAAAGTCAAGCGATAAGGGACAGGTTAAACGTAGAAAATCTTTACCAGCTTGTCTGGCAAATCCCATATAAAAAGTGAAATTCCTCCCTCTGGAAAATCCTCACAAAATAGAAAATACTTTGTCAACGAAACTTATGATTGTATGCTTCTAGGAACCGACAGACGCATTTTTACAAATCACGCAAATCGCTAATCGCAAGGATGTCTCCAAAGCCTTTGATTCTGTATAGCATGACCTACTTCTTGAGAAATTATCTGCTAATTTCTATTTTTCCAGCAGTGCTGTTCAGATGATAAGGAGCTACTTGTCAGATCGTTCCCAATCTGTGTTTTTGAATGGGTTTGAATCGCGGCTTCTCGGCGTGAATTGTGGAGTTCCGCAAGGTTCCGTCGTAGGGCCTGGCCGTCTCAGCTGAAGTACTGTAAATACCATCTCTTTGCTGAAAATTTCCAGCTTTATTAATCTGTCAACGAGGACAATGTGTTCCATGATATGAGACTTCTGAATGAGGATCTAGCATCTGTCTCAGTCTGGGCTAAAATGAACAAATTGAGGCTTAATGCTGGTAACACTAAAGCGATGATTTTTTCGCTAAATCCACGGACGAAAGACATCCCTAAACTGGATTTCGAAGGGGTTACGATTGATTATGTAGACAGTGTGAAGAATCTTGGGTTGACGATAGATAACAGACTTAAATGTAACAAACATGCAAGAGTTGTTTCGTATAAGATGTTTGCTGGTCTTCGCAATGTATGGTCTAGCGCTCGGCTACTTCCCCTAAAAACTCGTAAGCTACTGGTCGAATCGCTGCTGATGCCGCACCTCACTTATTGTTGTTCGGTACTCGGCGACCTGAAAATAAGTGCGAAAAAAATACTGGAGAAGCCGTTTAATGCCTGTATCCGGTTTATTTACGGTACATGTCGTTATGAGTCGGTGTCTGAACATGCTGATAAACTGCTCGGCGGCAATCTATTTACTAATATCGATTACCTGAATAATGTCTTCCTTCACAAGGTCATCATCGAGAAGGAACCTGAGTACGTTTTCGACAACCTCAGATTCGGTACGTCGAATAGAACTGGCAACTTGGTGCTACCATCGAACAATAAGAATATCCTCGTTTTTCGTTCGGGGCGTCTCGAAGTATAATACTTTGCTAAGGGCACTTAGGGCTTCCTATACACTCACTCATGTATTTCATCACCCTTCCATGCACTCATTCATTTGTCCATTCACTCCTATCACTCTAAATCATTTATTTCATTTTCGTTCTATTCATTCATGCATTCATTCACTCATTCAAAAATCATTCATTTAATCATTAAATTAGTCATTCATTAATTCACTCACTCACTCATACATTCGCTCAATCAACCAAAGACACTGCACATTAATTGGGACTGCCGATGGTGATACTCCCAGATAACACAGATCACACTTTTTAATGTGGTTGATCACTGAATGTACATTAAATGTACGAAATTCAATGTTGATGAGAATATGTACATAAAATGTACAAAAATGTGTCTGTCAAGTGGTACATTTTTCGATGTAAATAAAAAGCACATCTTTTGTGCCATTAAAGCACGAAATTATTGCACTAGATCACAAGTACATTTTCCGCACATTTTATGTGCGTGATAAGGTGTACACTGTCCCGTGTCGGAAAAATTCTACATGGAATTTTTCTAGCAAGTGTAGCGCATTAATAACGTCCTAAAGTTCACTCAAGCTTCAAAAGTTGGGTAGTTGTGGTGTGTTTGGTGCCCACAACGACGTATACACTGAATGAATCGTATGACGTAACCCATATACGACGAATTTGTGCACGAAATATCTAAGCCTACATTTAGGCGAGATAATAATCAAGCGCCTAACAATTCTTGGAGTAATTGCATAATAACAAAGACGCTACATTCGAATTACTCTGAGACGTGGTTCGGAAGTCACGTTAAGCTGGTGGTCCAGACAACACTTGTTATTGGCTGTAAAAAGCTGTTAGTGGAGTCTCTAAAATACAAAATACTATTCCTATCACATTTAATGTACCAAAAATGTGCTTGTGATGTAGTACATTTTTCGATGTAAATAAAAAGCGCATTTTTTGTGCCATCAAAGCTCGAAATTATTGCACTAGATCTCAAGTACATTTTTCGCACATTTTATGTGCTTAATAAGGTGTACACTATTCTTATCACATATAATGTACCAAAAATGGGCTTGTGATGTAGTACATTTTTCGATGTAAATAAAAAGAACATTTTTTGTGCCATTAAAGCTCGAAATTATTGCACTAGATTACAAGTACATTTTTAGATTATGTGCTTCGAAAAATACTCATCTTATTTTTTAAAAAATTTATAATTTTAGTCCGTGAATGGATACCACGGCTGCTTTTGGTTGGATAACATTAAAAAAAAAGCATCGAATTTTAAAAGAAAAAAAAAAGAAAAAATGTTTCCAAAGAAAAAAGCTAACGGGGAATAGATTTTTTATTGTTTCGCATAAAATCAATTTCAAATAACAATTAAACAATGAAGATGATACAATAATTTGTTTAATTTTCATTTACTAGCACATCTTCTTGGCGTCTTGGCTTCAAGCCCCGCAAATGACAGAAATTTTTCTAATAAAAAAATGAGTGCTTGGCATAAAAAAATGTAGATGGAGGAGCGATCATCAGAATAAGAAAAACCGAAATAGAAAAGTCGGAAAACTTAATTAATTTTTCCTTTATTTTCTTACATAACATTATATGTACACGAAATGTGCTAGTAGTTCACACTAAAAAGTACATTAAAGGTACATTAGTTGTGTATTCAAAGTGTTTTAAATGTACATGTAATTCACATTTAATGTACATTAAATGCACTTCACGGTCCAAAGAAAAGATGTAACGGTAAGGGCGCTTTTTAATATACATTAAATAATGTGCTGCAACTGGAGCACATTAAATGGGATCAGCACATTTTCCGATGGCACTTTTCGTGGTGTCAATTGTTATCTGGGACTGAGGCTCATGCCGCTCGGCCGGCAGCTACTGTAAAGTTATGTGTGGTCTAATTCTAGCTGTTCGTCGGATCGCTTTCCCTTAGTTTTTTTTTTTTTTTTCATTTGCCCCGTCTTATTCATTTTATGTCAATGCAACCAGATGAGTTATTACAGCTTAAATGTTCTCGCGTTTTACAGCTTACGAATAATAGGTAGGAGAGGTAAGAAGGTGGGTTCCAGGAATGAGATAGTGTTACTTTTCCCAGGTGCTGTCCTTATAAAAATGATTAGGAAAAGCCAAAAAGTCAAAAGAAGGGAAAATTATCTTTGAAAACTGACAACAGCGAACTAACTTCAGCAATATTTTAGCTTCAATTAAAAAAAAATCTGCAATTTTACTTTCTCTAATGATGTCAAAATAGGAAAAGACACTTACTTTCGTAAACAAATTGATCCAGTCGAATAATAAAAACGAAATTTTATTATTTTATCGATAAAAGTACACAGAAAAAACCGTAATCCATTTAATCAACTTTCGTTTTCGATGGGGTGTCTTCAAATTAATCCGATCTGGGTAATCACTATGTGTATATAAAGAAATGTTTATATCTGCACACAACGCGCCAACATTTGATAAGACTTATATGGAAAAAGTGGAGTTTTTATCTTTTTCGTAGTATATGCTTTCTGTATTTTATCACAAATCACATTGTATATATACCTTTGAGTTGTTTATGTATCGTAGACGGTGTGTATGTAACATTGTATCACATTAATATATATGTATAATAACCGCTTGTTATATGTTCGAATGTATCACACACTTCACCATATATCTATCTTCCCATTCTGTATATAAAGTGAGTCACTCATGCAAAGATAAATGATGAAAATTGCCTCGCATATTATTTTTTTTTTCTATTCTCCCGAATGAGGCAAATCTCTTATATGTTCGGTTCGGTATATATTTAACAACACAACAATATAATAGATTTTCCGTTTTTCCTCCTTCTTTTGGGGGCCTGTGTGTACTTTTTTCTTGTTATTTCGGTGTTACGGATAAAGCACAAGCCAAGACTTTTTTGCTATTTGACTGATTCTTCGTATTCTCATTTATTCATTTAGATTTTGGAGCGAAAGTTTCAATTAGTGGTACGAATTTCACTTTCAATTAAATTGTCTGTTTTTTTTTCTTCTTCTTTTTTGTTTAAATATAAATTGATCAACACAAATTCACATCAAAATCAAACTAAAATATTATTTTTTTTTGTAAACTATCCTTGTCACATGTGCGGAGGATTTTTTATTTTGTTATACGGTTGTTTTGGTTGTGGAAAACACGAAATGAAAAACCTCAAAATAATTTTCGTTTTTTTTTTTTGGTTGGGAATGATGTCACAAATAAAAAACACGAATTTCCATTTAATTTACAACATTGATAGTTACACGAACGACAAACATAGTGAGGCACTTTTAAATCCTGATCGATGAGCTGGAGGATATACAAGATGATTAATGGGATTGTGGATCCTTTAAGAATACTTTTTTTTATTACTTTTTTAAATTGTAAATGAAGAAAAGTTGGGAACAACAAAAATCGAAATGTTCGGAAGTCCTTAAAATTACCACTTTTCAAGTAGCTTTTGTATTGTAAATATTTCGAAAAACAGAAAAAAAAGAATAACTTTTATCCATCGATTAAAAAAAAGAAAAAAAATTATTTCACTTTTCACTTTTTTATTCACTTTTCCACTCAATCTTTTGTATCACCGAACATATAACGTTCATAGAAAACAGAAAAAAACAATGAATCGATAACAACAGGTTATATTAGTACATCAAGTGCAAGAAAATATGGAAAATGAATTTTTTTTCTTGCTCCTCGTTTATCCTATCAACACACTTAACAACAAAACTGAGGTTTCCTTTTGGATGAGACAATTAAATTTACCGTTACAAAATCGTGTTAAATTACAAAAAACATTTATGTTAAATTAATCCCTGTACTCTGTTTGTCTGAAGTGATATTTTTTCTTTTTAAGTTTTCCTTGAAAATTTTCCCGGTTAAATGATTCTTGAATTTCGAATTTTTATTTTTTTAACATATGTGACATTCAAAAAATGATGACAAATCCTTGATTCATATGACGAATTCGGTTGTCGCTTCCAATTTATTTCAAATTCTCAAAAACATATTTGGCGGTTTTGAAACTGGTAAGTTTTTTCATTTCGTTTTTGGTTTCTTTGCGTTTTGTGTTTTTTCTTTAATTAGTTTTCGGTTAAACCCAAACAAAAGATAAACAATTAACTTTTTTATATCGATAAACACAATACAGACACACGGAAAAAATGAAACACAACGATCACTCACGACATTTTCTATATTTATTTTTGGTTAAAATACACACAAATTAAACGTACGAACAACAGATGGTGTAGTTAAACTTGATTCAGCGGCTTATGCCACAGTACTGGAGCAAAAGCATAGAAGAATATCATCGTGGTGACGTCAGATATACTTGGAAAAGTATTTACTCATTTTCTCAATAAAATCATATCAAAGCAGAGTACTTTTTTGATGAACCGTGCATCCAACATGTATACGCCGTACTTTTGATTGTGTTGGTGTAAGTACTACCCTCGCTATAGGGAGACTCCATGAGGAAAACATTGTGCAGATGTTTATGCGCAAATGTGCTCGAACATGTGAGAGAATATTCTCTACTAGAATATCATGAAAACAAATCCGAATAGCGAAAAGGTGAACTAACGAATTCCCGACGCTTTCTGCCTCTCACTGTCCGTATCTCTCAAAAGAAAAGCTTTCGCAATGTAAATAAACCATTGACTTGGTATGGGAGTCGCTGTAGGATGTGAAATTATTTTGGACTTTTACAGATATTGACGAAAGGACAATTATAGGAAAATTTAAAATTCGGTTAAATTAAAGGTTTAGAAGAAGGATTATGCTATCGCTACTTAATAATTGAGTGCAAGCCAAATATACCCATCCATACAGCCGTAGCCGTGCTGTACATTTTATTCAAGTAGAATGATGGCAATCATTTGCCCAAATTACCCGTAGACAAATTATGGTTTTTTTTTCTCTTCGACGTTTTATTTTTTCAATTTTTTTTTTTCTTTTTGTGGTGGGAAAATAAACTTTGCATGTCTGAAACACTAACAAAAACACGAATTATGTAAAATGCTCAATAGACTCTTTGCCGTACGAATAAAAAAAACTTTTCTAATTCATCATCACATTCATCACCATTTAGAAATTATGTTGAAAAAAAAAGGAATCCGTTGTTGGTTGGTATGATAAGGGTGGAATTTATGTTTTTATGTTAAACATAATTGTGATTGACTTATGGAGAAAAGTTCATGAACGTTTTTGGTTTTTGTTTATATAATCAAGGTCACTAACGACTTGTGAGTTAAAATTCGCATTTTTTGTTTGTGAAAGTAAGAAGCATGTGATGTGGGTGAATCTTGATTTATGTCGCGTTTGCCCACAAATCTTTCAACCCAAGAGTCCGAATTCAGACATGAACGCCGCTTGCTTTTCATATCAACGAAGCCAGATTTTGTTCAGGACTAAGCTTTAAACAAAAATCGACTAGATCCGCCGGAAAAATGTTTGAAGTTCAGGATATACTGACAGATATTCAGAAAGCCGGTCGCCCGGAGCCATAAGAATGTCAAAATGAAGACCTACCTTGCGAATTATTGACTAATGAATAAAAATTGACTCTGTCACTCTGACAGAATTGACATAAATTTGTCTCTTTTACTCTTACAACCCATCACGCGTGATGGATTCTAAATCCATTTTTAGTTGATTTTATTTTTACTGTGTATAGGCACAATATTTATGATGTTGGTCCGGCAAACAACCAGAGCCCAAATAGTTATTTGAATCACAAGGGATGAAAGTATAAAAATTCAACCCTGTGCGAAAGTTACTGCCCTTTATAGAACCGAAAATATTTTCGCGTCTCTTGGCTTACTGAGGTCTGCATTTTTTCATTTTCGGCTCCCATTTGGGAAGTGAAAATTCCAATTTTCGTGGTTCGAGTGATGAAAAATCATTTTCCCAAATGGGAGCCGACAATGAAAAAATGCAGACCTCAGTTAGCCAAGAAACGCGAAAATATTTTCGGTTCTCTAAAGAGAGCCGAAAGTATTTTCGGTTTTTGAAAGAGAGCCGAAAGTATTTTCGGTTTTTGAAAGAGAGCCGAAAGTAAATGATGTAAACAATATGATGATTGCATCAGCAATTTCGTTGTGTTGAAAATTTGAGTTTGGGAAGTGAAAAATTACGATTTCCGCTGTTTTCGTGATGAAAAATTACGTGAATCACAAGGGATGACGTATAAAAATTCAACCTGTGCGATGCAGCTCTTGCCCTCGGCGCGGGCAGCAACTCTCACACAGGGTTGAATTTTTATTCTTTCATCCCTTGTGATCCAAATAACTATTTAATTCTTGTAGATGATGGCGAGGGAATAAATTTGCTTCATTTGTTTTTTTTTTCTCCCTTCAACCTTAAGCAAGTGCATGGGAAATACTCTCGAAACGTGCAAACTCACAAAACATAGTAAAAAAATATTTCGGAGTTCCGTTAATTTTGCTGACTGTAATGCTAGAGACTCAATATCATGGTTCTGACCTGATGACCTGAACATGCCTCTATACTTCAATCTATACTTCAATCACAAAATTTATTGTAATTACATGAAAAAACACATCTAGTCAAAACAAAAGTTAAGGAATGTGTACCGAGTCTACAATGGCATCTGAAATGGCTTTTCCCTTCAAATTGGGAGGCTACATCATCTTGAATTTGACCTGTTCCGAGCCTCATACTGCACTACACCTCTCTGCACCTTGGTGCACCTCATAACACTACAATTCGGTGCGACTTACTGCCTTTAACTGTACCTCACTGCACCTTACTTCCTTTAACTGTACCTCACTGTATTTCACTGCACATTGATACATATCACCACAGCTGACTGCACCTTGGAGCATCTGACTACACCTTGGTGCATCTGACTACACCTTGGTGCACCTGACTACACCTTGGTACATCTTACTACACTTTGGTGCTCCTTGGAGCACACTACTACACCTTGGGTCACCTTACTACACCTTGGGTCACCTTTCTGCTCCTTGGTGCAACTTACTGCATCCAACTTTTCGTAGAATGGTTTTACTTTGTTTGTTTTTTAAACGATGAATGAGAAAAAGTAGATGAATAACTCAGAAACTAGAAATATTTGTGCATATGGATGTATCTTTCATAAAATGTACCTTAATCTTGGTACACGACAGTATAAGATATGTGGTTGTTTTATGAATTATAAGTTCTTTTTGTTGCATTGTAGAAAATATGGAGGGAAATATTTTACACACTGAAATATCGGTGTTATCCTCCTCAATGTTGTCTTAATGTTGGTTCTAGGGTCGTCCGACCTTAACCAAAAACTTTCTTTCATTATGTTTCAACAGATATTTGAACAGAAATATCTTCAAAAAAATATTATAAAATAAAGTTAAACAATCGAACCTCACGCCACTTCAAGAAGTCTAAAAAGGGATATGTACACACAATTTGCTACAAAAATAATCACAACGATGTTTTCAGAAGGTTGGTGAAACTTTTTCGCTTACAGCTCCACGTAATTAGCACAAAAATCTCTCTTCAAGGTTTTGAATGAAAGATATGGACTTAAAGAAAACAAAAAAAAAATTGATGAAAATCTGCTTTGAAGTTCTGGCTGTAGGGTCCATTGTGTGGGCCTAACTCGCACTACGTGACGTGGTCGTTTTTCACGGATATTTCTTTGATGATGAGATTTTTGTGCTGTGTTGAAGAGAAAATAGGGCGAAATTTTGTTGTCCTGGAGGTATCGATCCAACGCCTGTCCTTAGTGAATAGGCTGGCCCAAAGGTCGGGCCTAGGGTCGACCCGAAGATATATGTTTTTGATTTGTTGTTAAGAAAACTCAGTGGAGCATTCATACCTACATAAGTATAGATGAATCCAACGTAGAGCTCACGGTCGGTCTATAGGTCGGCTCTAGCACAAAACATTTTTAGTAAATAATTGGGTGTAGTTGGATAAGATGCAGCGTAGAAACGCTCATATCACTGTTTTCTGAACGAGATACAGTCTAACAATCTTCTAGAAAGTTGTTGGCCATATGCGATTTAGAGGGAAAAAATGTTTACGTGATAAAAATCCTAATGAGATCCGAGTGTTCCCTAAGTTACATTTCCCAATGGAACAACACAATTATTGGTATATGGGTATTTAATTGCGGAAAATTTTACAAACATGTGACACTTTTAAGCTATAAGACATAGTCAAGTTAAAATTTCACAGATTAGTTTCTGATCAATTCTTGAAATATTAGGGAAACTCACGACGAAGACGTCAAAAGTTAATCGGTGCTTAAAAGTTAATTTCTTAACTTTTTGGCATTCCAAACAACTCTGTCAAAACCATTGAAAAACCTATTTTTTTGATAATTTTTAGCTGAAAATTAGCATTGGACCCAAATATTATTAATGAAATCCGTAGATCTGATGCTTGCGAGGCGATTGACAGATAGCCTCGCAGATAGCTCAGTTGGAAAAAATTGAATGTGTTGCACAATTCAAAGACAAACATGAACTCATTGCAGAGACGCCGACTTGTATTTTGGCTGTTCGCAGCAAGTAAAAAATAATTTTGATGTCGAGTTCTGTTCTGTTCGATTTTTCAGCGATGAAAAAACTTTCAAATATTTTGCTCGTTGCACGTTTGCTCGTAGAAGTTTAGACATAATATGTTAGTTGATCTCAATCTACTTAAAGTGCTGTGATTCTCCAGTGAATCATCTGTGATTCCCCCTTGAATCATGTGTGATTCCTTCGTGAATCATCTGTGATTCCCTCGTGAATCATCTGTGATTCCCTCGTGAATCATCTGTGATTCCCCCGTGAATCATCTGTGATTCCGCCGTGAATCATCTGTGATTCCCCCATGAATCACTGTGATTCCCCCGTAAATCATCTGTGATTCCCCCGTGAATCATCTGTGATTCCCCGGTGAATCATCAGTGATTCATCGGCGAATCATCAGTGATTTCTCGGTGAATCATCAGTGATTCCCCGATGAATCATTTTTTATTTCCCGGTGAATCACATATAATTCCTCAGTTAGTCATCAGTGATCAACCGGTGAATCATCACTGATCACCCGGTGAATCATCAGTGATCACCCGGTGAATCATCAGTGATCACCCGGTGAATCTTCAATGATCACCCGGTGATCATCGGTTATTCCCCGGTGAATCATATGTGATTTCCCGATGATTGAGATCTAAAATTAACTTCTTTGACCACACTTTATCGCTACTTTCCTATACCCACGACAAAGGTTTATTCTTTGATGATTCTCGTTGGCAGCGGCGCTCCCAAAAGCTTTGTTTGTTGGCAGCGCTCGCTGCCATCGCGTACCTGTAGTCGGCGCCACTGACTCATAGACTTTTAGGTTAAATCCGTCAAAGCACGTGTTTGTTGATCAAATGTGGTTCAGAATCATAAATAATTTTTTCCAACTATCTGCCAATCGCTTGGCAAACATTCGTTCTACGAATTTCATTAATAATATTTGGGTCCAATACCAATTTTCAGCTAAAATTTATCAATGGTTTTGATAGAGTTATTTGGAATGTCAAAAAGTTAAGAAATTAACTTTTAATCGCTGATTAACTTTTAACGTCGTCGTCGTCGTGGGTTTCCCCATTGATGAAAAAATAATTATGGAGGTAACGGTTTAACATTTAAAACAATAATGGTTTAAGTAAGTAACCGAACAATTTTTATTAGTTTTTAAGACCTTCCCGGGTAACCATGCTAGTTGCTTATAAAATTATAAGTCTGTAAGCTATTTCTAGCGTCGTAACTCTGAGACGTTGGATTCTTGCGGTTTATGAACCTTGCGCTAGTCCATCTTACCGATGAAAATTTTCGGTTATCCGTATCCTCGTCCGTATCTTTATTTTGTTCAAATGTGAAAGCCGGTTTGCAGAAACTAATGCATGGGATTTGATGTGTCACAATCACCCCATTCAACCACTCTAAAAAAACGTATGGAAACAAACAAAAAAACAGTGAAAAATAAAATTAAAATCCACTTTTCAATCTCGTATAAAAACTTTTGTTTTTGGACTTATTTTCGTCGGGTGAATCAAAGAAAATATTATTTTGGCGACATAATGTAGCTGCAACAGCAATAGGCTAGCAACTTAAAAATATCGTTTGATTGAAAACGAGTACATTCTTTACAGATTTATTTCGACATGAGAAATTTGCCTTTGTCTGTACCGTCTCTACAGTCAATTTTGTGATGAAATGCAGTCATATATTTTCGAGGGGGAAACTACGCGCGTAAATCTTGTCCCACCTAATCACTATTGGTTCTATTGGCGAGTATTGGTGGCTATTGGTGCTATTGGCGTCTAATGGTAGCTATTGGTGGCTGTTGGTGGCTATTGGTGTCTATTGGTGGCTATTGGTAGATATTGGTGGCTATTGGTGGCTATTGGTAGATATTGGTGGCTATTGGAATCCATACTATTTCCTTCTATTGGTCTCTATTGGCGAACTATTTCCCTCTATTGGTGTCTATTGGCGTACTATTTCCTTCTATTCGTGTCTATTGGCGTACTATTTCCTTCTATTTGTTTCTATTGGTGCTATTGGCGTCTAATGGAGCTATTGGCGTCTAATGGTAGCTATTGGTGGCTATTGGTGGCTATTGGTGTCTATTGGTGCCAATAGCAAATGGCACCTGTCCCAGTATTTGCTCGCGTAGTTTCCCCCTCGTATATTTTAGTTCACGCATCAAATCGAGAGCTCTAGATTGTGTAAAGTATACGAAATTTAATGACGAATTTTATAATATGTTCAGGTGACGAAAAATGGTGTCCTGTCAGCTTATGCACTTCATGACATTTTGTAGACTTTGACATAAGCCGACGCCGCACAAATCGCGTTGATTTTTTGGTGGAAGGCACTAACGACCATAATTGCATGCTTTGTCATGTGACAATAAAAATGGTGTGAGTGGAACGAGTAGAATTTTCTACAACCCAGTGCTAGGGACGAACGAATGATTAACGCTTTTTGGGAAAACTTTGTATTACGAGATTCAACTCAACGATTTTATTGATTTATTTTCATTGCGATTAAAATCCAGAAAGTTGGACCGATCACTCTGCTCCTTACCCTATAAAAGCATTTCCCATAGAAACTTTGGTTATATTTGCCATTTCAATCATATTTTCGAATGAAAAATTGAGATTGTGTGAGGTGGATGGAAAAAAGTAATAAAAAGGTGAGCATTCGTGACGGGATTAGCAGATGCGAATATTTCTATAAAATGATTCGGTGAACAATTTCAGAATGTGATTTACTTTTTGACAGAAACTGAATAACTCAAATATGTGCACATTGCAGTCACGATGCACATGCATCGTTGTGTGACTGTCATTTCGATATTCGGTTTTTAGCGTTATTAATTGGCATACATTCTGTTGATGTATGTATATTCGTAATCAATAAATAAATCTTTCAGTGACGCCCTGCCTTCAACTCTTTAATTTAATCATTTTTTCACCCAATAAAATTGATTTGGAAACGTTGTCTACATTTTCTGAGAACTTCATTGTTCAAACATTGAATCGAACTTGGCATCGTTTCTAATTTCGATGTTGACCTTCTTTATATAAATAGGCGAATAACAGGAGATGGAATTAGCTTGAATTGTCCATCAATTCAATACTGGCTCCAACAAGTTCCGAATAAACCGCAACAAATTACAAAGATTCCCAACAAACCATTGAAATGAGTAGAAGAAAGTAGCGATAGAGTGAAGTCAAAGAAGTTGATTCCCTTCGTGCAGCTAGGTGCAGCTAGGTGCAGTGAGGTGCTGCTAGGTGCAGTGAGGTGCAGCTAGGTGCAGTGAGGTGCAGCTAGGTGCAGTGAGGTGCAGTGAGGTGCAGCCAGCGCCAGACTGGCTACCCAAGGGCCCATCGGACAAAATCTCAATAAGGCCCTAAATTTGGATTTCAAAAGGCCCGAATCGGCACACTTTTTGGAGCAAGTTAAAGTATGATTCACAGTATATTCGGCATGTATGGCGGGGGAGGGGAAAATCATAGCCGCCGTTAGACTTAAAGTATAGGGTAGACGCCCGCCCCCCTTTTTCAATAATTCAACAAATTAGATTTTCTTGAATTTGCGTATTTGAAGTAAATTGAAGTTTTCAGGCACGGAGTTTCATGATCGTATAGGTTGAATTCTGGATCCGGGGGAATGGACCGAAATTTTGATACTGAATGGGATGCCTTGTACGAGATATGCTAACATTACGAATACTTCTTTGCCTCGCTACAACACAACTAGGCTCGTAAGTTGGTATTCTTGCTCTAGAGCTTTTTTTCGAGATTTTCCTTAAAAGGCGTACGAGCCGAGCTATAACTTTTGATTTTGTATGAAGCCGATCTTTGACACTTTCACAAGAAATTTCCTCTAATTATTATCTAATAATTTGCTAAAGTCTCCAAAGCTCTACAACGTCGTCTACACCATAAGCCGATTTTTTTCTATGTCGAGTACTTTCGGATCTCTAAAAATACTAGTCGAATTGCTACGATTTAAGTTTCTTTTTTCCGTTTAAGTAATGGAGCGAGCGACATAATTTCTATATCTCTGTTAATAATAGTCGAGGTAATAGTAGATTACGTAAGTGCTACAAAATTTAGGAAAGTTATACTCAGACCCGATGAGGCATTTCCACTCGTCAAAATTAAATTTTGGAAGCACTTACGTCCTGTATTCTACGTGTTTCAGCAAATGTCTTAGTTATCGCATAATAGGCCTGCAATGTTTGTCCATTTTAATTGTGAGAGTAAAATTGTAAGTTTCCGTGAGATGTATCAGACGAACAAATAATGAAATTGCGTTCTTTTAAATGAAGTAATTTTCGATACTCTATATTTCTCGACCTGTTTACGGTTCAGTTAACACATTGTGGTGTTTTCTTAAATATATTTAGAGTGAAGTTAAAAAACACACGAACATATTGAAAAGCCCGTTCGGGATGTCGCCCGAAAAGGGCAAAAGGCCCTTCGGGGAATGACTGAATGGCCAGTCCGGGCCTGACCAGCAATCAGCATACCGGAAAATGCACTCATGCGAAACTGCGCTAAATCTTGTTATTGCAAAATGGAAAGAGGTATGCGAAGAAGCAGACGTGGTACTGGCGGCTAATAGAGAAAATGACAAAAGTCGGGTTCCAACTAAATGTGATACAATGGTTTGAAAGGTACCTGGAAAATTGAAGGCAACGGACGATGGTAAATGACTGCATTTCGAATCTAATCAGCAAAAATTTAGGGATACCACAAGGTTCAGTACTGGGAGCCATTCTCTTCATGCTATACATCAATGACTTGCCTCGCCGACTAATGCACGCATTGACTAATTTGTTCGCTGATGACACACTAATGTACATATACGGAAAGGACATAAACGAGATGAGAAGTGTAATGAATCGAGAACTGGAAATTGTAAATGAGTGGCTCAAACTGAACAAGATAAAGCTAAACGCTGAAAAGACTAAATGTATGGAAATTGGTTCAACACAAAATGGAAACAGCATTTCAATGACGATAGAAGGTGAAGAAATTGGAGCAGTGAGGCAAATCAAGTACGAAGGAGTAATTATTGACGACAAATTGAACTTCAATGAAAATTTTTACTACGTGTGCAAAAAAGTTGCTAAAAAGGTTGGTGTGCTAACTAGACTATCAAAAAATATTACGTTAAACGCACGACGAAACATCGCTCCTCACTTTGACTACAGTTCAACAATATTATTTTTGGGAAATGAGACCATGTTTGAGGAACTTCAAAAACTACAAAGTGCTATGAGGGTGACTTTAAGATGCAGTAAATACAAAAGAATCTATAAAACCAATTTTTCTTTCATTCATCGGCTGAAACTGGGAAAATGGCGTACATATATCAGCGAACTGGTATAGTACAACAAGGACATTCATAACTACCCAACAAGAGCGAGGGATGATTTCTATCTTAAACACAAGGAATCTGTGAGAGCTCAGATACAAAGGCCCGAGGGGCAGATAAACGTAGAAAATCCTTTTGCACTCAAAAGAAAATCAATTGTTAAGAAAATCATCAAATTCATTGAAAATCCTCAAAAAAATCCTTTAAATTGCAAGAAAATCCTTGGATATCAAAAGAAATCCTTGAAAATCAGTAGAAAATCCCTAAAAATCATGTTAAAATGGTAGAAAATCCTCAGAAATTGACAAAAAAAATCCTTGGAAGTTAAAGGAAACCATCTTTCCTTCAAATCCTTTGAGATTCAAGAGAATCCTTAAGAAAACACACGACTATCTGTCCCTCGCAAAGGCCCCATCGGGTACCTACCCGAACAAAATCTCGAAACGTCAATGCAAAGGAAAAGGCCCATCGGGCTCGCCTCGATCGCCCCTTCGGCCAGTCCGGCGTTGGGTGCGGCTAGGTGCAGTGAGGTGTAGTGCACAGACGGCAGAGGAAGAGGAAGAGTGTAAACACAAAATAACTATCGCTACTTAATAAATCGTAACCCAGCTGAATCGTACCATTTGGATCTGGATTTTGGCCGCCATGCAATTCTCTTGCCCTTCAATTTAGTTTTAAGGATTTTAAACGTCCATTATTTTTTCATGACCGCGCCAACGTAGTCGATACATTTTTACTGTTGTGACTAGTAGGAATGGGCGGAACAGACTTGTTGTGTGTTACTATTCTGACTATGTCCGGATCTTCATAAAACTGAGTGACCTCGTTAATAAATCAACATATCTGAGTAAATGCAAGTTAGTCTCAGTAAATCCCAAGAAATCAATAAAAAATCTTCGAAAATCAGAATCTATGTGCGGCACTTTCGCAACAGCTGTTTTTACTTTAAATGTTTTTTTCATTTCTATTTTAAAACAGAAAAGCAGTTTTCTGAACCCTCGGAATGAAAAATATTGTTCGAAACTCGGAAAATTATATGTTTTTGACTAGTGTGATTGCAGCCCTCGGCTTAACCTCACACTCGTCAAAAACATTATATTCTTCCTTGCTACGTAAATAACTACTGTTCTTCATGCTGGTTGACATCCTGATGCACATAAATCAGATTCGATGGACGTAGTTGCATTGTTTGGTTTTGTGCTTTTACTTATTACCCAAAAATTTCCTAAAACTAAGGATCGGAGTTGGTCGACCCACACCTGACCCACAGTTTTAGCAGGTCGACGCAAACCTGACCCAGAGTTGCTGAAGTCACATAAATCGTTTTTCTGTGCGTTTTAAAACTGTGGGTCAGGTGTGGGTCGACTCGCTCTGATCCTTACCTAAAACTTTTTTTTATCAAAAATGAGACTAAAATGGGATACATTTCGAATTAAATACCTCTTCACATTCCACCATAACACACTTCACTAGAAAGCTATTTGAAAAAAAAATATTAATGCTACAAATGCGGAAGCTGTTCTGGCTATAATCAAAACAAATTTTCATAAATCAAAAGAAAAAGAAAAAAAAAAACCAAAGATTTGTGTCATTATTCACAACCCATACACTTTCTCCCTCTACAAAATATCTTCATAAAAAGACATTCTGTTTATCCTAAAGAAATAAAAAATTTTGTCCTTTTACTCACACATGGAACATGGAGCATGGAACAAAATACATTATTCACACCATAAAAACCACAAAAGTCAAAGCGGAGAAAAAACGATAAAAGTAAAACCCATAAGCACATAGAATTCGACAACACAACTGAATAATATACTTTTGCTGTGTTAAGTTTGGTTATATTTGGTGAGTTCTTTCTTTTGTAATTTACATTTAATCATACGAAATGTCATTTTCTACGTAACCTCCGTCGTGCTTTTGCCATTATGTGCTGGAGAACATTTCTAACAAAAAAAAATGTAAAAAATAAAATTTCGCAGAAAAATGGAAATATATTTAAATGGAAAACGAGAAAAATTTATACTGACTGGAATATATGCAAAGATTTTTGTGTTATGGGAAAATGGATATGAGTAGCAAAAAATTTATATTGTTTTGTTAAGTCCCCAACGTGCAGTATATTATAAAAAGGAAAATGATTTCTTGTATTATTTTTAAAAGTGAAACAAAAAACTCTCCAAAGTTTAGCGATTTATTCCATGATTTTATCAATTGGAACGGAAAATCTGTAATTTAGATTGAAAGAAATGTAATATTCGCGAAACTTCTCGCTATATGCTGTGGAAATGAGTAAGAAGGCATCAATTTTAAAACCGTTATAATTCTCTCGGGAACGCAAGACGTTGATTGCTTTTTATATACATTTTTTTTAAAGCTTAAGATTTAGTTGTATGAATGTCAGAGGACTATTTCTGCAAGCTAAACCGGTAGTTTGTCTACAGTTAAATAAATATAAATTATTGGAGGTGAGAAAAGCAGTTGGGGTTTATTAGTTTATTTATACTATCCAATGAAAAATTACGTCGCAGTTTGTTCAAGTATTTTTCATTCCTAGGACGGAAAACTGCAGTTTTCCGTCCTGTTTTAAAACAAAAAAGCCGTTCCAAAAATTATCTTTTGTCTCTATGCGAATTTTTTATTAAAATTACTGTTCTATCATAGATAGAAAGTGCACGGAGGGACGGGTGGTTCGGTGGTTCCACCAAGAAGGCCCGGGCTCGATCCCCGGAACGGAGAATTTTTCGCTAAGAAATTATAGACTACAACGCCCCTAAGTTCACCCAAGCTTCATAAATTGGGTAGTTACGGTATTCGATGCCCGTAACGCAAAAACCGTACTCACAAAATATATATGACGTCACTCATATGTCGCCAGCGCTGGTACACGCAAAAAAATACAATGAGGAGTGAAACACGTGGTTAGCATTTCTGTACTTATTTATTTATTTAGCGTATGTGTTTGCACAGAGTCTACAATACCAATATCACAGCAAAATTAAAATTAAGGTTGCTCAAGTCAGAAATTATTCATCTCGCGTTTTGAGTTTATTCACAGCCGAATGTCAAATTCCGTCAGCCAATCTCTACTCACACCAGTTGCAACTTCGTGTACGTCTAGAATGTTGTCAGAAAAAGCCAGGGGCGCCGCGCCGCTTTATATTTTTTCGTAGTGTTGCCCGAATATATCTCGGGACGAGTAAATTCTAGGTCATACGAAACTAAAGCTGACAGGTACAATGATTTTTAGTATCAGCATCATCATGTCTAACGGGCTGTAGGTAAAAGGATTCTACAAGAAGATTATGTCTACTTTAGTATAACCTGAAATTGGAACCGTGCGGGCTGTGTACCCGCGAATTGGAAGTTTGTTAATGGAAAATTTGAAAGATTAATGCGGACACGAAATTGCATGATTTATTTCAAAATAGTGATATGAGTACAGGGCACTATGTCACAAAAATTCGTCTCGCTCGCTAGAGAGTTTAGATGAATTTCGACTTGTGGAGACGAAGCTTCCTAACTAATTTTTTTTCTTCTTGTTCTTCTTCTTTTTTCTTACCTCATCGACCGGTAATACTTCAAATATCTCCGTCAAATCTGAATATCTTTTGATGATCTCGACGGTTTCGGAAACTTTGATTCAATACCTATAATCCATGGAACAACTTTTTTGCAAAGGGTCCAGGATATCCAGGCCGTTTTGGAAAGGTATTCGTATACGATATCAAAGATAGCTGGCCGAGCTCTGATATATCAAAGGAGCCACAGCCCTGTGATTAGTAATTTCCTATTCAATTTTTTCTTTCAAAAATGTGAGAATTATTGTGCGTTTTAAACGATTTCCCCCATTTTCACCAGAGGAAAGGTGAAAGGTCCGTAGAGGTCAGTTCCTAGAATTCCATATCTCCACAAGGTCCCAGTGCTAGAACTCTGGGAAGAGAAGTACTTCCCTCTGTTTTTTGATCTCTCTTTGAGACTTAGATAGAGATTGATGTCTCTAAAGGTTAATTCCTAGAATTTAATCGCCCCTTAAGGCACATTTTATTCCGATTGATAGAACTCAAGGATGAGAAGTACTTCGTTCAGTATTTTCTGAGGTATGAGGTCCACGAAAGAAATTTAGTACGGAAACTTCGACCCCTTTGATGATATCTTTTAAACTCCTTAGGAGAGATGACGTTATTTCCCGGACTGTATGCCAAAACACAATATTCCAATCAGATTCAGAAGGGGCAATAGTGTGTTTTTTACATAGACATGTTAGATATTGAGAAAAAAATGTTTGTCGTTGCACCGACGAGTCGTAGTGTTGCACAGCCTCGACAAATTTAATCGTGGTGTTGCCCGAGCCTCGAGGCAAGACCGTTTCCGGCGCCCCTGGAAAAAGCTCTCAATGGGCATTCAGAAGCGATGTGTTTCATTGTCTGAATTGGAGCGCCACAATCGCATCGACGATTATCAGCTAAGCCCCAAATGTGCATTTTGTGTCCGCACCTGCCATGTCCGGTGCGTATGCCGTTCCCATTCCTTCCTGGCCAGGTCAAAACCGGGAACACGAACCGTCGGATCAGTGATAAGTTTGTCTCGATCGATGCCACTGATATGCCACTCATAACGCAATCGGCTCAGTGCGTTGAAGTCGGTTTCGTGGAGGTTGATTGCGGTTATTAATGGAGGATGGACAGGAGCCGGTCCGCTTGACGCAGTTCCATGTCCAGGTGAATCGGAAGTTGTTGATTTTTTAGGATTTTCCGATATTCCTTCAGCAGCGCTTGCTGCCGTCTAATGTGAGGTGGAGCTATATTTGCCAGCACCGGAAGCCATTCGGTGGGCGTTGTTTTGACTGCACCACTTATCGTCCGAAGTGTATCGTTGATCTGAACGTCAACTCTGCTAGTGTGTACACTGTTCAGCCACATTGTAGAGAAGACAAGCGCAATTGATGATGTTCGCAGGGTCTCGACGTTTGCACCCCATGTGGTTCCGCAGAGTTTGTGGATAATGTTTTCGCGTGATTTGATTTTGGCTGCAGTGTTTTCGCAATGTCTCCTGTACGCCGAGATATTTTAGGTGGCTGTTGTGTCTCACTATTTGACCACAGAAGTTCACGTTCAATTCATACTTTTTCTTTCATACAGATTCTGTCTTCTTTGGGTTGGGTTTCAAGCCCCATTTTTTGAAGTATTTCTCCACGATGAGCAAATCTTTGTTGACAGTTTCCTCACACTTCCGGAAACTATTAGATGGAGCCGCAATCGCACAGTCGTCTGCATATCCAAATTTTCGGCTTGATTTTGCTGGCATATCGCTGATGTACAGGTTAAAAAGGAGTGGGGCTAACACTGAACCTTGGGGAAGTCCATTGTTGAGTAAGCACTCCCACTCTGTTCGCTGTTGATGTACACCGCAAACTCTCTGTCGCTGAGCATCTCATTGATCAGAGATATAAATGAGTTGCAGGGTATAACTTTGATGAGTTTGTAGAGCAGCCCATATCTCCACACTGTGTCATATGCGGACGAAAGATCGATCAGCACAACTGCAGTTTTTTCGCACTTTTCAAATCCGAGTTCTATATGGGTCGTTAATGCCAGTACTTGATAACGCTGAGCCTTAATATCGGCCTGAAATTTGCTGCTACTTCGTCTGATTTACCTGGCTTTAAAATTGCCACCACCTTGGTCCTTTTCAGTTCAAGTGGGATCTTTTGCGTTTGAATGACGTCACTTTAGAACCGACTAAGCCACAGTCTTGCATTTTTTCCGCATTTCGTCAAAAACTCAGGAAACATTCCATCCGGTCCGGCCGCCTTACCGATCTTTACGTTACAGATGGCGGTGTCAATTTCTGTATTTCTGATACTTCACAGATGGAGCCAATGAAGAGTGAAAAATTGTGAATGATGACAGCACAGCAAAAAGCGACATCTGTGGTTCCCGAGCCTATACCATCGTCCCGAAAAGGTCATCGCCTGGTGGCCGAACTGTAGGCATAACAACCTTCCTCCCGGCCGATTAAGCATCGAACTTTGTTAGTTTACGTAATAAACTGTGAAAAATGAAATGTAATACTTAAGATGTAGAAAACCATACGAAATAAAAAAAAAAGTACACGGAGGCCTCTGTATGGGCCCATTTTCCTCACTATTATTTTCTACACGTTTATTGTTTTGTCAAATCTACCCGAGCTAGTAATGTACCTCAGAATATGTTGTGGGTGTAGAGATTTAATGAGGTCATACCTAGTTGTGTAGCCGCCCAGATGCTTCCTCCTTACGTTTATGAAAGCGTGACAATAGTATAGATCACAGCTTGGATCAGTACCTCTACCTACCGTTGTTAGGTGTTTGTTAAATTCAAAGTGGCCGGTTATCGCTCCAGTGAAAGTTTTCAGTCTTGTTCTGTTAATATTGATAAGGTATTTCGAATTACTCTCGTTTATTCTTATGCAGTTTTAATATTGTTCCAGTATGAGACAAACTCGGATGTCCTCTAATGTACGTATGTACGTATGTACGGTTCCGGTCCTATAAATGTACCCTTAGCTCCTAGTCTTGTTAATTCGTCTGTCCTGTCATTGCCCACTACGCTGGAGTCACTTAGAACCCATAGTAGGTCTACTCGGTTTGATGAAGCGAGAATGTTAAGGGCTTCCCAGCATTCGAGAGTAGTAAGTTAGTTAGTTTCGTTTATTGGCTCAAATCTAATTACAATATATATATATATATTACTAGCTTGATGTAATTAGGCCTCTTTTACTTGCCATAAATAATATTACAAAAATAAAAGCGCGTTACTTCACAATACCCCAATGAGTTCAAGAATTTGTTCCTAGAAGGTGTTTATAATAGTCGTGGATAAGCTTTGGAGCCTAGTTGTGTTCGGTGGTATATCCCCTATGTTATACGTCCTTTATGTGCTGATTTTTGAATCGCTCCAGTGTCCTAATGTTCACCAGAGGAAGCTCCTGTTCCTTGATTATTGCTAAACCAAAGAAAGTTTTTCTTGCAACAGTCAGCGCATGACAATTGGTCAAGAGATGTAGTGGGGTTTCATCCTCTTCGTTGCACCTTTTACATGATTCGTCCTGTGACAAACCTATTCTGTGTAAATGCTTGTTGAGTTTACAATGACCGGTTATTAGTCCGATAATTGATCTCAACTCTTTCCTGCATTTTATCATTAAAAATCTCGTAGTTCGCTGGTTGCATGCTACGATAAACTTTTTACTATACATGCAGTTTTCCAGCTTACTCCATTGTTCGTTGAGTCTTCGGGTGAAGTGTTGCCTGATTATTTGGCGTTCCATAGTTCGTTGTGTCTTCGGGTGAAGTGTTCCCTGATTATTTGGCGTTGTGTGGCATATGTGATACCAAACGCAGGTTCTGGTCCTACAAATAGCTCTTGGCTACTCTTTCTGGTTAGTTCGTCCGCCTTTTCATTCCCCATTATACTTTGGTGTCCAGGCACCCATGTTATACTTACATTATTTTCCTCTGATATCTCGTTGATGCTGTCTAGACACTCTAATATCAGTTTAGAAGTGAAGCAGTATGAATTTAAGGCTTTTAACGAGCCTTGACTATCCGAGTATGTGTAGATACTCATTCCTTTCATACCTCTTTCTTTCAGCTTTCCACGTGCATCAATAATAGCGTATGCTTCAGCTTGTGAGATTGTGACGTAGGTGCCTAACGGCGCAAAGGTTGAGCATTTGAGAGTAAGTGCTGATCTTAGGACAGTTGATGATAGATCTTAGAACAGTTGATGATAAGGCTTTGAGGACGCCCTGGCTATCCGTGCAGATGAAGACTATTTCATTCTTCAGGTTCTTTTCTTTTCTAATGAAGCATGCTTCTAGTATAGCTCTTACTTCTGCAAGGTATATTGACGAGTGCTTTCCTAATGGTATGCTTACATTAATGTCTTGTTCAGCACAAAAAAGGCCTGCTCCTGCTCAGTTCTCAATGATTGAGCCATCCGAGTAAAATACCATTCCATGTTCTGGTGGCAAAACTCCCTCTGTCCGGTGGTCTTTGGGTTGTATTCTCACTTCAAATTTTTTGTCAAACCTATGGGTCGGTATTATTCTGTCTGAAGGCATATTTATAGAGGGATACTCTTTCCCTAAATTTGTTCAAATTCTCGATAGGCTGGTTGTCCTTGATATTTCTTGATTTCTGTCAATTCTGCTTAGGGCACCCACGGCTTCAGTTTCAATATGAATGTGTAGTGGAGTTAGGTGTACTAAGGCTTCAATTGCCGCAGTAGGAGTTGATTTCCAAGCAAGCCTTCCTTTGGAATTTGTTCAACTTGCTTTGAACATGTTTTAGTTTACATATGTGATTCCACAGAAATGAACCGTAAGTCATAATTGGCCTGATAACTGTAGCGTAGATCCCGTGCATGACCTTCAGCGAGAGTCCTCATGTTGTACTATACGCTTTGCGACATTGCCAGAGTGCGATCAGCGCTTTTTCTATCCTTGCCTCTAGGTTAGCGATCCAGAGTAGTCTGTAGTTCAGAAGGATCCCCAAGTATTTGACAACTTTGACCAGTTTTATTGGAACTCCTTTTATGACCAGAATTTTTATTCCTTTTATATCTTCCTTTGTGAAGAGTATCATATGGGTCTTGCCAGGATTGATGCTACTGTCTTTGCGCCAATTCGACTTTCACATGTCGACTCACAAATCGACTAATTTTCACACAACTTTCTCCCATCGTTTAGGTAAACAAACTTGGAATGCACCGTCAAAACTCGAAATATTTAGTCGACGCACTGCTCCAATATGCATAGAGTCATAGGACATTTAAGAAAATTAACTTCAAATCCATTCAAATCGATTTCCATTCTGCACTTTAAACGAAACAAAGGATCGCTAGATTTGTGTTTCATAGACTCATCACGGGCCGACCCAAACTGATAAATCTAAAATTCTGCACTTTCACTTGAATTTAATGATTCATCGATCATGGTCCTTAGATGACGATTCAGCAATAAAAAAAATGACCGTCCGTACGTCTGTAACCACGATAACTTGAGCAAAACCGATTTTCGAAAACTTTTTTTCCCCGAAAGGTAATCAAAAAATCTTTTATGGGATTGAATCTGGGCACTGTCGGCCCAAGGGCCGCCGAGTTAGGGCCGTTTAAATGGTTTTAGTCTTGTGCTCATAACTTGAGTAAATCTTTTCCGATTTTGATAATTTTTGTTTTGTTTGAAAGGTCTGGGCATGGTAGAAAAAGTTTTTGATTTTGAGCTTTTGGTCTCAGCCAAAGCCCTAAAACTGAGTCTCTATCCTACTAGTTTTTCGTAAATATTCCTTTAATGATTAGGTTTTTTGTGCAGTGTGGTAGAGAAAAAATACGTGAACTTTTTTGTCCATGGAAGTATTGGTCAGAGGCCTTTCGGGCTTTTCCTAAGTGCTCTAGGTCTTTTCTAAATTCTAAGCTTATTTTAAGGGTTTGGAGAGGTTTTTAGCGCCGTTGCTACGGATGGATTTTACAATTCTTAATTGCGTTCAAAAGAAGTTTTTGAAAATCGGTTGAGTTTTACTCGAGTTATCGCGGTGACAGACAGACGGACGGACGTCATCTAAGGACCATGATCGATGCTCCCCCCCGCTACCGGGTCGAAATTCGACTGTTTACAAACGTTGTGGTAACTTCTTTGTTCGTACGGGTCTAAAAAGATAAGAGTTCAATCTACAACTTCTTCATACAACGAAATTTTTAGCTTGTGTTACACGGTTTGAACGGCCTTCATTGCTTCAACCCTATGCACGCGCATTATATTCGTAGAATGTCTAGATTATACCTAGAGATGTCCTAAATCTGTTGATTTATAAAAAAGAAAAGTCCGTAGCCTTCTAACATTTACACTCGTATGGGAACCGCTCACGATTTATTTAAAAAAGATTTTTCGGTTATCTTCACATCATTCCCAACATCCTTTACTAAAATGCGTTGAACGATTTCAGCCCAAAGAAATGAAATTAGGCAAGAAAAACATTTTAACTTTAACTATAATCAAATGATTTTTCTTTCTTACACAGAAAATTTGAACGGTCATCGTTTCGTCATTTATATAAAAACGGAGTGAAATCATGATAGACTTAATTTTAATCTTTTTTATCGTATGCTCTACACAATATGAATGAATTCGTCAGACAAACTTTCTCAATTTATGATCCGTTTAGCCTAGCCCCCATGACTATACGGAAATGTTAAACGTCTTGTTTAAAAAAACTATGTTTTTTTGTGACTCACCAGCTAATAAATTAATCAAATTGAAAAAGGAAAACAGCTTTGATTAGGAATTCGTTAAAAATCTTCTCCAGCGTGTTTTTTCTCTTTCGTCTTAGACTCACACGTAATAATTTTTTACCCCCTCGCTCATCTCGCTCACCTCAATCGATCTTGAGTGCTTTTTCCATTTTTTAGGCCACTATGAATCAAGGTCAAAGATTAGCATAACCGGTAGCGCAAACATATTTGTGGATTCAATTTTTTTGGAATACCTCGTGATGGAAGAGGTATAGAGAATGGTTTTTTAGTTGTACTCTGAGTTTGAGGAGTATTTTACATAATGAATCTGGAGGCCTCTGAATGTCTAGAAAATAATCCCAAAAATATCAAAATTTTGTAGAAGTGAATAAAGGGAACATGTTTGCTTATGAAACTACTGGTTTGTGAGTTCACTCAAGAGTACCATAGGTAATAAAGTGAGCCCTTAACAGACTCTGTGCATCTCGCCAACCCCAGTCTGAGACATTCTTAAAGAAGTCAACGTCCCCTTCATATGGCCGCATTTATTTATAGCGACATTCGCTGTTGATTATCGTTGGCTCTTTAGTACTTCCTTGTCCGAATTTAGACGATCAATGCCTACTTCACTGACGCAGGTCAATGCTTGCTTTCCATTCGGACAGCGCGGGAGCGCCACCTGTCTTGTTGACACTTATATCTTACTGTGACGTACAGTGAGAACTAACAACAGCTGAACAACTGCAGCCGTTCGGTTTTATAGTCTAACTACTAAATTTTTCAATATTTGTGCCATTTTGAGCCTGCTAGGCCTTCGTGTATTCCCCTCGTCATTTTATACGCCCTTTACCTGCGTGTTTCACTGATGTATTTTCGCGCTTGTCGTACTAAACTGGTGCCGAGCAGTTCGTTTCATGTATCGGTACTACCGAAAGAACAACCGATGTTTGTACAACCCACATTTGGAAGCTTGGGTTGGCTAAGAAACGATGCTATCATGCTACAAGTTGAAGAATCCTATACAGATTTTTGTTCTCGCCCGGATTGAACCTGGGTATTCTTGGTGGAAAGCCGTTAATAATAATAATCTGCCTTACAACCCATGGAGGGTTAGAGGCTAGATCATTATTTACTAGTTTCGCTGTTTGTGGTTCTACTTTTTGAGATCCTTTCATTACCGGAAAGTTTTACTGCGCCAGTGGTAAGCTGTGCGACAAATCCGTCTGCGGCTGAGTTTCGAACCAACGCACTGGCAACTCAATCTTGTAGTAGCAAGCAGACGTGTTAACCACTGCGCTATTGAGTTGTTTGAGCCAGAACGTTACCAGCTAACCAGTTCCCTCACTGATCATTACTGAGTATTAATTTTCAACCGACCGAAAACATGCACTAGCGGGCCTAATCTTTGTTTTCAATAATCGAACGGGTACGGGCGGGGCGGTTTTGGGCTTCATTTTTAAAAATCGAACGGGTACGGGCGGGCACGGGCTGCACTTTAAAAAATGGAACAGACCTGGGCGGGCTCGGGCTTCGCTTTTGCAAATCGACAGGACAAGGGCGGGCTCGGGCAGGCAAAAATCGATGCCCGCAGACCTGTGGGAGCGGCTTCAAATGTCTAAACGTCATAAAATCAAAATTGCCGATGTTGGAAAAACGTTTTCACTGAAGCTTAACTAAGATTTTTTCCATACAGGAACGGAAAAGTGACAACCGACAAGTTTCTGATTTACCATACAAATCAGAAACTTGTCGGTTTTCATTTTTCCGTTCCTGTACTTTTCCGTCAAGTCTGCTGAAGCCATTCCCACTGTACATGCTGTAAAATAGCCCATAGACTGGCAGCATTTAACAAAAAATTTACACAAGTTGAAGTAATGAAATGAAATTCGAAACGTTTAGTAGTGTTGGTCATCATCATCATCAAACTTTATAGACCATTAAGTACCTTTCGGTACCTTAAGACACAACACTAGGAAAATGTACCTCCCCCCCCCATGTCCTCCTACCGGCCACCAAGGAAATGGTTTGCTCGCCCTAACTTCCAAATTCGATTGAATCTATAAACCTTCTCCTTGGTCTACCCTTGGCCTAACTCCCGGGACGATGGATTACGTATTTTCAGCAGAACAAATTAGCGTGAATTGTGTGTGTGTGCAATACATTCACATTTACATACATACATACATATTTTAAACAGAGTCTGTGTCCACCATGGTTACAAGTCTGTCAATCTAGCAAGGTGGTGCAATAACTTTTACCGGGAAGAAGACACCGTTGACGGGACGTCGTTCTTCAACTTAATCCGTTAATGAGGCTCATCTTGTGGTTGATGTTTAAGACTGTCAATATTGAATGAAAATAAAAGTGATTGCTGTGAATAGCGTCGTTTGTAGTATAATTTGCATATTCCGTTATCTTTTCTTATCAAATGCGGAACACGTCGTGCCAGTTTTATAGTTTTATCATGAAATATTGTTAAAAAATCTTATTTCATTGTTCAACCCATCTTAGTGGATATAGGTTGTTGTGTGGAATTATTGCAACAAAATTGTCGTCTATTTGAAAAATGGGTTTCGTCAAAATCGTTGGCTTCTTGTCGTTTATTGTTTTGGTTCACACACTACCAGCAAGTGGGTGACTTTTTTGCTTAAATCAAAATTATGTCTCTAAGTCTCTGTGTTTTTAGATGTACCTCCTCCACCAAGTTCTACCCCCAAATTAACAACCACAACAACATATACAATCGACTACTTCTTGGTAAGAAAAGAACTCCAATATGCTCTACAGGATGTCATCGCTTATAAGGAAGCAACCACCTCCCGATTAGACCCACTTCCTAATCCACCTACTGAATCCGAAAACGAAATTCGTTGGATTTTAGACGGACTTAGGGTCACCGCATTTTATGCATACGACAAATTAATATTTTTGGCCAATTCTCAGCTGTTAACACTTGCATATACAACGCAAACTTTTGCTTGGTACGACCGAGTATTCGTTCATTTTACCAACAAAATCAAAGAATTGTCCACTGGATTTGACGATTCGGTCAAAGCTGAGCTGCTATCGTTACTGAATCAAATTATTAGTCAAACGAATCAACACCATTACAATGTAAAGTTGTTGCTCACACCATAAGAGACCTTGAATAAATAAATAAAATGTCCAATGTGGTAACTTTGTATAAATTGAGTTGAAGAAGCTGAGATGTGCATTGGTCTGTCGCTTTTGACAGGACTTAGAAAAAGAGATCTAAGATGCTGCATTACTACCAATGCACACATAGCACTACTTTGCCAAACCAATAAATCCCAACAAAAACCTCTTAAAGGTAAGGTGTGACGCAGTCCCTATGTCCACTTCCAAAATAAATGATATCGATGGAGGTGACGCTTTCGCTGGTCGAACGCAAAAAAATTAAATGGAAATAACTTTATCTCGTGTTCGTCACAGATGCCAGACCCACCAACGTATAGTTTTTCTGTTCTTTCGGCTTTCAAACTGGAGAAATTTTGTATGAGAAAAAGATTTTTGGGTTAGAAGTCTGAAAGTGTAGAAGAATTATTACTTTGGAGAGTGTGGCATCTGTGACGCATTTTTTGAACACGAGATAAAGTTATTTCCATTTAATTTGTTTTTTGCGTTCGACCAGCGTAAGCGTCACCTCCATCGATATCATTTATTGTGGAAGTGGACATGGGGACTGCGTCACACCTTACAAGAGGCTTTTGTTGGGATATCAATTCTTTTGGAAGTAAGTTTGAAAAAAATTGAAAAAAAGTCTTATTTCAAAAAGAGGTTTTTACAATAGATTTTTCAAAAACAATTTTCAAAAAAAAAAATTTCAAAAAATGTTTTTCAAAAGAATTCTTCCCACATCATCCCTCACCCTTCCCACATCATCCCAAACACTTCCTACTTCATTCTACATATTTTCCACTTCATTCCACACACTTCCCACTTCATTCCACACACTTCCCACATCATCCCACACACCTCCCACATCATCCTACGCATTTTCCACATCTTTACACATCATTTTCGGTCACTTCAAAAAAAAAATTTTTTTCATAGTCGCTCTACGGCAGCGTAGCTCATTTCGGACCTCATTGGCTGACTGCTGGAAACGAACCCCCCAACCGATTTCCACAAGACCGGTACCGTTGGCTTCGATCCCTTTCATTTGATACCCCATTCACCGCGATCTGACCTCTACCGGCCGAGATATAGCCGAAGAAGTGCTCCCGTCGGTGGATTTTCATATATGGGGGTTGTATGGAAACTTTGAAGGCCAATAACTCAGTTCCAAGATTTTTTGGGGGGTAGCTACCGGCTGAATTTTCCATTTGGGACCGAAACTGAAATTCCCTAAAAATTTTAAGGAAATCGCCCGGGCGGTTCTCGAGAAAAAAAGTAGATATTTATATCGTGGACACACAACACAGGAATAAAATTTTGATTATTTTCAAACATATTTTTACCATTTTTATATGGAAATTGGTGATCTTTGATTGGTTTTCAACCGATTTTAATGATATAAAGTTCGTTGGAATCAGGCTAGGAAGTAGTTTTTTTTTTAAATAATTTGGAAGGGGGGGGGGGCAGGGGGGAAAAACTCCATGAGGTTTTTTGGGTTTGTGGAAGTTTTATTGGGGTTTGGGGACTGCGTCACGCTCTCCGCTACCGCTCCGAGCACGATATCTCCAGTCTTGAACAGAAGTAGTTTAGGACACTAAGAAAAACCACATTCCTTCACTTGGCGAACGTGTTCCAATTTCCTTACTGCACCAGACCTCCCGAGGTTTTATTGTCGATGAAATCGACGAGCGGAAATCTTCAATTCACAACGGTATTAAAGACCGCCAACTTATGTAAATTACTTTGATACAACTCACACACATTCACTGTACGTTGGAAATATTTTGTCATTAACATGACGTGACGCTTCAGACGCTAACACATCTATAACAGTTATGTTATAGAGAATATTTAGAAGAATCAACATTTCGGCATCCAGTGCCAATCATCAGTCAAGTCATGCAACCTGATATGTTGATGGGATGGGGAACGTCGAAAAATTGAAATTTCTGTATATTATCTCAGTTAGAGCTAAATCTGGAGTTAATGAATTATAACTGAAATTATAATTTTAACGCATCTGTTGGGAAGTTTCAGAAGCGCAGTCAATTCACGTCTCCAAAGCTAATTCTCACACCAAAGCTTTCGCACTGTATGTGTACACGCCTCTCACCGCTCAGCCTTTTTGTGACAGGCGCCATTTAGTCTTGTGTTATGTGAGTTTTTGATTCTATTTAACTCAATTACACTACAATTAAACTGTGCTAATCACTTGTTTCAATTAATCAATGAACAACAAGTGCACCGATTCACATGAGAAATAGGAAATTCCATCTCGACCCAATTGGAATTTTCTATTTTCCAAACTTGGTGAACAAATAACTATTACTCCTTGTATCAATTTGTATGGTGTGCGAAATTACCCGTCCCGATAATAAAAATTTCAAGAGAATTTCTTCGACGAAAATGCTAGACAACTAAAAATAAATTTCCTTTTCCACCATTAACCTTTAAAAGTTTTATGTCTTCATTTAACTGTTCGAAAACTTGGTGATTTATTTCATACTCATACACCGACTACTTTGCGTAAAAGTTCAACATGAGAGGAAACTTTTTTTTTATGGAATAAAAAGACACGCATCAGGGAAAGACAATATTTTGGTAGAAGTGAAGTGTAGTCGGTCAATTGACTTATTTTCACCAGTTTTCTCTTTTCGTTAAGGAAACACGTAGCACATAGTTAAATGTTGGAAAAATGGCACTAAAATATACATTCGTTTCGTTTATCATCATTTCGAATGTGAAACAAATGAAGAAAAATTGAAATGGTTTGTTACTTTTAAATTTTCGTCGTTTTTTTAGAACAAAAAAGAATTTCCTAATCCACATTATATCCCGCATTGCCATTCATCCACACGAACTACGTGCACTCGAGAATATAACAATATTTCAATAGATCTATAATGTCACACCTGAGACTTGAAAAAGTCGCTCCAATTTGTTTCCCAGTATACCATGTATGTGTGCCACAAATTTCGTTCTTTTTTTCGTGCCTTCCTTTTATTTTCACCTCTATGCTGTAAAATCCCTCTGAAAATATACTGTCGAAAAAGAGTATGAAGCAACTAACTGAAGACTTCGTTTCTACGTGTAGTAAGCGAAATGAGAGGTTTGCTACAAACACTCTGCTCGGTATTCTCGGTCTCAAATAAAATATTTATGCTTTTAAAAAGACATCGTTGACGACAAAAAAAGCACGGAAATAAAAAAGAAACAAATTTAAGTGCAAATGTAAAAAAAATGTGAGGCGAAATAAAAAAAAATTCTTTTAGGTTTTCACCTTTATGCATTTCATTGAACATCCTTTTAAGCATTGGAAATTTGGTGCTTCACAAAACGTTTGTGCACCGGATCCAAAGTCATGTTCATCAAAGTGACATGACCAATGAACCATTTTAAGGCTATTACACATTTCTTGCACTTTTTCGCAATGAATTTAATTTTTCATTAACACTTGAACTTTCCTAAAGAAATAGAAAACTTTTGAAATTTTCTTTGGTTCACTGTTTATGGGAACGTCATGGTCTTCACAAAAACCACAAGCCATCAACTAGCCATCTAAAGTGCGTATTCCATTTTTCACAGATAACTCATTTCATTACATCTAAAACGACGCTGCACATGGCAGTTGGTTCCATTTGGGCAAAACTTCCAGTGTCCTCCAGGCAGAGGTCTACGCAGCTCTCATGGGAGCTCAAGAATCACTGCCGGCGGGGACGCAGGGAAGAGAGATCTTTATCTGTTCCGACAGTAAAGAGATGATTAGGGCGCTCATGTCACCCACCTCGACCTCCAAGTTGATGAAAGAAGGAAAGAATTATCTAAACTACATGGGACTGAGTAATCAGATTACCTTGGTTTGGGTACCTGGACACTCTGGCGTGGAGGGAAACGAAAGGTCAGATGAGCTAGCTAGGGTGGGCTTCGCTACCACAACAAGCGCAGTGGAGCCACGTCTACCAATACGCCAGGCACTATGCAATGATGCATTAAGCAACTGGGTGCGACGGAGACACGCAGAACGCTGGGAAGCGCATGGAGGAGGCGCGCATACGAAGCGATTCTTCCCGAAACCTGATGAAAGATGGGCCAAGGACCTTATCAAAATGGACCGTGATCGTATCAGAAGGGTAGTAGGGGCGACCACTGGGCATTGTGGGCTGAACCGACACCTGAAGAAGATGCGGTTGTCGGAGACCCCAAGCTGTTCTTGCGGATTAGAAGAGGAAACGGGCATACACGTGATATGTGATTGCCCTAAATTCCTCCAGACGCAGGATTCTTGGGAATTTCACTGTGAGACCATCTGAGGCTATCAAATGTGGTGGACCTGTCATTTTGGACCGGTTTTTGGAAGCGACAGGAAGGCTCACATAATGATTTATATGATGAACGAGAAAAGGAACAAAGGATCCCAGGATCTGTGTTTCAAGACCAACAATAGGTCGTCCCAAACTGATAAATCTATTAAATCTAGATTCCCACATTACGTGTTCCCATTTCAGAATGCAGAATTGTACGCCAAATGAGTCTCGTCGTCTGAGCACACGCACTACGATATATCTTCTAGCCTGCGGCACAAACCGCAGGCGCCAAATGACTCTCGCTGTTTGGGCCCGGACATTACGATACCTCTTCTAGCCTCCGACTATGCTTATTCTAAACGAGCCTTTGAATGCGGTGTATCACACACAACCGAGATACGTTTTCTAGGCATTTGTATGAGTAACCATTAATCTGTTTGTTGGACCACATGCTTAACGTGAATTCCGAACCACGCCTATATATTGTAACTACATATAGGATATTATCTGGTGTTCATTATATCTACGCCTTAAGATAGACTCAGATATCTGTACACAAAATTCATAGTGTATAGGTGACGTCATACATGTCGTTCTTCTGTGTACGGTTCGTTGTCGACACCAAACAATACAACTAGCCATTTCATGCTACAAATTGAAGAAAAATCCTATACAGAATTCGTCCTCACCGGGATTGAAGCCGGGTCATCTTGGTGGAAAGTCAGTACGTTACCACTGAGCTAACCCGCCCCCTGTAACAAAGTTTGGTAGTAACCAAACCAAACTTTGGAAAGTATAAAGTTCGTAGCGGGCCAACTATTCTCAATGAGTTCTGACATGTCTTTTATCCCTGCGGAATCCATGTCTTGTAAGACACTTCCTCCAACGGAGACTCCCCCTTGACCTCTCCGCACCAGGCATTTTATTTGCTAAGACATATATTGAAAGATGCGCATTTTTTGTATCCGATCTGATGAACGGAACCATCGACGCACCGAAAATCAGAAGCAAGATCATGCGAAATTTCAGACCCACTTGTGCTGAAGATTTTCTCGAAGTTGACAAACACAAAACTAAATATGGTCTTTATGAGCCTATCAATAACTGTGGTTTCAAAACATACCACGTGAAACGTTTAAGGCGACTATTAGGAAATTGAGAATCACATATAAACTGAAGGGTAAGATCAGAATTTCATAAACTGAACCTCTGGTTCTCAATCTAATCGACAGCTTAGTCAATTGGGTCTCACGACACTTAAATGAAACTCAAATGTAACTCTAAGTCTAGTCGACTTGTGCAAAAATAACTAGTTAAGGCGACTGGTTTCTGCTAATCCCTTTGGTTTCAGGTGGACCATTGCTACACGAGACGTTGGTGCCTCATGGAACGACGCGACGGGCTCTTCAGTTTTCAGTTTCAATTTACTGCTACTCTCTAATTAACTGGACAAGATGCAAAAGATGGCTGTGGACTTCGATGGGTCGACCGGGTCGTTCAGTCCATCTTCTGTTTTGATAAAATTTTTCTTTTTACTATTTTTAAATGTGTTTATTGTAAATGTAATAGCCAGTAAGCGATAGTTGTTGGCCTAAATAAATAAATAAATAAATAAAGACATTCTTTCTCGATATCGAGATTGACATACATCTTTCGAACAACACCATGTTGGAGCGTAATGTAAATTCTTCAAGATTATGATCAACTACTGCGAGTGCCCTTTGTCCGTGAAATGGGGTGGTATGGGCCTTAGAACCGTCACTAAACTTTGTTTTTACAGTTTAATAGGTTCCTATCATTCCGAATTAGTCCTTCAAATCTTCCCAATAGACATTGAACTCTCAGTTAAATTAGCTGAAGAAGCTCTAATTTCATGGCAAATTATCAATTGAAGGCTTAGAAAGTCTGTTGAGTCAACATCAATGTAATTGTGACAACGAAATGAGTAAGGTTATCCACCATCAATGGGCCCAACGGTGGCCTCCGTGCGTGTTTGCACAACCTGTGCAAACAACTATCTTTTAATAAAAAAAAACCATCAAAGTTTAGAGAGCAAGATGACCGAAATAGAAAAAGCCAGAGTAAAAGCAAAAGAGGTACGAGATGTAAGTTCATGGCTAAATGTGACTAGGTACTTTGTTAGATAATCAGTCATTTGAAATTGCAGCTTCTTTACCGTTCTGTCTGTCAACCACACACTGGCGTATGTAGAATACACGTGGATATGGTTGGCCGCCATGGACTAGCATGCAAAAAAAGCTATGGCAGAAAGACTTGGCATGAAACAATCAACGAATTGATCAAACGCGCTCTGTAACAGATCTGAAGGCAAAAAACCTGATGGGTTGACACTGGTTCCATAGAAATTCGGAAAGCCTTTTCCTGTGAGATTTTACTTGCGCCAACACAACATGTCCATCGTACGTAGCATTCACTAGCCGACGAGAAAGGGCAGCAGCAACATGTAGAGAAATTTCGAAAGGGGCTAAATACAGGGAACTAGAGAACAATTTTTACTTTTGTCCAATATCAGTTGAGACGGTGGGTCCTTGGGGTGAAGACGGCAGAAAACTCATAAATGAAATCGGGAAGAAACTAAAATCAACAACGGGCGAGCCGAGGTCTGGTCTAAAGAATCAGTATTGCTAACCAGAGATAGTAAATTGGACCCTGAAAAGAGTGCTGGGTACGACGGATTATCTGCTGCTATTTTAAAATCATGTGCAGAGATAATATCACCTGTGATAACCAGCATAGCTAACCTAGTACTTTCCTCGGGAATTCACCCTGATTGCCTGAAAATTGCTTGCGTGACACCAGTACATAAAGATGACGATAAAACTGACCCATCTAATTACCGCCCGATATCTGTTCTACCTGTGCTGAACAAATTGTTCGAAACTATAATTTACTCTAGGCTCATGAGTTTTCTAAACGAGTGTGACTTCCTTTTCAAGCGACAGTATAGCTTTAGGGAGAGGTCTGGTACACACACGGCAACTTACGAGTTGCTGAATAAACTGCTCGAAGATATCGATAAAGGCATGGTAGCTAGTGCGCTGTTCTTAGACCTTTGTAAGGCATTTGACTGCGTGAATCACGATATCTTGCTGCAGAAGCTAGAGGTAGCGGGAATTAGAGGACTGCCGTTGTCGTTGATAAAGTGTTATCTTAGTAATAGAAAACAATGTGTACTTGTAGGGAATTCTCGGAGTGATTTGAAAAATATCAATATCGGTGTACCCCAGGGAAGCCCTTTGTTATTTCTTGTATACATAAACGACATACACAACCTTCCTCTTAAAGGAATGATATCCCTATTCGCAGACGATACGGGGGTCTTTTGTACCAACCAAACCTACTTGAATAATGTCAGAGATTTAAATCATGACCTGTGTATCATAAATGACTTCCTCGAAATCAATCAACTTACGTTAAACGTCACAAAGACTAAGGTCATGCACTTCCGGTCAAAATGGAGGAAGAGACTTGAAATAGATGAAGTGACTCTGAACGGTAAAGTCATAGAGATTGTAGACACATATAAATACCTGGGACTATGGATAGATGAGCATTTATCGTGGAGACCACATATCTCGAAGCTATGTAAAAAAATTTCATCAATTAGTGGAGTGTTGAATAAACTAAAACGGTTTGTCCCAAAGACTGTTCTAAAAAAAATTTACCTCGCGCTAGCGCATTCGCGCATAAGCTATTTGATTGGGGTGTGGGGTAATGCAAACAAGAAAGATATAAAAGAACTGGAAGTACTACAAAAGAGGTGTCTAAAGCACATGAACAGGCTTCCTCAAAGGCATTCGACTGTTGATCTTTTCCAAAACTACTGTCCTGACATCTTGAGTGTGAAAAGCTTGTTCAAGTATAATGTCTGTTGTTTCGTTCGTAACTGTATCACTGAAAGTGCCCATCATACGGTCACGTTTAAAAAAGTGAATCATCGGCACAATACAAGAAACCGAAAGTTCCTCCAACCAATAAATGTAAAATGTAGATGAAATTTTGAATTAATTACCAAAAAAGGGTTTAAATGTCTGGATAAATACTCAATAAAATTAATAATTGAATTGAATAATTAAATGATTAAAAGATACCTTGAGATGGCGTTCAAAACGTAACCTAATCTAATAAAAAAAAAGAGTAAACAAATGATAAAATTTCTATGTATTGTATAATTAAGGATGCACATTGGAGCTCTATATTATGAAAAATGAAACAATTATTGTGAAGAATGAATAAATAAATAAAAATTTGATGAAATTTATTATATGGGCCATTCCACGAAAACGTCGTTCCAACGCTCAGTTGTTACAAGATGATATTTATGTTAAAGCGTGCATCATAAAGATTGATCCTTTAACCTGAGGTTAGTTACTTTCCTATTAATATCATTTTGTAACTACTGAGAATTTTGTGAGTGGGAACGATGAAGTCCCTGGAATTGCCCATATAGTGAAATAAAATTTGTGACTTGTAGTTGAAAAGATTCAAGGTTTTACAGGTCGGCTTAGCTCGATCATCTTTTCTCCGCTATGTTCTATGCTACTGATTAAGCTACCCTGATTTTAGGACCTTACTTCCTGTAACTAAGTGGCCGTTTTGATTTAAAATGCTACTACAATTATAGTCCTTCTCTTCTTCGTTAATCGTCGATCAAAATATCCTCACCTTCATTGGACAGTTTTTTTTACGAATCTTACCATCACTTGTATCTACCGCTTATTCCCAGACACGTTTCCAACGGAACAATCTAAAAAATTGGTTGGAAAAGTATCTTGAACTGATCATTTAGCCACTTTATCCTCAAAGGAAACAGTTTTTAGAAAAATCCCATCCCTTAAAATGCAGACGAGAAGAGTTACCTAATAAGAAGAAGAGTTCAAATAACTGTAAATATGCATTTATGGAAAGTTTATTTTGCAATGAAGCTACATGCTTCTATAAAAAGAATCACGATATTGAAGCACAGAAACTACCATCGAGCGGCGACTTTTTCATAAAATCGTTTTCCAATCATTTTCCAACGATGTGTACCCATCTTTATATCATCAATTGAAATGTGATCGCTAGTTGCTGTGGTCGGTGGTTCTGTAGAGGTGGTTGAATGGTTTGGTGATGTTTTCGGAATTTGGTGAATGGTTGGTTTCGAGTGGTTTTGTCATTATATTTTGTAACTTGAACTGACTCAATTGCAATTACCATTTTTATATCCGCTGTTGATGTCATTCAAAATTTAATTAATTTTTTATTGATTTTACATTGTCCTTTTTTGTTGTATGAACAAATTTTCCACTGTCGAGACTTTACTTTATTAACTTTTTTCCACGTTTATTGTTCTGCATGTTATACGTTATGTAAACAAAAAACAAAATAAATTTTATTACAAAAACCATTACCTCTCAGTTAGCGTAATGATTGTGTGTTTTGTGCACAATATAACGACAAAAATTACGCGGGAGATTTTCGATGCGTGAGGCTGTTGCCCAAACCATTTATATGTATCAGTAATTATGTGCTAGGTATATCGCTACGGGAAAGCGTTATTGCTACTAGTGGCACCGGATGGCTTCTGTAGAAGGACATAATGACACACGGACAAACACAAGAAGGTCTTCAAAATCGAACGAACATTTGGGGAGGGGGGGTTACCACACTGTCCTTATCAAAATTAACAAAATGAGGTAAACATTTTGCTTAAACCAACGTTAGCCCGTTAACACAGGGAGATGCGGGAAAATAATGAAAAAACAAGATTTCTCCTAAATTTTTAATGCTTTCTTAGTTTGTATTACAAGTTATAAATTTTTGAAAACTTCATTCATGGAGTAGTTGGTATTCGCTTTTATATTTTTTATAAAATTTTTCGAACGATAAGTTTTAAGGAACCCCTAATTTCATTATACTACATGGGGTGAAAAGTCCGCGGCCTAGCAATGAAAGAACTAACTTTTACATATGAAATTAAATTTATTCTTCAACGTAGTCTCCCTGAAGGGAAATGCACTTAGTCCAACGGTCCTGCAACATTTGGATACCTTTGGTATAATAGGATTTCTCCAACCCTGCAAAATAGGCCTCTGTTTCGGATATCACCTCATCATTAGAGTAAAATCTTTTTCCCTGTAGCCATCTTCTTAAGTTTGGGAACAAATAGTAGTCGCTGGGGGCCAGATCTGGAGAGTAAGGTGGGTGGGGGAGTAATTCGTAGCCCAAAGTGTCCAGTTTCACAGTTGCTTGCATGGATGAATACGCTCGTGCATTGTCATGATGGAACAAGACCTTTTTCTTCTGCATATGCGGTCGTTTTCTCTTGATCTCGTTGTCGAGCTGTTCCAATAATGTGACATAGTACTCGCCAGTTATTGTTTTTCCTTTCTCCAAATAGTCGATAAATATTATGCCATGCGCATCCCAAAAAATCGTGGCCATAACCTTGCCTGCAGAACGCTGTGCCTTTGGGCGCTTCGGTCGGCTTTGACCAAATTCTAACCACTCTGCAGACTGTCTATTGGACTCTGGTGTATAGTAATGAATCCACGTTTCATCAATCGTGACAAATCTACGCAAAAACTCCGTTGGATTACGCTCGAACAAAGCTAAATTACGCTCTGAATCGTCAAGACGGTGCTGCTTTTGATCAATTGTTAGAAAACGCGGCACCCATCGCGCAGAAAGCTTTTTCATGTCCAAATACTCGTGTAAAATGTGTCGCACCCGTTCTGTTGATATTTTGAGGATGTCAGCTATTTCACTAACTTTAACTTTCCGATCAGCCAAAACAATACGATAGATTCTTTTGATGACGTCCTGAACGTGGGGCATCATCGGTGCTTGTATTACCTCGTTTAAATTCAGCATGCCACTTCTTGACCGTTGTATACGACGGAGAAGATGTGCCATAACACTTATCCAGCCATTCTTTGCTTTGCACCGTATTTTTCCCATTAAGAAACAATGTTTAATCAACACACGGAATTCATTATTTTCCATTTTTTACGAACAACAAAAACCTGCGTCACTCTATTGACAGTAATTCGAAAACTATGACACCAAATGTCAGGAAATTTTGGCTGTAGACAACTAAAGGGGGGTACTACTGAATGTTAACAAAAATTCTGAAGTAATGACGCCATCTCTATATGAGGCCGCGGACTTTTCACCCTATGTAGTATTTAAAGAGATAACCGTCT
>CM055404.1:45302904-45421242 GCA_029228625.1 Pseudolycoriella hygida | reverse complement strand
GTAATGAATCCACGTTTCATCAATCGTGACAAATCTACGCCAAAACTCCGTTGGATTACGCTCGAACAAAGCTAAATTACGCTCTGAATCGTCAAGACGGTGCTGCTTTTGATCAATTGTTAGAAAACGCGGCACCCATCGCGCAGAAAGCTTTTTCATGTCCAAATACTCATGTAAAATGTGTCGCACCCGTTCTTTTGATATTTTGAGGATGTCAGCTATTTCACTAACTTTAACTTTCCGATCAGCCAAAACAATACGATGGATTCTTTTGATGTTTTCTTCAGTAACTGCTTCCCTTGGACGTCCTGAACGTGGGGCATCATCGGTGCTTGTATTACCTCGTTTAAATTCAGCATGCCACTTCTTGACCGTTGTATACGACGGAGAAGATGTGCCATAACACTTATCCAGCCATTCTTTGCTTTGCACCGTATTTTTTCCCATTAAGAAACAATGTTTAATCAACACACGGAATTCATTATTTTCCATTTTTTACGAACAACAAAAACCTGCGTCACTCTCTTGACAGTAATTCGAAAACTATGACACCAAATGTCAGGAAATTTTGGCTGTAGACAAGTAAAGGGTGGTACTACTGAATGTTAACAAAAATTCTGAAGTAATGACGCCATCTCTATGTGAGGCCGCGGACTTTTCACCCCATGTAGTATCTAGTGCTTTTTTAATGGATGTACAATTTTGACCGTTTCGCAGTTTTATCGATGCAAAAAACATTGAAAACAGAGATAATCTTAAAATCAGATGAATTTTGAGAGCAAATAGTTTTAAAACTATCCGACCGAATCATTACGTTGGCTTTGAATGGATCTTCACTAGAAGCTCGTGATGTTCTAAGGCAGTTTTGAAGATACAAAGGATTACAAAACAGCATAGAATACGTCGCGTTTTTCTGTTTGGTTTTTTCAGGTTTCTCAAATCTGATGATGTTTGATTGATATTAACAAGACCTTTAAAGCCTCTATTTGTTGTCCATGTTCTTAAGTGTGTTAGCCCAGTTAGCGCAATAGATCCAAATTTTATCAATTTTTCTACGTTACGACTATATTTTTCCACAAAACATTCTACATTACGTCGTCGAAATTCGTGATTTGTGGCGCTATTCTGTAGTTATTAGTTCGTGATCCTCACATTTCTTCAATTTTAATGCAGTTAGTTTCGTCTTGACTAGAGCTCTCCTTGAATCGGTTTTTTGTATAACATTTTCGTTGAGTTCCTCATTTTTTTTGTAGCACTTTTGTGCCTTTTTACTAAAGTATTTTTGGTTGACGTCAAATTTTCTCAAAATTTATGCAGTTTGGTAGAACTTAACAAGATCTTTCTAAATAGCCTTTGTATGTTGAGATTTGACCATTTTTCGTTGAAATTTGTGTTGAATTTGGCATTTTTAGCGCTTTTTTGCAAATATTCTTCTTCAATAGTATAAAATTCCTTCAAATTTTTTCCTATTTCCTAGAGTTAGTCAAGATCTTTCCAACGAGGTCCCTCTCAATAAGATTTGGCAACTTTTAGATAAAATTTTTGGAAATTTTAGGTAAAGTTCACCTTTTTCTGTCAAATTTCATCTTACATCCTAGATTTCGTCTAGACGTTTCCAACGAGGTATCACATGTGTGAATCGTTGAAAAATTAGATACTTTTTGGAGGAAGTGAATATAGTAGATTTTAGGAAATTCTGCGGAACCAATCGTCCGAATCACATCAAATTTCACCCTATTTCCTAGTAAAACAAACTTAGAAAACATTAAAAGTTTAGGAAAAATCTTGTTTTTTAATTAATTAATTTAATTTAATTAATTTCCCGCACTTCCCAGTGTTCTTATAGTGTTAACACGATGTTAACGCAGTGTAATTCGCAAGTTCATACCAACTTAAGTTAATTTTAGTTGACTTGACTTAATTGGGTCTTTAAAATTGTACGATTCTTTATCATGGAAGGAGGACGTCGTAAATGTCTATGTTCATTAGTAAATGCCACCTCGTCTATAAACGTTTTATATTCGCTCAGCTATAGTTATACTTTTTGGACCCGTACGAAGGACAAAGGTAATATACGTTTACTACAAACAATTTTGTTGTAACATGGTGTTAATCGAGGCGGGAGTGAGGGGGATGCATTAATTTAATATCGTCTATAGATGTCCGTTTGTCCGTCCCGTCATTTTTTTCTTGACGGCTGCGTCGATCACCCCGAAAGGTACATATGTACCATGATTCATGTTCAAAGATGAGCAAAATCGGTCAAGTGGTTCCGGGGATATGGTAGAAAAAGTGACCAAAAACATGGTTTTTCGAGGGTTGGTGAAACTTTTTCGCAAATATCTGAGAAAGTATTGTTGTGCGGAAATTGTTCATTTTGGTATCAAATGAAAGCAGTTGATCTAAAAAAACTGAGTTTTTTTTGTGGAAATTGGGTTAGTGGTCTGGGCACTGGGCACTGGGACCGATGGAATGGACGAAATTGAGATTCTTGGCCATATACGAAAACAGTTTTTCGTCTATATTTCCTTAACTATGCAATATGGAGATTTACTGTTAACAGCGAAGTTGTAGAGAATAAAATTTTAGAGAATACGTGTTTAAGGGTTTTAGGGAAAAATGTTCCAATCCTGGAATATTATTACTTCTAGAATTGGGCGGGATGACCCATATCTCTAGAACTATGGAAGTTAGAAAGCTTCCAAAGCCGAAGTTGTAGAGAATGAAATTTTCGAGGAAACGTGTTTCAGGGTTTTTAGGAAAAATGGCCTAATCCTGGAATGTGACCACTTTAAGAATTGGGCGGGATGAACCATATCTCTAGAACTATACCACAGAATACGCATCTAATATTTTTGACTTCCGTACCACGTAGACACCAGAAGAACCGAATTCCCGACCCTACCCCGAAAAAAACCAACCTAATGCTGGGGCCATACGTGTTTTTTGTACATAACTCAAATAAATCTTTTCCGATTTTCATAACATTTTTTTTTCAAAGATCTGGGCATGGTCGACAATTTATGGAAGAATTTTTTTTGGATTTGAGTCCTTGGACTTAGCTAGGGCACTAAAAACGAGTTTCTGCTAGCGCTCAACATGTTTTTTGTACATAACTCGATTAAATCTCTTCCGATTTTCAAATTTTTGATAAGAAACCCCTGGGCTCAGTCAGGACCTTAGAACTGAGTTTCTACTAGGACCTAACGTGTTCGCTTACATAAATTGGATAAATCCCAACTGATTTTGTTGATTCTTTTTCTATTTGAGAGGTAATCGAGTACCGAATTATATTCAAAAACAAATTTAGACCCGTTGTCTGCGCTAAGGGCTAAAGTAAGACTCAGGTCTGTCCTAATTGATTTTGCTATGTTCCAGAGCAAATTGAGGGAAACATTTTTGCCTGTGGAAGTATGTGTCCGAGGCATATCCTTATGGCCCTAGGTCGGTCCTATTGTCTGCCCTAGACAAAAAAATGGGTTTTCACTATGTTGTAGAGAAAATGGAGGGAAATATTTTTGTCTAAGTAAGTATTTGTCTGAGGCCTCTCCTGAGGACCCTAGGACGGCCCTAGACAAAAAAATGGGGGTCAATTTTGTACTTTCGGAAGGCCTTTTTTACGCCGTTTCTTCGGATGGCTTTTTCAATATTGCCCTCTCGGCAATTTCCAATACAATTTAATGTAGACGTAATTTTTTCATACATTAGGTAGGCGGTGAAATCGGACGGTAAATAAATTATTTTTTGCTCCGCGAAAAATTTCTATAATTTTTAATAAAAATACAGTTGAACATATCCAAATAGTGAGTTTTTCGATTAGATTGCCCCAATATCTCGTACAAGTAGGGGAAGATGTTGAAAACCACATCCGGTTCGACTTCCCCACGGTGTCATGTTTGGTTGCTAACGCTCCATGAATGAATGCATACGTCTGATGAAAGACTACCTGAACGGTTATGAAGGAAGATATGGCGAGGCGATTGCATGTTTATGTGCCACGATTGTAGGCACATCTCTGCGTAAGTCTCGGGTCATTTGTTCTATGCAACACAGGGCAATATGTGAGTATTTGCGTAACACAACGTGTGATGGAAACAGGTAACTTTTAACACAAATAAGTAGCTAGTCCGATCACTTGGTCGAGCGACGGTGATTGCTGTTAGTATGTAAGATTTCTGCATGTCGAACGGCAGCCCAGCACTGTACTAGTAAGAGTACGAAGCCTATGGAATAGTAAAAGTGCTATTGATGAATCAAGTGACAAATTCCACTATAAGTGTCCAACTAGGGATATTCCAGATTATGCCAGGATTCATAGAATCCTTGCCAAAGATTCTGGTCTTCTCCCGAGCTCTCTTCGTAAGTCAGATGGGAATTTTACTAACTGCGGCGAGTATACTGCGAAGCACCTCCTGGAAGTACACTTCCCTGGTTGCAAAAATGAAAAGAATGGCAGCAGAGTACCGGAACTGACTCCACCTTCGGAGGAAGACTGGGCTCTGGCTACTCGGATCGTGACTGCAAACAGATTGAAATGGGCTGTAGGGAAATTTAAGAACTTCAAATCAGCAGGAAATGATGGAATCTTTCCGGCTCTGTTGAAGGAGAGTGGGGAGAACCACTGTGAAATTTTACGCAGCTCATTGGCGTTGGGCTGCATACCAGAGAAATGGGAGAAATTAAAAGTGACTTTTATACCGAAACCGGGCAAACCCTCACACTGTACGGCCAAAGACTTTAGACCCATCAGCTTGACATCGTTCATAATGAAAACGCTGGAAAGGCTAATAGACGTCTACATCAGAGAGGAACCTCTGATAAAATTCCCCCGACATGCAAACCAGCACGCATACCAAATAGGCAAATCCACTGATTCTGCACTACATTGCCTTGTGTCCAAAATTGAAAAGTCCTTTGAGGTCGGGGAAGTAGCTCTGGGATATTTCATGGACATCGAAGGAGCCTTCGACAACACAGGATTTGAAATAAAAAAACAAGCGCTTGTAGAAAGAGAGGTGGAGCCTATGGTAATCAGGTGGATCGGTAGGATGCTAGAAAACAGAGAAGTCGAGGCTAGCGTTTGTGGCCAAAAGACTAGTCTCTGGGTAGCGAAAGGATGCCCCCAAGGGGGTATACTGTCTCCACTGTTATGGAGTATTGTACTTGATTCTCTCATTAGGAAACTGAATGAGGAGGGTCTCTTCGCCCAAGGCTATTCAGACGACTTGACAATCTTGATAAGAGGCAAGTTTGAGAGTACGCTAGGTGATCGAATGAGGACCTCCATGAGGATGGTTGAAAATTGGTGCCAAAAGAACGGCCTTAGGGTTAACCCTAAGAAAACGGAAATCGTGTTATTTAGTAAAAGAAACACGGGCTCTAATCTTGTGGGAAAGTTGAGGCTGTTTGGTAAGGTTGTTGAGCTTAGCTCCCAGGTGAAATATCTAGGAGTCACACTTGACAACAGGCTAAATTGGATAGAAAATGTCAAAGACAAAGTGCAAAAAGCAATAACAGCGTTTTGAATCTGCAGGAAATCCTTCGGGAGGAACTGGGGATTACCGTCTAAAGCTATTTTATGGCTTTACGAGGCAGTGATCAGGCCAATGCTGTGCCACGGATGCGTGGTATGGTGGACTAGGCTGGAAAAAGAAAATGCTAAGAAAACCTTAGCAGAAATACAGAGGCTCGTATGCATCTGTATTACGGGAGCAATGAAAACGACCGCCACTCCAGCAATGGAGGCCCTCTTGTCCATTCGGCCTGTCGATCTGGCAATAAACGCGAGAGCTTTTGCCACAGCAGACAGGCTGGTATTAAATGGACTGTGGGCTTCAAATTTCAGGACAGGGCATGGTAGAATAATCGATTTAGTGTCTAATCCGATTTTTAGCATGCCCAGGGACTGGATGAAACCGGAATCAAACTTCGTGATGCGATTCGAAGCTTTGTTCCCGGAAAGGCACGACTGGCTAGATAATTGGCCATCAAACCTGCCCGGTGACAAGCTGACAAGGTATACAGACGGCTCCAAAAACGAGGAAAGTTCAGGAGCTGGAGCTCGAGCGTCCTTCAGGCGGAAACTTTCGCGGCACTCCAAGGGGTCAGAGAAGTACTACCTGAAGGTACCTAAGGGAAAGAAATGTTCATTTGCTTAGATAGCGAATCGATGATTAAAGCTTTAATATCACCTCAAAGCTAGTAAAAGAGTGCAAAGACTATCTAAATCAAATGAGTCTGAGAAATCGGATTACTTTGGTCTGGGTACCATGGCACTCCGGGGTGGAGGGTAATGAGAAAGCGAATGATATGGCGAGAATTGGCTCTTCAACTGTAGCATGTGGACCTGAGCCACAGATTCCGATACCCCAATCGCTTTGCGTGAGGGCTATAAAGGACTGGACCAAAGCGGAACATGCGAACCGTTGGAGAGCTTATACCGGAGGAGAGCACACAAAGTGCTTCCTACCGGGACCAAATGAAAAGTGGTCCAAGTGCGTGCGATAACTGTGGCCTGAATAAGCACCTTAGAAAAATGGGACTTGCTAATACGTCCCTATGCACCTGCGGACTGGAAGATGAAACAGGCATTCATATAATATGCAGTTGCCCAAGATTCTCTCAGCTAAGGCGCAGGTTTTTCGGCAATTTTAATGTGGAACCATCTGAAATTTTGAAACTGGGACCTGCCTTATTGGACAGGTTTCTACTCAAGACAGGAAGGCTCACATGATTTAAATGATGAACGGGAAGGAAACAAAGGATCAGCAGATCTGTGTTTCAAGATCAGTAATGATCGTCCTAAACTGATAAATCTATAAATCTAACTAGGGATTGCAAACCGGGTGATTTTTCTACGAAAAAAACCCGATCAACAGGTTATACGCATACAGACGTTAACTGGCTTGGAATGATGAAGCTAGGTAAGGCCAACATTGGTAATTGCAAGAACTATATTGAAATTAATACTCCAAACAATATTTAGTAGTTAGTCCGACTGATGGAAATATAGGAAACTATGAGCAAACTGGTTTCGAGACATAACGGCCTTGAAGAGCCCAGTATTCAGTACTTGCGCCACACACGGTTAATCCTGGGAAACGTAGCGCTAATACTGGTTCTAGGGATATCCCACGCTTGGAATGCGCAGTCTGAGTCTGACGTAATTTCATACATTTAAGAGTTAAGGCAATGTTTACTTAAATACGTTCGAGTCTTTTCGTAACATCAACTCTGTTTGCCAAATCTATTCAGATACGTACGGGTCCCTTGCATATGTTTTTTCAACAATACAGTATTTGAGTAACAATGTTCTTAGACTTATTAAAAAAATGTTGCAACTTTGTTGTTAGAGTGTGATATTTTACAATTCAACAAACTTCTTTATTTTGAATCTAAGAATTGTGTTAAGTTGAAAGCACTATCGAGCACATTGATCCGACTTTAGTTTAAACAAAATCAAACAACAATCTGAAATCTACTACCAACTGGTCGTGGCTACAATGACATGTACCTAAAGGTTTTCCCTCTTTTCCATTACAAAATAAACCCATCGCCGGAAAAAATGAAAAATCGATATCATTTTCCACACAAAATCTTTTATGTATAGATTATATAAGCGCGTGAACCGAAAAAGTAAAATGTATAATTCACAGACGCACTCATACAACTGCACTCATGATTCGCACGCACGATAAGAAGAAAAATTAGTTATTTATATTACAGGAGACTGTAACAAGTGATGTTAACGCTGAGAAATATCATTGGAAGAATTTTTGTTGGAAGAAAACATTTTTCAAAACGTAACTAGTGGGAAAAGTTTGAAAAGCCAAATTACGTGTGAGACGAAGCCGATGTCAATCGCTGCATGAAAGTAATCTTTGAGTCTTTTCCTCATTTTTGTCCCTCCCACATGCATGTAATTTGTTCATAGATCAGGACTTTTCTTCATTTCGAAGTTGTTTAGCAGAAGGTAGGTACGGACAGTAATGACTTTTAGCACTTCTTTCCATAAAGTAAACTCACCATTTTAAGACCGACGTTACATAAATAAATTCGAACACACAATGGGACATGCGAATGAAAGAAAAACGCACGAAAATTTATATTATCCCGAAAAGGGTGAATATTTTCATGACTCCTATGTGGAATATTATATAGAGTTTTTTTTTGTGTGTCGCACTTTCCTTACAGTAATATTTTATTTTCTCGATGCTTGCAAAATACATGTCCGCTACTGGGATATAAGGCAGTATGTAATTCCACATATGAGAGAGCATGATGTGTATTTTCACAATTCACATGTTAGTCCATTCATAAGGCATGTGGAAAAGTTTGATTTACACAAGCGTTCTGTTTTTTTCTTAGGGCTTTTCAGTGAGCCTCGGTTATATTTTATTATTATCATGAGTGAACTTGGTCGTCGTTGTTCATGTTGTAGTTGGACTTTCTCTAATTAAACTGTGGGTGAGTTTTATTGTTTATTTATGTTAAAACGCTCATTTTCGTTTATAGCCAGAAGTAATAGAGATATTGAATGTTTTTTTTTTTTCGTGCTTTTATGTTTTTGCTGCTTTTATTACGAAAATTATTTGCATATTGTCAGACCGACTGCACTGAATAATAAATCAGAACGGTTATTTGGTGCTTAAAATAAATACTACATGTTATGCTGCCATTAACATTGAATTAAGGTAAATTATCCTTTGATTAAATGATGCATGATAGACAACAACGTTTTGTAAATATAGTTTAGGCTTGTCGTAATGAGTAGGTGTTCAACTTATGAAATTTTGCTTTTTTTTTAGTGGAAATTCATATTGAACACGATACACTAGGCTAGGGGAAAGAAATAACGAAATTTTTGATATTAGAGTGCGTTTGCTTGGTCGTACCGTTATTCTGGCAAATGACCTAAATGTCCCCATTGCTGCCGCACTGCCATACTCAATCTCTGTAGAATGGAAGCTCTCGACCGTGGTTCATTGGACTTGTGTGCAATCATTTTTGTTAGTTCATTGAAGAATAGCTTCGCTTCAGTGCCCCATGGGCCCATTGTCTCCACCGCGAATGGCACAAAGATGTAGCTGTTATTGATGAGGGATGAGTACTTCGTCGTTTTTCTTTCTGCCTTGTCTTCCGCTACACCACCGGTCCGTTTATCAGTAAATGTTAGGTTCCTTGGTGCGTACGTGTCGGTGCACGTTGCGTCCCATATTAATGAAGTTCGTTTCGACCATGGTTTCAAAGTCATGCCATCGATTCTCTTCCCGTCGTTCCGCGACAAACAAATGACGTCCGGTTATTTCGACAATTTTCCGACCCTACCCCTTGATCCGAATTCGTCCGGTTTTACAGTACCCCCACTCGCCCACCCCCAATTAATGACATCTGATTTCATTCCCCCCCCCCCCTCCTCCAATGCAAAATTTTTTTATTGTAGAATGAATACTTTTGCCATTTTTATGTAGAGTAAGGGTGCCTAATGTGGAACACCAAAAAGAGAAGGCAAATAACAGAGTTGAAATGTCTCGAAATCTAGGATCAAGTTATTCGGGAGAGATTAGTGAACTATTGTGCAGCTTCTTGGAGAATTAGGGACTTCTAAAATTGATAGATTAGAAATTTTTCAACATTTTCGAAAGTAAATGAATTTTAAGTGTTTTAAAAAAGTGTCCCTAATATGGAACACCAGGGTTCCTAATGTGGAACGCTTCAAAACACGAAGAAATTTTTCGCAAATTTTTTTTCTTTCAAAAGAAATTGACAATCGATTGTTAAGAGTACCAACAGATAATAAATTTCGTCTTTCGGACCCTTAAGCGATGTTTAGATGTAATGCAAATATGGAACATGCAACTAATGTGGAACAGTACTAGTTATTAAATATACTGTTTGGGTGGGTGTTGCACATTAGGAACACAGAAAAGATTTTCTTGTCTCGTCTCTTTCTTCTATATTTTTCAATTTTAAAAGAAGGTAACAAAGCACCCTTTTAGTAAAATGTCTAATTAGTACTTCAAAACATAAGACGTATATTTTTCTTAACTTCTCTCGATGTTATCCAAATTTTTCTTCAGGAATTTTTTTATCAGAATGGTGTCAAAATGTGTATTCTTTATCTCTTTTGTGTACACCTACACAGATTTCTGTCAGCGTTGACGTAAATCAAAAATGAGTCTAACGTGCGCATTTTTTTCAAATTAGACATTATCCACGATCAAAAATTTATGAGATATGGTGGTGTTCCACACTAGGCACCCTTACTCTACATTTTTCTTCTATAACAAACTGTCAAAGAAACTACAGGACAAGTCTGCGTTTCTCTCTCGACAAACAACCTCGGGCATGCTCCAAGTTATAAGTTATAAATTCTTGACAGTTTGACAAAACCACAAATTCTCAACCGGACGTCACGTTTCTCATAACCCCCCTCCCCCCACCGTCGGAATTCGTCTGGTTTCCCTTTACCCCCTCCCTCCCCCCCCCCTAACGACCGGACGTCATTTATGAATGGCCCCTAAGGCGGGTACGTCAGCAGCCAGTAATACTCTCTTTATGACCAGCGCTCATTCGACACTTGAGACCGTGTCTTCCTTTTTTGTCGACCATCGCACCACATGCACATAAGTGAGGTACAAATGTCCACTCCTAGCGGTAGACCTACGATCACTCGGAAGGCGTTCTCATTAAGCAATATTCCTAATGCCTGTGATGGCAGCACATGTAGCCATCCCCCTGACTCTGGTTGCTGAATAGCCAGGAATCTTGCCCGTTCCTCCTGACCTGGACTTGAAGATTTTCAAAAGGCCGTAATAACTCCGGTTGCCCAGAGATACTCGTGTCGATCGCTAGGCTTTGCTCCTTCCATATTTCGTCCAAGTATGTCCAGGTTATCTGCGAAACCTAGCAACTGACTGGACTTGGTGAAAATGGTGCCGCTGGAATCTATGTCCATGGTGCGCACAGCTGCTTCAAGGGTCAGGTTAAAAAGCAGCGTCGCCAGAGGATCTCCATGACGAAGGCCTTCGTCTACGTCGAAAATCTTTGATAGTTAGTGGTAAGGTCGTGCATTTCCATACATAGCGCGTTGTGTAAAAGAAAAAAATTTCAAAATTCGAATTTCATTGAATAAATAGCGTAGAGGCACTAAATGGTGATGTCTCACAAATTGATGGCGTACTTTGTTACAATTTTTCTGAAAATCTACTAATCATCAAGCAATTATAGTTGTTTCATGCACTAGTTTGATCCTTCCACTAGTGCATGAAACTACTGGATCTTGAATTCGAAGTACGCAGTCTTCAAAAAGTTGCAAAAAGTGGAAGAGTGTTATTTCGGCCGGTAAGCCGGGTCTCAAAAAGTGATGTTAGGAAATGTTAGAGCCAACAGCAAGTGCTTCATGGTAAAATAATTGTCAATTTTACACCAGGCTGCGTACTTTGTCATAATTCAAGAGAATGCTCATGGACACATCGGTTGGTTTGCTGTCTACACTGGGCTATTGTGTGACAGCAGTCATAGACACTCTTTTTCCATGTCATCTAGAAGATAGAAGACAATAAAATGCAATTCACCAAAATAGCCGAACTTGCCCTAAAAGACAATGTCAAGGTCAATGGTTAACAGTGATATATAGTAAACATTGCACTTTCATGATTTACATGATTTTTTCCGATTTTTCGCATTGAGCACCCATCAAATCGCTTCGGATCTCATCCGACGCACATAAACATTTTCTCAGGTTGCCATGTAGCATCGATTTCCGAGGTGAGCTCCAAACTTTTCGACAACTTAATTTTCCCATACGAATTTGGACTCCTCTAATCAACTATGGGAGCGGTCAAGCACTCAAGTATGGGAATAACATTCATTATGCCTGTTACAGCCTCAGGAGTCAAAGAAAAAGTTGTCCGAAGGTATTGGATCTGATCAGATGATGTTGCTGATCAGTTCTTATGAATATGTGCGAAAAACATTTCATTTTAAAAGGCTGTGGTCTGATATAATACAAAACAATCGATTTGCGATTTTTTTCCAGTATAATTTTCTGAGATGAATTTATTGATGAAGAATATTGTCTTCAGGGTGTTTATACGACATCATCATCGAGTATCATATCATAATAAAATCGAGACACGATTAGTATAACCAGTTTGTATAGAGTGTTTAACTTGAGGGGGAAATATCACAAATGTATTTTTGCAAGCTCTGTCACAAATTCTAATGAAAAACAAACAACAAGATTTTATACATGCCGATGGAACGAAATTGCATTGTCAACAAATCGGAAATTTCTCTCAAGTGACACATAATGTTAATCCATTTGTGTTAACACCATAATTCTTCACACGAAAAGGTACTCGAAGATTCTTCTGTGTTTCCTTTTTCAGTTTAATTTCGCCGCCGAAATTGGAACCAGTAATCGTTTGACTATCTTTGCGCTCTGTAAAAAGCAAGTAGCGCAAAATGTGTATTTTCGCTCTCATGTGTCATTTTTTATCCCTCTCTGATACCTGACAATTTCCCTGCAGAAAAAAACACAAAAAACCTCTGACAGAGGAGGTGTGACGCTTACAAAAGTTCTGAAATCATAAAAGTGTGACGCATTAAGCGGTTGAGGTAAAACGATTTTCTTCCAGTTACAAAAGTTCTGAACTTAGAGGAAGGTGACGCATTTAGCTTCGATACGCAAAATAAGTAAAGTGAAGTTACGTTGTGTTTTTAAAAAATTGCGTCACAAATGCTAGAACTTTTGTAAACAGACATAAAGACTTGCGTCACACCTCCTCTAAAAAAGGATTTTGTGCGGATATCAGTACGTTTGTAAGTTTATCTCTCGTCAAAAACCTGATGGAAGTTGAAACGTTCTGAAGAAATCCGCAATAATCCCATAAACCTAGTAAGTACCAGTGCATCATCCCATTCACGTCGAGAATAACCGACATTTTTCGGTGATCGACGTGATCGAAATTGAAAAGTACTATAAAAGCCCTCCCAATTCTAGAAGTGACTGCATGCTGGATTTGGTTATTTTTCCAAAAAATAATGCCTTCAGAAGCATATTTCCAACTCTCATAGTTCTAGAGAAATGTGGCATCCTTCCGAATTCTATAAGTGGCCATATCCCAAGGAGATGTTTCCCCGAAATCCAGAGACACGTGTTCGCTAAAATTAAAATGTCTACAACTACGCCTTCCAAGTTTCTAACTGTCATCTTACTTTTACTTTTCCGGCGCTACAGCCACATGTGGGCCTTGGCCTGATTGAGAATCTGGTTCTAAACGTCTCCTATCCTTTGCTACGTTTTGCCAACTTCTTGTTCCCAGCGTCCGAAGATCTGATTCGACGCCATCTCCCACTCGACCCACTCTCCTTCGCTCTTCTGGATCGATTTGGAATATCATTGAGGGGGCTCTGTTTCTATCCATACTTACTACAAATGCCCCGCCCACCTCAATCGTTGGACTTTCACCACTGCCACTATATCAGGTTCGCCAAAATCACGTTTTATTTCAAAATTGTATCGTTGCCGCCACCTTTCCCCCTTCGCGCATCGCTCCAAAGATTGAACGTAGTACTTTACAAATTGAAGCAAATTAATTTTACGCTCGAATCCAAGCAGTAGCTGTTCGTCACTCTTCTTCATCGCCCAAGACACGCTTCCGTAGATTAGAACTGGGCGAATGAGCGTTTTGTAAACATGGCGTAAACATTCGTTTTTTTCGATATCAATTTTGAGCGTAAATGTTTTATTAGGCCGTAATAGCATCTGCTTGCCGCCATAATACGTCTTTGTATTTCTGGTGTATTATCGCCATCTGGACGTATCAGTGCTCCAAGATAGATGAATTCATCAACTACCTCTAAGTTGTACTCTCCAATGCTTATCCACACATAGTATGTATATGAAGACCGAGCCAAATTCGGTAGCCAGTCAACAAGGAGGCGTGACATCCTATCCTTTCCGCTTGGGTTCTCAAATTTGTGAAAGGGTCTACTAGACATGTCATTCTGCACCTTAACACGACATTTGGTGCCATATCCAATGACGCTTTCACGAGTCGAATCAATTTTGTTTCAAGGCCCAGCTCTTTCATCGTAACATACAACTATTTACGCTTGGTCCGATCGTATGCTTGTTGGAAGTCGATGAAAAGATGACGTCTGGACTTGAAACTCTCTGCCCTTTTGAAATCAGACGAAGAATGAAAATTTGGTATTCTAACTCTCATAGTTATGCCATATTTCCCCACATATCGTTTTTGACATTTGTGAGGTTTTGTAAAGTTTCATGATAAGGTAATCCCGTATCTATAGAACTATGTTAGTTAGAAAGTTGTTCAGAAAGACGAAGTTGTATAGGGGCAATTCCATGCAATGAATTTTGTATATGACCTGGGAACCATGTCGGTCTCCTGAAGCGTACAAAGGTGTGAGAGTTGTGATGTATGAAACATTTTTCAGTAAAAACCTTATCTATAAGTCTTTCATACAAAAAAAAAAAATGCCAGACGAACGATTTAACCGGAAAGCGTGGTTCCCAGGTCATCCACTTTTTTATTTTCCACTTTTGAGTGGAATGGCCCATAGAATAAAATGTTAGCGAACACGTGTTTCAGGGTTTTGGCGAAATATGGCCCAATCCTAGGATATGGCTACTTCTAGAATCGGGAGGGGTGACTCATATCTCTAGAACTACGAGAGTGAGAAAGTTGGTCTCAAGGGCGAAGTTGTAGAGAATTAAATTTGATGTTAATATGCGGATGGCCCCTTATTTGCAAAAAAAATCCAAAAAAAAAGTCCTTGTGTTAAACAGTTAACAGGATGGGCTACAGTTACCGAGCATAGTTCAACATTATCACATCCATATTCGGCTGAGCACAGCACAGGCCACCATATTTGAGGGAAAACTTCTTTAAATTTGATCAAGGTTTTTATAGGCAATTTCAAAAGAATTTTAGGAAATCAGTAGGTTCTGGGCTTGATCCAAGTTGACGCGAATGTTGGAGGTCAAATGACGTGGAAAATGTGACTAATGGGGTGGCTTCAGCTATTCGTGAATTGCTGCATGCAGTTTATGTTTATTTTTTATGTTTAATCTTTCTTATATTAGAATCTTACATGAATGTAAGACAGCAACGTAAAGGGCACAAATTACTCTTTAAATCTATTTCTCATTGTGGTCAGATCTGTCGGACTGATTTGGCTTCACTTTGCCCCCATTTAAAGTTGTTTCATTGACTTCGTATTTCATTTCATTTTCTGATAATTGAAAAGTAATTATTTTTATGCAGACATACTAAAGAATATTACAGAAACCATTCATTCACTTTAATTGGCTGAATTGTCCAACATAACAAGCTTTGCAACTCCATAAAAATCGTAATTTAATTAAGATTTTCATTCTGTTTTTCTCCGAAAAAAAAACCTTCGATCGAAATATGTTTCCATTGCAAACAAAAATTTTTTTATTCCTACCTTTATTTTACATTTTACAATCTCCTCCCTCAACCAAAGTAAATATAATTTTGTGGGATTCTAAATTCAGATATACTAGAATGGTTATCGATTTTCATTTAATTGGAAACAACAACGAGCTCAGTATAAAAAATAAATTATACGAAAAAGTGCTATCGGAATTTTATTTTATTTTTCATCGGATATTCGTGGTTATTAGGAACTATATACTTGAAATTTCTACTTGGAACGCTTTGAATTCTTTTAAAATGTGGCATTAAAATATTTGAATGAAGATAATAATATTTGCAAGAGTGGAAAGGGTGACTTATTACTTATTCATTTTACGAATTTTGAAAAAAATCGGTGAGAACAATATTAGTTTCACATTTTCATTGTTTCTCCCTTGGGCTGTGCTAAAAAATCGAACATAAAAATTATTTAGACAAGTGAAAACTGCGTCCTACGCTACGCATGATCACCAACGCCGACTGTTACGTGACAAATAAAGATTTACAAATGCAATGGTTAATGTAATTCGAGAAAGCGTCTTCGAGAAGAAACCCACTAATTACTTACAAATGGAGTAAGGAAGCTCAACCAGACATAATGATCACTGGATCGCCACTAGAGTCAATTCCTTTAACTACAACACATGGAAAAAGCAATTAGTTTCAATCAACACTATCTATCTAATAAAGAAAAAGAAGTTAAGACTGCGCACCTCATAACAATGGTGTTTAACAAAAACATTTCAAATAAAAATAATTTGTCAGCTGTCTTCTGCCCCACGTACTTAAAAAACGAACAAATCAATAAATGTTGAACGATGATCACAACCTGAAGTAAACAATCATCTTACAGCCGCACGGTTTTAACTTTGGATATTTCTTTTGTTCAAAACGTGCGGGTGTAATCAGTGTTTTGCTACAACTCGAAGAAAATTCAAACAGTTTGTAGCTTAACAGAGAACCGTTCCCCCCCCCCCCCCACTCATCTGATCGATAGCAAAGTGATCGAAGAAAAGAGGATGCGAGATCAAAAACTGAAACCTGTTTTTAGTGACATAGTTTCTCTGTATTTCAAAAAACATAACTAAAAATACGTACGCATCAGAATAGATATGGCAAACAGAATAGATGCTGCAAAAAGACTCAAACGTATCTAACTATGGAAATGAGCAAACATCCTATTTTATAACTATGAGAATTTCAAAGATCCATAGAAATTACCCAAGTTACCCATTGCCTTAATAATCAAATTTCAAACTGCCGTAATTTTATAGATATATGACGTACCTCCCAATTCTAGAAGCTGCTTTATCCCGGGATTTGATATTTTTCCCTAAAACCGTGAAACACGTGTCCTCTGAAATTTTATTCTCTGCAACTTTGTCTTTGGAAGCAACTTTCTAACTGCTATAGTTTTAGAGATATGTGTCATCCCGCCCAATTCTAGAAGTGGTCATATTCCAGGATTAGACGATTTTTCCATAAAACCCTGAAACACGTGTTCCTTAAAATTTTATTCTCCGTTTGGAAGTAAATCTCGATATTGCGTAGTAGAGCAAATATAGACGAAAACTCATCTGCTTTCGTATATGAACAAAAAACTCAATTTCGTCCCTTCCATTGGTCCCAGTGCCCACACTGCTGACACAATTGCCATAAAAATATTTTCCCAGTTCTTCGAGATCAAAAGCTTTCATTTGACACCAAAATGAACAATTTCCGTGCTATACTTGCTCAGATATTTGCGGAAAAGTTTCACAGACCCTCGAAAAACCATGTTTTTGGTCACTTTTTCGACCATATCGCCGGAACCAATTGACCGATTTCGCTCATCTTTGCACTAGAATCATTGGACATATGTATCTTTGAGAGAAAAAAAGTTTAGGGTGATTGGTGCAGCCGTTTAGAAAAAAATGACGGGACGGACGTCTCTGGACGACATTAAATGCATCACCCCCACCCCCGTCTCGATCCACCCCACCCACTTTGTAGTTTGTACGGGTCCAGCAAATTCCCATCCGGTATAGCTAAACCTCGTGAGCAGTGTAATCTGTAACATATCCTACGCACAGAAATGCAGAAATGGTATATTTCAACATACCCCAATAAATACACACGAGATATGTAAGTACGCGCGGGCGAAGCCCAAGCGAAAAGTACACATCGAGTGTGTATTGGGGTATTTTGAAAGAAATTTTTCTGTAATAGTGAGGGTGTGTTGGCGGACATACCGCGAAAAGCAACTTTTCGTTCCAAGTAATAGGAAAATATTTTCCGTCACAACCAATACACTCTCACGTATACAGAAAAATTATTTGTTATTCAAGGAGAGAAAATATGAATTTCTTATTTTTCCCGAAGGGTGACATAACGTTTTTCACTTCTGTTGCATAACATTTTATATACGACTAATGGAAAGTACTTTATTAGACATCAGATGTGTATTGTGACACTCGGCTGCGGCCATACTTTTCACACGGTTATAACGGAAACAACTATTTCTCCACTCAAATGTAGTGATAAAAACAAACCAAAAACAACAAGAAAAAGTTCTATGTTCGAATAGGTGGAAGCAATTTGACATTTCTTTGTCATTGTGTATTTCTGACAGTTTAAAAATTGTGCAAAAGAATCTTTTATGCGCAGACGGACAAAAAACGTCAGATTTCCTCACAGAATTTAGCCCATAAGATCACTCATTTAGGCTCTATTTTGACACCTACTATTACCCAACTGTCAATTATTTCTCTACTTTATTTCACAGCTGTCATTTATTTCGCTGCTTTATTTCTAACGAAAAGACTCCTTGCACGTTGTGCAAATAGTCTCTTCTATATATTGTTGGCAAATAGCCGAAGGTATATAGAAGAGACTATTTGCACAATGTGCAAATAGCCAACAATATATAGAAGAGACTATTTGCACATGGAAAGACGTAACATTCAACCAAAACTCTTACACAAAGAAGAAAGTTTTCAATATAATTTTTCATCAATTTTATGATATGTATATGTATTTGTACATGTATATATGGTGGCTAACGAAAGTAGGGAACTTTTCCTTTTACGAAATGTCACGAAAACTAGGTGGCTAACCAAGCTGGAAAACTTTTGCTTTTACGAAATGTTACGAAAACTAGGGGGCTAACGAAGCTAGGGAACTTTTCCTTTTACGAAATTTCACAAATCTAGGTGGCTAATGATGCTAGGTAACTTTTCCTTTTACGAAATGTCACGAAAACTTGGTGGCCTACGAAACTAGGAAATTTGCGCTTCAACGAAACGTCACGAAAAGCCAGTTGGCTAACGAAGCTAGGGAACTTTTACTTTTAAAAAATACCACAAAAACTAGGTGGCTAACAAAGTTGGGAAACTTTTCCTTTTACGAAATGTCACAAAAACTAGGTGGCTTACGAAACTAGGGAATTTGCGCTTTAATGAAACACCACGAAAAGCTAGTTGGCTAACGAACCTCGAGAACTTTTCCTTTTACAAAATATCACAAAAACTAGGTGGCTGACGAAGTTGGAAAACTTTTCCTTTTACGAAATGTCACAAAAACTAGTTGACTAACAAACTATGAAATTTCGTAAAAGGAAAGGTTCCCTAGTTTTGTTAGCCTCCTTCAGTTAGAAGTACTTACCGATAAGTTCACGCTCTTCATTCATTGCAAAGTGTTATATTGAACACTCAACAAATCCTTATAGAGAAACATTAACAAACGACTCTTCAATATGGAGAGTATTTCCTTTTAGAAAATGTCACAAGAACGAGATGGCGAACAAAAACTAGGTAGGTAACGAAGCTAAGGAAGTTTTCCTTTTACAAAACGTCACAAAAAGTTTTTGGGTAACGAAACTAGAATTAGTACGAATGATGGGAACATTGTGCACAATGTGCAAATAGCCAACATTGTGCAAATAGTCTCTTTCTATTTCTAATCTGTCCATTATTTTCCTACGTTATTTCTTATCTGCCAATTATTTCCCTACTTTATTTCTACGTATAGAAAAGTATACACAGCACGGAGTTGAAACGGCTGGTTTAGACTACGGTGGTGAGCAAGTCAGATGGCGGGTCTAAATCAGCCGTTTCAGCTCCTTGTTATGTAATATACTTTTTTTGAAAAGTCGCGTTCCTATGACTATAATTGAGTAGTAGGGTGGTCCAAAAAAATGTAAGGAATGGGGTCCCAGCGCTTAAACGATTCTAAATGTGTCCCTGACAAAAATTGTCTATGGAGCCGACTTGATCTGAAGTGATTTAGGTGGTGCTCAAGAGCAAAATAGCAAAAAAATCGCGAAAATCAGAAGAAATGCTGCAGCTCCACTCTGCACTAAATTATCGTGGACTAATTTTTTTCTGAAAGCCACATGTGTAACGTGTCCAACGGCACTTTACATGACATATTTGAGATAAAAATTGAATATTTTGTGGCCATTTTAGTGAGGTACGTCTAAAAATTCTTACGCGTACAGACGTACCTCACTAAAATGGCCACAAAACATTCAATTTTTATCTCAAATATGTCATGCAAAGTGCCGTTGGACACATTACACATGTCGCTTTCAGAAAAAATTAATTCACGATAATTTAGTGCAGAGTGTGCAGAGTGGAGCTGCAGCATTTCTTCTAATTTTCGCGATTTTTTTACTATTTTGCTCTTGAGCACCACCTAAATCACTTCAGATCAAGTCGGCTCCATAGACACTTTTTGTCAGGGACACATTTAGAATCGTTTAAGCGCTGGGCCCCATACATTACCTTTTTTTTGGATCACCCTATTGAGTAGCGACTTATTTGCTTATTGCCTGCTACACCTCATGCCCCTCATGAAAAAAATTATTTATTTTCCCTCCAAAGGTAATTTAGTCCAGGTTAGTGAACAGTTCGCTACTTTCGCCATGTTACATGCTTCAGGTAATAGATTACCTTTGGTTGTAGGAGAGCCGATCAATTTTTATATGATTAAGCTACGGGCACGCACCGAATAGCAATTAATGCTACTTTTATCTAAATAACCAATTTCGATTAGCGCCTAGGTTCGTGCGTAATCGCCCAATGGGATCATGTATTCATGTAATGACATTTTTATCAGCCTTGATAGCAGTGACTTACCTCATGTTTTGATACTCAAGTTACCGTGAGAATAAAAACACTCTGTTCTCACAAAATTACTTAATTATCGCTTACACTTCTGCTTGACGAGTCCACGATATGGCGAAAACCAATCTACTGTTATCTATAGCAGTTTCTGTTACATTATTATTCAGTCGTAAGATTTGTCTTTTGCTTGTCTAATGAAAAATTGCTGTAACTATCAACCATTTAGCGTGCCTATCCGATCCTTGGGATCTTGTATCAGAAATTCTTGGACGCATTAGAGAACCGCAAATACCGAACCGAATTTTCAATATTGATTCCTATGGAGCTAAAAGAAGTGTTAATGCAAGCAGCGACGAGGAGCCAACAGCAACAGTTGACGCTAACATTAAAGCTTTCGAAGATGCAATTCAGGCGGCACATGATGCTGGAGGTGGAACTGTTCAAGTTCCAGCTGGAACGTATATGACTTCAGCTATTACACTGAAATCTAATGTTGCACTTGAAGTTACTGCTGGAGCAGTGATAAAATTTACGAGAGACACCACCAAATACAAAAATGTCTTCACACGATGGGAAGGTGTAGAGCTGTGGAATTTTTCGCCATTCATCTACGCCTTTGAAGCGGAAAATATTGCAATCAAGGGTAAGATAGCGAAATAGAGAGTGAAAGACTTCTTAAGTGGACACAAGCTTTTTCCTGTTTTTAAGGAAGTGGAACTATCGACGGAAATTGCGACTGTAAGAATTGGTGGCCTTGGAAAGGATACTGGCCAGATGAGCACAGAATGTGTTGGGACCCCAACGGAACGAATCAAGAAACTGATCGGAATAATCTGTTTCAAATGGCAGAGGATGGAATTCCTGTAGAACAGAGGGTATTTGGACAAGGTCACTATTTACGACCTATGTTCATTCAACCGTACAGATCGAAAAATATTTTGATCGAAGGAGTCACAATTTTACGATCACCGATGTGGATTGTTCATCCAGTAGGTTTTTGTGGTTTACTGTCAGAATCTAGAAGAACTATCTACGGAGGCACGAAATCCCGAATGTATTGATTACGCCTTCTAGTCCACATATGTATGAGGCGCTCCGCAGGACTACGCAGAAAAAACGGATTTTGTGCCTTTGAATTTTGAAATCGACTTTTTTTCTGGATTTTCTGACAGATTTTGTACCTTCAGGCACTAAATGGAATTCTCACTTCAGGTGCTCTGTGAAAATGTGATTATTCGGAATATTAACATATCAAGCCTTGGTCCCAACTCTGACGGTGTTGATCCGGAAAGTTGCAAGGACGTTTGGATTACAGGAGTGACTTTCAATAACGGTGATGACAATATTGCCATTAATTCTGGTCGAAATGCAGACGGGCGAAGAGTGAACAGACCATCGGAAAATATTGTCATTCAGAATTGCTCAATGGCAGATGGACACGGTGGTATCACTTTAGGCAGCGGTTGCTCAGGAGGCATAAGAAATATTTTTGCTGAAAATTGTACAATGGACAGCAACAGTTTGGACACTGCCATTAGAGTGAAAAATAATGCCATCAGAGGCGGTCGTCTAGAAAATTTCAATGTGAGAAACATCGATGTAGGACGTGTCGCTAAACAAGTATGCCCTGACTCATTGTGTTCACAATTCTGAATCTTCTCCAAATTCTTTTTTTATTTAAGGTGATAGAGGTGGACTTCGACTATGAGGAAGGATCGGCAGGTGTTTTTATGCCAATTCTACGCGAATGTGTTATAGAAAATGTTTCAGTCACAGACGGTGCTCCATTAACGATGAAAATTAGAGGATATGCTGAACCAGATAGGTCAATCATTCGGATGAAATTGAAAAATATTACGTTCAACGGAATAACGCAAGAACCACATTTTATCGCAGAAAATGTCAATGAAATTATTACCGAAAGTGTCTTTGTGAACGGTCAAGAATGGAATATTTCTAGCGGGGTATCTACTACCCCACCAACTCTTCTCGCCTTATTGGTTGTAACGATATTTCGGTGTTTTACTTAAGAGACTTAAATAACTTAAGGAAATTATTTGTTTTCTTTACAAATTGGATTCTGCGCGACATACACAATTGGATCAGGTGTCCAACGACGCTGAATTGAAAGATTTTATAAGTTCTACCGTATCGGGATAAAAGGTAATGCTGTTCCTAGCGTTTTTACCTCATGTGACCTTGCGGACAAGGAACTATATCCTTGGAAAATTTCTAGTTAAAATCGGAAGATTCGTGCAATCTATAAAGTAAAACAGGGCCTCTTTGTGGAAAATCGTATTGAGTGTATGGCAGAATAATAAAGGGCAAACTACTAAATTTTATGTATATTTAATGTGCATTCGATGTATTTTTGTTGTATTTTTGATCACAACAAAAACCCTTTTTAAAAGGGAAACGTGACGCAAGTCCTCGTCCATTCTTCCAAAACAACTGAAATCAATTTGGGTGACGCTTGCAGCTTTGGAACGCACAAAATTCTTTTGAAATATTTTCACTTTTGATTAAAAAATGCGTCACAAATGCCGGACCCGCCAATGTAATAATTTTTCTACGTTTTCAGCTTTCATCGTAAAGTCAAATTTTTGCGTTGTCAAAGCTGAAAGAACAGAAAAACTATAACACAATGGGGTCCGGCATTTGTGACGCATTTTTTTAATCAAAAGTGAAAATATTTCAAAAGAATTTTGTGCGTTCCAAAGCTGTAAGCGTCACCCAAATTGATATTAGTTGTTTTGGGAGAAGGGACGAGGACTTGCGTCACGTTTCCCTTTTAAAAAGGGTTTTTGTTGTGATTGTAATACACACCCAACCCAACAACTTTCCCTTTGACACCAAACCTCTACCTCGAACACACAACCATTGCCTCATACAAAATGTGCTATCATACACACTACACACACAAACAAATACGTATGGGCTTTATATGGCGCCTTCTGAGAGCCCTGGCGCCCAAACGAGGCCGGTAACCCCCCCCCCCCCCCTGGACGGGTTGGCACAGTGGTTAGCGTACTGGCCTTCTACCAAAACGATCCGGGTTCATGGGTTCAAATCCCGTGTCGGAAAAATTCTACATGGAATTTTTCTAGCAAGTGTAGCGCATTAATAACGTGCTAAAGTTCACTCAAGCTTCAACAGTTGGGTAGTTGTGGTGTGTTTGGTGCCCATAACGACGTACACACTGAATGAATCGTATAAAGTAACCCATATACGACGAATTTGTCCACGAAATATCTAAGCCTACATTTAGGCGAGATAATAATCAAGCGCCTAACAATTCTTGGAGTAAATGCATAATAACAAAGACGCTACATTCGCATTACTCTGAGACGTGGTTCGGAAGTCACGTTAAGCCGGTGGTCCAGACAACACTTGTTATTGGCTGTAAAAAGCTGTTAGTGGAGTCTCTAAAATACAAATACTAACTAACTAACTAACTAACGTAGGATGTTTCCATTAACTTGGGCTTATATGAAGCAGCACATTTTTTTTGGAAAAATTTTACAAGGAATCAAATGAACTAGGTCTCAGGGGGGTACGACGCAAGGGAAAAAAGTCAAAAGTTAGCTGTATATATGGCTCCGAAGTCTACGAAAAAATTTTTTCTGAATTTTTTGTTCGTATGGGGACTTGCGTCACGGGCGCATCGCTACCGCGGCCCATGATATATTTGTGATGTATTTTAGATGTATGAGTGTTGCAAAGGTTGTATTAGTGGCGTGTTGTAGTTGTTTTGGGGTCGTATGCATCCACATAACTTGTGCAACACTAGTACATCACTAGTACATCACTAATACATCACCAGTACATTATTAATACACCACCGGTACATGATAAATTTGTACTCGTGATGTATTAGTGATGTACTGGTGATGTATTAGCGTTGTACAAGTGATGTGCATATGGTGGTAGAATTTTTTATGTCACACATGCAATTCACACATCATGAACATACGACAAAACAAAACAACAGCAACAACACATCACTAATACAACTTTTAAAACACTCATACATAAAAAATTCATCAAGAATATATCGAAGATGCATCAAATGTACATCAACGTTTTCAAATTCCAAAAATTTCCAAATTTTCAATCAATTAATCAATCAATTTTATAAAATTATGTCAAGGTGGCCCTTTTACAACTGTCGTTGGACATTAGGGTTGGCCGATTCTACACTTTTTTTTTATTGCGAAGAGGACAGCCTGGATACGATTCCAGGAGTCGAAAAAATAATTTTGGTGCCTTTGGTTTGTTTCTAAATTCGATTTCCAGCTTGCACACTCAAATTTTCTGAAGAAAGGCCGATTTTCTTAACATTCCTCTTTTTCAGAACATTATTTGTCGAAAAATTATTGTCAATATTTGAGATTATGGTTGGAATCCACTCTTTAAGATTGAGAGAAGATGTTTCAATCGATTTTCAGTTCAGGGAGGCTGAAAAAAATTTTGTTGTGAGTTTGAAAAATGATAAATTTGATCTTTTTTTTCGACTTTCATGCAATGCCATCATAAGTTGCAGTCACACAAATTCTGACAAATGATAATACTCTCTTCAGGGAAGGAATAGGGATCTCAAAAAGGCATTCATTACAAAAAGCAGCCACTTACTTTGACCATATGAGTCGAGTCAATTCCTGTGAAAGAAAAACATTAAACACCATAGTAGCAAGAAAATTCAGCAGTCAATTTAGGAATACATTTCATAAATGTTCATCATAAAGGTCTCACTACTGCAAATCTTGGATATACACTAGTGCAAAACACCACGGGAATTCAAACATCTAAAAATGATGAACATATACAAGTCATTCGGTATAACGTAACTAGGTGGCTATTAGTAGTGCTCGAAGTATCTTTTCTTAAACACTTCCAGCATTCCTTACTTTCACCGGCAAAGCATTCCACTCACTAATACCACGGACAAACAAGAAACTGCTGTCTCCTTCTTTAGGTACCACGAGCTGTTTGGTGCGAGCAGAATAACCAAACTCAATAAGTTGCCGGAGATAACCCGGCCCCACATGCAATATCCTATACAACGCAATCATAACCCTAAATTTAAGATGATCTAAAACCCAAAAACTCATTTTCAATGTCAGCGATACTCTGATATTTAGATTTGTCATAAACATAGCGTACCACAGAGTTGAAGGCTCTTTGAATAATTTTGATAGCACTCCCATCCAGCCCATACATACACACTTCTCAACAATATTCAAAGTGCGGCATTAAGAGAGACTTTGCCAAAAAGTCGCCTGGTCTTGATAGGGGTGGAGCTAGCAAGAGGCCAAATGTAACGTAACCCAGTAAAAACCTTCTGTGCAACTAACTCTGCATGATCCAACTAGGGAATTCAAAACCGGTCCGGTTTTCAAATCGAAAAACAGGTTTTTGAAAACCGGTTTCCGATTTTTTCAGCGTTTCAGAAAACCTTTTTTGATCAACAAATTTATGCACTTCTCAATGAATTTATTCATTTCGTCATGCCAAAATCTCATGCCCTTGCTCAGTTCCTGTTTGATTTTTCACGAGTCTTTTTCGAATACTCGACAACCATCCTTTTAAATGAATCAGATGACGCGACGTAGGCAAATCCGTGAACCCATCTGCTATCAAATATCGACGTAGATCTGTGCTGGTGCTAAATACTCGAAACATCAATCCATCTTCTGCAATTAACCTAGCAATTGTTTCATCAAGTTGTTTAGATTTTGGTTCGAAGAAATCATTGATCTTTGTCGTTTTGAGTTAGCTGCCTGTACGGGGAGATGCGGGAATGTATGAAATTCGGCAAAGTTTGTAAATCTTTCAGAAAAACCGACAAATGAATACAATCTTTGGAATTATGAGTTTTATGTATGTTTTATGTACGAAATTTTAATTAAGTGTTTTCCGATGCATACTTTGTAAAATGAAAGAAATGCATCAGTCAAATGTGCAACCTGTCTTCGTTGAATGAGTGCGCATACAAAAAATTTATAATTCCAAAGATTGCATTCATCATTATCGGAATTTGTCGGTTTTTCTGAAAGATTTACAAACTTTGCCGAATTTCATACATTCTCGCAGCTCCCCTGAAAATTTTTCTTTTCGCACACATTTAACGTGCATACAAACAGCTGGACGAGACACATTGCCTTTTTTCGGCACAAAAATACCTATTGGTTCGTTGCTTTCATGTTCCGGTTTCTTATAGAAAGCAATTTCGCATTTTGTTCTTAGGTGACCTTGCATCGCAGACGTCGATCCACCTTTACATTGAATTACAGCACCACATCTCGTACACGTAGCACAATCACTTTTCTTCTTGTTAAAATAAGTCCATACAGTTGACGTTTTCACTTCTAAGATGCCTGAGCTCATACTAGAAGCTTCAGTATTCTCAACAAACTGTTGCTTGCCATAATCAATTCAAATTGATATAGTGATGCCTTTAAAAATTCTTACAGGACACTTCGTTTGTTTTCGTTTCAGTTTGACGGTTTTGAATTCAATTCTTTACCCATTTCACCTTTCACCACAGACGTTTCTTAATAAATTATTTACGAACTATTGGATCAATGGAACCGATATAACCATTAAAATTTGAAAATTAAGAGAAAAAAAACTGGTTTTTAGAAAACGAGGAAACCCGAGGGGTGACGCACTTCTGCGGTTTATGGAATAAATGGGAATAAATGGAATAAATATTGGAATAAATGGAATAAATGATAATTTTTTCAAATTCGTCAAAACCACAAATAGACTTGATTTTGATGGCAACGCACACAAAAAACCATACTAATGTGTCGAAAAGTGAAAAAACCCACTTTTGAAAACTTAAAAGAATTTTTGTTGAAAAATGGAATAAATAAATTTATTCCATTTATTCCCAAAAAAATAAAATTTAAACTCAAAATGGTTTAAATGCTTTATAATTTGTGCAAACCTTTTTTTGAACTTATTTGTCTAACTTATGATGTGTTTGGTTCAGATATTTCGCAAAAACAACAACAAAAAATTTGGGAATAAATGAAGTCGCCACCCCTCGAGGAAACCGGTTTCCGGTTTTCGGATAACCGGTTATTAAAACCGGTTTTGAATTCCCTAGATCCAACCATGAGAGACTGTGGTTAAATATGAGACCCAAGTTCTTGACGACACAATCGTACCCAATTTCAACCCCACCATGATCAATTTCCGGAACCTCTTCATAGCATCCATCGATCCACCGTGGCCCAACACTACAACTTTATATTTAACAGCAGGCGAGCCTATCACTATGGCCTGAGTCTTAACAGCGTTAAGGAACAGCCCATTTACATTCGCCCATGCACTCACTGCGCTAAGATCAGCCTCTATCAGCTTGATGCATTCTCTTACTTCATCAGCACTAAGCAGTTTATACAATTGAACGTCATCTGCAAATACGTGGGGAAACATATATCTTCCCGAGTTAGGGAGATCGTTAATGTAGAGATAAAACAGCAGAGGGCCTAAAATTGACCCTTGTGGCACAGTGCTTTATTCAGTCTAATTTAGAAATATTCCAAAAATTTTACAAAGTCTCCAAAAATTTTATAAATTTTCAAAAATTTTCCAAATAATGATTTGGAAATTGTTTGGAAAATATGGACGATTTTTCAAAAATAGGCTCTGCTCTTCACATCTTGGTGCACTTTTACGCTCCTTATAATTTGTGTATGACACAAATAGGAGAAGAAACAAAATATCAAGGAATCCGTGTCTCAAGGATCAACTCGACCAGGTGATTCCAAAATTAATTTACTTTATAATTTACATATTGACTGAGACACAATTTGCTAATGTTAAATATACGTTTCCGACATCATTTCTATTAGATGAACTTGATTTTCTCACCGGTACTTCGTAGGGGTCTGAGAACATTAAGTACTTGCGTGAGAGTGAGTCCTTCACAGGACCTTTTAATTGGCGGCTGACGGCGTTTCCATATGTATTTTTTTTCAGATTAAGTTTAGAATAAATGAACCCTCGGCAGGACGCGCCCGTGCTCTAAGCGAAGTATATGATTGAAACGTTTTCAACATCTAAAGTAACTTCATCGGTCATTCCATAAAAAAACGTTTCTTTTTATTTTTATTCGTCCAAAAGTGTTTCTTTCGAGAGGAAAAACTTCACAATCGAAATTTTGTCAAAAGTAATACGCCATGCTATGGTTTTCTTGAACAAACAATAAGGGAACTATAACACATAGCCCTGAACAACAACGACAACGTAAATACATTATTTCTTGTGTGCAGAGGATATATATAACAAGACATAAGTAATATAAGAAGAAGAAAAAGAAGAAAAGAAAATTCACAGCCACCCACTCTAACCTAATATAAAAATTTTTCGAGACGGTTATTTACCCCAAACTAGTGCTATTATGCCGCGAGGCATAAGGCAACGCACTTTAATACATGGAACATATATCCATTTATTGTGTACGAAAAGATATCATAGTCGAAAATGTAGGTTGTGTATAACTTAAAGTAGAAGCGTAGTAGAGACATTGTAAAAACAATTGGAAAAATTTTCGTTTCATTTGGAAAACAAAAGCAAAATAAATTTTCGTTATTTTTTACCCAATTTAATGTTTGAAGGCAACGAGAACGAAACCAGCCACGGGATTGTGTTCCAGTGTAAATTGTTCACTTTGTGTGATTATACATTTCTGTATTTCGGTTCAAAGTTTTCTTTAATTCACGTTTATAAGCGTATTACATTTACTTATACCGTCGTTTGTTTTTATTTAAAGAAAAATAGAACGTTAAATTCCCTCGACAATAAAAAAAAGAAATAAAAAATAAAAATAACGTCGCGTAATTGAATAACACCAAAAATAAAGGTTAAGTGCTTAACTGAATGTTATTCTAAAATTTTCGAATTAAATTTAGCACGAACCCAACGATGGACTTTCGTCTGAAAGCTTAGTACACGGCCCGTCGACAATAGAAAAAACAAGTCTAGTAACGAATTCCAAATATTAGATACAATGAACCGTTTGTAGGCAATGCCAAAATTTCTATACTAAAGATTGACAGTGCCTACAATGTAGGCCCTACATCAAATTCATGAAGACTTCGGGAGAAAAACAAGATAAAGCAATTGAAAGTGAACGTACTCTCATATATTATACATGGGAGCAGGTTCACTTTCAATTGCTTTATATTGTTTTTCTCCCGAAGTCTTCTCATTTTTAATAACTCGTAGTCGCCCTCATAATTGATCTGGTCAATAGAAAAAATAGCGAGTTAAATGTACTTGTGTTTACTGGGACAATCGCGGTTTTTTACTATTCTCTCGCGTTAAGTGTCACGTCGGCTTATGTCAAAGTATTCGAAGTTTCATGATGAAATGCATAACCTGACGACACAATTTTGTATCTTACCATTATGAAATTTTATATACTTCGACATAAGCCGACGCCGAATTAAAGCGTTGATACACACAGCCATGAGGATTCGATACTTGTAGCTGGAAACTGAACTTATACGTATGCAGATAGATAGAAACGACAATTAGTTCGAGAAGCTGCAACCGCCAAAAGTTAAGAGAGATGAAAATCAGAGTTCTTAGGTTACACATTGCTATTCGCAGGAAATTGAATTATCGTCCTCAATGTCCTTATATCGCCCGCCAAGGAGATGATTTGTTCGCCCAGAGAAAGTCCCTAACTTCTAAATCTGACTTAATTGAATCTATAAGCCTTCTCCTTGGTCTGCCCCTTGGCCTAACGCCCGGTACTTGTGCATCCAAAATCCTTTTCGGTAGCCTGTTATTACCCATCCTTTGAACGTGCCCTAACCACCGCAGACAACTGGCCCTCGCCGCCACTTCTACTGACGAAATCCCCAAATTTTTCCTAATGCCGTCGTTCCTAATGTGGTTATCCCACTACTCCCTCCCAAGAATCCTCATATCAGTAACCTCCAGGTCATGCACGAGATATCCGCAATCAACAAAACTCTCAAAATTGAGTGACGTCATTAATGAAGAGCCCCAATCAGCAAACAAATCAAAAATAAAAATCGGAACCGCACGAGCATCATTGATTTTTCCTTATCTAGGGATGCACCTTGCCACTCGAATCGAAACATAATACGAGAGTTAAATCATTTAAAATAATAATTGTGAAATAATGTTCAGTGGAATGAAAGTTCACCACATACACTACATGAACATATTAACATCACGAACTGAATACTTAGCTTCAAAAAGAAACGGCAAAAAAGTGACGCACACGCACGACAACAAAAAATACTAATGTGACGTGGGATTTTCTCGTTTTGCAATTTTTGGTCATATATAGTTGCATACATAGAACAAACACGCACATCGTCTATGAGAGTTATGGATATACCATTCCGAGATAGCCGAAAAACGTTTTGAGGGTACTTGCCAGTGTTTTTATATTCAACTCCACACAAAATTATATGCCATAGAGAAAATCTCCGAAGGCTAAAGAGTGTATTGTGCAATCAAATATATCAGATCATACTATGAGTTGAAACGGGGGTAGTCAACGGTTTATGTGCTATTGCTTGGAAAGATGTGGTAAAGTTTATATATGAGATATAGAAATGGGTTGAAATACAGTGAAACAAGGATGTGTGGGTGGCTCGGATGTGTGCACTTCTATGAGCAAAAGGCAGAATCATTTCAAATATCACGCTACAATATTCGATCCGTACATCACACACAGAACCAGATGCAAGTTAAACGAGTTATTTCACTGCTTTTATTTGTATAATTTGAAAACAGAGAGAAAGAGAAAGTAACTTCATTATAGGATAAAGTTTTCAATTTTTGACTTTCCGCATTTTCAATTTATGATGCTATTTTCCAATGACGTTTATTACCTGGAACAGAAAGACCGTTTTACAATACCTACTCATCATATTAGCAAAAGTTTCTTAATTGGAATTGGTTCCGGTTCAACAGAACTGGATTCTTGTTTCAAGAGAACCACATCAAGTGAGAGAGTCAGTAATTAGCGAATTATAAGTAAAATTAAGTTCGCAACTTTTATGAGTGACATTGATCATTTTTCAACCTTTTCTTAAAAACTGCAATCTTATTTAAAGAATGACAAAGGATTAAATATGTATGGATAAACATAACCAAAGACCCGTACGTATCAGAATAGATGTGGCAAAGAGACTCGAACGTATCTAAGTATACAAATAGGCAAATAATCCAACGTTTTCTGTTCTTTTCGTCCATAGAAATTACCCAAGGTAATATCAAAGGCCCTACCGAAGTACGTCTCAGATCATTCAAACCTTGAAAAACTTATATCCAAGGACTGGGCCATTTTCCCCCAAAACCCTGAAACACGTTTTCTCTGAAATTTTATTCTCTATAACTTTACCTTTGGAAGCAACTTTCTACCAATTATAGTTCTAGAGATATGGGTCATCCCTCCTAATTCTAGAAGTGGTCATATCCCAAGATCATGGCATTTTTACCCAAAACCCTGAAACACATGGTCTCTAAAATTTTATTCTCTACAACTTTGCCTTGGAAGCAACTTTCTATCTCACATAGTTCTGGAGATTCGGGTCATCTTGCCCAATTATGGAAGTGGCCATATACCAGAATAGGGCCACATTTCTCCAAAACCCTGAAAATTTAATTCTCTACAACTTCGCCTTTGACAGTAAATCTCCATATTGCAAAGTTAAGGAAATATAGACGAAAAACTGTTTTCGTGTATGGCCAAGAAACTCAATTTCGTCCATTAAATTGGTCCCAGTGCCCAGACCCCTGACCCGATTCCCACAAAATATTTTTCCTAGTTTTGTGACATCAGAATGAGAAATTTCCGTGCTTTATTTGCTGAGATATTTGCGAAAAAGTTTCATCGACCCTAGAAAATTTCATGTCCGACCTCCACTTCTTCTACCATATCTCCGGAACTACTTGGCCGATTTTGCTCATCTTCGAATTTGAATCATGGGAGGCTGATCGGTTGAGCCGTTTAAAAAAAAAGTGGAGACGGACGGACTCGGGCAGACAGACGGACATTTTTTTTATTGCTGATTCGTCATCTCTAGACGATAATAGATGCATCCCCCCAACTCCCATCTCGATCTACCCCATGTTACAATAAAATTGTTTGTAGTAAACGTATATGCCCTTTGTACTTCGAACGGGTCCGAAAAGTGTGAACTTCATATTGCCTATAATTCGCTATTGGACGTGACTCATCTCTGCATTTAACTATTCAGTTGTCGTTGCATAAATTTTTGTGTTTGCATAATGAAAAATGAAACGAAGCCGTACAGCGACAAAAAGAGACAGGTAGCGCTTAGGGGCTGTTCACAAATGACGACACGCTCTAGGGGAGGGGAACTAGCAGAACGTGACGAAATCAAACTGGGGGAGGGGGGATACACTGAATTGTGACGTCATGGCTTCTGACATCAGAAAGGCGAAAAGTCTGAAAAAAGACGCACTTTTCAGCAATGAATTAAAACATCTTTTGTAACCCTCCAATTCTATTTTTTATGAGCACCCTGTATTTAGTCAATCAACAAAAACACGACGAGCACATTTTGACATTTTGATTCGCACCTAACCTCCCTTATTACGGCATCGAAGAAGTGACTTAGTTATTAATGGAATATTAATATGTCTACTACTTGTGGTAAAAAGGAAGAATCTGTAAAATGTGAAGTCAATGTTTTGCTCGTAGTGATCGTAGGGGTGTCCAAAATTATATGGGAAAATTACAATGTCGAAAACGTTGGGGCACCAAACGGAATATTACTCTACATATATCCCTAAAGAAAAGTGTCCATGGACACAACTGAATCCGAGGTGATTTAGGGGTAGCTCAACGACGAAATATGCAAAAAATCACAAAAATCGATGAAAATGTAAGATCTCATTAACTTGTTCATATCATATAGGTAAGATGAAGAGTCATGTTAGGGCAAGTTCAGTATGATCTCAAAAAAACGTTTTTTGGGTCTATAGGTGTATCTAGACATTTTTCCTTCCGTGATGCATGGCGACATTTTCAGCCTGAAGCCGCATCGGTGGTGCTATGTGCAAATGTTTCAAAACTATTTTTTATTTGAATTAGCATGGAACTAATAGCTTTTGGTGTAAAACATAATATCTCACTCGGAGGAGTCCCAGAAATTTCAAGTTTTCACGCAATGATTTTATTTAGAAGAAATGGAATGTATTTCTACACAATTTAGAATAATTTTGCAAAAAAAAAGTAAGAAAATATAAATATACTTTTCTTCAGGGATACATGTAGAGTAATATTCCGCTTGGTGCCCCTAAGTTTTTGCAACTTCAATTTTTTGGACACCCCTATTGTTATCGTTATAAAGTATTTGATCCTATGAAAAATTTTCTCCGTTGATTACAGGCACTTGCACTGTATAGTAGGGGAAATTTACACGCAGAATGCTTCGTTTATCCCCACTATCACAGAGTAAAATAAGTGCAACAAATGAAAGTGATAGTGGGGATAAACCAAGCATGCTGATTGATCGGTGCAATTTTGCGTGTAAATTTTCCCTTCTATATTGCTGACCTTAAATTTTTTAGTAAAACCACAATAATAATATTTTCGTTATTAGTCGATTAGGGGGGGGGGGTATCTGAAAATGTGACGCCACGTTTGGGGGGTCATTCGATTGTGACGCAAGGTGGCAAGGGGGAGGGGGTCCAAAATCCCGAAAAAAAGCGTGACGTCAGCCCCTTAGCGAGAAAACAGCGAAGGCCCTCTTTGAATGTGCCCTAAACTGTTTTCGTCTTGAAACCTTATACCGAAAAAGCGATGGCGAATCAACGCTATTTCACTTTAGCGATTTTTAATTATTGCGTAGCAGCGTTATCCACCAACAATCCAATATGATTTGATATCCAATTACTCAACCGCGCTAAATAGATTTCAATTGGGTGTCCACAACATTTTAATCGACTTCGAAATAAAATATACTACGAGATATAATTCAATGAAACTCTTTGAACTTCATCCGCCTGATACAGTTAAAAACTGACGACTTGAGCATTTCATCAATCACGATCAATCACGTCAATCAAACAAGAGACTTTCTCACACCGAAAAGATGTTTCTCACAAAATGTTCCACTAAAGTGAATTGATGATTGTGTCAAGTTGCATTATTTATTAAAAAAAAATATTCCACTTACGTAGTTGTAGAGCAGTACAATTCCGTGTGTTTTGCCTTGTAACAATGCCATGCACTGAAGATAATTGAATCCACTGTTGCTTTCAATAACTTACAAAAGCTTTCATCGAATTCAATTTTCTACTAACCGTAAAAAATATTCTTCAAAGGAAATCTGACATTGTTGTAAGGCAAAAAAATTGAAGAATTTTTAGGTGGTTGGTGTAGTAGACAAAATTTACCATACATTTTGTTTGGTTTTTATAAATTGAGACTTTTACCCACATGCCCTTCGTTTTCGTTACTACACAATTTCTTGTGCACTTCTAACGTACAATATGTATTGATTTAAACATTTTGTATTTTACATAAACTACCTGACAGGTTATTCAATTTATTATTTCCATTTTGTCACTAAACAGAAAAAAACGTTCCTAACAAGAGATTGCATAATAAATTTAATTGTATCAGCGGTCGAAAGATTGTTTCACGTGATGTGTTTAGCATAGGCTTGTGTCAGAAAAGTTGACTTAAGTCTACGCTTTTAATGCGGCGTGTTGGGCTTATGTCAAAAAATAGAAAATTTCATGGATAATTTATTATCGTTCATAACAGAAGTCACACCAAAATCAGCCTTTTTCGGACCCCCCCCCTGTCACGCCAGCCTTATACTCCCCCCTCTCCCGGTTGAACGTCACGCCAATTAACCGAGGAACATGACACTCGAATTTCACGAAGTCTTAATTACGTTAATGCACTATGAAGTATGTTACAGTACGCTGCATGACAGAAGAATATAATTATTTTCTAAAATTCGCCTTACCTTACGGCAACTGACTTTCCCCTTTGTGTTGGTCACGTACATTTCGCTGAGCTACGAGGCTCGCTTTATACCCTTACGAAGTAAAAGTCGATATTGGCTTCAGTGTTTTTATATGTTGTAGAGTTTTTATTTGTTGTTGATATAATGGAAGGGAACAATTTCTTATGGATCCTAGAGCTCATCTTACGGTTCTAGGAGCTTTTGAAGTGTTGTAGGGCCATTGACAGGAAAATATTTGCTAGCCCTAGTAGGTACGAATTTGAGACATTGAGTCTTTCGTTCTCGATTTTTTGAACTTCATTGAGGGTTCAAAAACTTCAGAGAGCACGGGGGCTGGAGTTTATTCTTTGGAACCGGGGGCGGAAGATGGTATCGCCTAGAAAGATTTGCCAACGTCTTTCGGGATGGGAGAATCGCTGCACTGATGGGAGCGCAAGAGGCGATACCAGTAGAAGCATGTGGAGAGAATTTCATACTTTGTTCTGACAGTGAGGCAATGATCTAGGCGTTTACGTGCCTGTCGCAACATCCAAGCTAGTGAAGGAGCTGAAGAAGACCCTGAACCAGATGGGACTGAGAAATCAGGTAACGCTGGTCCGGGTTCCCGGACACTCTGGCGTGGAGGGAAATGAGAGGGCAGACAGGCTGGCAAGGGAAGGCTCGGCAACACTGCGTTGCGGGCTAGAATCCATTATACCCATCCCACACTCAGCATGAGTGAAAGTGATAAAGGACTGGGTGCGGTCGGAGTTCGGAAACCATTGGAGCAAATATGAGGGAGGATAGCATGCAAAGCATTTCTTCCCTGTACCTAATGGAAGGGGGACTGGAGAATTGCTAGGCATGAGTAGGTATCTCATCAAAGAGGTGGTGAATCTGGCTAAAATGGGACTCTCAAACGATCCCAAATGCACCTGTGAATTCGATGAGGAGACGGGTGTTCATCTAATATGTAAGTGTCCAAGGTTTTCCTTATTGAGGCTCAGGACTCCACGAAGTCAAGTGGTCCACCCCAAAACAGTGCCTAGCATAGGACCTGCCGCACTGGATAGGCCCAAACTGATAAATCTAAATCTTCGTTAACCCGAACACGGCGAGTGAACCTTACGATGCACGGGTGAACTATTATTATTGTAGTTCGCGTGACGTAAGGGGCTGTCCCTAAATTACGTAACACATTTTTGGCCACTAACCCCCCCCCCCTCCCCGTCGTTGTCACACGCTGTAACAATCACTCGAACCCCTTATCCCCCTGTTACGTAACAAAACTGAGGAATTTATTTTTTAACAAAATCTAGCCAAACTTATGACGTTCAACGTGGTATCTTATGATTTGTCGAAACTAGAGAAAGATAACTAGAAACAATAGCATTGCGTCACCAAGTGAAAAGCATATAACAGACGATCAAAAAAAAGTTTCTCGTATGCGATTTTGAACAAATGTAATAAAAATATAAGTTTTTGGTTGTAAAAGTGTTTGTTACGTAACATTTCTACAAACCCCCTCCCCCCTACCCTAAAGCCCGTAACAATCTGTCACAAATTCTTGTCCCCCCCCCCCCCCAACAGCGATACGTAATTTAGGGACAGCCCCTAACGCAGCTCTCGAACCCCTGTCACAATGTCCCAGACCCCCTCCCCCCCTCGGCGTGACATCCTTTATGCAGCTGGCAGCTTCTGCACTTCATCATGAAATTTCGTATACTTTGACATATGCCGACGTCGTGCTAAATGCATGGGATTTTCGAGACGAGTTTTGTGTAGCGTTCATCGCCTTCTGTCAAAGTATATCGTTCTCCATGATGAGATGTACCAGTAAAATATGAACACCTTCATAATGAAGTTCTAATACTGTGACAGTTGGATAATGTGTTCGTTTTACACTTCAATAATAGTCAATATTTTGAAAAACTAAACCGACATTTGTATTTCATCAAAGAAACGTTTAGGTAAACCATTGTTTCACCACACACCCGCATATGTGTGATAACAAGCTCAGTGACGACAAAGCTTGAAAAAATTTATTTTTCATTTGGCAGAGATATATTCATAGATAAATGTATATCAACCTCTCAACGTCTCTTCGACAATGTAGTTGTATATGTTATATGTATGAGTTGCATTGAAAAATTCAAATCTAGTGATGTATTTTTTTTAAATTCAAAAAGTTAGTAGTGGTAATAGTGAGCTTTAATATTGCATCCATTCATTCAAAGTTTAATATTTGGAAAAATTATGGCACTTTAATGGTGTGTTTTAAATTAGCTGCCAAAAATTTTCTCGACAGTTCACTATGAAAATGTTAAAGGAGCATTAATAGAGCACTTCCGAACGGCGAAGTCTGTCATCAACTTCTAGGACCACCTGCAACCTGGAAACCAGTTTTTGTTTGAAAATCCAACTTGACAAACACAAAATTTTACGGCTGTCCTAGAAGTTTGACAGAGGCGAAGTTTCGCGAAGTGCTCAATAGTCCATTATGATTTGTGAAATGCATTCAGACAATAAATTACGAGGATGAGAAGTCGTCAGTGACATTATGTGACTTGACAAATCAGAATTCGCAATGATCATATACATTGCATTTCAGTCCATTTAATCCAACAATCTTTCGATTTGAACCAAATGTATAGAAAATACGTTTGTTTACGCGCAATACAAACAAATTTCGCATAAGCCATTAAATTAATGCACTGAAAGGTTGTGGGATAAGTTGGATTGTGACAATACGCTGCTTTTTGAATTTCTTGGACTGTAACTGCGCCTGTTGCCTCGGCGCACATATCATCACTTTTTGCAAGCATTTTACATGGGATGAAATGTAATGCGCTATTAATTTCTGATTCTGTGTGGATTGTGTTTTTGTTAGTATTTCAGTTTTATCGCCTGAAAATTTATTGTTGTTAAAGTTTATGAATTAAATATTGCGTGCTTTACAGCTTAGCTTTTTCCATGTTCATAATGTGGTGAAATAGAATAGTGAATATATTAGAACATAAATTTTATTATTTCTTGTGACAAACACAGCAGACTTAAATGCTTCATATGTTCGAAATGTGAATAAATTTTTGTAGGTGGCATTGAACCCTTTTCTCTTGGTCTAGTTAGTGTATTAGTTTCATGCCAGTTCCCTATCTTCAGATACTGCAATCGTTGCACAATTATTTGTTTTAGCGAATTTGAGGTAAGAACTTTTGACATCCGTTTGATTAATTGCGCTTTAACTTGAAGATTTTGCTGCTATTGCAGGAAACAATACAAAGTGGAAGCAACACCCAACTGTTGTTCATTTATTTTTCGACAGATATTGAAGTACTTTCATGCATATCTCATCGGAGATAACAAATAACCTAACGAAGCTAATAAATTACTCATTCAGCACTTAATTATTAACGTTTTATTTATAACGTCATTCGTCTCTTCAAAGTCCGATTAAAAAGTATTGAAATGATTGTCGATTGAGAGGATTATAAGTTTGGTAATTTATTGTGGCAAATTATTAGTAAATTCAATGAGTTGTTGCCTATAAAAAATCCCCCACATTTTTGACAGCATTTTTTGTTGGGTAAATGTAGTGTTACGAAAGGGAATAGTGGGGCCTTTGGAAGTGACTGAAATAGAACTTCCCTTATACGCTAGTCTATGCTAACTAAAATTTCTTAATTAAAGCAATATTTTGATCGAGGGAAAGGAAGTCGTACATTTTGCGTGATTCTAAAAGAAAATCCTTTGACCTGCAAGGATTTTTTGATGATTTCCAATTATTTTTCCGAAAATTATCTGAAGATTTAAAAGGATTTTCTGAAGATATCTAAAAGGATTTTCTTTGATGTCTTTCTTTCTGAGAATTTTAACGATTTTTGAGGAATTAAAAAAATTTTTTTTAAATGGATTTTCTTAGAATTTTCGACGAATAAAAGGATGTTTTATCTGTCCCTCTCGGCTAGACTCATACTTGTTCATAACACTATGTACCTTATTTGAGCGTTCGTCCCTATCATACAAATTAATTTATTGTGCAAGGTGGAAGGTATATTTCGAAATTTATTCGGCAAAATTATATTTTTGATGCAAGAATAATGTAAATTGTGTATGTTTCATGGAAAATTCATGTAATATAAATGTAAAATGTATGCGGATCATGTAAAAAAGATATACAAAAGATGGAGAACTGATGTAACAACCAGGCCCGGACTGGCCATATGGGCGACCATCGTTTAGTATTATATCAGAAGAGTCATCTTCGTGAAGTATCCTGTCACGCTGGTCCCGATGGGATTAGTTTTATTGAAGAAATTTAATCATCCGTGAATTTCAACTAATTTTCTCGACAATAAACCCGTAACTACAATCTCTAGCCCCTGACTGACTTCGGCGCCCCTCTTACATGAAAATCAAATAATACACGGTTTGAAAATTTATGCGCCTTTCACTTGCGACTTATTTAAACGTTTATGGAGGTAGCGCCCCGAGCTGAGATCAGCCAGACATTAATGTTTTCTATTGTTCAACTGACTAATTTCGGTTTCTGATAGCGACATTATCAACCAACAAACAAATTAAACGCAATTTAAAGATAGTGTTACATTTATGTAGTCATGGTCACCGAAAAATTTCTTGACCTGCCTATACTAGTGGACCGCCGGTTGGTTTAATCGGCCAGCGGTTGGTTTTATTCGAGCGCCGGTTGGTTTTAAGCGACCGCCGGTCAGAGGCTCCGACTTCTATTTTGGCTGTTGGCAGCGATGTAAAAAATAATTGAAACCAACAAACGTGAGAACGTTGAAAGTAAACGAACATCGCAAATGAAACTTTCTCGCTCAGACTCGCAAGAATAAACAAATCGGAACCAGGGCCGGGGCTCAAGACCTCAACAAGAATCATGTGTTCGAAACGACGCGAGCGGAGCGAGCGAAAAAATTTTCGTTTGTAGCCTATGAGAAATGTGAAGAAACTGATATTCACTTCAATTTTTGTTTCTCCAATTAAGTAGATTATTTATCAAATAGTTCATTTCACTTTTTTTTAAGTTATGTTGGAAGACGCCGCAGGCAACTTTTTAAGATTGTTAGACTATGAAAATAATTAAAATTAAAACATTTTCTTAGCTAATGCCTTGAAAAAACTAATGTTTTGTAGCGCAGCAGGAGAAAATTTTGAGGTTAAAGGCTGTTCGAATGCAAGATCTTTTATAAAATAACAAAAAAGCTGGTGTTGGACTTGAAAAGTAAAAGACATAAGTCAAAAGTCAAGTCAGTACAATTTTCTGAGTGTCAGCTAGGGCCCTGATTGAAACCTTTTTGAATTGTTTTTTTTTTGAGACTTCAAACAGAAAGAATTGAAGTTAAAAAAAAAAATTCCCAAACGTACAGTCACAGATTCTCAAATTTAGGATCAGAATGAAAGCGTGGAGTGTCACAGGCGATTTTTTTGGACTGTTATTAAGGGAAATATAATATATAAAATCGTCATGATTCCGTTGGCAGCGGCGCACCCAACGAAATCGTTTGTTGGCAGCGATCGCTGCCATTGATGTATAGAAGTCGGCGCCACTGCCGCCGGTTGGTTTTAATCGACCGCCGGTTGGTTTGATCGACCGCCAGTTGGATAGGGCAGTCATCGAAAGAACTGCAGCGTCATTTGATTGAATAGTTCTCTTTTTGTATCTTTTACTTCCTGCCATAATAAAGCTTTTGTTACATACAGAAACACTCTTGTCTTTGTATAGTTATTTTTATTTACTTGCCTGCTTGGACATTGTTTGTTCCTCAACACGTTGCTCTACATGCCGATGCAATGTGGGCACAATTATCACGAAAACTACAACACGATAACGACACCCTTGCATGTAAAAAAATTCTTTGATTGGCGCCCCTCAGTCGGTTCGCCCTTCGGTCGCCAGTCCGGGCCTGGTAACAACGATGGATTTTGCTACATTAGTTTTCCATCATTTTTACAATCGAAATTAGAAAAGCATTTACATCGTTACATCATTTTTTCATTATTTCTACATTAACGGAAAATTTATGAAAAATTATGTAAAATTTACGTAAATCATGTTGAAATGATGTACAAAATATGGATGATTAATGTTACAGTTATGGCTTTTGTTGCATTATTCGACCATTGTTTTTACATTCAAAATTAAAAAATATTTACATAATTTGATTTTTCCTTTTGGAAGTGATATTCGGTAAATCCATCGTTGTTACATTGATTGTTTGATTTTATTAGAGGGCAAGCAAACAAATTAACAATAAATAATAGACTCCTTGTAGCATCTGCTCGCTCTCTGAAGCACTTAGGCCAGCTTCATTGGACCCATTGTGACAAACCTAAACCTGGGTATTGTTGTGTGGTGAATGGGTGATGTGATGATAATTCTCATATAGGCTATTGTGTTTTGTTGATGTGTAATGGCGCTGAAAGAAGGAGAACCCTCAAGTAGAGAGTTAGTCAAGCCATTTGCTTCCTGTATTGTAAGAAACAACGTTCGCTACCGCTATTTCCCAAAATTCTTCTAATGTGAGGTAGAAGTCTCTTAGCCATTTGAACGGTGTTCTGCAGTAACTGAGTGTTTTCATTGTGGTAACAATAGAATGACAAAGATGGTGCAGAACACCGTTCATTTCATCCTTAAGTGTGCAAGAGCTGGACAGCGCAACAAGAAGTGCTTAGCTGTTTATGGTACGTCGCCGCACCTTCTACAGTTCGGGTCACCGCTGAGTCACATCTTGCTCGGATGATATCTTAGCGTGTTGTGTCCTGTTAGCATTCCTACTGTCCACATTAGGCTTCTCTTGTTAAGGCACAGGAGATCTTTGGTAGTCTGCGAGTTGCATCCTTCCATGAACTCTTTGGCTTGCCTACAGGTGTTGTCTTTCCCAAAACTTTTGGTGCCTCTCGCGATTCCTTTTTTATGAGTCCCATTACCCGTTCGGTGTGAATCCCTAGGGCTGTTTCAGGACCCTTCGCTAGCTAGTCTCACCAGCTCGTCGGCTGCCTCGTTTCCTGGAACGCCTGAGTGCAATGGAACCAGAACCAGAGATACTTTATAAATCACTGAAAGAGCCTCTAGTGCCAATCGGCTCTCCAGTATCGATTTAGTCGCGAACCCATGAGACGAAAGTGCCCTTTTCGCTAACTCACTATCCGAGCAAATAATTTTCTATTAGGGTCTTACAGCTTCTCCCGACCGCCTTTTTGGATCCGTCCTAGAAGACGGAGATGTCTCCTGCCTCTGAGGGGTTTCCACATCGCCATTCCTCCCTTCTTGGGAAGACCGTTTCGAAGTTCTTCTCAGACCGAAACGGCGTCTACATCTCGTCTGAAGGCATTAAAATCTCTCACTAAGGAGCTAAGTATACCCGCGTGGCCCACATTCCTTCGTAACGCGAGCCATTGGCCGTCTCGGTAAAGTCTTGCCATTTTCTTTTCTTCTTCTTGCTTCACAAATAAGCCAATAGGATCTAGTGAAAGTAAGATCTCTAGCGACGCTGCAGGAGTCGAAGTTATCGCTCCAGTTATGCCGAGGCTAGCGAGCCTTTGCACCTTGGTTAGATCTTTCGCTACAATCACAGCTTCCGCTGTGTAGGACCAAACCATGCTGCCGTAGCACAGAACCCGTAAGAGTTTTTACCGAAACCCATGATTGCCTGTCTACAATTAGTCAAAATCTTTCTAAATTTATGATCAATCGTAGGTATAATCATTACATGGAACCTTATGTACTGTATATGCTAGGCACAACAACAGTTTTCAACAATTCTCGCCAACAACTCGACTTTCCGAGTCTGCTGTTTTGCAATTGTGAACGCAGTCAGTCAGTGTCATGAATTTACATTCTCACATTCTCCGATATCAAGACAAATCAGAAATAAATAAAAATGCTCAATACTTAAACAAATCACTTTCGACTTGAAGATACTTTCAATAACGTGTGAAGAGTGAAATCAAAACGACTAAACGATAATTTAATATGGAAAAGTTACATTTAGCAAATAAGCCGAGCCGGAAGAAGTCATTACAATGAATATTCATTACGTCTACAATTTCAAAGTTTACTCTCTACACACAACAGTGGAATACACTCCCCTTTTGTGGAAGTAAAACATTAATGCGAAAATGCACCCATAACAATAATGATAACGCTTTCACTTCACGGTTAACGGTTGCAAAATGTTCGGTTTGATTTTCTGGTAAATAAATGATTATCGCCGAGCAAAATGTCTTGCAAATGTTTTTGTTTTCACAACTGTTATCGTAGTCAGTATTTTGGGGAAACTTTTAACCTTTTTTTGGACATTATGTATATGTGCCATTAATGAGATGGAAAAAGTAAATGATGTGGACAAGAAATGACTCAGATTTTATAGGACCCTGACCCGTCCAACGTTCTGCCAATAAAACAAGTTTTTCTGTTTTGGAATATCCGAATTCAAGGGATTTAGTGAATTTGCGAATTCTTCGACAATTTTGTATGAAAGTGAAATACAAGTGTTCTCAGACCGTAAGTTCGCTTCCAAAATCAATGATATCGTTTGAGCCTGTGGTCAAAGTTTTATTCTTTAAAAAAAATTTCAAATTGTCTTGAAGTTTTTCAAGAAAAACGATTTTGTGCTATTCCATGCATAGACTTTCTTCAAATATTCCACACAGAGCCGGATTATCCCATGGGCTAAGTGGGCTCAGCCCAGGCGCGGGAAGAATGATGGGCGCTGAGAAAATCGAACATAACATAACATAAAAAGCGCCAACAGAAATAATACAAGTCAAAATTACCGCCTAAATGTTTAATTTTAGTTCAGTCGCATTACTGTTCTACTACATTTTCACAAAACTTGATAATAATAATTATAATCGTTTATTGTTTTCTTAAACAATTAAAATTTATGTCACAATTGACGAGTGATCCAGAGTGGTTAAATTAAACCTCTAATATATTTTCTATTTTTTATTTTTTATTAATAATGAGTTGCCCGGATTGGGAGGGGAACAATCCTGAATTGAGTTACAATTGCTTTGGTAAACGAAGAAGAAAACGTAACACTCGCTATGATATTGGAGAAAGTATCGAAGTGGTACATAGCGATTCGGAAAAATTTCGAGTCGACATATTTTACGGATCACTGGATTACATGACGTCTGATCTGGCATTACAAATTAGTGCATACGAAACTGTTTTAACACCGTTTAGTTTCCTGTTCAAATTGGAAGAAATATCCAATCTAGAAATTAGTCGCGGTGCGTTAAATTTGAAAAATCGTTACAAAGGAGATTTGGACAAAGATTTTATAAATGAATGCATTCATTTCAAACATCTTATGACTGATATAAATGCTGCAATCGAAAAAGATAGACAGCAAGAGGAAGAAATAGAACAGTCAGATAACAAATCTGAGCGAAGTTCAAAATTAAAGTCTAAACCGTCTAGAATGCTACAATATTTAAAGCAACATAATTTACAATCAACTTTTCCCAACATCGACGTGGCATTGAGAATATTTGAATGCATTGCTGTGGCTAATACTACTGGGGAACGGACCTTCTCCTCGTTGAAACGAGTGAAAAATTCACTGAGGTCCACAATGGGAGCTGACAAGCTGAATGACTTGAGTATTCTATTCATTGAAAATGATGTTCTCAAAAAAATTGATGATAACGAAGTGATCAACAAATTTATCGAATTAAAACGTAGAAAATGTTTCATTTGATTTTGTTAATAAAGTACAAAGATTTTCGTGAATTTTTTTATGCGCTTAAAGACTGAAATTCGACGGATTTCGACACGCAAACTAAAGCTTTGTGCAATTATTTTTCCTCAGTCTGTCATTTGACAAAAGAAAAAACAAAGAGAAATATCAGACTGGGGAAAAACAATTGCACATATATGTACCATTGAAAAGTTCAATTTTTTCGTGACTCGTGATGAAAGCTAAATTTTTGGTACACGTCGTAAGCTTTTCCTACTCGGCTTCGCCTCGTTAGGACAAGCTTACGAGTAGTACCGAAAAATTCTTCTTTTCATCACTCGTGACGAAATGTACTATTTGGGCGCTGTGAACTTCATTGCCCAGGGCGCTGTAAACTTCATAGCCCAGGGCGCTGAAAACGTTAATCCGGCTCTGATTCCACAGCTTAGATCGGATTTTTTCTGAAAAAATTTTCTTCTACGAATTTCTCCTAAAGGTCCATGGAATCGAATGAGCCATATTCTTCTTCTTCTTTCTTAGCATATGTATATCCACTTCTGGACTTAGGCCTAACCTAGCTCTTTCCATTTCGTTCGATTCATCACCATTTGCTGCCAATTTGTTCCTGCCGATCGTTTAATACTGTTGGTCAGGTGCATGTCGTCAGCCCCCCCCCCCGCATTTGTGCTGGAAGGGGCAGATAGTCTATAATTAAGGTCTGAATTTGTGCTGTCGAATGCCACCGGTCTCAGAATTTGTGCCGATCTGAGAGCCGAGAACGAGTCAAAAGAAACTTTAAATTTTCATGTTTTGTTCATTTAGCATGGAAAGTGTCTTAAATTCTTCTTTCGTCTAATTCATTTTAATACCCTCAATTAGTGCTCAATTTGTGCTGGCTAACGGTACCGGTCCCACAAATTTGGCTAGTCGGGGGCCGAGCAAAAATTGATTGATTGTGTCAGTTGTTGGATAGGAAAGGGTTCCAAAATTGAGTTGTGGCGGTGTTATGTACGTACTTTTCCAAATTATACCCCCCCCCCCTCGTACTGAATCGTACGGATTTTTTGACCACCCTCCCCCTACTCCCCTAAAGTAGTACGTACTTTATGGATGGTCCCTAGGGCCTTGTTCATAGATCCTTGTCTCACATTTTAATTTCAGGAACAACAAGCCCATCCTAGAAGAAGCCACCAATTGTCAAAAAGTTGTCAAAAAATGTTAAATTTATCAATAAAAATTGAAACATTTTACAATTTCTTGACAACTAATTCGAAATATTAGGCTCTGACGAAATCTGAAGAAATTGAAAACCTGAATGTTCACATAAAGTGATGATAGACTTGACAACGAGTTCAACTTTTTCAGATTAAATTAAAATATAAATTACAAATTAATTATTTAATATCTCGCATGTCTGCGACCTTAACTAAATGAAAATCATCTTCAAGATCAGTTCAGATTAAGGGTTGTTCGTGTGCTCAAAATAAACCATTAGGCATGCATTCGAAGCAATATTTTTCGTAATAAATAATATTTTTGTTATTTTCATTACGGCAGTAAAAATATGTGACTCGAAGTATTTACGAATATTTTACTATTTTATCGAGTATGGAAAAGGAAGTGAATAGTTGAAAAATCGAAAATTTTTAAAAACCTCTCTGAAGAGTGGCTTCTTCTAGGATGGGCTTGTTGTTCCTGAAATTAAAATGTGAGACTAGGATCTATGAACAAGCCCTTAGGGACCATCCATAAAGTACGTACTACTTTAGGGGGGTAGGGGGAGGGTGGTCAACAAACCCATACGATTTAGTACGAGGGGGGGGGGTATAATTTGGAAAAGTACGTACATAACACCACCACAACTCAATTTTGGAACCCTTTCCTATCCAACAACAGACACAATCAATCAATTTGTGCTCGGCCACCCGACTATCCAAAATTGTGGGACCGGTACCATTTACCAGCACAAATTGAGCACTAATTGAGGGTATTAAGTTGAATTAGACGAAAGAAGAATTTAAGACACTTTCCATGCAAAATGAACAAAACATGAAAATTTCAAGTTTCTTTTGACTCGTACTCGGCTCCTAGATCAGCACAAATTCTGGGACCGGTGGCATTCGACAGCACAAATTCAGGCCTTAATTATAGACCGTCTGCCCCTTCCAGCACGAATGCGGGGAGGGGGGGCTGACGGCATGCACCTCTGTTGGTCCATCGATCTGGCGGTCTCGTTGTGGGTGGTTTCCATGACATTATATTCTTGGTCCATCATTCATCGGTAGTTCTTGCAATATGTCCTGCCCAGTTCCATTTCAGCTTTGCTATTCGCTCCACGACATCCACGACTTTTGTTTGCTGTCGGATCCAATGATTTGACTTTTTGTCTTTCAGTGATATTCCCAGCATACTTCTTTCTATGGCTCTTTGAGCGACTCTCAGTTAATTTTCCGATGCTTTTGTTAAGGTTAGAGTTTCAGCTCCATACGTCAGAAGAACACATGAATCGAATACTTTACGTTTGAGGCTGTTGTTCAAATTCTTCGTCGGATTTCGGCAGTTGGATTGTCCAAACCCAATTTCAGTTTGTGGTCAAAATAGATGTAATTGTCGACCCTTTCAATCACTGTGTCTCCAATTTTGGTGTCTCTGAGAATTCGAGACCAGTTGAATTTCAGTTGGTCGAAGAATTCGCAAATTTACTCTTAAGCGGCTTGTTGATAAACCTTCCCTTTCGTTACACAAATCCGAGGAGAAAAAAGACAGTTACGATAGACACTTTCTTAAGTACTGAAGAAATGCTGTGAATGTAAAGGTCAAAACGTTTCACAGTACCTTTTCAAGTGAAATAGAAGAAAATTTGTCTTCCACAACTGCTGTACTTACTGTGGTTTAAAGTCCACCCTTGTATCAACATTAAAGAACCCTTCGCAGTTCCTATATGAGAAACGAAGCATTTTCATAAGATTTAACAAACTAAAGTGATGATTTCGTCGTTTACGGCTCATCAGTACACCTTGCCTACTAGACCATGTGTATATCAGCACACTCAGTCACAGAATGATGACTGCTATGAACAGAGCACTTTCTTATATACCACCTAAACCGAAACGAACGACTAGGTAATAATAATAATCTTAATGGCACTGATTAGTTGGGAGCAGCACTGTCAAGTGTCTGTTCGACTGCCGGCCGGGGTGCTACACTGAGTAACTGCCAGCTAGTGTGAATTAACGACGCTAGAGGGATCACATGCTTAACGTAGATGATCAAATATGGGTGACGTAACCACTGAGCTAATCCGCTCCTTAGACGTGAAGCAATGTTTTGAACGCTTTGAAGTACAGGAATTAGAGAGTTTGGTATCAAAGCCACTTATAAATTTATGACATATACATATAGCTAATTGTTTTGAGTTATATGTTTACGTTATAAGTTACAATTTAACGTTATAAGTTAACGTTATAAGTTTACAGCTCAGATCAGTATTTTAACTGATCCAGAGCAGTGTTGATCAGTTCCAAAACTGATCCGCATCAGAACCGATCAGTTTCAAAACTGATTTGGATTAGTAGTTTTGAAACTGATCAGTATTGATCCGTATCAGTTTTAAAACTGATCATTACTTATCCGGATCAGTTTTAAAACTGATCAGTACTGATTAATATTAGTTTTTAGACTGATCAGTACTGATCCGCATCAGTTTCGAAACTGATCAGTTTGGAAACTGATCAGTACTGATCTGGATCAGCTACAATACTGATCTGGCCTATAAACTTATAACTTGTACCGCAAACTTGTAACTTGTTACTTAAACATTATAACTCATAGCTCGTAACGTAAACTTATAACTTATAGCGAAAAACTTGTAACTTGTAACTTATTACTTATAGCTACACCGTATCGTATCGGGAGTAACTTGATGAAGTTCGGAGATTACGTCGTTGAATTTTCGGGTGACGCAGTCATTCACAATGTGGTTTGGATGACGCTACGACCGCAGTCGCAGTGTGAAGAATCGACCATATTCCATTTATGAAGCATACTGGCACAGCGACCATGGCCAGTTCGGATAATATTGATGCGACGCCATACTTTTCGATTTTCACATCGATGAGCTCTTTGTTACGGACATTATCTCGATCCCATGATTCTGTGTAATAAAGTACACAAACTTGCACTTGCATTAAAGGTCCAAAGGTTTTTTAGTTCATACTAATGCACTTGAAGAAAATTTCTCTTCAACAACTGTGGTACTTACTGTGATTTAAAGTCCACCCTTATATCAACATTACAGTACATTTCATAATTGCTGCTTTCGTGGGGAGGGAAGGGGTCAAAAAATGCCAATTTTTGCGTTACGTAATTTATGAACGGCCCCCAGGGCAAATTTACTTATCTCTAAATATCTGTTCTCGATAGATGAAATAGCTATGCACCTCTTGCCAAAATGGTTATTTTGACGTGTGGCATTATTACCCGTGCCTTCGACTAGGGCCACAATACCCCACACGTCAAAATAACATGTTATAGCAGTCGTTTATAAAAGTGATTTTTCATGCATTTCGTTGTGTTTTGAACTTTCAGAGGCACAACTTTTAAAGTGGTCCACTGTGCGCCTTCATATAAAAGCCGGGAACTCGAACGGGTATCATACTTTCATTCTTACAATTATAATCGTGGAAAGATCAACCCTATTAGAGATGCTGACACGAAACCAAAATCTCAACATATTCACATTTCACATATTTCAATAAACATTTGTGAGACATTTGACTCGAATCACATAAACTCTACCTTTTGTTTCGCGCACAAACTAAAAATTTAATTCAAAATTCTCAAGACATTTTCCAGCAGCAGAAATCTGTTTTCTTTATGCACACAAATTTTTCAGGCGGATAAATAGAAGACGGAGTTGATACATAAAATTAGATTTAAATATCATTTTCAATTCCCGATCTTCAGCTGCGGATGTTGCATGTCTTAGGTACGATTTTCTCCTCAATTTAACAAACCGTTTTTTATTTTAAAAAAATGAAAACTTGGTGCAAAACTTTAAATTTCTGATTTTCTGCTTTAATAAATATGATTGGATTTTGTTGGATGTTGTGTTTCTTTATTTGTCATTTCGTGTGAAGAACGGCAATAATATAGACTGTAAAATGGCATCATTGCATGGGTTCTTTTAGAAAAAAGTTAATTTAATGAGTAGATTCCCTCAGCTTCAGTGACAGTGCTATCGAATCATGTAGTCCCTCTATGAGTCCCTCTCGTTCGGTTATCAAGATCAGATCAAAAATGTTGTGGATATCGGTTAAGTTATTTCGGCATGAGAGTCCATAGAATGGACCAAACTCATACGATTTGATAAATGGAGGGTTTTCATAAATACGTTACATTAAGTAAGAGTGTTAATAAAAACGAGTGGGAGGATCTTTTTCCCCTCGCAAAAACAAAGCCGCTCCAAAGGTACAGTTTTAGACTATCGTGATTCGAATGAGAATTTTAATTCGATATGGGTAATTTCGGCAGATAGGTAATAATTTGTCCTAAAGGCTTTCAGACTTTTCTTAGTTTTGAAATTGTTATTAAATCCCGCACCTCGGGATGGTTTTCGACATTGCCTAGCAGACATGTATTGCAGGTAAAAAAGACAAAGAAAATAAATACAAAACATTAATTATTTGGAATTAGTTTGGTGTTGGAACGACGGAAGGGTCAGTGTTTTTTACTCGTTGTACTAGAAAAGTTTCTATAAATTTCCTCAGAAAGCTCGAAACATGTGAAACATTTACAAATACGAACGGAAAAAAACAGAAAAGAAAACGAAAGTACATCGTAGTGGTGAGAACATTCAATTTCGACATTAACCGGAGAAACTGTCTCGGATAAACGAAGCTTTCATAAAAATATGTTTTATTTCAAACTTAGATGGCAGTAGTGACAGCAGTTTTTGTTCAAGTCTTTAATGCATTAGAAATCTCAGAATTCGATGATATAAGTTCAGGAACAAAAGTCAGATGTAGCTACAAACACAAATTTAAATTTAGAAATAATGTTGGAACCAAGTACAAGTGGAGACGTAAGAAATTCAGTCCAATATTTAATACACTAAGGAAAATATCTACAAGCGACGTAGAAATTGTGTTTATGATATACGTCGCCGACGTATTATATACGCGGTGAATCTATGATCAACCTTATTTAAGTATTGCGTATTATGCCATACGTAACGAACGTGTTATGAGCTCACATAATACGTGCACGGCGTTCGTAATACGTGCACAGCGTTCGTAATACGTGCACGGCGTTCGTAATACGTGCACGGCGTTCGTAATACATGAACGGCGTTCGTAGTACGTGCACGGCGTTCGTAATACGTGCACTGCGTTCGTAATACGTGCACGGCGTTCGTAATACGTGCACGGTGGATAAAATATGTCGGTGGCGCATATTATAAACACAATTCCTACGTCAGTTGTAGATATTTTTCTCAGTGTACTGCATTACTCGTGTGCTTCCAAATTGGTTGTATTGACTCGTAGGAAGTTCGCTGCATATACAATGTGCCGTTCGTAATACGTGCACGGCGTTCGTAATACGTGCACAGCGTTCGTAATACGTGCACGGCGTTCGTAATACGTGCACGGCGTTCGTAATATGTGCACGGCGTTCGTAATACGTTCACAGCGTTCGTAATACGTGCACGGTGGATAAAATACTTCGGTCGCGCATATTATAAACACAATTCCTACGTCACTTGTAGATATTTTTCTCAGTGTAGTGCATTACGCATGTGCTTCCAGATTGGTTGTTTTGACTCGTAGGAAGTTTGCTGCATGTGCCGAAAGTAAATGCAGTAATCCTATCCCAATTATCCAAAGTCGATCGGACATTGAACAGCAGAAGCTTTTGAAGGCCTTCATTGTTCTTTGTCCGAACGAATTTCCGCGGAAGGATTTGGTTGATTGGGTATGAGTCCAAACAAATATTTAGAAACACTATGTTGGTGCTAGGTAAATGCGTTTTCCGAGTCGCTTGCGATGAGGTAATGATGCATTTACCGATCAGAAACATGTAAAATCAAATGCTTGTTTTTGTAGAAGATTCAAAGTTACGCAAATATTTCATTTTAGAATTTTATATATCGTTACCCATGTTACATTGGACTTTCATCCTTAAATATATTCAGAAGTATGTAAGCGTCCAATAACAATGCAACTCACCAATTTTGTTTAGCTCGTTTCTCTCTAAAATATTGCGAACCATGAAAACTTTGTAGCTGCTGTGTTTATGAGATACAGCTGGGGTGTAACATGAGTAACGCTAGAATGGTCCACTGATTGAAACATTCTTCCAAACAATCCTCTGAATTAAATTCATCCAAAGACTTAATAGAAATCAAATTATTAATGCCACCGAACCGATCAACTTGCGAATGTGAATTTGTACCGTTTACAGTACACATAACAGCTTCATAAAACTGTCCTCAAAAGTATTTATGTCTCGGTGCCACAACGTTTTATACAGCGAGAACCCCAAGATTACACATCTGAAAAAAACATTTTTAATTTCTGTACGATATTTTGTACTACTCTATAATAAAACGATGACAAAATTGCGATATTCTGTCTCAATTGAGAAGAATGTAAGAAGTATATAGCTGCAGGGGCATCGCAACACATCAGCATAATCAGCAGCATTTCCCCATGCCCAACAATGTTCACAAAATTTGACGGAGAAAATGTTCATGGGAGACCTTTCCCCTTATTCAGCAAAAATTGGTGTAGGATAACTTTATGTTCCCCTTCATAGAATCTTCCCCTTCAGTAATTGCACCATGAAAAGCATGCGTATATTTAGTTTATTTGTCGAGGACAAGACTATTTTTCTACACTTCATAGAGATCAAATATTTTCTGTATATAATTCGAAGAAACTGTCGAAAGGAAATTTCTCGGGAAATTCAATTTAATGTGGAATAGAAGTTTGTATTCGCTTCTACTTATGTGATTACAGAATGTACTGAAAAATTGTGTTGAATTTAATAAAATAAAGAAATTAGTTTATTGATAGAAAGGAGTCGAACATCGTTGTTGCTCGTCTATCTTTTGGATGGGTTTTAGTTTTAGTCAAATATCTGTTGAAAAACACTGAATGGATAAGATGTTCGCAGCCAAACCATTTTTATAATTCCTTTGATATACACCTCGGTTCGTTTAAAATTAAAGAAAAACCTAACAATTTGACGTGATTAGTGCGACTTCGGCTTCTGTCAGAGTATGTTGAATTCCATTATGAAATGCATAATTTTGCTAAAAATTTGAGAGAAGAAATGTCGCACTAATCAACAAAACAATCCCCCTCTGACAACCGGTCTGATCACTGATTTGTTAATTTCGCCTTACTGAATCGTACAACGGTAGTAGGCACTAGCTACAGTATCCAAACATCTGAGAATACCGGTTCCTCCTTTGATATCGACGCCGGTATGTTTAAAATTAAAGTTACAAACCTAACAATTTCCAGCCGGAGTGATGAGGTTTGAGACTGAAGGTTGAATTAGTTGTACCAACTTGGTAGAGCAATTCGGTAAGAAGCAAAAGATCTCAGATTTAAGTTGTCGACTTTCTTGTATGAACTTCTACGAACGGATGAACGTAACGAACGGATGATACGAAATTCATGACGCGTTGAATTACACAGTGATGTTGCAGTAGACAAGTCGGGGAAGGCAGACTGGTGCCAAAAAACTATATTGGGGAAATTTGAACCTAGTATCCAGTACTATGTGACCTTGAACAATGAAAAAGAAGGCAGCCTGGTGCCAAAAAATGAAGAATATCATTATGACGACATTGACGACCAATTTTCATCTTGGCACCGGGCTGCCAACGAGCATAGCTCAAGAAGGTAGCCTGGTGCTAAGATAAAAATTGATGCGTTGTGAATCATTCGTCAATGCTGTCATAATGATATGCTTAAATGTTTGGCACCAGGCTGCCTACTCTGTCCCGTCGAACTAAGAGTTCTAAAGTACTAAAGTACGCAGCCTGGTGTCAAATGTTTTGATCTCAGGCTTCCTAACCGAAAATGCATTCTTCCACTTGTTGCAAATTTCTGAAGGCTGCGTACTTCGGATTCAATATCCATTAAGTTCATGCACTAGAGAAAGGATCATTCTAGTGCATGAACGAACTATAATTGCTGAATGTATGGGAGATTTTCAGTAAAATTACAACAAACTACAACAAGTTCCACATATTGGTGGCGCACTTTGTTACAGTTTTACTGAAAATCTCCCATACATTCAGCAATTATAGTTCGTTCATGCACTAGAATGATCCTTTCTCTAGTGCATGAACTTAATGGATATTGAATCCGAAGTACGCAGCCTTCAGAAATTTGCAACAAGTGGAAGACTGCATTTTCGGTTAGGAAGCCTGAGATCATGGACAATAAATAGACGTTGTTAACGTCAGGCTAATATGAATCCCCTCAATCTCCTCGTTACATTGGAGTCTCAAAACATGTCCCATTCTTGTATCCAAGCTGGCAGTATATTACTAGCCTATGTTTTATTATGCAGGTCTGTTAATCTCCTTCGCAACTCTTTCTATGAAGTTAATTTAAATTACGGATTATTCTGTTCGGAACAAAAAGAGGAATTGAACCTAAACAAGCAAAATTGAATCTAGACAGTGCACGTGTATAGGGTAAGTTTTACAAGAAATCAACAAAGAGATTCATTAAGCGCCGATAATGAAGTAATAGGATTGTTTATCCTTTTGTACAAAATATCTATGCAAGTTTAATCGGTCGAGTTGTAAAACTTTTATTATTTTCAATGAAAAAAAAGGAAAATATTTTCCCGTGTTTTCCAAACAAATACAAATCAAAATTCCATACAAATATTTATTTACAAATATGAGATAAATTTATCTGATCTTTCAACAAGTCTAAAAAATCTACCCTTGAACCGTATACCCGAGGAATAATGGCTACTTGAAACAACTTTAATTCGTATGTGCGGTATATACACCAGCTTAGTAATACAATAATAAAATCGATATAATCCCCTTGTAATAGTCGTCATGACGAATTACGAAAGCCAGAGCTCTTTCGATGTATGTACACATTTAGATCACTCAAAACATTTTTGGTATATATATATATATATATATAAACCAAGTACATATCTTGGCAGTTTATAGAACACATCGAATAACATTGCTCTATTGCTTTAAATGGGTGTCACTTACTATCAAAGTCCTAAGATTGTGCTTTTCGTCGAGCGAAATTACTAACGTTTTTGTTCGTCGAGCAAAATTGTTAATGTTTTATTTCGTCGAAAGTACTATCAGCAGATGGCGATAGTACATTTTTAAGACGTATTCATAAATCCGTGGAATTTCATTTATTTTCTGAACTACTTGTGGAAAAGATACAGCATGTACAGTGGGAACGTCTTCAACGGACTTAATGACAGAAAAGTAAGATTTTTGTTGTATAGAAAAATCTTAGTTGCGCTTCAGTGAAAAAGTTTTTCCATCATCGACAATTTTGACATTTTGACGTTTAGATACTTGAAGCCGTTGCCATTGTACATGCTGTAGAACAGCCCTAAATAATAATTCGCCTTAACAACCCATGAAGGGTAAGAGACTAGACGTTATTTACTAGTTTCGCTGTTTTATGGTTCTACTTTTTTGAGATCCTTTCAATACCGTAAAGTTTTTACTGTGCCAGTGGTAAGCTGTGCGACAAGCTCAGTGACATCTATGGGGTGCACTAGGAGCGAAAATATTAGGAGTAGAAAACCGGCACCTCCCAACAATTCCTTCCACCCGTCAGCTATTCGATGCGCTCCACTCAACATGCCTAGAACCGGTTAGAACTTATCCAATGGATATTATCCATCTGCGGTTGAGTTTCACACCAACGCACTGGCAACTCAATCTCATAGTAGCAAGCTGACGTGTTAACCACTGGTTGGTTGGTTTATTTGGCCGAGTAGCATGATACAAAACTTGTACACTAGTCATGACAGCACAATACAATACAAAACTCTATGACTAAAACTACTAAGCGCTCATGCTGAACACTGAAGCCATCTTTGTTGGGCTCATTGCGTCGTCTCGTGGCTCATTCTTTGCTGTGATAAATGTCTGGATCGTCCATCCATTTGCTGTCTGTAATGAAGGATAGAACGTCAGGCAATGGTACCGTTCGGAATTCCTTTAATGAAGTGTACCCAGGTGCTTCAACCTCAGCAGAGACAGTGCAGGACAGTTCTACAGTTCTGATCATTGCTAAGTCCCATTTTGTTCACATGGTATCTGCCCTGTTAGCACTCCCACTAACAACCTTAGCCTTGCCTTATCTAAGCTTAACAGATATTTCGTGATCTTCGAGTTGCATCCCAACAAAAACTCTTTCGCTGCTCCCACGCTCTTTGATGCTTGTCTTTGGCCTTGTCTCTGATGAGTTCTGGCACCAGTCCAGCGTTATTGCCGAATGCTGGTTCTGGGCCAGTGAACTAAGATTCGGTCGCCTTCCTTGCCAGCTGATGCGCCTACTCATTCCCCTCAATGTTCGAGTGTCCCGGAACCCATACCAGAGTTACTTCGTTCTTCTCTGATAGGGCATCCAGGGACATTCTACCTCTTAGGACTGATTGAGCCGATAGCTTTCAAGATGACAGCGCTTTTAGCGCCCCCTCACTGTCAGTACAAACCGAAAACTTCTTGCCCTCCAGCTGCTCCACACTGATGGCAACTGTTTCTGCTTGGGAAACTGTCGCGAAATCCCCGAGCGGGATCGAGTCCTCCAGTCCCAACTCCGCACAGTGTATTCCCGTACCTGCTCCCTTCTCCTTCTTGGATCCGTCAGTGAAAATTCTCACATCTCCCTCTACGGGTGATCTTTCTCCCTCCTAATCCGCTCTATTGGGAGCAATGGTTCGAAATTTTTTATCGAAACGAAACTCAACTGGCATATAGTCTTGTGGCATCTCATTCTCTCTGATGTCATTCCTTAGCTAACCCATGCTCCTGTCGAGCGCCAACCAATGACCGCACCTGAACAGTCTAGCTACTATCATCCATGCCTATTGCTCTGTAAATAGGTCAATCGGACTCAATGACAGTAAAACTTCCAGAGCCGCAGTCAGAGTCGACGTCATCGCTCCCGTTATGCTAAGACACGCTAGTCTCTGCACATGCACAAGTCTCCTACGTACGCTCATCGTCTCTAGCTTGTGTGACCATACCATGAAGCCGTAGCTCATTATTGGTCTCACAATGGCCGTGAGCAACCAGTATAAAGCTGAGTGCCTAAGCCCCCATCTCTTCCCGATCGCATTGCGGCATTGCCAGAACACTCTGATTGATTTACTTATCCTCTCGGATATGTGTTCTCCCCAGTTCAGCTTCTCGTCTAGTATGGCCCCAAGACACTTCGCCTTGTCCGTCAGCAATAGCTGCTGCCCGAAGAGTTTCGGTAGTCTCATTTTTCGGATCATATTCATAGCGGAGAAAAGTACCAGTCCAGTTTTATCTGGGTTAACAGAAAGTCCTGAGTCTCGCACCAATGCGAAAGCTCTCTGCATGAGCTGACCTAAGACCTCTTCAAAAGGTCCTGATACTAAAATCGCTATGTCATCGGCGTTAACCACTACGCTATCGAGTTGTAGGCTTCAAGTGGAAGGTTTATACTTAACGGTCGGATAAACTCCTTGGTAATTCCTGACGGAGTCATGGATGACATTAAAATTCAACTAAATTGTCATGAGTCTCAAATCACAGGATAGAAGCTACAAAATGATAGTTGTATTATTCGACAGTGAGGAATTTTATTACTACAGTGACACCCGTTTCATCGCTCCCATCACCATTGTCTGTGTCGTTCCGTACAAACTTCAAATAATACAACAATCCACATACATCAACCCGAGCAAAGCAACAGTAAAGAGATATCATTCAATGACTGGGACCTTGTGAAAATATGCATCAAATCTATGGCTGTTGAAAAACAAAAATCCATCCCCAATATGCGAGCTCATAGTGGAAAAATATATACTCTAGTGCTATTCGATATACTTTTCGTTGGTAGGGAAATTAAACTTTAATGACGAGGGTAGGCAAAATCTTCTTCTTTTCGCTTTTTTTTTATTATTTTTATAACGTTGTACCCTGGTGCTTGAAAAATGTTAATTAAAAAAAATTAAACGAAAATGAATGAAAATCGAATTGAAACTGCCAAATTAAGAAAAAGGGAGAATGACGGATACGTATAGTGAATGGTTTATATTTATTTTTAGATTGTTTTGACCTACTTGTAATCGTGTTTTATGTCTCTAAATCGTAAAAGGAGTGAGTGTAACAAAATTTTGATAATTTTTTGAACGAAACAACCGGAAAACTTTGGTTGTCGATATTTACTTTGTCAGGTAAATGCTTTCTCCTCATTAGTCTTATGCCTGTTCAATACAAAATTTCCTAATGAAATAGTAAAGTCCACACTGAGGAAAATATCTACAAGCGACGCGTCGCGACGTAAGAATTCTGTTTATAATATACACCGCCGACGTATTTTATCCACCGTGCACGTATTACGAACGTCGTGCACGTACTATGTGAGCGCATAACACGTTCCTTACGTATAACTAACACTACACAATAATTAAATAAGATTGATAATACATTCACCGCGTATATGATACCTCGGCGGCGTATATTATAAATACAATTCCTACGTCCCTTGTAGATATTTTTCTCTGTGCAGAGAGAAGTCTTTTCCCTCGGAGATATTTTTAGGTTTTCCCTCGTCCCTTCAGTCATTTGTCTGTTTCATCAAAACTCTAAAAATTTCAAGAAGAGTGAAGCAAAGTAAAGTAAATCACGTCAGTCAACACAACTACGTAGACAGTCTTACTCTGCCGTGCAAATCATAAAAACCTTGCGATTTATTTATTCAAACGACTTCAAGAAATATAACAATTTATCTTAATAAAAAAATTTTAGCACCACAATTTTTCACGTTACACAATAGCAAAGTCGGAGATATCATCTTATATGTTACCGAAATACAAAGATAAACAGAGAGATAAAAAACACACACTGACTGTTACACATTTCCATCTAGGCCAATTCTTCGTCTGATGTTCTGTGCAAGTCCTCTGAGCTTCCGGAGAAGCGGCGACTAATGCAGTAGCTTAAGATATGATCCATCTGTGCATGAGGAAAGCGCAACATCCCTCTCATGTTCTAAATCTATTAATTCTCAGCCAGAGTCGTCTAGGTAGGTCGAGGCCGTCAACCGGTTCTGTTGGGTCTTCAATTAAGTGCTTATTTTCTACAGTTGTGTTTCGCCACCACTCTTTCCAACTTGTCTTCAGATCGTCAAAATTGCTCCTCTTAGGGCTGCCCCCTCTCTGCGAATATGTGGCGGTGTTATGTTCCTAAGTATATAGAGCCATTCCACTTCTGTGGGGTCTACTGAGCCGGAATCTTAGCGCTTGGTTGAACTGAGTGTCGACTTTATTTTTGCATGGCAGCTGTTCATCCATACTGGGGCACAATACTCGGCTACGGGAAGCACCATCGCTTGAGTGGTGCTTCGTAGCGTTTTCGCTGTACACCCCCATGTAGATCCGGTAAGTTTTAGGAGTAGATTCACTCGCGTCTTCAATTTTGTTTTCATCCGTTCAGTATTCATACGATATGTCAGACTGCGGTCATGTACGACACCTAAGTAAGTAGGATTAGGGGTATATTCTACTACGTCGCCGTTCATTCTTAGGTCTAGCTTCCTGTTCGCTTGCTGGTTATTTAGGTGGAACACTCTTTGGCGCCACTCTTTGAAGAATCTTGACGAGGTATTCAGATCGTTGTTTAATATATTTTCGAGGTGAACTTCCGAGAAAGCATCGTTGGAAGAACCATTGTATGCACTCAAAATAAAAAGCAGGAGAGAACAGAGCCTTGCGGTAGGCCGTCATTTCTTTTCCTACTTATTTTTCAATTGATATCCACATGGAAGTTTCGATCGCTCAGTAAGTTCATCAATAACTGTAGAGTGGTTCGACATGGAATAATCCCGCTCAATTTAAACAGCAGTCCCCGTTTCCACACCGTGTCCAACCGACAAGTCCAAGAATACCATTCCCGTCTTTAAGCCTTTCTGGCAATCAAGCTCGATAAAGTTTGTTACCTTGCGATGAAAGAGAGAAAAGATTTTGTATGGATTTTTTCATACGAAATCTTTTCTCTCTTTCATCTCAAGGTTTTTATGATTTGCACGGCAGTATTGTCGCTTTACTATAAATTCCGAGTTCCGCATAAATAATAAAACGAAACAAACAACATTAACATCATATGTTATTCTCACTCTGTTCCAATTTCCAATTTACTGCCAACTCTCTTTTCTCTATCCGTAACAACGAAATACTGTGAAAAATGACAGTGAGGAGAGCGTTCGCAGTTTATCGCAAACTGAAAACTCGGAAATTTTAAACTGCGCGCAGAATACTGCAACCCACATAGTTGAACGACTTAACCAGTTCATACACATTCATAAATTCAATTTTTACGTAGAATGTGCCATTAACAGTTAATATGAACCTCCAGTTGACTAGAATATTTGATAAATGTTGATAAGTGATAGCTGGCTGGCAATACTTTTATTTTATAGGAGATGTTCACTAGCCGACAGACGACCATCGACTGTTAAAATTATTTGTTCGTATGGCATTTATGACAAAAAAACCTCTTTAAAGGTAGAGTGTGACGCAGTCCGTAAGTCTGCTTCCAAAATTAATGATATCGCTTGAGGTGACGCTATCGCTGATAATACGCAGAAGTTTGTTTGAATGGAACCTTGTGTTCAAAGTTTTAATTTCCTGTAAAAATTACAGCGCTGTTTTCAAAACAAAATTACGTTGTGTCAAAAAAATTGCGTCACAAATGCCGGACCCACCAGCGGAATACTTTTTCAACACTTTCAGTTTTTAAACGCAAAAATTTAAATTTACTCCAAACAATCTACGCAATAAGAAATAAAAGTCAAATTTTCGCAGAGAAAAAACTGAAAGTAATGAAAAATTATTTCGTCGTTGGGTCCGGCATTTGTGACGCGATTTTTTTAATACAACGTAAATTTGTTTTAAAAAAATGCTCTAATTTTTTCAGGAAATCAAAACATTGAACACAAGGTTCCATTCTAACAAAATTCTGCGTATTATCAGCGATAGCGTCACTTCAAGCGATATCATTAATTTTGGAAGCAGACTACGGACTGCGTAACACTCTACCTTTAAAGAGGTTTTTGTTGTGATATCAGTCGTTTTGGAAGTTTTCAGTTGTTGAAAAAATTTATATTTTTTGAAACAAATTTTCTCCGATAAATTTTTTCACAGAACAGAAAGTTTTCTTAGAAAAAAAATTTCTCCGAAAAAAATTGGCTTCGAAAAAATTTTTCTTCGAAAAAATTGTCTTCGAAAAAAATTGTCTCAGAAAAAAATTGTCTGCGAAAAAAACGTTTTCCGGTTTTCCCCTTTTTTTCTTCTCCAAAAAAAAAAACAATTTTGTCAAAAAAATTTTTTTTCTCAAAAAAATTTTTCTCCAAAAAAATTTTCTCCAAAAAAATTTTTCTACAAAAAAAATTTTCTCAAAAAAAAAATTTTCTCCAAAAAAAAATTTTCTCCAAAAAAATTTTCTTTCTGAAAACACCTTCGGCTACCATTGGAACACTTCGTATCACCTTCGACTACCTTCGGAATATTTCGGAATCCCACACACTTCCCACATCATCCGCACACTTCCCACATCATCCCACACACTTCCTGCAAATCAGACACACTTCCTACTTGATTCTACACATTTTCTGCTTCATTCCAAACACTTCCCACATCATACCACACACTTCCCACATCATCCCACACACTTCCCACATCATCCTACGCACTTTCCACATCATTTTCGGTCACTTTTTTCTCATAGTCGCTTTACGGCAGCGTAGCTCAGTTCGGTACTTTGACCGACTGCTGGCAACCAAACCCGATTTCCACAATACCGGTTCCGTAGGCTTCGTGAGGTGCATACCTTTCATTTCATACCCCATTCAACGCGATCTGACCACTACCGGCCGTGATATAGCCGAAGTAGTGCTCCCGTCCAAGTTCCAAAATTTATTTGGGGGTAGCCACCGGCTGAATTTTCCATTTGGGACCGAAACTGAACTTCCCTAAAAATTTTAAGAAAATCGCCCGGGCAGTTCTCGAGAAAAAAAGTAGATAGATCGTGGACACACAACACAGGAATAAAATTTTGATTATTTTCAAACATATTTTTACCATTATTATATGGAAATTGGTCATATCTCGGCTCGTTTTCAACCGATTTTGATGAGTCTGGGCTCGTTGGAAAGATGCTGCGAAAAAAAAAATAATTTGGAGGGGGAGAGAGGCGAGGGGAAAAAACTCAAAAGTTCGCCTATACATCGTGTCTTGCCCCAAAGGTATGGAGTTTTTTGGGTTTGTGGACGTTTCTTTTTGGGGTTTGGGGACTGCGTCACGCTCTCCGCTACCGCTGCGAGCATGATGTAGCCCGAATATTTGATATCTCGATGGCTAGCATGCTACTACTTCATCATTTGACTTAAGTCGTAATCATGAGTCATGTCACACAGTGTCATCATAAAACCTTATAGCAAAAAGATCTTATCAGACTTTCGCCGGTCCATTGCTTGTTTTTAATATTCTTTGAATCGCACAGTCTGCATCTCCTTCTCCCTTCTCAATGGCAATGAATTTGTCGTAAAACAAGTCACTTGGTTTGCATTACATTTCTAAGACACACAAAATAAATGTACTGAAATGACAAAGAAATCATAGAGAAAACTTTTAAAACATTTTTTATCTTTGCTATGTATGCCAGTCAATAAGCTTTGCTTATTGAACCGAAATAAAAATGTTGTTTCAACAACCAACTTTTCGAACATTTTATGAGTTATTCAAAAACTTTATCATTATTTTATACGTTCAAATTGATGGAAATGAAATTTTAAATAAGTTTAGTGATTTAAGTAGAACTTTTTTTGTTTCTTTCCTTTGTTCTGGACTATTTTTTTTTTGTCATCTCTGATACATTGAGCTTATTATTTTCTCCATTGAATTTTGTGATTTTTCTTCACGTATTTTATTTAACAGCATGTCTTAATAAGACAGACTACCGTGCTGTTCGACTTACTGTTTAGATATTTTAAACTTATTCTTAGAAGCATAAAAATAATGGTTTTATTGACAATATAAATAGAATTTCGCCATAATTTCAAATATTTCCTGCAAAAATAAAGTACTTTGCCCATCCTCATTGTACTTGCCATATTGTGTACAATGCCATTTTTACGACATAATTAAAAGCAAACAAGACTTTATTTTACTAAAAGATTTTTCCATTCTCTTTTCCGTTTCGTCGTTTCTGTCGTTTGCCTTTTATACACTTACTTTTTTTGTGTATCTTGTACTTGTATGTCTTGTACTTGTGTGTCTTGCCGTCTTCGCATAAGGTAAGTCATTTCATAGTGTTTTTATGCAGTTTTTATAGCTCCTTTTAGCAAAAATGTTGTCTAAAAACATTTTACTTTATAAGCTATAAGCGAAAGTATTTCCTGTTTTTTCCGTGGATAGACTAAAATGTTGGGTGCTCTCAAGCTGGCCAACGAGATATTTATTTAAAAAATGTTATTTCGTTACACAAAAGGGCAAATAGTAAGAACAATGAATATCTATGAAGAACTGGGAATCCTTCAATCTTCATCTAAGATTTTAAAAGTCCTTGACTTTTAGACATCCTTGAAAATGTTTCTTGTTCATGAGTTCATATTGAAGTTGATCACCCTTTTCTAAGTGTAAAGAAGTGACTGCTAGTTCGACAGTTAAACCATTCAGCAATACTCTTTAAATAGAAACGTGCTAGCTGTTAAAACAAAAATTAGAATAGAGAATTTGTTGCCAGCTTTATTGTGAGAAGCTTTCGTAAAACAAATATTAAACATAGCATATGCATTAAGCATAGTCAACGCTACATAAATTCTATCAGTTATTTGATAATTTTTAACAAAACAGAAGCATGCATCGCACCTATATGGGTCAAAAATGATCCTCTCATTTTTTCTACAACATAGGAGAAAGTATTTTTGGGCTTGGGCAGACACTAGAGCCGACAAAGGGCGCTAAGGATGAGGAGAGCTTCCTTTCTTGAATACTGATGACACTTATTTTTTGGGCCTTACTCAAATCCAAGGGCTGAAACTCACAATAATCTCTTTCAAAAATTTGGCGGCTCTAATTATTAGAGCCGCCAAATTTTTGAAAGAGATTATTATTCAGACTTTGTCGCAAAAATGTCTATCTTGGAACTTTAAATTGAAAGCCGTTCAAGATTTTTTCGAGTTGTCTTGTTGACAGACAGAGTTCAAACATATGCAGGGGACCCGTACTTATCAGAATTTATTTTTATTCAGCGTATGTGTTTCCGGTCTGTTTTACAAATACAAGGATACAGACTTAAAAAACTGCAAAAATATCACAGAAGTTTACGTTAACATTGCTAGCTTATCACATTTATAGTTGGAGGTCTAGTTTCTTTATCCATTCGATTGCGTCAGGGGTTGCTTTGTGATGTGAATATCACTTAAGTTGCCAGGGTAAGCCCTGAGTGGGCACTCCGTAACGACATGTTTCATTGTCTGAATTGCGGCTCCACAGTCGCAGCCTGGGTCGTTTATAAAGCCCCATTTGTGCATGTGATATCCACATCTGCCGTGTGCCGTGCGAATTCGGTTTAAAGCAACCCATTGCTTTCTAGGAAGATTGAGTCCAGGTACTCGGATGGTGGGGTCGTCAATGAGGTTGTTTTTGTCACTATTTTCGTATTGCCACTCTATTCGCCACCAGTTCATCATGTTAAAATTATTTGTGTCTAGACTGATTGCTGTTTTGAAGACTGGTTTCCTGGACTTTAGTCTGTTAGATTGCTGTATTTCTTCGTCGAGATGTATAGGCAGCTGTAAGTTTCGTTGAGCGTTTCTGGTGCTCTTTCAGCAAAGCGTTTTGCCTCCTTATGTGAGGTGGAACGATATTCGCAAGGACCAGCAACCATTCTACTGGGGTGGATTGAACCGACCCACTTATTGTTCGAAAAGTTTCATTTAGCTGCGTGTCAACTATGTTGGTATGAGCGCTGTTCAGCCATACCGGGGAACAAAATTCCGCAGTGGAAAAACTAACGCCAGGGCCGATGTGCGTAACGTCACAGCGTCAGCACCTCAGGTGGTCCCACAGAGCCTGTGAAAGATGTTGTTTCGGGATTTCACTTTAGCTTCAGTGTTTTCGGAGTGCTTCTTATAGGTTAGTGACCTGTCCAGGATATACGCCGAGATATTTCGGGTGCGGGTTATGTCTAAAGTTTTGGCCACAGAAAGATAACTTTAGTTTGTAGTTAGCTTTTTGATTAACCAGGTGGAAAGATATAGATTCTGTTTTTGCTGGGTTCGGTTTTAAACCCCACTTTTTGAGATACTTTTCCAAAATGGCTATGTCGATCTTAAGCTTTTCCTCACATTCCGTAAAATTCTTTGCTTGGACTGCAAGTGCGTTGTCGTCAGCATACATAAACTTTCGGGTTGTTGTGGCTGCCATGTCGCTAATGTAGACGTTGAATAATAGCGGAGCGAGCACTGATCCTTGGGGCAAGCCGTTGCTGAGAACACATTTGGTGCTTTTGTCATTGTTAATATAGACTACAAATTCTCTAGCGCTTAGCATTTAATTGACCAGGCTAATGAACGTATTGCAATGGATTACCTTAATTAGTTTGTATAGGAGTCCGTGTATTCAAACAGTGTCGTACGCTGATTTCAAATCGTTGAACACCGTCGGCGTTTTCATGTTCTTTTCGAATCCATTTTCGATGTATGTTGTTAGGGCTAGCACTTAATCGCAACAGCTCCTGCCGGGGCTGAAACCTGCTTGTTCATCTGGTAAACTTGGATCGACCTCATTTCGTATTCGGTTATATAGCAGGTGCTCTAGCAGCTTGTAAAAAACGCTTAGCGTTGATATTGGTCGGAGATTCGCCGCTATGTCGTCAGTTTTTCCCGGTTTCAGCATTGCGACCGCTTTGGTTTTCTTAACTTCGTTCGGGAGACGCTGTGTGTTGATGATGTTGGTGTAGAACCTTGCCAGCCACATTTTTGTATTTTTCCCGCAAGTCGTCACAAATTCGAGAAACATCTCATCCGAACCAGATGCTGTACCATTTTTGGTGTCCTTTATAGCGATGTCTATCTCTTCACAGGTAAACGGCCGTGAGAACTCTGTGCGAAGCATTCTGAGGTTGCGTTTCACTTTCCTCCTCGTTTTCTTGTCAATCTTTGTTTTAGAAAGTCTCATTATTCTGTTCGCAACGGTTTATCTTATCAGAATAGATGTGACAAACAGAAAAGATTGTTGGAAAAAGATTCCAACGTTTCAAAGTAAATGTTGCCTTAACTCTTGACTTAAGTGTATGAAATTGCGTCGACATCAATTGGATTGGAAATTGCCGAAAAGGCAATATTGAAAAACCTGTCCGAAGAAGCGGCGCAAAAAACACCTCCAATCCTTAAAAAAAAGGTGCTGCTGCAAATGTGTAGTTGTTGACCCAGATTTTTATTTTATCTACACAAATAATTCTCCCCAATTTGTCCTATGCGTCCGACACACAAAAACAATTGTCATACCTTGGAGGACTACAACGCTCTTTGTCCACCTGGTTATAAAAGATATTTATGAGGTAAAAAGTCAGCTCAACTGTTATAAAAACTTCATCAACCAAATTTTTATAACAGTTCGAAACAGTGACGGTGTGTTCGCCTCATAATTTTCTTTAATTCCGAAAGCCCAAGCGAACTATCTCATATATGTCGTTGAAGGAGACTTTTTTCCTCTGAAAATTTAGTGGGCAGCAGAAAAATATCCTGATTTTGTCCTTTCTTAACCATCGAAAGAAACAACAAAAAAAAAAGTTTCGCCGATCGGATTTGAACCGGTGACGCAAGGTTGACCTAAGCGAACTTTCTCATATATCTCGTTGTAGGAGATTTTTAGTTCTTCTCTCCTCTCAAAATTTAGTAGGTAGCAGAAATATGTCCTCATTTTGTCCTTTTCTAACTGTCGAAAGAAACAACAAAAAAAGTGTCGCCGATCGGATTTGAACCGGCATCGCTTAAAGGGAACTTCGAGGAGCAATAATGTAAAGTTGTATCAGAAACAAGTTATGGTCGACTTCTTCGTCTTATCGAAAGAACAAATTAAGGACATATTTTCGTAATAATCTGTTTGTTAATACATTTTCTTTTTAGCGATTTTCTAGTTTGGGAGCTTTCGAAGAGCTTTCTTTATTTTTTTAGTACACTCTATTTTCTAGTTAACTACGCTTTTATGCGATTTTCTGATTTCACATACGCAAAGGACAAGTTGAGGACATATTTTTGAATTAGAAAATACAAGAGTCTGAACGTTCCTATGGTCATATTTAAATAGAGGTTTTAGTACCAGTCCAAGAAAATAACCCTTTATAGTCTTGTTTGAGGAAAAGTTTTGAAACCTTTGAATGTAAATTCTGAAAGAACAAATTTTTACTGTACTAAACTTTTCAGTACAAAACACTTTAAAATCTAGTAATCTAGTAACACATTTTTACACTATCGAAGTATCACTACACTAACTTGAAAGTGTCAAGTATTTAGGACAAATTGAGGACAAATTAATGGCATCACCAATTTTGCTCAAATTTTTATCATTTTCAAAAAAGCGATTTTGAGCTTAGTACACTTCTATATGTTGATTTATACAATCTTATGATCTAGTGTCCAATGAATTAGTCCTAGTACGTCTAGATTAGTTAGTTCAAATTAGTCAATCTGTTCGGTCTGCTTAAAATAAATTTTCTATATTTTCTACTTTCTGCATTTATTCTTCACTATGGAACGACGAAATCCAAAACTATATTTCAGACCCCAAGGTAGGACAAATTTTTTTGTGTCGGACGCATAGGACAAATTGGGGACAAATTATTTGTGCAGATAAAATAAAAATCTGGGTCGACGACTACACATTTGTAGCAGCAATGCATTGCAGCATCTAAAAAAGCCCGAAATTAAAAAAAAATGGAAAAAATTTGAAAAAAAAAATTGCACTAGGCCCGATCTTGGAACCGATCTAGACCTCTTAGAAGAGGTTTTTGATTCATACTTCCACGGACAAAAAAGTTCGCCTCTTTTTTCTCTGCAACACTGCACATAAAACATCTTCATTAGAGAAATTTTCATACAAAACCACCAAATATCGTCCAGGATTGCCTAGCGATAGCCTTCCAGAGGACTCTACAGCCCGAAACACTCAATGATTTTGACAAGAAACCACTTTATTTACTACTTTTTCGACCATAACTTCGAACATTTTTGACCGATTTTACCCAAATTCGTTCTTGTAATCAACTTTCTGATTATCTTTCAGAAAAAAAAAAGTTTTTGAAAATCGATTAACACGTTGGGTTGAAGTAGAGATTCAATTTTAGGGCTCTGGCTGAGTCCAAAAGCTCAAAATTGAAAAAGTTTCTTCCATAAAATGTCAGGCATGCCCAGACCTTTCAAACAAAAAGAAATTATGAAAATCGGAAAAGATTTACCATTTAAACGGCACTAGCTCACACAGTGCCGACAGTGCCCAGATTCCCCAGATTCAACAAAAAAGATTATTCGATTACCTTCCAGGGAATTTTTTTTAAATCGGTTGAGTTTTACTCAAGGTATCGGCGGTGACGGACGGACGGACATTTTTTTTTATTGCTGATTCGTCATCTAAGTACCATGATCGAAGCTCCCCCTACTCCCGGGTCGAAATTGGGGTGCCTACAAACGTCGCGTCGTGGTAAACGCATAAGGGGCCATTCATAAATGACGTCCGGTCGTTAGGGGGAGGGAGGGGGTAAAGGGAAACCGGACGAATTCGGACGGTGGTGGGAGGGGTTATGAGAAACGTGACGTCCGGTTGAGAATTTGTGGTTTTGTCAAACTGTCAAGAATTTACAACTTATAACTGGGAGCATGCCCGAGGTTGTTTGTCGAGAGAGAAACGCAGACTTTTCCTGTAGTTTCTTTGACAGTTTGTTAGAAAAAAATGTACATAAAAATGGCAAAAGTATTTATTCAATAAAAAAATATTTTTTTGTGAACTCCAATTTATTGGGGGGGGGGGGAGAGGGTTAATGAAATCATAAGTCATTATTTTGGGGGAGTAAAACTGGACGAAGTCGGACCAGGGGGTAGGGGGGTGTCGCAGAATTGTCCAAATTACCGGACGTCATTTGGGAATGGCCCCTAAGACCACTTTTCGGGTGACACTCATTTTGTCCTAGAGCGTAAAATTTCGCTGATGACGATTTGTAACTTACAAACGTCGTGGTAGACGCAGAAGCCCCTTGAATTTAGATTGCGAAAATCGCAAAAAAAAGTAATTTCGAACCTATAGAAATAAAGCTTCAGGTAGCTTTTTCAAAAGGATTTACGCCGAATTATTTGTTTTATATATTTTTTATACAATAAGATCTGTGACAGGGAATCGACATAACATGGGGAAAAGATACCTGTCACAGGTTTACTTTTGTAATTTTTTGTTAGCGTTCAAACCTTGACGAAATCGATTAGAGCCAAGAGGACAAAGTTTGAAAGAAAGTTATTAAGACGCAAAAAGGGTTGGAGTTCACTGACAATTGCGAGGACATTTCATGTCATAAAAACGTGACTACTAGCGCCATTATTTATATTTATATGCCGTATGCCCTAAAATTTTAGCGGACGGTACAAACGAAATTGTGAAGTTCTACGTTAAGAAATCCCATGCTAAACGGTATTGTCATTTCATTATATGGATTTTCTTATCTAATGAGAAAAAATTAAAACCAAAAAAGCAATCGGCAATGATTCAAAGAACATTTTGTACGGTGTAACAAAACATATCCGTTCGGTGATTGTACATAACTTTCCCTTTCATTTTGAAGCGAATGGATTATGGAATTTCCATGTAATTTTCCATTCTCTGCAGACATTCACAGCGAAAACAAAGTATACAGCAGCGATTTTAAGCTTAATTAGCTGCTAATTGTCTGAACAAACTTCATTACAATTATGTTATGATGATCAAGTTTTCTTTGTTGGCTTGGTATGTTGCAGTATAACCAAAACACCAATATTATAATGGAGTTTATTTAAACATTCCACAATTCACATAACTTCTATAATTTTGCATGAATATAACGCTAAGTATATGCATTGAATAAGAGTAAACTTAATGCTTGAATGAATACGTAACAGAATATCGTATACTCTAGCAGCTGGAATTATATCTTTAAAAGCACACATAACATCGGCAAACATGTGTACGTACGAACGTACATATAACGTAAAATATTCCATCGAATGAAAACGAGTAAAAGTTCCACACATAAGCGATTGATGATCATATTATAGGATGTGTACGAGTACGAATGTGTAACATTTTGTGTACACAAAGCCGAGCGCGTTTGTAAGCCTAAGAAAACATCAAAAGTTTTATAAAGGAAATTGCTGAAACACGTTTTTCTTTTGAACGCTAAATTACCGCTTATGTTTTTCATGCATACTTCATGATGGGAACATGTGAATAAATTTATTATTTTTTTTTACATCAAGGCTACGCGTTTTTTCTCATTTTATTTACTCGAATAAGATTTGATTTCAATTCTCTTTTTTCGATATTTGTAAATTGAAATCAAAATTGAAGTCAATCAATTTCGAACAGTTGCAATTGATGGGGGTAATGTTAAAAGAAATAAACATAGCCTCCACCTCTTGATGCTCGTATTAATGTCCTAGTGATTTTTAGACAGTAAGCTTAGATGGGTGATACCCAATCGATACCGACTTTTCCTCTAGTCACTAGTCACTCGTTTCTGCTCCACACTTGTTCCAATAACCATTTCGAGGTCAGTAGGAAACAATGAAAGCGACTTAAAACAAAACATATGCAAAAGGCATCTCACGTATCGGAATAGTTGTGGCACACAGAACAGATGTTGCAAAAAGAATCGAACGTATCTATTGCCTGAACTCTTAAGGATATGCAATTAAGTCGTCAATAAATTGGACTGGAAATTACCGAAAGGGCAACATTGAAAAACCCGTACGAAGCAGCGGCCCTAAAAACCTCTCCAATCCCTTAAAGTAAGCCCAGAATTCAGAAAAGACCTAGAGCGCTTAGGAGCTGCCACTGACCCATACTTCCATAGACGAAAAAGTCCTCTTTTTTCTCCACAATACTCCACGAAAAACCTAATCAATAAAGGAATATTCACGTAAAACCATCAAGTATCGGGTAGGGTCGAGTCGAGGAGGTAATGACTCCGGAAAATTGTGGTACAAGTTCCCAAAAATCTCGGATTTCTCCGGAAAATCTTCAGAAAATCCTCAAAATCATAAAAGTCTTTACAAAATCTTATGAAAATCTCAAAAACCATCAGAAAATCTCAAAAATAATTAAAGGTTTCCACATAAATTTTGCTAAATCTACCAAAACCAATCATTGACAATCCATCTTTTCATCGACTTCAAACAAACTGACGACGGGACCAAGCGTATGGAATTGTATGCTGCGATTAAGGAGCTGGGCTTTGAATTTGAATATATTTGTCTTGGGAAAGCGACATTGGACGGTAGCAAATGTCTTGTCAAGGTGCAAAACGACATGTCTGATGTGTTTGCTGTTAGAGAAAGTTTGAAGCAGGGAGACGCTCTATCTTGCTTACTCTTTAATTTGGCTTTGGAAATCTCAATGAGACGTGCTGGTATCCAAACCAACAAAACGCTGGTGAATGGAACACTTCAAGTTCTGGGCTTTGCAGATGGCTTGGACTTCGCCAGTCGAACACATGCAGCAGCAGTTAACACTTTCACAAATCTGAAAAAACAAGCTGAGAGAATGGGTTTGAGGTTAAATGAATCTAAAACCAAGTACAAACCGATCAACAAGGAGACACAATACGCATTGAAGAGTTTAACTTCGAGGTAGTGGATGAGTTCATCCATCTTCAAGCGCTGATTAGGTCAGATGGTGACAACACACCTGAAATTCACATACGTATCATAGCTGCAAGCAGATGCTATTATGGTCTAATTAAACAAGGCCCACTCAAGGTTATTCCGTAACGATCCAGAAGGACGAAGGGGAGTTGGTCGCTCAAAATTAGTTGGATTGATGGCATCGAACAAGATCTTTGGACGCTCGGAGTAAGACATTGGCGAAGAATAGGCGGCGCGGCGTTGGATCAGTAAGACCAAGTGTCTGTAGCACCGAAAAAGTAAAGTAAGTAATCATTGACAATAATTTCGTTCTATAACAGTCTAAGGTATCTGAAGGGCGGCATTTGTGACCCAATGGTTTCAAGAGGCAAAAATATTTTATGAGAAGTGAAAATTGCGTGTCGAAGTAGTCACATCTGTTCTGATATCTTTCCTCGGGTTTTCAGGTTTTTTGAGATGATTACATATTACTAGAATGACTATATTGTCTTCAGCAGGGTTGTATTAGCGCCGCTAGTCATTAGCGTCGCTATTAGCGTCGCTACTAGCGCCGCTAATAGCGACGCTAAAATTTGAAATTGCTCGCTAATAGCAACTAGCGCTCGCTAAAACCCGATTAGCGAAGAAATTTCGCTAGTCGCTAATTCATTCGCTAATATAATTTTGCGTATTTTATGACTATTTTACTCGTAAAAATGGAAATTTATATTTTTTGTATGAATTCAAATCAGTCGTTGTAGCTTTATGCTAAAAGTTCCGAGTTGTAGCGTTATCGTTTGATTTTTTTTGTTTTTATTAGATTTCGTAAAAAGTTGCAGTCTCGTTGCCATCGTTGCTTTCAGCTCCATTTCAGTCCAGTAAAAGTAAAAGACGGGTCTATATCAAAACAAAGAGACTGAACAGCTAAGGAATTACATATCATAGTCTAGCAGAGTATGTGTTTTCTTGACAGCTTATGTGGTAGGGGAACCCGGAAAGTCTACACATTCTTTACATTTAAGGTGGGGTCCTACCAACCAACTCTAGAACGCAGCGTAATGTCAAAAAGTGATGTAAATTAAATTTGAAATCAGTAGCGTGTACTCTGTGGCACAATGCTTTTCAACTTGACACCTGGATGCGTACTTGTGCCCTCGGACCCTGTCATAAGAAGCCATCCTCGTGCCTAAAAATGGAGTATACCAGCGAGAAAGTATTAACAGTAGCTTTATATGGCGCAATAATTTTTATACTGGCGCCAGGCTGCTACTCCCATCTACGTTTCTGCAGCCCGGTGTCAAGATAAAAATTAGTGAGATGGAAATCCGTCGTTAATACCGTCACTGTGATATACTCCGATTTTCGGCAATAGGCTGCCTTGTTTATGACATTGAACCATGACAAAGTACACAGGCAGGTGTGGAATTAAAATGTATTCATAAAGTACTCGTTACAGCCTTCAACTTTCTTTTATATCAATTTATGACACAAGGCTGCCCGGTTAAATTTTCTGTAGATCTTCAGAAAAATTGTAGCTCAGTAGGGCTTTGACTTATGGAAAACAAATATTACCGGGAAAAAGTGATGCGTTTAAAACGTATGCGAATTTTGTCAGCGTGAATATGAATAGAAAATTTGCAAAAAAAAGTTCTATTTAGCGAGCGTTAGCGGTCGCTATTAGCGCGCTAATTTCTTTTCGATTAGCGAAAGACGTTAGCGACGCTAATATTTTCTAAAATTAGCGTTAGCGTTAGCGTCGCTAAAAAAAGTCATTAGCGAGCACAACCCTGGTCTTCAGATACCTAGACTGTTATTGAACGAAATTATTGCCATTGACTAGTTTTGGTAGGCTTAAAAAATTACTTATGTCGGAAACTTAATTGATTTTTGAAATTTTCTGAAGATTTTTGAGATTTTCTTAGGATTTTTAGGATTTTGTAAAGATTTTCGATGATTTTAAGGATTTTCTGAAGATTTTGAGTTTTATTCGAGGGGTGGCGCACTTCATTTATTCCATTTATTCCCAAAATTTTTTTAGTTGTTTCTGCGAAATATCTGAACCAAACACATCACAAGTTAGACAAATAAGTTCAAAAAAAGGTTTGCACAAATTATAAAGCATTTAAACCGTCTTGAGATGAAATTTTATTTTTTAATGGAATAAATTGGGTATTCCATTTATTCCATTTTTCAACAAAAATTCTTTTAAGTTTTCAAAAGTGGGTTTTTTCACTTTTTGACACATTAGTATGGTTTGTTGTGTGCGTTGCCATCAAAATCAAGTCTATTTGAGGTTTTGGCGAATTTGAAAAAATTATCATTTATTCCATTTATTTCAATATTTATTCCATTTATTCCCATTTATTCCATTTATTCCATAAACCGCAGAAGTGCTTCACCCCTCGGTTTTATTTGAAGATTTTACGGAAAAATCCGGGATTTTTGGGATGTCACTCCTTTTGTAATTAGACAAAAAGACATGTGCCCCACTCCCACTTTTGTAGTTTTGGAATTTTACCATCATCCAAGGGCGCCGTATCAAATTTTTCCTTGACACATCAGATATACATATCGCTGATTGAGGCAGCGGCAGAAATACTTGAGATTAAAAATAAATAAATAAATAAAATGAGAATTTATACTCTGGAAAAATAATAAATGAGGTCAGCACTTCTTTCCAGAGCTAAATACTTCTAAAATGAAGAAAGCTGCTGACGATAGAATATGACAGATATATGTATGAAAAATTTTCGTCATTTTTTCCCGACGCCATTTCTAGAACAAGAAGCACGACAGGATCCCGCTCTTTTGTCCTTTCTTAGTCATTAACAGTAAGCAACACAACGGTAGATTACTTTGCTCTCCAATGCAACGCAGTAAGTAAAACATTTAATTATTTTGTATGAAAATAGGGTAAAACCCGTTTTCAAAACGATGCTGAAAGAGAACGAGTTGACGTTTCTGTATCTATCAATGGTGTTTATCTCAGAAAATTTCAAATTTTACGAATACGTCAGTGATACCACGATGGTACAACTATAAGTACCCGATTGCAGAAACTTTCAGCTCAGCCCTCGTATTTGGTCGAGGATTTAGTTATAATTTAACAACATAACAACACCAAGAGCTGTTCGACGTGAAAACGCTTGGGTAAGAAATTGGTTAGTTGTTTTCGAAGTAAAATTTTCATGGAAGTCTTTGAAAATACTTAAAGATCCCACTCAAATCCTCAAAAATCCCATATAAATCTCTATAAATCGTCAAAATCACAAAAAATCTTAAGGAATTTCAAAAAATCCCGGATGCTCCAAATCCTCAAAAATCCCATATAAATCTCTATAAATCGTCAAAATCACAAAAAATCTTAAGGAATTTCAAAAAATCCCGGATGCTCCGATAAAATCTTTCTAAAAAAAATCCTGATACACGATTATCCAGAGTCATTACCCCCTCGGGTCGAGTAGCGTGAGTTTGGCCCACACTTAGTACACTAGAGCGCGAACCACTCAACAGATTTCCACTAATTTAATTTTCGTGATTTTCTGATGTCCATATCTTTCATTCGAAATCTGGAAGACTCGCCTGAAGAGCGTTTTATGTTCTAATTTCGTAGATATAAAAGTGAGAAAGTTCCACAAACTTAAACCGCGTTTTTGACCCCTTTTTCGACCGTACCCAATTAACCAAATTTCTTCCGCGGAAAGTCGTTCAGACATTGAACAAAGGAAGCTTTTGAAAGCCTTCATTTTTCTTTGTCCGAACGAACTTCCGCGGAAGAATTTGGTTAATTGGGGTAACTTCGAAAGTTTTTGGCCGATTTTGCCCAAATTCAATTCCGTAATCAATTTTTTGATTATATTTCAGCAAAAAAAAGTTCTTGAAAATCGGATAAGATTTACCCGATTTATGTGGAAAAACACGTTTGGCCCTAGTAGAGACTCAGTTTTAGGGCTCTGGCTGAGTCCAAAAGCTCAAAATCAAAAAAGTTTCTTCCAGACCTTTCAAACAAAAATAAATATATCAAAAGCGATCAAGATTTACTCAAGTTATCGTGGTGACAGACGGACGGACATTTTTTTTATTGCACCTATGAACCGTGATCGATCTTTCCCCCTACTCCCTGGTCCAAATTAGGGTGGTTACAAACGTCGTAGTAAACGCATAAGACCCCTTTTCGAAGAACTTCCTTCTTCGTACGGGTCTAAAGAGATATGAGATTTTGTGTGAAATGAAATACATTAAAACATTTTGCCTACTTCGTTTGAAGGTTTTTAATGAAAAAAAGGTAGTTCCAAGAGCGTAATGTGCTTAACCACTTGTGCTTCGCCCTCCTATGATAAGAAAATCCGTATTCCAAAGATAATCTAAACCGGACGACAAAACAGGAGTGGAGCGGCTGCAGCTATTACCAACTTGAGAACTGTGAGAATAATCCACGGGATTTGTGCAACTTCTGCTAATGTAGTATATAATGAAGTATACAAGCACATCATTTTTCATCGCTTGACAGACTGTGAAAGTCGTAATGAAATTTCTTATAGTTTGACATAAGCCGACGCCATACTAATAGCGTGGATCAGCTGGGAAACGTTGGGGGCAGGCGTCACGCAATTTTGTGAAAAGCGGTCATTCATTAATTATGTCGCACAAGGTGGGGAGAGGAGGGGGCGAAGCACTACGTCACACAACCTAAATAAGATCTTTCACAAATCATATAAAACATTCCGACAACTAAGACTGGCCGCTTCCAAAATTTCAAACTGCAAAATTTAATTGACGCCCGATGGGAACCATCACCAAATTATTACATCATACAATCAACGGGTAGACCTAACCGACTAGCAGCATACGCCAAGGCGAAAAAATGGTAGTCTAGTTGTCTCGCTTGAACTGTGAACATGTTGACTAGTTCGGCGACCTGGTCTAAATTCAAAATGAGAACGTAAAATTCCAGTGATAGATGTTTGTGGGTAGTAGACAAATAAAAATCTTTGTTTCCGAAATTTTATTTTCTTTTTGCGTTACGTCACTTTGGGGGAGTGAGAAGGGATATTGTCCTGGCGTGACTCCGCTCCCACAGTTACACACTTGCTAAAGCCGCCACGTTTTGCTAGACTCCTCCCCTTTGAGCGTGGCGTCATATGTACAAAATCCCTTAGCTCGCAGGAGGCGAATGTTGCAGAAGGCCTACACAAAAGGGCTCCACTGTCGGGCAAACAAGTGATAAGTAAAATACTTTTATTAAGGCAGTGGTTCCCTAGGGAGTTAAATTATACATTAATTGTCGGGGTCAACCTTTGTTTCGTTGATTTGGTAAATAAAATATGCAACTGCGGGATAATGATCTAGCCCCTAACCCTTCATGGGTTGTTAAGGCAGATTATTATCTTTTAACTGCGGGATAATTTGTTTATCCACTCGAGGGATTACATCTTTCACCTTCGGCTCCCCTTCGAAGATAAAAAAGTTTCCCCGCAATTGCATAATCTACTAATAAAAAAATATATGACTCCTTCGGGTTGCCCTAGTGCATTACTTTATTTTCAGAAGCTTCTTTCTTAAATCTTGCACCTAGCGACTATTCCTTTACAATTCAATCATATCATTACCGGGCTAAATTTATTAAAAAATTATCCCTCCTTTTATGTTGATGTAGCAATATTACCTCAATACATTATTATCGGCTTCATTGGAAACCTAACAACACACGAAATTTTACATTTTATCGTCGACAAAATCTTATGAACAAAAAAAAAAACAAAGATTTTTTATCGAACGCTGATGATTCGTCACTGGTAATCTTTTCACAAAAACCAAAAATTGAATCGCTGACACGTTTAAAATTTATGCAACATTTTCCTTTTCGTCGCAATACATTTTTACAGTCACGTTCAGCAAATATTTGTTGAATCCTATCCTATATATTTTTCATATAAATTGTGTATAAAGTGTATTGACTATGGGTTGGAATGGGGTAACTAAATATGAGAAAAACTGGCATGAAGAAGGTATTATTGAGGCAATAAATAAAATATAAAAAAACAAATAAGAGAGAGAAAAAATATAAGCTATTAATTTATCGATGTGAAGTACATTATAACCGTTTGTCATACAATTTTTGTTTTCCAGGATATTAAATTTTGATGGTTTATTGGTTCTATTCGGATTAAATTAGAAAATAATTTCTTGATACAACCAACAACGTTATTTCCGAAAGCAGGGAATTGTGTGATATGGGGAAGTAAAAACTAAAATAATTTGATTAAGTTGTTGCTTCCATTAAATAATGTAGAAGTAGAAATAGACACTTCATGAAAAGTAAGTAGGAATAATTTCACCGGAAAAACATGACGTGTGTATGTGGGGGCGTGGGGAGTAAATTAACGACGAAAGGGAACTTATATTTTGTGGTTGAATTTAAAGCAACGTAAGACCCGTAGGACTTGGCAGACATCTGCAGTCCCGTACAAGACGTTGATCTTAACGTACCAACTGTAATCGATAAATGGGGATTAATTCGCATCTAAAATTTTTTTATTCGCTGTCCCATATGGAAAGATGTCAATACATGTATATTTCCCCCCATGTAATGCGGTCTATTACAGGTAGGGTTCTTTCGATATTTGTGTCCACATGTAATAGCATTGTGTCCTATCCGCAAAACTCTTTACATACAACTAATGTCATTATCACCCTTTTAGTACCAACATTATAGTCGAAACGGTTGAAACCGTCGAATGTTTGAATGATGTGAGCAGATGTTCGAAAATTTGACAGTCAGTCCTCGTCTCTTGTTCCAAAACAACTGATATCACAACAAAAACCCTTTTAAAAAAGGGAAATGTGACGCAAGTCCTCGTCCCTTCTTCCAAAACAACTGATATCAATTTGGGTGACGCTCGCAGCTTCGGAACGCACAAAATTCTTTTGACATATTTTCGCTTCTATGTAAAAAAATGCGTCACAAATACCGGACCCCCAGTGCTATAGTTTTTCTGATCTTTCAGCTTTCACAATACAAAAATTTGACTTTATGGGATGTATGGCGTATTTTTGTACAGGAAATCAAATTTTTGCGTATGAAAGCTGAAAGCGTAGAAAAATTATTACATTGGCGGGTCCGGCATTTGTGACGCATTTTTTTACTCAGAAGCGAAAATATGTCAAAAGAATTTTGTGCGTTCCGAAGCTGCAAGCGTCACCCAAATTGATATCAGTTGTTTTGGAAGAAGGAACGAGGACTTGCGTCACGTTTCCCTTTTTTAAAAGGGTTTTTGTTGTGATATCAGTTGTTTTGAAAGAAGAGACGAGGACTTGCGTCACGTTTCCCTTTTAAAAAGGGTTTTCGTTGTTAAATAATAATAATAATAAAAATGATAATAAAAAAGGGTGTTATGATTTATCGGTGAATGTGCGCCCTGGTTGTGTTTGAACGGTCGATTAAAATTAATAGAAAGTTAGTTTGACAAGTGCTAATGTTAAGCGTTTCCTAAATTGGAACCAAGACCATCAATTTGAAAGGGGGCTAAAATAAATAAAAAAGTTTGTGTTTCGTTTCGGCAAAAAAAAAAAAAAATTTTTTTATTGTTTGTTCCAAACTTACAAAAGCCACATAAACAAGAGATGGACAACAAAGGGCTTTGTTATATATGTGAAGAGGCAGCGGATGAGGCTGACTCTATAAAATGCAATGGTGTATGTGACAAAACGGTGCATTCTAAATGTGTCGGCATAAATAAGACAGTGTGTAAATCTCTACAAACGCTGGACAATTTATATTATTTGTGTGACGAATGTTCAGGTGCTTCCTTGAAAGCAATTAATATGAAGCTTAATAGAGTCCTCAGCTTAGTATGTAATTTTGACGAAAAATTTAAAAAATTTGATAATGACCTAATAAAAGTGGTGAGTGACATTAAGCAAACCGGAGTGGAAAAATTGAACAAAACGAACGGTTGTAACGTGGTTAATGTTCAATGTAGTAATGTAGATAAAAAAAGTGATGACAGCAAACGAAGGCGTAAGGCTAGAAATAATAACAATGCGATCATTTTAGTGAAACCAAAATCAAATCAGAAATGTGATAAAACTGCGAGTGACTTTAAGAATTCAATAGATCCGAGTCTAGTGCAAGTGAATGAACTACAAAAAGGCCCGAAGGGAGGGCTAGCAATAGTGTGTGAAAACGCGGTGGAGTCGAGTAAGCTAGAAAAAATTCCAGTAGATAAGCTTGGTGAAAATTACATTATTAAAGCACAAAACCAACAGTTAAGAAAGCTTAAGATAGCTGGAATTGGTGAAGAAATGAGCGAAGACGAGTTTGTCAATGCTCTTAAGAGACAAAATGAATGTTTTTTTGAGAAAGTAGTTAAAGTTCTGAAATTTTATAAGGTCAAATATTCACGATCTTGTAGCGCAATCATTGAAATAGATAGTGTAACTTCTGAATTGTGTTTAAACAAAGGTGATGTCAAAGTTGGTTGGTCAAGATGTCATGTATATGAGTACGTTAATTTGAATATGTGTTATAAATGTCATGGTTTTAATCACAAAGCAGCAGAGTGCAAGCACAACAGGTCATGCAAAAAATGTGCTGGTGACCACGACTTAAAGGAATGCGTGTCAAGTGTTATTCGGTGTGTGAATTGTAAAGTCGCAAATGAAAAATTCAATTTAAAGTTGAATGAAAACCATAGAGTGTCAAGTGCAAAGTGTTCAGTCTTTAATAAAAAATTGAAGACGGTTAAGAATAGAATAAATTTCGCGGAATAGCAATCAAAGAAAAGGGATGAGTTAATTAGCGACGAAAGTATAATTTATTTAAATGTGAGAAAAATCATGGCTCATATTGACGAAGTAAGGGATTTAATGAGGCGGCGCAAACCTCTTATTGTGATGTTATCGGAAGCGTGTACGAAGAGTGACATCGCTGATTTATATATATTATGAGTTATAACATGTATAGAGTTGATTCGCATTCTCGATACACAGGTGGATGCTGCGTGTTCGTGAGCAAAGGATTAACATCGGAACAAATTTCATCTGTAAGTAAGGATAAAGCTGTGTGGATTACATCAATCAAAGTAAGTAATCTATCTCAGCAATGTAATTTCACGGTAGTATACAATTCACCCAGTGTGAGTGAAAAGAAATGTATCGACATTTTTAGTGATTGGTGTGATAACGAACTTGACATGACACAAAGACACCTAATCGTTGGCGACTTTAATGTGGACTTATTGAAGAAAACGTGTCAATCAAAAAGACTTCTTGATATTATTACGTGTAATGGTATGAAACAATATGTTAACTGTCCAACTAGGATCACAAAAAAATCGAGAACGTTAATAGATCTAGTAATATCAAATTTTAATGTTAGTGTCGATGTTTTGATGGACGATATCATAAGTGACCACGCAACGTTAAAAATTAATTCAAACGTACTCGGACACAGTGCTAACGGAAAAGTGTTTATAAATAAATTGGTTGGATATTCAGGTGAACAAATGGTTAAAAAACTTAAAAAATATGACTGGAACCTTGGGTCTAAATCAGTGGATGATAAAGCTAAATTAATGGTTAACAGACTCAATGATTGTATAGCTGAATTCATAAAAGTTGTGAAAGTCAACGAGCATTCTGAGAACATATGGTACGATGAAGAATTGGCACAAATGAGAAAGAAGAGAGATGATGCGTACAAAGAAGCTGTGTTAAAAGCGAACGATTATTTATGGAAAAAATACAGAGCGGCGAGAAACAAATATCAAATTATGATAAGAACGAAGAAATCCATGCACATGGAAAACAAGCTAAATATGGCCGAAGGTAACACAAGGGAGACATGGAAGATTTTGAAGAAGATGCTCAAAGGGAAGAACAATGCGGAGGTGAAATGTATCGAAATTAATGGAACCAAAGAGGACATACCGTCTAATATGGCTCAAGAGCTAAATAAATTCTTTGTTGACAGCATCATAGGAATCAACGAAAGCATTAAGGTTCCTGGTATTGTAGTACCCGCGGTAGAACCCGATGAAATAACGTGTGCGAAAACTTTTAAATTCGAAAATGTATCATGGTCAACGATAGTAACAACTCTGAAGTCTATGAATAATAAACGTGATGTAGATCTAATCAATTCTACAATTTTAAGTGATAGTATGGAAGTAATCGGACCAACCCTTTTACAACTAATCAACGAGTCCTTAAAAGAAGGAGAAGTACCCGAAATTTTCAAAATCTCCACGATGTGTCCCGTCCCAAAGAAGCCTAGACCAAAGTTTCCTGAAGATCTCAGACCAATTAACATGTTATGCACGTTGGAGAAGTTACTGGAATCAGTTGTGAAAGAGCAGCTAGTGCGATATATTGAAGAAAATGGATTGCTCTCGCAGTATCAATCTGGTTATAGAAAGATGCATTCATGTGAAACATCTTTAAACTTGGTTATCACGAAATGGAAAGAGCTGAGAGACAAAAACTACGATATTTTATGCGTCTTCCTGGATCTTAAAAGAGCATTTGAAACGGTTGATAGAACGATTTTGCTGAAGAAACTGAAATGGTATGGAATAAATGACAATGCGTTGAAATGGTTCACAAGTTATATGACGAAAAGAAAGCAACGTACAAGGATCAATGGAGCAACCTCTGACGAAGTAGACATCAACATAGGAGTTGCGCAAGGATCGATACTTGGAGCGTTGACCTTTATCCTATATATCAACGAAATGCCATCCGTCACAAAGCATACTTTTGTGAACCTGTTCGCTGATGACACACTGGTCTTCTTGCATGGGTCAAACATAAATGAAATGGTACGAAAGTTAAACGAAGATTTGAGTCGACTTTATTCGTGGTTTTGTGTGAATAAACTTAAGCTGAATGTCGATAAGACTAAGTTGATGTACATGAGCAAAAGCAAAAAACCTAAAGTGAATGACATCACAATCAATGGTGAAAAAATTGAAAGTGTTAACCAAATGAAATACTTGGGAGTGATAATAGACCAGGATCTTAACTTCAATGAAAACGCTAAATACGTTAGTAAGAAAGTGGCAGTAAAAATACACATATTCGGCAGAATCGCTAAAAACTTGACGCTGAGTGCTAGACTTAGAGTGTACAAAGCAATAATCGCTCCACATTTCCAATATTGTGCATCACTTCTGCATTCGGCGAACATTGAACATCTGGATAGACTTCAGAAGCTTCAGAACAGAGCCCTCAGAATTATACTAAGATGCACCAGGTATACCAGTGCTCAACTAATGTTAAACGCATTGCAGCTGATGAGCGTGAAACAATCAATTTTATTTAGTACTATGAAATTGATCTTCAAAATAAAGCATGGGCTTGTTCCCAAATACCTGTCTGAAATATGCAAATACAACAAGGACATCCATGGATACAACCTGCGAAATAACAACGAATTCAGGCTGCCGCTGTTCAAGAAAATGATAATGTACAACGGTTTGAAAGAGTTTAATAAATTACCAAATGAAATCAAGAGTGAAGATAAATATTCGTACTTTGTTAGTAAATTAAAAAACCATATAAAAACAAATTAGCAAAACTGAAAGTTAGGAACTAAAATTTAGAGAAAAATAGTTTGTTATTAAACTAAATGACGTGAACACTAATTCAATTGTGTTATCAAAGTGTACTAGAATTTAATGTTTCAATGTAAACTGATGTTTCAATAGCCAATGCTAAATAAAGATTTATTATTACTGGTTGTAAAAAATTTCCGTTGAAAACAAATTTCCGGCGAATTTATCCCTCGACTTCCTACACAAAATATCAAAAGTTTTTTTTTGACCCGCCTTCGCCGCCAAACCGAAGCGCGGCGGCTAATACTTCCACGGGCGAAAATGATTCCCTCAACTTCCTCTACAACATTTCAAAAGTTTTTTTTGAGCCGCCGCCGCCGCCGAACCGAAGCGCAGCGGCTACTACTTCCGTGGGCGAAAATGATCCCCTCAACTTCCTCTACAACATATCAAAAGTTTTTTTTTGAGTCCCCGCCTATTTTCCGCCACACGTCACACTGATACACTACACACCCAACCCAACAATTTTCCTTTTGACACCAAAACTCTATCTCGAACACACAACCATTGCCTCATACAAAATATGCTATCATACACACTACACACACAAACACATACATATGGGCTTTATATGACGCCTTCTAAGAGCCCTGGCGCCAAAACAAGGCCGGTACCCCCCTTTTTTAAAATCTCATATGGCGTAGAATGCCCAGAAGGTCCCTGCAAAATTTCAAGAAAAGTTATCGAGCCGTTTTCGAGCACGAGCCAAAAAAGTGGTTTTTCACGGTTTTTCATACAAATGGCCCTGGAACTAACTAACTTTAACTATCATTAACTTTGGCTTCTATGAAACAGCACTTTTTGTATATGAAATGATCATTTTCTAAAGGTCGTATCTTCCGGGGGGTACGTCGCAAGGGGGGGAAGTCAAAACTTAGCTGTATATATGGTTCCGAAGTCTCCGAAAAAATTTTTTCAGAACTTTTTGTTTGTATGGGGACTTGCGTCACGGGCGCATCGCTACCGCGCGCCCATGATACATGTATTGACAACTTCTTTCCATAGGGAGAGCACCGATCATGATCCTTGGATGACGTATCAGCAATAAAAAAAATGTCCGTCCGTCCGTCTGTCACCGCGATAACTTGAATAAAACTCAACCGATTTACAAAAACTTTTTTTGCCTGAAAGGTAACCGAAAAATCTTTCGTTTGATTGAATCAGGGCAATGTTGGCGCGAGGTCCGCCGAGCTAGGGCCGTTTAAGTTGTTGTCAGTCTTTTGTACATAACTCGAGTAAATCTTTTCCGACTCTCATTAATTTTTTTTGTTTGAAAGATCTAGGCATGCCTGATAAATTTTTGGAAAAACCTTTTTTGATTTTGTGGTTTTGTTCTCAACCAGGGCGCTAGAACTGAGTCTCTACTAGGGTCAACGTGTTTTTTCTACATAAATGGAGCTGCGGTCGAAAAAGTGGTCAAAAACGTGGTTTTTTGAAGGTTGGTGGAACTTTTTCGTTTATATCTTTGCGAAATTGGCACGTAAATCGCTTTTCAAGGTTTTGAATGAAAGATGTGGACATCAGAAAATCACGGATATTAAATTAGTGAAATCTGTTGAGTGGTTCGGGTCCATTCATAAATGAGTCCGCTGTTTTCTGGTTTTTTATAAACCTGCAACAACCGGTACGTTGAATATACATCGTATGTGTATTGCGATGAAAATTTACATCACTGCCGACAGTTGTTATACAGTCACAGAAACGTGGAAACCGAAAGTTTCTGATTTACCATTCAAATTTACCATACAAATCAGAAACTTGTCGGTTTTCAGTTTTCTGTGACTGTAGACTGTAGTATTCTGTATATAATTCGTATATTGAATTTACATAAGCCCCTAATAAAATCTCGTTGATTTGAAAACAAATTTGTGGAGTGATACAAATCTGATTGTTGTCTTTTTCAACTTGCCTACACGTTAACATTCATGACAGATGAAAAACATAAATTCTCGAAAATTGTTGATTTCATTTTTTGGACTAGTGAATTTCATCGATTTTTTGTTGAACGTCCGACTAGCTCTGGACCCCCTCCTTCCGTGTCCGAGTGCGTCCTCCCCAGGCGTCGGACGTCGTTTATGAATGACACTTAGTATGGGCCAAACTCACGCTACGCGACCCTATAAGATATTTTGTATTTTTTCGTTAATATTCCTTTAATGATTAGGTTTCTTGCGCAGTGGTGTACATGGAAGTATGGATCAGAGGTAGCTCCTAAGTGCCGTAGGTCGGTTTGTAGCGTATCAATTTTTATAACTCAATAAATTTGTCAATCGTTTGTCAATCATTTGAATTGTATAGGATCAAGTTAGCTTTTCTTCACCAAAAATTCTTTCTTTATTGACATCACATGCATAAGGCCTCGCAGCCTTTTAAATCACATATGTACACGTAAAATACCAACGCATAAAAATACAAATTACAAATAGTCAATATTTAAGTGAGCACTGCTCAGATACACTACGATAGAGCCCAATAGAGCCGATAACTAAGAGAAAAATAAGCTAAATAAACCAATTAATATTCCAAACGAAAAACAACATACAGTACTAATTACAGCACAAAACAGTATCAGTCGACTATAACTCCGATAGTTACCATCAACCCGTACAGAATCCAGAATCGCCCCACATGCTTAGGAACCTGGTGCTAGATCGCCGAACAACAGATGAATTGATGATATGCGCATAGATCAGTGGGGTTCTTTATCACTATGGTGTTCTCTGCATGTAATTTTAAACCGCGTTAACGTTGAGCTCCTTTTGATAGAATGAGGTAAAGAATTGTACAACGAGACTCCATGAACAAAAAACGATCGCGACAAAACATCGCTCTTCACTCTCGGAAGCAACAGATTGAAAGTTCTCACATTGGACGTAGGGTTTAGAAAGTCCCACAGATAATCAGGTTGTTTTGTCAGCACAGTTTTATGCATCAGTACGCAGGCCTGACGATCAAGATAACTAAATAGGTCGCACCCGACTACGGCGTTAATGTCGTCAGAGGTCGACTCATAGCGGCCCAGCCCACACACGAACCTCACACAAGCCTTGAATGCCCTCAGAAGAACATCTTTGGTCGAGATCTGCATCCTACCTAACACAGCCGAGCAATAGCTAAAGTGCGGGAGAAGGAGAGATTTCACCAGCAACAGTCTTGTGGATTGCGGAAGGTAGCCCGAGTGCGGCCACAAGCAGCGCAGGCCTCCGAACACTTTAGCTGCTACATACTGAGCATGAGAACGAAAATTTAACCGACTGTCTAATATCACTCCGAGGTCCTTAACCGAGTCATCATATTCGATAGTGACCCCATTGAGCTTCAATTTCGGAAAATCCCTCGGCTAATTTTTGCCCGAAAATCGTACGGCCTTAGTCTTTCCTGCGTTGAGAACCAAGCCATTCGCTCCGGCCCAGTGAGAGATCGCACCAAGATCAGCTGAGAACTTCGCCATGTCTTCACGAATAAAGTCCCTACGAATACCCGAATACAACTGGACTGGACTGGACGAAGAGATGAACTCGCGATTGACTAACCACACCCGATTTGTTAATAAATATGGAAAATAGAAGCGGCCCAAGGACTGAGCCTTGGGGAAGACCGATAGTCACGTCGCACAGCACCGTCGCTAAACCATCCTCCAGATTATTTCTAACGTCCTGACTAATCTTAAGTAGAGCGGTACCCGTCCCATGATTCGAACGAAAACCCGACTGAAGTCGGTGCAACAGCTGAAACTCTTTAAGGAAATCATTCAACTGACTTTTCATCAGTTTCTCAAAAGCCTTCGATATCGCCGGTAGCATGCTAATCGGCCTGTAGTCATTAATTGTTCGATTCCTAGTATTCTTAAGGCGCGGGATCACCTTAGCCAGCTTCTAGTGGCTCGGAAAGCGGGACTTAGTGAGAATGGCGGTAAAGATCCGCGTTATAGCAGGAAGAACAGCTGGAAGCACTAACTTGACAAACGAGATTGGAATACCATCTAACCCCTCTGCATTCGATCTTATGGAAAAAATCGATTTGCATACTTCATCCTCAGTAACCGCTCTGAACGAAAATTCTCTCACCGATGGACTACGCGCTGGCCGACTGCTCGGCACTTGAGGTGATCCACTCGTATTAATGAATGCAGGAAAGGCCGAATAGGTTCCCCGAGCGAAGTGGTCATTAAATTCGTCAGCCGTGAATGGCAAAGCCTCATCATCAGAACTCGAAGACGAGGTAAGCCCTAATCCACGAAGACAGTTCCACATATTCATTGTCGGCTTAATCGGCGCAAACTTACGCGCATAGTAACGACGCTTGCCCAAGCGAGCACATTGAACAGCTCTATTTCTAAGTATCTTGAATCTGGCGAAGTTCTCGTTTGTGCGTCGATGCTTCCAATTAGCATAAGCAAAGTCCCTATCCACCATTGCCTTGCTGACTTCTGAGTCGAACCATGAAGCGGAGATCTCCTTTGGACGAACCAATTTCAAAGGACAATGCAACTCTAGGAGGCGTGATATCTCTACATGAAAACACTCCACCGAGTCCTCAACATCTACCTTACAAAAATTGTATAAATAGGGAAGTCTGTGCAAATAAAAATCATTCTACTTCTGACTTTAGTCCGATAAACATCTTGTTTCATTGAGTTGAAGTAGCACATAGCTGATTTTGATTGCAATGAAGTTAGCTTCGGTCGCTACTGCAGCTAACTTCACGTTGAGTGTTACTTGTACAGTACAAGTAAAAACAAAGGACTGCCACCCCGCATAGAATCTAATTAAGAATCTGTGAACTGATTGTGGCCCGTTGCGATGTTTATCAGTCGAAGTGAGCACAGTTAACCTTCTATAGGTTCTAAATTCTAGGCTCATTTTAATGGATTGGAGAGGTTTTTGGCGGCGCTGCTTCGTACGGGTTTTTCAATGTGGCCCTTTCGGCAATTGCCAGGCCAATTTAAAGTGGATGTATTTGGATATACTTCAGAGTTGAGGCAATATTTACTTAGATACGTTCGAGTCTTTTTGTAACACCTTTTCTGTTTGCCACATCTATTCTGATGTGTATTAGTCTCTTGCATTTGTTTTTCTCAACTTTGAATTTAAATCCATTTTTGATTTTCTTCCCATTTTCCCAAACTCTTAACTGGAAATTCGGAGTGCAACAAACGCAGACGTTGGCCCTTTTGTATTTCTTGTGGAACTTAATTCAGGGGTCGTTCATAAATTACGTAACGCAAAGGGAGGGGGGGTGTATGAGGCAAGCGTTACGGTTGGAACAAAATTTTGTCAAACTTGAACAAATAAATGTTACAGGGGGAAGGGGGGAGGGGTTAAGAAAATGCCAATTTTAGCGTTACGTAATTTATGAACGGCCACTTACCGCTGTACTCTTGCGGCACTCGTTATGAAGACAAAAGACTCACAACACACCCATGAACAACAGTAAAACTTAGAGCTCGGACTGTTCCAGATTTCGTGTCAAAAATCGTTTTCACCACACACACACTTGTTGATTTCGTTCCAAAACCCGTTTTCACCTCGCTTTCACCACAGCTATGTATACTAAATGCATTGAAAAACAACTCCTTACGTTTGACGTAAAGTTCAATTAAGTTCAATATTACACATATGGAAAAGTTTGTGATGAACAGCTCTTGAGTAAATAAAAAGTTTAATGTTACGCTAACGTTGTTGGATTAACATTTTTATCTTCGTAATTCGAGGTAGCACATTAAACCGAAACAATTTATCAGGACTGTAATTATGCCAAAAGGACGAAATGTCCATGTAATGTTTTCATTAAAAAATTAATTTCCTCCTCTTCTCAAATTTCGCTAAAAACTCTCAATATCATAATGAGAATTGTTTATATAAGCAACTGCTGAGCAAACGCAAAGTGCGTGTTGCTTACATTTATTTAGGAATTGTCGAATTTCACGTCAATTTTCACGAAAATGTCTTGGAGAGAGTGAAAAATCGTATCGTGTTTACATTTGCCTCGATTTTTTTTTTCTTGTGATCTAAAATAATCGTATTCAATAAATTTTAAAAACACACATAAAACCCAGAGAGAGCTGCGGGAACCGAGACTAGAACTGTTAACATATGAAAAAAACCATTTCTGTTTGGCTACTATAAGATTGAGTGGCCAGCGAGGAGCAGAAAAACATAAAAAATCCCTTAATACTGAAAAATACGAAAAGAAAATCCTTTAATTCGTATAGAAATAAATGACTCAGTAAAGTGTACCACCGCTGCCGTCGCACAAAATTGAAAATAAGAACGTTATATTTGCCAATTAACAATTCTGTAACGACAACACGCCGCTGAAAAAAAGTGTAAAAAAGTGCGCCACTGCAGTCGAAACTCATTTTGACATACGCGAAAATGCTCCGCCGCCGAGGCCCTATTGCGCCGATATTCGCCGCCGAGATCCCATTGCGTCGATGTTCATCGCAATCGAAAAAAGCAAAAACTGCTTAGGTTGTAACCGGCGCGGTCTAAATTCGTAGAAACTTCTTTAAAATCCTTGGAAATTTGGATTCCTGAGAGGTCAGTGCGTAGGCTCAAAACAAAACCGCAGAAAGATTTGTTTCGACTGTCTGGCAGAGTTTAAACATTCGAGTAATGAAAAGGTCTCCAAAAAATTAGAGCCGCAATTACAGTCACGGAAATATATTTTTGCATTAATAGAATTTTGTACTTCTGCGCAGCTTTTTAACACTGCAAAAACCTGCGCAGAAGTACAAAACTCTATTTGATGCAAAAATATATTTCCGTAAGTGTAGCGAAACTCGTAAATAATCATGAGGCCCCTAGCTCTTCATGGGTTCTTAAAGCAGATTTTTATAATTGTCAGAATTTCTCATATGTAATAAATTTTGACTTTGTACTTACTTTTTCTTAAAAATAACCTCAACATTCTCAGGCGTGCAGCGCTTAAAAACCCTTTCCCGCAGCGTTTTTAATAGAAATGAGAAGAAATATCTCACATAGCTTAACACACAACCAACTGCCTTCTTTCCTTACTCTGTATTTTTTTAGTTTAGTTTTAGTTTTACAGCGAAAGTCTGACGATTCCGAGATAATATTCTGAAAAAAAAATCTGTTTCTAGAGCGAAATTTGTTTTTAGTTAAACGATCGACTATTCAAACACAGAAACAGTGTTCGTTTTAAAGTTCATCAAATAGTTTACAATAATGAATATTTATTTCAGTTTTACGATTTTACTGTTGTTTACTATCACAAGCATTGAGACTGCTACAAATTTTCAGCTGGCAGCTCGAGATCAGTTCAAGTTCATGGCTGCTCTTTACGTCCATCCTTCAAATGCATTTTGTAGCGGAGTACTAATATCATACAAAACGTTGATTACTGCGGCTCATTGCATTAAACAAAAGACGGATGTCATCGATCCGTACACGAGCATCGTATTTGGGAGTCTTGTTTTAGACAAATATCCACCACATGAACCGAACCAGATAATTCAAAATGCAACTAAAGTACTTTGGCATCCTGATTTTTCAGCGAAACTTTTCACTGCTATCAATGACATTGGCCTTGTCATCTTTCCCGAAATTCCATCCACTAAGCCTTCCATAGCCCCTATTTTCATGCCATCTGCTCCAAGCAGTTACACTGGCGCAGACGCTATGCTGATTGGGTGAGTGTTTCTCTCCCGAGAAAATTTCGAATTTTAGAGTTTTCAACATTTGTTTTAGATGGGGTCGATCAAAAGCCTTAAAGTACGTGAAAACTTCTGTGATTTCACAACTTTCCTGCTGGTTCCGAAGTCTTCCATTTTTCGTTCAGACAACACACAGTAATTAATTAAAGCAAATCGTCGGAGAACAAAGAAGTGAAATTTTATATTTTTTTTTTCAGTTTGTACTGACGGAAAGGTGAATGGAACAAATGTCAGAGCTTTTCCCGGAGATTCAGGAGGTCCATTAATAACAACAGTAGACGGAGTTCCTACTTTGATCGGTATTATAAGCACTGGCTCAATTTTTGCTGGCGCACCTACAGTGTCTGTAAGAATCGATAAATTTCTTCCTTGGATAAACGAAAATAAAAAGTGAAATTGAAGTTTCCGAATGTGGCGGCTTTTCATATTTTTTGGATTTTCATTAAATTAAGCTCAAAACGGAAAATCAACAACAATTCGTCGCGTTTTGTGTTCTCTCATTGAGCTTTTGAGCATATTCACGTCATGGGATTTTAGTATAAATTAAAGCTGAGTGCACATCATAGGATACGACAAATGCGTCATATGGGACCTATAGAGTGTTACGAGGGCTGTTTGATAAGTCCGTGACTTTTTGAATGAAAAACGCTTTTCTCGGCCAATAAGCATTTTATTTTTCAACATAATCACCTTTTAGCTCGATACATTTAATCCAACGTTTTTCCAACTTTTTTATCCCCTCCGAATAGTAGCTTTTCTCAAGGCTTTCAAAATAGTCATTTGTTTCGATGATGACCTCTTCATTCGACCCAAATCTCTTACCACCGAGCCATTTCTTTAGGTTAGGAAACAGGAAATAATCGCAGGGGGCTAAATCTGGAGAATATGCTGGATGGGGTAGCAATTCGTAGCCCAATTTGTGGAATTTTGCCATTGCAACTACACACGTGTGTACCCGCGCATTGTCCTGATGGAACAGCACCTTTTTCTTCGCCAAATGGGTTCGTTTTTGCTTCAACGTAACATCGAATCTGTCCAAAAGTTCCGCGTAATATTCGCCGTTGATGGTTTTGCCCTTTTCGAGGTAGTCGGTGTGAATTACACGCGTGCATCCCAAAAAATTGTGGCCATTACCTTGTTCGCTGACAGACCCACCTTTGCCTTCTTTGGCGCACGTTCATCCGAAGAAACCCAATGTTTTGACTGTTCCTTGGTCTCTGGTGTGTTGTGATGAATCCATGTTTCATCCACGGTTACAAAACGACGTAAGAATTCGCTGGGATTGCGATTAAACATAGCCAAACACTCCTTCGACACGATCACACGGTTGCGATTATGTTCGAATGTGAGTAATCGCGGCACCCATCTCGCGGATAGTTTTCTCATGTCTAAATAGTCATGTAAAATATGATGTACCCGCTCAGCTGAGATGCCTACAGCCTCAGCCATCTCACGAACCTTCGTTCTACGATCGTCCAATATCATTCCATGGATTTTATCCACAACTTCAAGTGTGATGATCTCTTTTGGACGACCTGGACGTTCGGTGTCATTTGTGCTGGTTCGACCACAGCGGAATTCCGCGAACCATTTTTAACCATAGAAATCGATGGTGCTGAGTTGCCATAATGTTTATCAAGCCTTTCCTTGGTTTCGGTTATGGTTTTTTTACGCAAAAAATAATGTTTTATCAGCACACGAAATTCACTTTTCTCCATTTTTGCTTTGAATTCGCGAGGGCGTGTGCTTAAATAGCTATCAAGTACAAACTAGACCACCCAGCCTGCTCAAAGTTTGGGAATAGTGTTTGAATAGATACATTTTGACGGGAGTAAAATTTCATCAAGGTTGCTATGTTGGAAGTTAATAAAGTCACGGACTTATCAAACAGCCCTCGTATGATGAGAGAATCTCAACCGGTCGTGCGGAGAGTTCAATTATAGTTTCATACAAAATTATTCGGTACAAACTGAACTTTGAAACAAACAGAAAAGATTTCCGCAAGACAAATTTCAATAACTGACTACTAACTAACTAAAATACACTCTCATAGCACTCTACTGGTGTTGGTGTTGAGAAATGCGATCCGTGTGCCAGCTACTCATAATTGTATGCGAAATGTGTGTAACTGTGGAGTGAGTATAAAGAAACAAAATACTTGACGTTTGAATTTTCGTAAAAGACGCCTTGGGAGGATTTTCAGAGAGTGTAACTGACATAGTTCTTCTCACCCCAAACTCATCACGTGGGTCTGGCTTTTTAAATTTTCTGGCGAGTGACTAACCTACTTGTGCTTGTTAGAAGAACAAACACCTTTTTAAATAAAAATTTGTCTGAAAGTAATGGAATAAACCGGTTAGCTCAGCGGTTACGTATTGGCTTTCCACCAAGAATATCCGGGTTCAATCCTGGTGGGGACAAATTCTGTATATGATTTTTCTTCAATGTTTAGCACGAAAATAACGTTCCTAGGCACACCCAGGCTTCATAATTTGGGTAGTTGTGGATTCGGTGCCAGAACGAATCGTACTAGAGGTGTGCAGGCCGACCTTTTTTGGAAGCCCGACCCGAACCGAACACGATTCGAATTAAAAACCCGAAGCCCGACCGCCCGGAAGCCGCTGACAGCGCGGCCTGACCCGAACCGAACCCGATTCGAAATTAAAACCCGAAGCCCGAACACCCGGAAAACGCTGGCAGCTAAGCCCGACACGAACCGAACCATACCCGAAATTAAAAACCGGCCGACACTTTTTTCATGCTTTGCGCATGAAGTGTGCACTGGCTTCGAAAGTCATTCAATTAGATTATCACTTGTTGTTGTTGTTTATTTGCCGTAAAACTTATTGCCGTATCAGCCGGATAGGCAAAACAAAACAACTAGATTCAACTAGTAGATGATCACAAAAGAACATTTCATCTTATCTCACACACTTTGTTGTGGATTATCACAAATCGATCACTGAGTGGTCACTGTGTAAATTTTAATTGCACCTTTTACACAAAATAACTCTTCAAACGTTTACATTTGCTAGTCGTACAGCTCACAAGCGTGTAAAGTTCTTGAAATCATTACCAAAGTATATACTTACAACAATGACATCGATAACTGAACGTAACTGATACAGTAACGGAATCATAAGATTGTGCAACATTTCATTTCACTAGTGAAATTTACTCCTGCTGGAAAATTCTACGTATATTATATCAGCGCTGATAAAGGTGATATCTAGTACATCTTTTCGTTTAAACCAAAGAAATGTCCATTATAACAGAGCTAATAAATTTACTCCTGCTGGAAAATTCTACGTATATTATATCAGCGCTGATAAAGGTGATATCTAGTACATCTTTTCGTTTAAACCAAAGAAATGTCCATTATAACAGAGCTAATAAAGGTGATATCTAGTACATTTTCACGTTTAAATCAAAGAAATGTCCATTGTAACAGAGCTGATATAACATACGTAGAATTTTCCTCCTGAAGTAAAAAGTTGCACAATCTTATGATTCCCCTACTGTATTGCAATACATCATTGTTTCATAGTCGATGTGATGTGGATAGCTTAGGGTGCATCATTTTCTAAATTTCTTTTTGTAGCAATATTATCGAACCCGAATCGGAAATTTTAAAACCCGACCGATCGGGATTTTCTAAGCCCGAAACCCAAACACGTCAAAAGCAGTTCGGGTTCGGGTCGGGTTTGGGCCGGGCCGGGACGGGCTCGGGCTCGGGCCGGGACGGGTTCGGGCGGGTTTTTTTCGAATTTCGAGCAACCCGCTCACCTCTAAATCTCACACAGAAGAATGACAAATATGACGTCACCCATTTTTGATGAATTCTGTGTACAAATATCTGAGCCTAACTTTAGGCGGAGATATAATGAACCATGGCTATTTCGACAAAAGTGACGTAAAATATTATTTTAAACTAAAAGTTGTTTTACGACATGGCGGAAAAATGCACCAATTTTTTTATAAAATTATTAAAATAATGAATGAAAGGAGCAGTTCAGTTAGTACAGCCGCCGAAATCGGAAAAAATGAGCGAAGGCGGACACTTAAATTGAATTTCAAATCACAATGTAACTCTTAATCACCCTGAAAATTGTATAGTTTTTGATTTCCAGCGTAAAGACCGCTCATAACATAGTAAATACTATTCGGTAGTAGATCCGGCCTCCGTCAGTTCGCTTGCGGCTGTTAAATGGGTCTAAAATTTTGTAATTTTTTTCAAGAAAAACAACAAAATAAAAAAAACTGTTCGTTTTCAAGGTATGCCGTCGAATAATTTATTGCTTACAATGACGTTTTACGTCTGTTAAAATTAACTTGTCAAAATAGCCATGGACCAATGGTAAAATGCTAGCTACCGTTAGGCGTGGTTCGGAATTTGACTTTCCCCCGGAAAATATTTTATTATTCTACGGAAAATTCTAGGGCAGGGTGTCTTTTCACTCATTGAAATCGGTTCAAATTTTCAATATAAAAGTGCATTTTCATAGAATCCAAAGATAACGAAAGCATCCTACGTTGGTTAGCTGGTTAGTGATTTCCGTTGGCACTGGTGTGAAAAACGACTTTTTTGGCTCGCGACCTGACAACTTTTCTTGAAATTTTGCAGCGACCTTCGGGCGGGCATTCTACGCAATATAAGATTTTAGAAAAAGGGGGGAGCCGGCCTTGTTTGGGCGCCTGGGCTCTTAGAAAGCGCCATATAAAAGCATATTTTGTATTTGTTTGTGCGTGTAATTTGTATGGTAGCATTGAGACAAATAGATGTTTGGTGTCAAAGGAAAGTTGTTAGGTTGGGAATGTAGTGTATCAGGGTGACCGCCAAAGTGGGATTTCAATTTTTATCTTAAATTTTTTTTTAGTTCGAGATAGAGGTTTGGTGTCAAAGCGAAAGCTGTTGGTTTGGGTGTGTAGTGTATCGACAGCCAAAATGGTGGAAAATAAGAGAAACCTCAAAAAAATTGATATGTTTTAGAGGAAGTTGAGGCGATCATTTTCGCCTATGGGAGTAGTAGCCGCCGCGCTTCGGCTTGGAAGCGGTGGCGGCCCAAATAAAAATTCTGTGTATGATTCGTCAAAAACAATTTTCCTACTTCCAAAAAAACTCATATCAAAGCTTCGAAAAAAATTCTTTTGGAATATTTTCACATTCGATTAAAAAAATGCGTCACAAATACCGGACCCTCCCAACGTAATGATTTTTCTATGCTTTCAGATTTCAAACCTCAAAAATTTAGCTTTGCGCAATGTATGAAGTACGGGTAGCCAAATTTTTGCGTTGCGCAGAAAAATTTTTACGTTGGGAGGGTCCGGCTTTTATCACGCACTTTTTTAATATTTCAAAAGAATTTTTTGCGTTCCGAAGCACCCAAGTATATATCAGTAGTTTTGGAAGAAGAGACGAGGACTTGCGTCACATTTAAAAGGGTTTTTTGTTGTGATAGATGATACTGTGACAGATGATATATGGCTATTGCTATTACTGTCCACGGCACATATTTTTATCTGCTTCTCTTTCATTCTTTAAGTGTAAACCATTAGTAAACGAAACAAAAAACGTTACTGTCCACGTTACATTTTTGAGACTCATTCGAACGCTGCAGAGTGAAAGAGACAAATATAGTCCCAATGTTGAAGAGTGAAAGAGATGGAAAATTCATAGATTGCTTGGAATTAGCCATATGGGCCATTCCACGAAAACTCCGTTCCAACGCTCGAAATGCTCAGTAGTTACGAAAAGATATTCATAGAAAATTGTGCATCAGAAGGATTGATCCTTCAACTAGAGGTTAGTTATTTTTCTATGACTATCATTTTGTAACTACTGAGAATTTCATGCGTTGGAACGAAATGGTCCGTGGAATTGCCCATATGCGTTGATAAAATTGGGTGAAATGTGACCTTCTTCTGCAACGACTTTTTAAAGTTAAAAAAATCAAATAAACAACACAAAATTAAGCTCGATTTTTACAGTTACATTCTTTTGAAACAACCTGCCTCTACGTGAAGAAATAATAAATTTCTTTAGTAACCTCAAATATTTTACAACTCCTTCAATGTGCATAAAGAGAGTCACAAGAAAACCTTTTGGCGTACAAAAAGCCAATCATCTGATTCACAACAATGAAAAATGCACTTCTTTATTGAATTCAGTTGACTTGAGTTTCTCGAAATTGTTTCAGTTTTGTCGTAAGACAGCATTTTCGATGAAATTCATTCACACAATAGTTAGAGACGTAAAAAAAGAACAACATAGATTTTGACACAAAAGAAATTCTACACGACGACGGAGTCGAAGGAATGGAAAAAAAGGGACAAAAAAAGTATAGTCGACATTTAAAAGTCTCGAAAATTACATTCATTTATACGGGGCAATGCAGAGCACCAGATGGTCTTTGAAGTATTTCAATTTACAAGGAAAAAATTTTTTTCACTTTTCTTATCCTTTTCATATAAGAATTTTTACTTGACTAAACCTTCCATTCCTTCAACTCAGAGTCTATTGAAGTTTTCCGTCGTGTGTATATTATAATTTTGTTTTTCTTTGTAAGTTCGGCTTAACTTTTTTTTGTTCTTTTTTCCTGTTTCGCTAATAAGTTAATGGTTGCAGTGTAGTGGAAAATCCTTTTTAATTATTTTACTTTTTTTGTGTTCGTCTTTTCTCTTAAATTCCGATTCGTTGCATATTGAAGCATGAAATTATGTTGAGAAATCAGTCGCTGAATTACAGAACAAAGTGCGAAGATATCTGTTGTTATCCTCTTCTCAATTAATTTTTCTCCATTTCATATTATTTTTCAATAACACACAGTTAGTATATTAGTCAGAATGGCTTTTATAAATTTTTTTTTATTGAAGAGTAGCTGTTGCTACATATAATGTAGAAACAAGCACGGGGGCCTCCTATCAGCAATATGGAAGCGCTGGTTGACGAACTTTGCGAGAAATCCGCAATTTTGCTATTTATATTTTTATAAGAATAATTTTCTTCGCTCTCATGTTTTGTTCAAGGTCCACCCAAAATAAACGCTTCCCTCGACTGCGAAAAAGTGTGGCTTGGTTTTTACGTGTCGCATTTATTCGCGGTGGATTTTTAGAGTGAAACGGTCAATATGAATACAATAAAAACAACAATGTTGTTTTCTCTTTCACGTGTACGCTTAGCAGCAAAGAAGGAACAAAATCTTAGTGGAATCAGTGGAATTTTGTGGAAATAGAAAATTTGTGTAATCAACTTTGACTGGCTGTAGGTGAAATCAATTTTAACCTATTTTTGAGAAATTTTGTGCAATCTTCTTGGAAAGGTTACTAGTTTCTCATTTACTTTGCTATTAGCGACTTATGTCGCTAATCATGACTTTAGCGAACCTAGTTTCGCTATTCGTTAATTATTGTATCACTAAAAACTTTTCCTAAAGTCCACAGAAATAAAATTTTTGCACCCGTACGAAGTGCAAAGGTCCTGTACGTTTACTTCAAATAACTTTATTGTAACATGGGGTAGATCGAGGCGGGAGTTGAGGGTTTTTTTTATTAGATTTAACAGTTTGGGACGATCGCCTAGGCGATCTTGAAACACAGATCCTCCTTTGTTTCCTTCCCGGTCATCATTTAAATCTTCACGCGATCCTTCCTGTCGCTACCAAAAATCTGTCAAGTGTGGCAGGTCCCAGATTTTCGATTTGGGATGGTCCCGCGAAAAATTCCTCGAAGATCTCACGCCTCAGCTGAAGGTACTTGGCGCATTCACAAATTAAGTGTATACCCGTTTCCTCCCCCAATCCACAAGAGGATTCGGTGGTTCCCAAAAGCCTTAACTTGTACATGTGCCGATTCAACCCATAATGTCCAGTGATCGCTCCTACAACCCTCCTTATGCGACACCGGTCCATCACTAGCAATCATTAGCCCATTTCTCTTTTCAGGCCTCGGGAAGAACCGCTTCGTGTGGGCACTTCCGTCATATTCCTCCCATCGCTCCACTGTCCTCGCCGCACCCAGTTTTTGGCGCTTGCGCACACAACGACTTGGGTATTGGCAGGTAGGGTTCGGCTCCCATTCATATAGTCGTGGACCCCATTCTTGCAAGTTCATCCGCCCTTTCGTTCCCCTCCACACCAGAGTGCCCAGGTACCCAAACCAGGGTGATCCGATTGCTCGAACCCACATCGTTCAGATACTCCTTACACTCTTTGACCTAGAGGTCACTTCCTTACTATCCGAAAGGATTTTTTTTTACGCAGTCCCTACACACCAAAAAAGAAGTTCATAAACTCGAAAAACGCCATACAAAAACCTTTGGAACAAGGAGCCATATATACGCGAACTTTTGAGTTTTTCCCCCTGCCCTAGTATCTCTCCAAATTATTTAAAAAAACTACGTCGTGTCGCAGCAGCTTTCCAACGAGCCCAGACTCATCTATAGCTAGATAGTTGGTTTTTTCGGGAAAGTTATAGAGTTTGGTCACTGGTCAAGAGAATTTTTTGGGATCTTAAGAAAATTGCTGCCGGCAATGAAACCGGCGCCATCTTGAATTTTCCCAAGCAATAAATTAGTTTTTTTTTGGTTTTCGAATTTTAGCTTCAAAATGACAATGCAGGAACTGAAAAGCGAAAACGAACAAGTTTCTGATTTGTATGGTAAATTCGTATGATAAATCAGAAACTTGTCGGTTTTCACACTTCTGAGAATGTACTTAGAGAGTTGGTCTCTTCTACGAACTTATAGAGTTTTATCAAGAAATTTTTTTGGGATCTTTAGAAATCTGTCATCGCAGATTTTTTGCTATTTCTAAATTAGAATAGCTAGACAGTTGGTTTCTTCGGGAAAGTTATAAAGATTGGTGCGGAAAATTTTTTTCGCAGAAACTTTTTTTCGAAGAAAATATTTTCGAAGTGACTATTCGCCGGCGCCGGCGAATAGCCAAAATATATGAAAATGACTATTCGCCGGCGCCGGCGAATAGCCAAAATATATGGAAACGACTATTCGCAGGCACATTTGACGAAAAGGTTGCAAAATTATCGAACTAAGCAATTTGTTCTTTAATGAAACGTCAGTAAAATTTAGACAATAATTAATAACTAGATAATAGTTAACTTATATATTAAAGTTAATGTTACGGCTAAAATGCAGTATACGGAAACAGCTGGGATTGGGGTGCTTGAGGGTGGGATCGATAGAGGGAGGTCTCCTGATGACAAAACAACAAGAATTGGGGCGCGGAAGCCCCTCTCTGGGCGCCCAGGGTCATCCAAATTTTGTTTTTTTTTTTCAATTTTTGTGTTTTTTAAGGTGTAATCGACGCGGGAAGGTCACCTCATGACAAAACAACAAGAATTGGGGCACGAGAGCGAATGAATTTTAATTTTACAAAATGACACGAGCGAATGAATTTTCCTATTACGAAATGCAACGAGAGCGAATGAATTTTCCTTTTACAAAATGCCACGAGCGAATGAATTTTCCTTTTACTAAATGCAACGAGAGCGAATGAATTTTCCTTTTACTAAATGCCACGAGCGAATGAATTTTCCTTTTACGAAATTCCACGAGATCGAATGAATTTTCTTTTTACAAAATGCCACGAGAGCGAATGAATTTTCCTTTTACAAAATGCCACGAGCGAATGAATTTTTCTTTTACGAAATGCCACGAGAGCGAATGAATTTTCCTTTTACAAAATGCCACGAGCGAATGAATTTTCCTTTTACGAAACGCAATGAGAGCGAATGAATTTTCCTTTTACAAAATGTCACGAGCGAATGAACTTTCCTTTTACAAAATGCCACGAGCGAATGAATTTTACTTTTATGAAATGCTACGAGAGCGAATGAATTTTCCTTTTACAAAATACCACGAGAGCGAATGAATTTTCCTTTTACAAAATGCCACGAGAGCGAATGAATTTTGCTTTTACAATATGCCACGAGAGCGAATGAATTTTCCTTTTACGAAATGCCACGAGAGCAAATGAATTTTCCTTTTACAAAACGCAACGAGAGCGAATGAATTTTCCTTTTGCAAAATGCCACAAGCGAATGAATTTTCCTTTTACGAAATGCCACGAGAGCGAATGAGTTTTCCTTTTACAAAATGCCACGAGAGCGAATGAATTTTGCTTTTACAATATGCCACGAGAGCGAATGAATTTTCCTTTTACAAAATGCCACGAGCGAATGAATTTTCCTTTTACGAAATGCCACGAGCGAATGAATTTTCCTTTTACGAAATTCCACGAGATCGAATGAATTTTCTTTTTACAAAATGCCACGAGAGCGAATGAATTTTGCTTTTACAATATGCCACGAGAGCGAATGAATTTTCCTTTTACAAAATGCCACGAGCGAATGAATTTTCCTTTTACGAAATGCCACGAGCGAATGAATTTTCCTTTTACGAAATTCCACGAGATCGAATGAATTTTCTTTTTACAAAATGCCACGAGAGCGAATGAATTTTGCTTTTACAATATGCCACGAGAGCGAATGAATTTTCCTTTTACAAAATGCCACGAGCGAATGAATTTTCCTTTTACGAAATGCCACGAGCGAATGAATTTTCCTTTTACGAAATTCCACGAGATCGAATGAATTTTCTTTTTACAAAATGCCACGAGAGCGAATGAATTTTGCTTTTACAATATGCCACGAGAGCGAATGAATTTTCCTTTTACAAAATGCCACGAGCGAATGAATTTTCCTTTTACGAAACGCAATGAGAGCGAATGAATTTTCCCGAATTTTTCTTTTTACAAAATGCCACGAGAGCGAATGAATTTTGCTTTTACAATATGCCACGAGAGCGAATGAATTTTCCTTTTACAAAATGCCACGAGCGAATGAATTTTCCTTTTACGAAACGCAATGAGAGCGAATGAATTTTCCTTTTACAAAATGTCACGAGCGAATGAATTTTCCTTTTACAAAATGCCACGAGCGAATGAATTTTCCTTTTACGAAATGCCACGAGAGCGAATGAATTTTCTTTTTACAAAATGCCACGAGAGTTGGGATGACCCTGGGCGCCCAAGGAGGGGCTTCCGCGCCCCAATTCTTGTTGTTTTGTCAGGAGACCTCCCTCTATCGATCCCACCCTCAAGCACCCCAATACCAGCTGTTTCCGTATACTGCATTTTTGCCGTAACATTAACTTTAATATATAAGTTAACTATTATCTAGTAATTGCTTAGTTCGATAATTTTGCAACCTTTTCGTCAAATGTGCCTGCGAATAGTCATATTCATATATTTTTGCTATTCCCGGCGCGGAATTTTTTTGGAAGAAAAGTTTTTTTCGAAGAAAAGTTTTTTAGCCCAAAAAATTTTTTATTTTTGTTTTAGTTTTTTTTTTGAAAATTTTGTCCAAACATTTTTTATTAAAAATTTATTTTAAAACTTTTTGAAAATTTAAAATTTGTTTTGAAATCCTTATTTAAAATTTTTGAAGTTTTATAGTGGCTCGGAAGTAGAGATGAGGGGGTTGCCCAAAACTTCGAAAAACCCGACCCGAACCCGAACCAGAATTGTTTTTTTCGGGTTTCGAAAATTTCAATCGGGTCGGGTTCGGTCCGGGCCGCGTTTGGAAACTGTTCGGGTTTCGGGTTTCGTGTTTCGAAAAATTTTATCGGGTCGGGTTCGGTCCGGGTTGGGTTTCGAAAAATGATCGACCCGCTCATCTCTACTCGGAAGGGTTTTCCACACCGTTGCTTCAGACGAGTTTTTCAATATTGAACTTTCGGTGATTTCCAATCCAATTTAAAAGGAAGTAGTTTCATAAACTTTATTATTTACTTAAATACGTTCGAGTCTCATTGCTTCTTGGTGCACATTTGTGTATTTTTCACACAATGTAACGCCGGACGAATGAAACATTTTGACAAATATTTCAAAAACTCGTTTGTCGCGTTATTTCTTGAGTTTGTTGAGATTTTGTCAAAAACTCATACCTTTCGTTCCAGTGCTAACGTACAAGTCACGAGAAAACGTGAAATAAAAGCATTTATGCTAATCGCTTGGGTAAAGCACTTGTGGCTGTAAGAACATGTTTAACAAATTAATGAAATTTCTTCTAAAAAACCTTACCAATTCACCAAACAACCCATGCAAATTTCATGAAGTGGTCAACACGAAAATTCTGTTGGCTTTTCAGTCAACATCATTCGTTTAAACCCTTCAATTTCACAAAGCGTTACCGTTTTGTACAACTGTTTTGTACATCAGTCCCTGTTTTCAGTTAGTGTTTTGCTGGGTGATAAATGATCACTCCGCTCACGTTCCGTCTGTTACACATGAACGGTAAAACGCTCTGGATCATTAATAAATCCCTCAAATACGTGGTGCTGTTACGTTTTGCATCAAACATTTATTTCAAATCTAAATTTCCCATAAAAGCCATCACATTATGTTGCTGTTTCCAATCTTTTAAATTGTCCACATTTATTATGATACCGGAAATAAAAGTGCTTGCTCATGTTTAATTTTAAGATATGCAGCAATCGGTTATATTACATTGCCCCGAGATTACGTTTTACTTTTTTTATTATTCTTTCGTTAAACTTCAATCCAAAATCCGCATATACCGAACGTTGTATCCAAATCATACACCACTTTTTTACATCTTAGATAACGTAAGACAAATTCTATGGCTCTATGGTTCGGCTTATGTGGCTGCTATAATATTCACCCCGAGTAAGAAACATCTTTTATTACCTACAATGTCATTTGCGATTGTGTGCCATGGTTTCAGATCTCCATTCAACAGGTTAGAGTACCGGGTGTCACATCATTAACAAAATGAATTAATTCATCGAAAGTTCATTATAGCCGTTTATTGATGATTTCATTGATGGTGCCTGTTTGCGGTGAAAAACTCTCCGTGGGGGCGGAATAGTTTTTTTTTTTTCAAAAAATTAGCGTCAGTTCTGGTATGTTCAGAGGTGTACACCGGAGACTTGGTTCGGTAAGCTACTTTTTCTTAATTTTTTCTGCTACCATCGATTGAGCGCTATCGCTATTTTTCGGCGACATCGGAGCTCGGCTCTACCCGAATCCTTTAACATTCTCAAAAATCCCTTACCACAAAATACACTAAGCTAAGGCAGTAGTTATATTAGACTCGATAAAAATCGCTCGCATAAGGTTCGTTGAAAGCTCCACTTGATAAAATTATTTTTATTTTTGTCAAGTTGAGCTTTCAAACAAACCCTACGCAAGAGAGTTTTATCGCGCCCAATGTAGTTACTGCTTAAAAATAGACAAACGGCGTGGACATGGTTGTATTAAGTGACACCCGTTGTAGAATTGCGAGTATAATGATATTGCGGTTCATACCATAAGGTTACTGGATACTAAATGGGCTACGGGGAAAATTTAACACAATAAGACGTAACATGTAAAATGCATTTTCAATAGGGTCGTTTGTGAATATGAATTGCGTTGAGATCCCTTGTAATGAATGTACTTTAAATTTGAAAATTACTAAACAAACTGGTTAGCATGAATAATTTATGGTTAGGTCTTGCTGTACCGTCTGTGTCAAGCTCAGTAAATGCGTAATTACTTCTCTGATGCTATAAATTGTTGATTACTTTTATTTGCTTGACTTGGATAATGAAATGGCATCTTTCCTAAATCATATAAAAAATCATATAAAAATTGTTTCCCCAGTACGAAGTATGGGGGCGACACTCATTCGAGAGAATTGTATTTTTATTCTCATAAAAATAGTGGGAGGATGTTGGAACTCGAATGAGTGTTTTCACTTAGAATTTCTAATAATAAGAAAAGAAAAGCAGTCCTTTGAAAAAGTACAAACCTAATGATCTTTGTATAATTTTACGAGTATAAATACCAGAATATTGTATGAAATGAATCAGAATAGATTCGTCCAGACATGAGAACCGATTGAAAAACGTCGTCGGCGGCTAGGCGAAAAAAGAGTGTCGGCGGCGGCTGGAAGTCAGTGAAATCAGAGAAAAAATCGGAAGAAAGTTTTACAAAATTTCACTATTTAGGCACAAAGTAACAAAATTACTTTGTGTGGTTGGTGTTTCTCTGCCGTTGGTTCATAATGTTGGGAATTTTCTTGGGTTATCGGTTTCATTGAAGCTGCTATGACCCAAGAAAATTCCCAACGTCAAGAAAATTCTTGCTATATTGAAGTCTTTGTCAAAATTGAGAGTTAACTTTTGAATGTTCAGTCGAAAGAATTGAGTTTCAACAGGTAGCCTTTCGTTATTGATGAGGTAGCCTGTTTCACAGAATAATGCTCGGTAGCACCAGAGCTGCTCGGAAATGACAGTACTATTTTTGCCAAAGCGCTAAGATAACGAAATGTTGTTGTTAAGAACGGGTCCAATTTATTAGGTTATGAGGTGCTTGAGCACTCTCTGTAAAAACGATGTTTTTCTTGCTATAGTTTTGTGATAAAAATGTGTCATTTTCAAAAAAGTAACTAAATGGCCGCTTAAACTCACCTTTTATTAATCAAGTAGTTGAGCTACTTTTTTGCGATTGCTTAGTTTTTTTAACAAATCTTTCGCTAGAAGAGAGATCTGCACTTCAGCCTGGGCAGCCTGGTGCCGAAAAAGTGTCTATATGGATATATAGATAACAATGTTGGATGGTGTAATAAGAACTTGGCACCAGGCTGCGTACTTGATAATTTTGATTGACAATTTAGAAGGCAGCGTAGTGCCGAAAATCGGTCAATGTCATCGTAACGGCAATAATGAACACTATACGTCGTATAAATTTCAAGTCGCCACTAGGCTGCGTACTTAAACTTTTGAAATTGAAACCTATATGGCATACAAGATTTACTCCTGCCAACATTTTGGCAAAAAAAGGTTTGGAGCACCAGGCTGCGTACTGTAGATGGCAGATGCCATATAAGCTTTGATATTTTAAATCAAATTTTATTTACAATAACGTCACACGTAACACGATATGATTTTTGTAAACCTGATCGTCAGATTACGATGAGATATCAATTGTTAATGCACAGAACTTGCCTCACATAAAGTGTGTGAGTGTGCGTATGTTTCACAAAGCTAAGGGTTGGATAAATATTATTTTAATTCTTTTTTTTTTTGCTTTAAAATTTTTATTTAGTTTTATTGTTTTTTTTTTGTGCTCCAGCCAATTTCAAGCCGGCTTGGGCCGATTTTTCATTACCTCGTCGGCGGCGGCTCTGCTGGATCAAAAAAGGTCGGCGGCGGCTTAATGGTGGCTCTCTAGTCTGGATTCGTCTCTTCACCAGATAAGTAGTCATCACAAACAAAGTCCACACATCTGGAAACTTTCTATTAAGCTGGTAGCTGTAGATCCAGTTTCAACATTTTTCCTTAAAACCCTGAAACACGTGTTCTATAAAATTTTATTCTCTACAACTTTGCCCTTAACAGTAAATCTCCATATTGTATATTTAAGCAAATATAGACGAAAAATTATCTGCTTTCGTATATGGCCAAGAAACTCAATTTCGTCCATTCCATTGGTCCCTGTGCCCAGACCACTGACCCAATTTCACAAAATTTTTTTTTTCCAGTTTTCTGAGATCAAATGCTTTAATTTGACACCAAAAAGAACAAGTTATGAGCGCTACTTGCTCATCTTCAAACTTGAATCATGGGAGGCATGTAACTTTCGGGAAAAAAATGTTTCAGGTGATCGGTTGAGCCGTTTGGAAAAAAAATGGAGACGGACGAACGGACGTTTTTTTATTGCTGATTCGTCATCACTAGACGATAATAAACGTATCCCCCCCCCCCTCCCAGCTCGATCTACCCCATGTTACAATAAAGTTGTTTGTAGTACACGTATATTTTGTACTTCGTACGGGTCCAAAAAAAACCATCACTAGCTGCGATTGGCCTTCTAGTCATAAACCAGTACAGTCTACCTAGTTCTCACTACCATACAAAATCATTGTCCTAAACTCATTAAAATTAAATCAAAATAATGGTGTCAAAATTCTGCATAAAAAATGAAAGACAATAATTATCGACTTGGGAAAAGCCTGCATCCCTGAGTAACAGAGCCTATTATTAGTAAAACTTCGGGAAACTTCGGGAAACTTAGTGAAACTTTGGGAAACTTAGTGAAACTTCGGGAAACTTAGTGAAACTTTGGGAAACTTAGTGAAACTTTGGGAAACTTCGGGAAACTTTGGGAAAATTAGTGAAACTTCGGGAAACTTTGTGAAACTTCGGGAAACTTAGTGAAACTTCGGGAAACTTCGGGAAACTTAGTGAAACTTTGGGAAACTTAGGGAAACTTTGGGAAACTTTGGGAAACCTTGGGAAACTTTGTGAAACTTCGGGAAACTTAGTGAAACTTTGGAAAACTTTAGGGAACTTCGAGAAACTTTGGGAAAATTAGTAAAACTTCGGGAAACTTTGTGAAACTTCGGGAAACTTAGTGAAACTTCGGGAAACTTCGGGAAACTTAGTGAAACTTTGGGAAACTTAGGGAAACTTTGGGAAACTTTGGGAAACCTTGGGAAACTTTGTGAAACTTCGGGAAACTTAGTGAAACTTTGGAAAACTTTAGGGAACTTCGAGAAACTTTGGGAAAATTAGTAAAACTTCGGGAAACTTTGTGAAACTTCGGGAAACTTAGTGAAACTTCGGGAAACTTCGGGAAACTTAGTGAAACTTTGGGAAACTTAGGGAAACTTTGGGAAACTTTGGGAAACCTTGGGAAACTTTGTGAAACTTCGGGAAACTTAGTGAAACTTTGGAAAACTTTAGGGAACTTCGAGAAACTTTGGGAAAATTAGTAAAACTTCGGGAAACTTTGTGAAACTTCGGGAAACTTCGGGAGACTTAGTGAAACTTCGGGAAACTATGTTTCATGAGTTTCACTAATAATAGGCCCTGCTGAGTAATCACAAAAAAATTATTGAATTTGTATGGGAGCTATACCAAAGGCGGCTGGTGTTACAATGCTGCCTACCCCAAATGAAAGGTGTCACTATTAGTCCTAATTTCTATCAATATCAATTTGACACCAGCCTGCCTCCTTGAGGTCAAGCTCAAAGGATAAAGAATCCGTATGGGAGCTATAAGAAGGCAGGTCTCAAAATTCTGTTTCTGCTGAATGAAGGTATTAGCGTAAAACAATGTTTGCATAATCATCAACTTGACACCTGCCTGCCACCCTGAGTTTTAGCTCTGAGAATCCTGGACTTAATCTTGGGATTTGGCAAGGTGGGATGGTTTCAAAATTCTGCTTGAGCCAAACGGGAGGTGTTAATGTAAGGTATAATCTCACTTATTCTCAACTTGACACCAGTCTTCCTCCTTGAGTTCTAGCTCAAGGAATGAAAAATCCGTATAGGAGCTCTAAGGAGGCAGGCTGGTGTCAAAAATCTCATTGTCCCCAATAAATGATATCAGTGCAAAACAGCGTTTGCGTAGTCATGAACTTGACACCAGCCTACCTCCTTAGTTGCTAACTCAAAGACTATATTTTCTCTATTGGAGCTATAAGAAGGCAGGCTTGTGCTAAAATTCTGATTGGGACCAATGGAAAATGGCATTTCCATAATTATGAATTTGACACCAGACAGCCTCTTCGGAATCAAGCGAGTGAGCCTGAGAATTGATCGTGATGCTACTTATCTTACACTTGTTAAACGTTTTCACATCAACTGACTGGCCGCCTTATTCCCTGTTACTTCTTAAACGAATTGCAAATACATGTTTATTCATCCAAATCACACTTTATCAAGAAATCAGTGTCTGATCGCCCAATTCTCAGTTCGTCCCAAGAATATGGGGAATGTGTTTGTCATCGTTAGTAGACGCTACAAATATTTTTAGTTAAAAGGTGACTCCTTCCACACGCTTGCGTATTATTTAATAAAAAATATTTACTGTAATGGGCGCCAATAACCGTAGCATAAAACATGTATGGCGTCACGAGTCCTTTACGAATTTTTCCTCGTTATTAAAACGGGAGTGTAGATTACGAGTTCCTTTAAAACTAAATGTCTTTTCTAATGATAACATAAGGTAAATGTATAATTTTCTTCTTACTATACTGACAGAAAGTATTTTTTCCCTTCAATGTAACGGCACGGTAGGAAAAAACTTAAAACGTTTTATAGGTAATTTTAACCGTCTCGTAAACGTGATCCACAAATTTAAATTATGTGCACATTTTTATTTATAACTGAAACGTGCAGTAAAAATGTTTCTACAGACCGAGATCATTTAAGGAGGAAATTACTTATGTTTATGCTAGTTGTCCGGTTTCATAATCGACGTCTGTCGGTACACTTATTTAATGGCGAGAAGTTTACATGTAACAGCGTTTGCAAGGATACATCCTGTCTTCATTCAATTAAAATTGAACATAATTGTCCTCCGCGTCACAATAGTGCGGTTCTCTTTGATAGTTAAATCTTTATACTGTATTTTATGTTCCAAAGATGAAGCTTATTACTTCCGCTTCACTAGTTTTGATTAAAGGTAGCAATAGTACATACTGCACCAGCACATTAAGATGAAAAACAAAATCTTGTATATTAACATAACAAACTTACTAGTTGTATACCACGCTACCCTTAAGATTTGATAGTGTAAACGTCCGGTATGATTTGTGGAGTGGGTGGGTGACGTTAATGACGCGGTACTAAACGCATAAAGACGGTGCAGTTATGACTTTTAATTGCACTTGCGTGGTTATGCGGTCATAATTGATACCTTAATAAGGTGATGGTGATGAAGAAGAAGCATATCATGTAATAAAACTTTTTTCGGGGTGAAATGCTATCTGAGTAAATCACAAAAATTCCTTTATTGGATAAAAACTTCATATGAGCATCAATTATCATCTTGGTGCCAAGGTAACGGTACACTTAAGTCAATGTTACCACCACATAAAATAACGCCCACATTACGAATGCTTGCATCCAACTGATCGCAATGATAGAGGACAGCACCGAGTGATAATCCTGCGGCTAACTCAACAACCAATTTGAGTCGTTCAAATGCAAAGCGAGTTGCTTTTATCATCGTCTTATCGGAGATGTTGAACACTTGTTTTTCGATTAGCGAGCACATAATCGGGAATGTTATGTTACCACATTGTTGTAAACGACAAGCTTAGAGATAAGAACCAAAGATACTTAAGTCGAATGTGGTAGAGCAATTAACGATACCTTCACATTGTGTCTGAAGAAATTTTGGTGGTTCTGGCCACAGTCTCTTCTCTTCACTAAGACATTCCTGTAACATTTTCCCTTCAGGTACACAAGCAAATACTCGTATGTTTGGGTTGATATGTTTCGCATAAGTGGCGATGCCGCTGATGAGACCACCACCACTCACTGGCACCAGTATCGCATCAAGGTCGGCTACCTGATTCAATAACTCGACAGCAATAGTTCCTTGTCCTTAGAGATTTCAGTTTCAGTTCAAACAATCCTTCTTTCATTGTGTTCACTTACCGGCTATAACGTCCGGATGATCGTAGGGAGGTATAATGAGAAAATTTCGTTGCTCGCTGATTTTCAAACAAGTTTCTGTTCGACTAGTGGGAGTTGGATCGCAGACTATCAACTCTGCCCCATAATGTTCAATTGCATCGGTTTTATTTTTGGGTGTTCCGCGTGGAACAACCACCACACAAGGCAGCTTAACGATCGATGCAGCGTAAGACAACGCTTGACCGTGATTTCCGGATGAATGAGTGACGAAACCCTTAACGCCCGGATCGTTTTTAACGGCAGTCAACACAGCATTCACTGCACCTCGACTTTTGAACGAACCCGTTCGTTGAAAATTCTCACACTTTAGGTAAATGTTTCGTCCAGTTGATGCATTCAATATTGAACTTGTCATAACCGGTGTTATTGGTAACGATGCCGATCTCACTTGATTTTCCGCCACACGAATACAAGCGGCAGTGGGAGCTTCCTTTGTTGCCATAATTTAATTTTACAATTTTCTTTTATTATTTCTAAAAATACACTTGCGATAGCAACGTCGAATTACTGCTCAATGAAATTCAATTTAAGTCAACTCAACACTCTGTTTTTGTCTTGAAAGCAAATATTAGATAACCGTAGATAATAACAAAACGAAAAAGAACAGTGTAGAGGTAAGTTGTTTTTGGAATTAGTTGGAGTTCATTGGCAAATTGAAAATTTAATTTTTTTTCTTCTTTTCATTTTTTGACGCCAAACCGGTGCGGTATGGCGTATGTAATGAGTCCGTAGTGTAATGCATAATACGTGTGCGAGTGTGCGTGTGCATTTTTTTTTTTGTCTCTAGAAATTTTTCTGGTGTGCGAGGATTCTACAATTGCCAAATGTATAATTTGCTCATAGTTATGTATTCGCCGATTTGTTCAGCTGGTGCACTCATAAACAGAAGCATAGAAAAATCGTAAGTCAACAAATTTGTCAACAATGAAAACACACACAAAATCTTATAATGCGCAAATTTATCTAGTTTTCTTTGTATGAGTGCGTCAGCAGGAACAGAATTGAACGACCAATTTTCAAATTTCATAATTATATCCTGTTCGTATGGATAAAGAACTTCAGAAAGAAAAAAGTTCAACTCTAGGCCGTATACAAGCCGTGTTATTTCAGAAATTTCATACAATTTACATCAAAACTACACGCACCGGTTACGAGCCCTCAAGACCATTGTTGTGCATGCTACGAGCCCCTAAACAACAGAATTTTGGGGGGCTCGTAACTAATCAATACCTCAAAATAATACGAAGTTCTAATGTTCGCTTAGGAAGGTCGACAGACAAAAATTGTTTATGTTTCAAAAAGCGAGGTAAAAGTAAATGAACCTTAGACCCCTCACTATAGATATACTTAATTTCTCTCTTCTACTTATTGTGTTAGTTAAAATATGAGAGTGTAAGAACTATTCAAATGCTTAAAAGAAAACACATCAAATGACTTAGGTTGCGACGTCTTTAATAAAGCAGAAACTTCAGCTGTTAGCTGAGCACCAAAAACTCAAGTAACTAGCTGATACATATGTATTTACCTCAACGTATATATGATTCCATTTTTCTGTTTTTTGTACTAAATTTAGTATTGCTTGTGTGTGGAGAACTGAATTAAGAGTGGTTTTGTTTAAAAAAAATTGTTGAAGTTGTTTATAACAACTTTGACACTTGTTAATGGTCAAAATGAACTGTTGTACTTAACTCAAATGCTTGGATTCCAAAAATTTATCGTACATTTTTTTAAATTAAAAATAAGTTGTTCTACCAGTGATAGAACTCGCACGGAGGTCTCTGTGTGGGCCCATTGTTCTAACTATTTTAAACACGTTTATTGTATTAGTAAATCTACCAGAACTGGCAATAACGCTCAGTATGTGTTGTGGATGTAGAGATTTAATTAGGCTGTACCTAATTGTGCAACCGCCGACCGCCCAAATGCTTTCTTCTTGCGTTAATGAAAGGAGGACAGTAGCATAAGAAATGCTCAGCCGTGTCCATATGTTCCTCACATAGTTCACGGCTTGGATCCGCGCGTTTGCCAATGGTTGTTAGATGCTTATTGAAGCCAAAGTGTCCCGTTAGAATTCCAACTTTGGTTTTGAGTCTCGTCCTGCTGACATTAGTTAAGTACTTGGAATGGTTCGTATTGATTGTAGTACAACTTTTAGGTTGACGGCAGCCTGTTGCATTGCTCCAGTGAGATACAAACTCTTGTATTCTTTCTATCCGTATTTTCATTCTTAGATAGTTATGAGAAGTAGCATTAGCCGGTTCTGAGCCTATCCAACCGGACTTTGCCCGATCGTTGCAAGTTTGTTGGCTCTCTCGTTAAACTCTATACCAGGACAATCTCGCGACCCATATTAGATTTACTCGATTTGATAGAGCGAGTTTGTTCAGAGTTTTCCAACATTCTAGTACTAATGCCGATGTATATGTTTCTGCTGATAATGCCTTCAGAACCCCTTGACTGTCCACTGTCCACGCACTGTCACAGCTGCGGGTTGGACCACATGACCTCCTAGAGTCCTAAGCCTCAATGAGGAAAACTTTGGGCATTCGCATATAACGTGAACGCCCGTCTCCTCACCCAAGTCGCAGGTGCAGTTGGGATCATTAGAGAGTTCCATTTCAGCCAATCCACAGTGCCCAGTGATCGCACCCACCACCCTCTTAATGCGTCCCCTATCCATGTTTAGCAATTCTCTAGCCCATTTCCCATTGGGCGCCGCCGCCGGTAAGAAACGCTTCATTTGCTTTCCTCCATCATACGCACTCCAATAGTTAGTTAATTCCGACCTCACCCAACTCTAAACCACTTTCACAAACGCCGAGTGTGGGAGAGGCTCTGACCCGCAACTTGGTGTACCCGAGCCTTTCCTCGCAAGTTCATCTGCTCTCTCGTTACCCTCCACGTCAGATTGTCCGGGCACCCAGACCAGCGTTACACGATTTCTCAGTCCCGTCCGGTTCAGGGTTTCCTTCAACTCTTTTATTAGCTTGGATGTCACGCCTGGCGACATGAGCACCTTAATCATCGCCTCACTATCAGTGCAGACTATAACATTTTGCCCACATGTCTCGCTGAGATACTCCCTCCACTCCCATAAATGTGGCAAGAGTCTCAGCCTGAAAAGCATCAGCGAATTTCCCTAGGTATACCTAGGTCCAGAATACCATCGATAGTTCCCTAGAGAATATTCCGGCTCCCGCGCCCTCTGCAGTCTAAGAACCGTCAGTGAAGCTCACGGTTCCTTCACCTGATAGGCAACCTAGCCAGCCTTCCAGCTATTCTAACCTGCTGGGTACAAGGACTTCAAAGCGTCTCACGAAGTCGTCTGTCTCCGGTTTCATTCGGTACCTGGGCAGTGATAACCTTCTTGATTTTCCCATGTCCCGAAATGAAGTTCGGAGCCCAAAGATCGTTCTGCGACAACCTATCAACAATAATAGTGTTGTTACACACGTAAATCTTAACCGAAGCGACCTACCGCATTTTTGAACTCCTTGAACAATCAGTCAAAACGAAAAAGTTGTCAAGCTACATGGTACGCAACCAATGTGGATAGAAAAATGGTTCTATAATGTGGATTTAAAAAACGAGACTGTCCACTGTCCACGCAGATGGAGATGATTTCACCGCTCAATTCCAATTCTACCGCAATGAAGCATCCTTCTAATATTTCTCTAACCTCGGCTAGGTAGATAGGGGAATGGTTGCCCAGGGGTATGGACTTTTCAATGTTAAGTTCAGTACAAAAGATGCCTGCCCCGGCGGATTCTCCTATCAGTGATCCGTCCGAGTACAATGTTATCATGCTCTGTTGGTATGAGACCCTCATCCATTGCTCTCTCAGTTTCTCTCACTGTTCTACAGTCCCTGGCGATTCTGCCTAGTGCCGCTAGAGCTTCCGTTTATATGTAAATGTGTAGAGGAGTAAGGTTTAGTATAGCCTCCATTGCTGCAGTAGGAGTGAACCTCCAGGACTTTCAGATCGTTTAAAATGCCAATTAGTTCATCAATGACCAGACACCACCGGAGTGGGGTACGACTGCACCTTGTGGACATCCTTTGACTACGGACACTGTGATTGATGATGTCGCAAATTTTGTAGTAACGGCCCTGCTGAGTAGCATGGTACCTATGAAACTCATAAAGTCATGTGTTCTAGCCATTGCAGTAGTCATTGTCACCTGTTTCAATACGGTGATTGACACTTCCGAATATCCGAACGAGCTGCTGAAAGGTAGATTGAAGTTAATTCACAAGTCCGGTAGCTTCGACATTGAAAACTTCCGAGGACTGACACTGTTGCCGTCCCTCTCGAAAGTATTTGAAGAAATTCTACTTCGACAACTTTACTCATACTTTGAAAGCATCAACCTCTTCGTGGGTAATCAATTCGGATTTTTAAAAAACTCAAGTTGTCGAAGCGCAGCCTGCCAGGTGATTGATTTTATCAAATCAAATTGCAGAAAAAAGTTTGTTGCAGCCATGTTTATTGATCTCAGAAAAGCTTTTGACACGGTAGATCCTAAGCGATTGTCAAGAAAACTGAGAAGATTGGGTCTATCGGATTCAGCTGTGAAATTAATGTTGAGCTATCTCGTAAATCGTCAAACTGCAACAACACTCGGCAATGCTGCAAGTAATTTCAGAACTGTCAACGTTGGCGTAGCTCAGGGCTCGAAACTTGGACCGATGCACTTCATCATCTACATCAATGACGTGCTACGTTTGAACTTTATTGGTCAAATTGTACTCTACGCCGATGATGCAGTTCTCATCTATGGTCTTGACTCAGAACAGGATCTTCAGAATGCGATGCAGCATGACGCCAATTTGCTACATGCGTGGTTATGCCGAAATGTGCTATCGATCAATTCGGGTAAAACATGCTACTTGACTTTCGGTCGTGCGAAAAGCCTCTCAGGTCTCGGAACCGTTGTTGATGGCACTGAAATCAGCCGAGTTAGCAAGTATAAGTACCTTGGTCTTGTAATCGACGAAGACTTGAACTTCATCGCTCACGTAAATCAAGTGAAGAAACAAATCGCTCCTTTCATATCACTAATGTGGCGAAAAGGAAAATACATACCCGTAACGAAACGGAAGCAGCTGTACTATGCATACGTCCAATGTCACTTATCTTATATGTTACCACTATACAGCGATTGTCCAAGTACAAACTGAAAGAGCTCCAAAGATTGCAAAATAGGTGTGTCAAAGCCATCTACCGCCTAAATAGATTTACTCCGACAACATACCTCTACAGTTCTGGCCTGTTACCGATTTGTGAACTAGCGAAAGTTGAAAGAATGTCCTTCGTCTACAAATTAACTCATTCTTTGACCAAGCACAACTTCAATCAATTCCGATGTACACGGCCGCTCGACGAGAAGAAATTCGCACATACACATCTTCAACCCTCAATCTTTGAAGAATGTCGAAAATGCAGCTCTAACTACAGCAATTTGTGAGTATAACGAATTGGACAGTAGGACACGACAACTGACATGCCTTAAAACCTTCAAGAATAGAGTAAAACTGAAAGTAATGCTAGATAGTTCTGATTTCTCTGTGATATCTCCTTATTTTCATATTAACTAAATTGACCGTGATTTGACCAATTTCCACAATTTTATTTATTAACTCTCTATTTATTTATTTATTTAGACAACAATGTTTGACCTGTGATATTTTTTATACTATTTGTATGTAAATGTTACCAATGTTTTGTATATTATGTTGATCCTAGCCCAATAATTAAACGTTTCTTACTCTAAGTTTTTCCAAACGAAAAGACAATTGAATAACCTACTTTAGACTAAATTTTATTTGAACTCAAGAATAATTGTATCCATTTGTCAACTTTATTAGATTAGTATGCCCTACAATGTATTCCACACAGCACTTTTTATTGGAATAATAAATGAACGATTATAAAAGAAAAAAATGGTCATTATACAGCCAACAATTCTCTTGGCAAACAGGCAAACTCATGCCGATTGCATGCTCTTTTAATTGATGTGTAAGTTACGTTATTGAACGCTCCCGAGATGTCGATAAAGCAACCTAGTGCAAATTCCTGGTCATCTAGTGCCATCTCTAACCAAATTATGAAGTGCATTTTCCGTAGATTTCCACTTTGGTATGCGTGTTGTTTATCATATATTTTGGCTTGCTTAAGAGACTCACCCCTCAGATATCTGTCAATCAATTTTTCAAACGTTTTGAGTAAAATTGAGGTAAGGCTTATTCGACAAAAATCATGCCCGAAGCGGTAGCGGAGGGCGTGACGCAGTCCCCACACCCAAAAAAAAACGTCCACAAACCCAAAAAACTCCATACAAAAACCTTTGGGACAATGAGCCATATATAGGCGAACTTTTGAGTTTTTTTCCCTCGCCTTCCTCCCCCTCCAAATTACTTTTTAAAAAAAACTACGTCGCAGTAGCTTTCAAACAAGCCCTCACTCATCATAATCGGTTGAAAATTGGCTGAGATATCGAGGTTTGAAAATGACACTTTTCTATGGAGAAATAATTTTTCCATTCTTCTCATCATTATAGAAACTTTTTTTCTGATCTGTCGGTTTCTATCTATCTATCTATCTATCTATTAATAATTTTCGATCTCGAGAACTAGACAGCCGATCTTTCTGAAATATTCAAGGAACGTCAGTCTCGGCCCCAAATGAAAAATTTCATATGCCGCTTTTCCGGGAAAATTCTGGAAAAGCCGTGGCATGTGGAAAAGTGGTCAATTTTGTGGGTTTTTAGGAAATGCTCGGAGTTTTCGAATTTTAGCTCCGGAGTGACAATAGCCAAAGAGTTGGTTTCTTCGGGAAAGTTATAGAGTTTGGTCAGGAGAATTTTTTGGGATCTTAAGAAAATGGCTGCCAGCAGTCAAACCGGCGCCATCTTGAATTTTCCCAAGCAATAAATTAGGGTTTTTTTGGTTTTCGAATTTTAGCTTCGGAATGACAATTCTTAGAGAGTTGGTTTCTTCGGGAAAGTTATAGAGTTTGATCAGGAGAATTTTTTGGGATTTTCAGAAATCTGCCAAAGTGACGCCATCTTGGATTTTTGTTAGGTACAAATTAGGCTTCTTTTGGTTTTCGAATTTTAGCT
>CM055404.1:45253146-45302404 GCA_029228625.1 Pseudolycoriella hygida | reverse complement strand
AGCCTTTAGGTATTCACTGCTGGATGTAGGCCTCCCCCGTCGTTCGCCACTACTACCGGTCGATTGCCACTTGCTGCCAATTTGTACAAGCTGTTCTATTGATGCCGATGGCCCACTTTTACGGTGGGCGCCCATTGGTCGCCATCGCAGAATCGTTTTCGTCCATCGATCGTCTGTCATTCTGGCAATATTTCCTGCCCAGTTCCATTTCAGTGTAGCAATTCAGTCCATGACATCGGTGATTTTAGTTTGCTCTCTGATCACTTTGTCACTTGTCTCTGAATGAGATAGCTCCTTGTCCAACCCTCAATTTATGCGCTGATGCCTTTGTTATCGTGAGAGTTTTAGCCCCATATGTCATGACTGGCAGAACACACATATCGAACACTTTTCTTTTCAAACTATTGTTCATGTTGCTTTCAAAGATGTAACGCAGCCCAACCGAAACCAATTCTCCTCTTAATCTCTGACGTTTGATTGTAAAGACCGAATTTCATGATGAAATGAATAAAGAGTTGAGCATTCCATATATTTTATTAGAATGAAGTTCGTATATCACGAAATTTGCTATACTTTGACAGAAGCCAATGCATCACATTAAATACGTCAATCCACAATATGTTATTCACATAAGTATTCCCTGGGTTTTTATTATTAATCGTGTGGTTTTTACATGATTCATCTAGTATCTAACATTTTTTCTTATTATTTGTATTACAATTTCTTATGCCTAAGTAAGTATCTCATTTTGTTATGCTGATATTTACGACGAATTCATCGGAAGGTCACATAGTAACAGGTCCGACGAGCCAAAGAGATGATGTTGTGCGATCCATTGATTGGCCATCATCATTCACACCATGTTCTTTGCCCACCATATTTTGAATGTGTTGTATGTCCAGTACAGCGACATCTATGGTATGATTAGTTGGGATGTGCCAACGTTTTTTCTCATCAATTTCATTGCTTCACGATTGGCGCCAAGTCACCGTTGACATGCATTTGTGTTATGCGTTTTTTTTTGTATGCAGGATTATCAAGTGCTTGTGACGTCACATGTGGATAATATCCACTGGATATTCTTCCTGATACGTTTCGTTACAGCATCGAATACCGTAACTACCCAATTTATTAAGCTTCGGTGAACTTAGGGACGTTATATTTCTTAGATAAAAATTCCTAGCAATGTTTGCACCGGGGATCGAATCCGGGCCATTTCGATGGTAATCCAGTGCGTTCACCACTGAGCCACTTGACCCATACATTCTCTGGGTAAGATAACCATTCTCATGATGAATCCATTGGCAAAACGTAAGCCTTCACTCATCACTTATGCTTCATTTCGCAATGTGAAATAGTTATTTATGTAACTAGGAAAAATATAATGTTTTTCGAGTTTCGTACAATATTTTTCATTCCGAGGATTCAGAAAACTGCTTTTCTGTTTTAAAATTGGACGGAAAACAGCAGTTTTCCGTCCTAGGAATGAAAAGATTAATTCAAGACCCGGAAGGAAAGAGATCATTGAAACGTAAGCAAAGTCGCTCACTCTCCTTGGAATTGTCTCTACTCTCGGACACTAATTTCAATGTTCCGACATACTTGACCCTACGATACTATTGATACTTAGCAGCTATACTAACCCAGTTGCTGGAGCCATCACAAAGTAGAGACGTAAGCTCCATGACAACTTTCGACAATTGAATTAAAAATCCATTTCGGAAGTGATGTAGCGACGTACATTGAAAGTCTTTTGGGCATACGGATTGATTAACGAGAGACAGTCCATCGTCACAGACATTACAAATTATAAACACAATTTAAATTCGTAAATGAATACTAAGAACTGTTATACACCCTGAGCTGTACATGTTACATTCACCAACAACGGTATGAAGAACTCATTTAACTTCCATGCATGGTTTAATCTGCACAAGACATAAACTAAAATACACAGACTCCTTTCGATGCATAGAGTTAGAGAAAACCATAACCTCATCACGTTTTCCCAGAGATGTGTACCGTTGATATCCATGTGTTATATTTGTATAGACGATTGCTGAGGCAACTCACAATATATATTTGCGATTGAGATACGTACACCATAGTCTCTGGGATATGGCAACCATTATACAAAACAATGGTCATTTGGACGTGACATGCCATAAAATGGTAAGATTTCTGTTTATTAACAATACCTCTACCATATAAATTCAGGTAAGGTTAGATAATCGTAGGTGGTGAGTGTGTATACATTTTGTCCCTTTTTACTGCATGTGGAATTAGTTCTCCAGAAATGGTTTTTAATATAAATTTTGATATTTTTTTTCTCGGTATTTATTTATTTTTATTTCATTTTCATTTTTGGGATGTGGGATAATATCCGAAATGATAAGCCAATAATATTTTGTTTGAATTATTCTGGTCACAAATGGTTTTTGATGGGAAACAATATACTTAAAAAAACCAGTGGCACCCTTGGGAGCAGATGAAAGATTTTATAGCGGAAATGAAACGTTTAATTTAACTGTCCTTAAGTCGTTGTCTTGCCAAGTCTATTACTCACATCAAGTGCGATGCTTTCAAGTGTTACGAGGACAGTATAACCCTTTCGGTACACCCTTTCCATTATGTATTTCGATTTATGGATGAAATTGAAACAATTTCGAGAAATCGTTGTGCAATAGGCTGGATTATCGTTTCTTTCTTTGTCCTCAAGAGTAAATCATCATTGTAATTCAGCGTGAAAATCTTCTACAGCTTCGAATGTTTTCGAAAATACGAAAATCCAAGGTGGCACCGCTTCGACAGCTGGCAGCCATTTTCGTAAGATCCAAAAAAAATTCTCCTCACCAATCTCCATAACTTCCCTGAAAAACCCAATTATCAAAGTAGTGTTATCATTCCGAAGCTAAAATTTGAAAACAAAAAAAAACCTAATTTATTGATTAGGAAGATTCAAGATGGCGCCGCTTTGACTGCTGGCGTTTTTTGAGTTTGTGGACTTTTTTTCAAGTTTATTACATATTTCCGAAAAAAATCTTCGACAATTTTGGATGTGAATTTTCAATAACACTAGGCGACAAATGAAAACCAAAATCATGTAGCTGCTCTAGTAAAGCCCTTCTCATATCAGATTGAGTTCTTTTTATAGCTTGTGGAGTTGTTTTTCTGGTAGATAATCGAGTTTATATCAACGTTTAGATCAACGTTTAGGAAGATCATTTTTCGAAAAAATGGTGTCTAGGGACAGTTCATAAAGGATGTCACGCCGAGGGGGGGAGGGGGAATCTAGGACATCCGTGACAGAGCGCGGCAGGGGGGAGGGGGGCGTTCGAGAGCTGCGTGACGTCACGCTAACTACAATAAAAGTAGTTGCACCCGTACGTCATAAGCTTCGAACGGGCGGGCGAGGCGCAACAGTGAAAGGAGTCACTTAATCATACAATCAAGCGTAGGGCTTACGCTAGACCCGTACGATTCGTGTCTAAAAAACAGTGATTGCAAAATCATGATCGAAAGACCCAATCTCTCTAATTCAATACGACGCATATCAAGGTTGGTTCAGATTTGGCCGAAAAATAGGGGCACAGACGAACAGTGTGAAGGACATTTTTTGCAGATTTCGTTTTTTAGAACCCATTGTTACAAACGTAGTGACAAACACTGTAGACACTTACTTCATACGGGTCTAAAAAACAGCTATGTAGCTCAGTCATGATCGCGGCATGATCTTCTTAAACGTTGATCTAGGCTTGATTACCTACCAGAAAAACAACTCCACAAGTCTAGAAAAAGAACTCAATCTAAATAAGAAGGGCTCTTTTTTTGACGAAAAAAAGTCATTTCTTTTTTTAGTTTGTCTCCAGAACCTCTCTAATTTTTTGACTTTTCTATGGAGACCAAATCGTGCCCATACAAAGTACAAAAAATTTTAGGGGTGCCAGAGCCAAACTTCATAGAAAAATGACTCGGTAGAGCAGCTACAAAAACTTTGTTGGCTAGTGTAATTTACGTAGAAAGTATTTGTAACGAATTTTGTTTTTAGAAAGAATTTCTGTTCAATAAATAAGTTTTTTTTAATGAAATGTAATTGAATTAAAGACTTTGAGGTCGTGAAACTTCACATCACTTATTAACAGGGGATACAAGAAAATCTGATAGAAGGCATTTTCCCGATGACATTGACAAAACACAGCCTCGGTTTTGTCTTATGTTGCGCCTAATTTGATGCAATTGAATGATGGAAATAACGTTACATTTAGTGTTGTTTAAGGGTATTTTTAACAGCTGTGTCAGCTATTTATTTTTGAAAAAATAATTTACATCATAAATTCACACTGCTGGCGTTTCCCTCAGCCTCCAGTCGGAAATTGTAGTTAATAAGAATTGTGAACCTTCACCGTTTTTTTAATTTCTCTCATGAGTAAAATATTGGAATTTCAAATCTATTTTTTGTTGTAGTTCAGTGGTGTGGGGTGGAAAGTTAGTTTCACATAATTTGATTACTGCCCATTGTCTTCACATTTTTATGGAAATTATTGCAATGAGATTGTATTAGTCTACGTTGAATTATGCATGAAAGGGATTGATACATCAACAATTTCCACAACCCATTTCGAACATTATGTCTCATGTGAACAAAAGATTGAGTAAATTTTTATGAGCTTCTTTCCATCCACCCAAGTAATCTTTTTTTACATTCCATAAAAATGTTGAATGCTTGAGTTTCATGTGGAATTACTTAAAAAAAAAACACGCGAGTTCATTATATTGCAAAGCTCACATAAAATTTTTATGTTTCACTTTCCTGAAAAAATTGTTCGTTAAAACTTTTGTCGTATACAAAATTTTCACGTTAACACATGCTATGAGTATTTTCACACATGCGAAACATAAATCTCGCGATTGTTAAAATTATTTTGTATTTTTTTTCGGAGCTTTTGAATTGTTCTTTAAACAATTAAAGCGTGCATCATGAGAAAGTACAAACACCAAACAATTTATAATTCGACGCGACGTTTTCTCGGTTTTTTAATTTTATTAAAGTAGATTTCCGCAATATGCAATGTTTTTCGTTTAGTTATTCTTTTAAAGAAGAACATCAAACAGCAACATAATGTAAAGATAGAAAGATACAATCGTACAGCTCATCTCAATCAGTGGTTTTTATAATATGAACGAAAATTTTTCTTGTAGCGTTGACTTTTTTTTTTGAAGATTCTTACCTTAAAATGAAGCCGGCAATTAAGAATGTGAACTTAGAACGACAGCTCGGATTAAAACATCGAAAAAATAATTTCTTTTCTCGCAGCCCACTAGGTGGTTGAAGTACACGAAATATGTGATTCACACCAAACAAACGGTGCGGTAAACCGCTGAATATGTACAAATTGCATCACTCTTCGACGACTCTCTTTCCAAAATTTGTGTGTGAGAAATTTCTCACTGTAGCCGTTGCCTAGTATTTGATACCACTTTAATGTTTCTAGATGAGTTAATGTCTGAGCGTCATGTCAATGACAAAATAATTCAAATAAGAGCTTACACGTTCATAGTAAAAGTAATACGTAATGAGTTGTATCCTATGATTGATTCCAAGTTTGCGGGCTTTAATCCGTAGAGATTTGAAAAGTGTCGTGTGACTTTTCATAGTTGGGTTTACTCAACAACAAATTCTCTGAAATAACCCTTCAAGTGTATATTACACACAACGAGCGAGCGATAGCGAGCAAGTGTGTGTCATATACACGCGAACGGTTATTCGAGTGTCCACAATGTGTAAGTATATTACATTAATTTCATAGCGACGATTTGTCGAACATTAAACACAAGTACTGATGGCCGAGCGAGCTGAGCTGTTTTGAGATGAGGTGTTGGAGTTCAATTCTGATCGCTTTTTTTTACTTTTTTTTGTTTGTTTCTTGTACAAAATATTCAAATGATCAAATTATTGCATCTAGATAGAAGAAAGTGAAATAAAAAAAAATTTCGCGTATGCTTGAACCTAAATGCACATTTTATATAAATATTTATATAAAACACAACCGAAGATTATGTTACAATGAACAATGCGCATGTGCATTCGAAAACAAAATTTCGAATTAAGCATACACACTTACACACATGTGAGATTCCATTCACACATATAGAAAACGCATTTTATGAGAGTTTTCAATTGAATCACATTAGCTGCGTGTAGTGGTTAGCATCGTTGATTGGAATGCAGGACGTTCTGTGTTCGATTCTCAGAAGTGTTTTTCTAATTTAATATTTCTAGTCTGGCTGGTTATTTATCGTCCTAGACAGTGAAATTTATCCCTCTAGACGGATAAATACTGAGAATAATGCAATAAATTCTCATTTTCCGTCTCAAAAATTGACACTTAATGTGAGACTTATCGTCGATATAAAGTAAAGTAAATTACATGATTTTACACCCCTTGCGTTGCAATATACAATTACAATATTCAACGAACGGGATATATATTCATGGTCAACAAAATTGTAGGTTTTAGTCAGTGAAAATGATTTTGATAAGCATAACTTCATAGCCTAAAGGCGGCTAATAAAAATAGGGAGCTTTTCTGTTTACGAAACCTCACAAAAATTACGTAGCTAACGAAACTATAAAAGCGCTTTAATGTAGCGCCACAAAAACTGGGTGGATAATAAAATTAGGAAACGCTTTCACGAAATCACAAAAAAACTAGGTGGCTAACTAAACTAGCGCTTTAATAGAACGCCAGAAAAAACAATGGGGACAATAAAACCAGAGATCTTTTCCATGAGGAATCATAAGCGCGCGGTAGCGATGGCCCGTGACGCAAGTCCACATACGAACAAAAAATTAAGAAATTTTTTTTTTCGTAGATGCGGAACCAAATATACAGCTAAGTTTTGATTTCCCTTGCGAAGTGTCTTTTCACTCAGGTTCAAAGTATCCGAAGATATGACGTTTAGAAAATGATCATTTTCAATACAAAAAGTGCATTTTCATAGAATCAACAGTTAATGAAAACATTTTACGTTTTTTTTATAGATTTAATCAGTTTGGGACGATCACTTTCTTGGTCTGGAACACAGATCTTGTGACCCTTTGTTCCTCTTCCCGTTCATCATTTAATTACAATGAAAAGCTTTGCCTGCCGACCAGGAACCTGTCTAATATGATAGGTCCTCGTTCGGCCACTTTCGAAGGGTGCACAACATAGTCGCCTAGTGTCCCTTGTCTTAGCTGATAGAATTTAGGGCATTCACCTAGTCCTTCACCGCTTTCGCAAAAAGCGAATTCGGGATGGGCGTATGAGGTTCGGGTCCGTATGTAAATGCCGTTGAGCCGGTTTTTGCCAGCTCATCAGCCTTCTCATTACCGTCTACACCGTGTAATATCCCATCTCGTCCACCATGCATTATCCTGTGAAACGATCAAACGAGAACGTGAGAAAATGAAATAATTCCAGGAAATCCAACGTCGTCTAAATTTCCTGTGAACAAGCAAGTCATGCAAGCGCAATATATGTTGCCTTATGCATTCAAAATCTACGGAACAATGTACGCAATTGTCATATGGATCCATAATCTTACAAATTGTTTTGTATGGTACGAAACAAACATTTTATAGGAATGCATGGCGACGGATGCGGAGATATCTTACAGACGTGGGCGGTGAGAAAGAAAAAGCGTTGATTTGCGATTTTCGCAAAGCATAAATACCAGTTGCGATCGAGATCGAAACCAAAAAGTAGTGAGTTATCGATCAGAAAGTATTCGGTTGTGGAGTTGGGCACAAATTGGTTGTCGTTTAATTAGTTAGAGAGTCGAAAGTTCGTAGTCGGTTAGTTATCCAGACATTCTATCACGAGCGGTCTCACAAAAGGTGTGAAAATAGTTTTAGTGACATTTATTCGTGACGCTTAACAGAAAAACCCCAGTGTTTTATCTCATCTCCCTATAAATGAATCGTGCTTCATCACCCAATAAATAAATTCCCCTATTCTGTGATCACATATCCCGGGCAAAACGGGTCTCGTGCTTCACTTCCGGAGTGCCCAGGCACCCAAACTAGTTTGACTCGATTTCTCAGCCCTATCTGGTTCAAGTAGCCTTTACATTCTTCTACCAATTAAGAATTTACAATGGGTGATATCAGCGCTTTTATTTCTGATTCACTATCAGTGCACACGATCACGTCTTCGACATTCAGCCCTTCTGGCAGAATTTCTCGAGCTCCCAAAAGAGCTGCCGAAATTTCCGTCTGGAAGATGCTGGATAGGATCCAGGTGCCGGTATCCGTTTTCGGGTCGTATATCCCTGGAGACCCGGAGACCACCAGCCATTTTGTGTCAGCCTGTCTGCTGTTGCAAAAGCTCTCTCCTTCACTACTATATCGATAGGTGGCACTGCTAGTAGCACCTTCCAGGGCCGCCGTTGCCGTCGTCTTCATGGCACCCGTGGCACACACACACCAACCTCTGAACTTCTTTCATCCTTTCATGCATCCTTCTTTCGCCGTCTGCACGTTGAGCTTCGGCCACCATACTACGCAGACATGACTTATCGCGCGCCTTACTACCGCTTCGTACATCCACAGCATTGCTTTTAAAGATAGACTCCAGCTCTTCCCGATAGCACTTCTTTTTTTTTTTATAAGGGTGAGGAAATCTTCATAGACACCCGGTCTTTCTGAACCAAGGTAGTGTTGGATTCCATTCTTTAATGACCTACCAAGTAAAACCTCCTTCCTTAGTCTTCTGGTAAATCCAAAAGGCCGTCAGAGCTTTTTGAGCCTTGTCCTCTACATGGGCGATCCAGTTTAGCTTATAACTCCCAGATATTTCACCTGGGGGCTAATTTCAACGTCCTTCCCGAAGATTCTCACTTTCACAACAAGATCTGAACGTGTGAGCCTTCGGCTGAGCAGCACTATGTCCGTCTTATCTGGGTTTACTTACTTTCTCGGCACCACCGCTCCACTACTCTCAGAGCCATTCTCAAGCAGTCACCCAGGGTGCTCTCGAACTTACCTTTGATGAAAATGGTCAGGTCGTCCGAGTAACCCTGGGTAAGGAAACCGGTCTCGTTTAGCTCCCTTAGCAGGGAATCTACCACTAGCAGCATCCTACCTTAGTTATGTAGTGATTTCCATTGGCACTTGTATGAAAAACGACTTTTTGTCTCGCGCTCGAAAGCGAAACGAGTCGATACCTTTTCATGAAATTTTGCAGGCGCCTTCGGCTTAGCATTCTATACCATATGAGATTTTAAAAAGTGGGAGACCGGCTTCGTTTGGGCGCCAGGGCTTTTATAAGGCGCCATATAAAGCTAAAAGCATATTTTGAATGCGTAATGTTGGGTGTTCGGGATAGATATTTGGTGTCAAAGGGAAAGTTGTTGGGTTGGGTGTGTCCGCTGAAATGGCGGAAAATAGGCGGGTTCTCCAAAAAAAAAACTTTTGATATGATGTAGAAGAAGTAGTGGTGATCATTTTGGCCCATGTGAATAGTAGCCGTTGTGCATCGGTTTGGCGGCGGCTGCGATTAAAAGACCCCTTTTAAAAGGGAAATGTGACGCAAATCCTCGTCAGCTTCGGCACGCAAAAAATTGTTTTGAAATATTTTCATATTTGATTCAAAAATGCGTCACAAATACCGGGCACTCCCAACTTAATAATTGTACTGCGCTTTCCGAATTCACACCCAAAACTTTAGCTTTGCGTAATGTAGTAGCCGAATTTTTACGTGTAAAATCTGAAAGCGCAGAAAAATTATTATATTGGGAGGGTCCGGCGTTTGTGACACATTTTTTTAATCGAATGTGAAAATGTTTCAAATGAGTTTTTTGCGTTCCGAAGCTTTAAGCGTCACCCAAATTATATCAGTTGTTTTGGAAAAAGGGTCGAGGACTTGCGTCACATTTCCGTTTTAAAAAGGGGTTATTGTTGTGATGCACTCTTTTCACGTGAGTGCAATGCGTCGCAACGAGGTTCAACACTAAATTTGCGGTTTAAAAGAATGACTTTGCTGACCGAAAGAATAATTTATCTGACTAAGAACTTCGCTGACCAAAAGTTATAATTTTACTGACTGCAAAAATAGATGCCTTTTACAAACTAAATGCTTCTTCCCAGGACTAAAATTGCATAAATATACACCCGAATCCACTTGAAATAAAAATGATAACCAAATAAATACCAACAACACTCGTGTTGGTATCAATAGTGACTTGCCATCAATTCTGCTGAAGACAGCAACGAGTGAACTTACGGTGGAAAATTCGACGTTGAAACAATTTTGCACCCTGCCACAACTTTGAATCAAATACTTACTTTTGTGATATAATGTGAGTTGAAAGTGAGTAGCAGAACGATTAAAATATCATTGAACTTTGACAAACCAAGCGATTTTTTTATCAATTTTATTCCAACGATTAAATCTTAGAAAAAATATTTATGAAAATCGCATCAATCAGTTTTTACTTCGTCCATTCATAAATATCACGACGTAAACGACGATAAAACAATGCCGAGTAATTCAACAATTCGTACATTGCGTAGAAAGATTACAACTTTCAAAAATTTTATTCGTAACATCGTTTACCCTGTTCACGTTGAAACCTTGTGGGTTCTGATAGCGCTTGTGAATGGCTTACATTTTGCTGACAAAATTCCCAGCTATGGTTTGGTGAAATGGTTGACAGGGTTCGAAATGTTCGCTGGGTAAGTACGGAAAACAATTGTAGTAAATAGAATGAAATTAGATACAGAAAATCTTCGTCAGTGCTACAGTTCCACGGCAGGTTGTGATATGTTCCCTAGTAGCATTTGTCTATTGGATCACAATTTCCCGGATAGCGCGGTACATTTTGAAAATTCTATTAATGTACAAAGGCTACATGCATGAAAACAAAAGGACTGGTGTGAGTCTGACAACAAAAGTCTGGGCTATGTTGCTGAAAGGTAAAACAAAAAAAAACTCGTCGACATATTTTTCTGACCTCGGTCCATTATTATGGGATTTATTTTCCTAAATTTCCTAAAATTTAACAAATTTCTTCAAGTTTCCACAAATGTCTACAAACTTTCACAAATTTCCACATGTTTCCACTAATGTCTTCAAATTTCCAAACATTTCTACCGCAAATTTCTACAAAAATATTTCTCCAAGCTGACATTCGTAGGAAAGTGTACAGTCTATTATGATTCCTCGATTATATCAATCACAACAAAACCCCTTTTGACGTGACGCAAGTCCTTGTCCCCTCTTCCAAAACAACTAATATCAATTGGGGTAACGTTACAGCTTTGAAATGCAAACAATTTTTTGGAATGTTTTCATTTTTGATTAAAAAAATGCGTCACAAATGCGGGACCCACGAATGTAATAATTTGTCTGCGCTTTCAGCTTTCATACGCAAAAATTTGATTTCCAGTACAAAAATTCAGTCATACATAATATAAAGTCAAATTTTTGCGTTGTGAAAGCTGAAAGAACAGAAAAACTATAAAACTGGCGGGTGACACATTTTTTTAATCAAAAATGAAAACATTCCAAAAAATTTTTTTGCGTTTCAAAGCTGTAAGCGTCACCTCAATTGTCATTTTGGAAGAATTAACAAAGAGACTTGCGTCACGTTTCCCTTTTAAAAAGGGTTTTTGTTGTGATATCAGTAGTTTTGGAAGAAAAGAGGAAACAAATTTTGGAGAAAAAATTTCCGGCGGGAAAAATTTCCGGCGAAAAAAAATTTGAGGCGAAAAAATTTTGGAAGAAAAAAAAATTTCCGGCGAAAAAATTTTTCATCGAAGAAAATTTCCGGCAAAAAAAGTTTATGGCGAAAAAAAAATTCCGGCGATAAAAATTTATCCCCTCAACTTCCTCTACAACATATCAAAAGGCGAAAATGATACCCTCAACTTCCTCTCTAATATATTAAGTTTTTTTTGAGCCCCGCCTATTTTCCGCCATTTTGGCGGTCACCCTGATACACTACACACCCAACCCAACAATTTTCTCTTTGACACCAAACCTCTATCTCAAACACCCAACTTTGTCTCATACAAAATGTGCTACCGTACATTATTACACACACAAACACATACATTTAGGCTTTAGATGGCGCCTTCTAAGAGCCCTGGCGCCCAAACGAGGCCGGTACCCCCCCCCCCCTTTTTAAAAACTCTTATGGCGTAGAATACCCACCCGAAGGTCCCTGCAAAATTTCGAGAAAAGTTATCGAGCCGTTTTCGAGTACGAGCCAAAAAAGTCGGTTTTCATACAAATGGCTCTGGAACTAACTAACTAACCCACTAACTAACGTAGGATGTTTCCATTAACTCTGGCTTCTATGAAGTAGAAAATGTATAGGAAATGACGATTTCCTAAAGGTCATATCTTCGGATCCACTGGACCGATTTTAATGAGTAAAATGTCGATTTCAATCAAAATTTTGCGTAGAATCCGAAAAAATAGGTCACCCCCCGACACAAGGGAAAAAAGTCAAAACTTAGCTGTATATGGTTCCATCGTCTACGAAAAAAAAAATTCTTAATTTTTTGATCGTAGGGGGACTTGCGTCACAGGCGCATCGCTACCGCGCGCCCATGATAAGATAGATGTGGAAACTTTCTGGAAATTTAGGGAAAGATTAAATTATTTCCCTGCTTTTATACCGAAAAATTTCTTTAGCTTTGGTCACATGGAACCCACCATCGCTCTACAGCTTCCAGGAAGCACTTCCCCGTCTTCCCGTTCCGAAATTGAATGAAACAATATCACGTTACTTACGCTCAATGAGACCTTTATTAAACGATACCGAACATGAAGCCCTTTCTCGCAGAGCGGACGAATTTCTGAATGGAATTGGAAAGAAGTGCCAATGGTATTTGGTGCTGAAGAGTTGGTGGTCAACAAATTATGTAACGGATTGGTGGGACGAATTCATATACTTGAGAAGGCGAGCGTCATTAATGATTAACAGTAACTGCTATGTTTCTGATCACTTCGAACGCATAACCAGATCACAATCAGCTCGAGCTGCAAATATTATTCATTTAACATTTTTGATGCGCAAACGATTAGAACGAGAAGAATTCGAGCCATTTATGGTGCAAGGCATCGTGCCGTTATGTTCCTGGCAATATCGACGGATGTTCAACACTTTCCGAGAGCCTGACACCGAAAAGGATCGACTGGTGCATTTCGCTGAATCGGATCATGTCGCTTTGTACCACAAGGGATGCTTTTACAAAATTGTCGTCTACCATCAAGGCAGGTTGTTAAATCCAATGGAATTGAAGCATCAAATCGATCAAATATTGAACGCAAACGCAACGACGACTGATAGTGAGAGGAATTTGTCGTCATTGACGGCAATGGATCGCACGAAATGGGCTGAAGTTAGAGCACAATATTTTTCCACCGGAGTAAATAGAGAATCACTTCACGCTATTGAGAGTGCTGCATTCTTTCTAGCATTGGACGATAAGCCCTTCGAGCTTAGTTTCGATTGTCCACAAGCAAATTTGGACAATCAGGCGAGAATGCTGTTGCATGGAAATGGCAATGATCGCTGGTTCGATAAAAGTTTCACTCTGGTGATCACTTCCGATGCACAGGTAAAACAAATTCGTTTTTCGAAACATTCAATGTATTTGCTTTATCGGTAGTTCGGCCTAAATATTGAGCATTCGTGGTCAGATGGACCGATCATTGGTCATGTCTATGAGCAAATTATGTACGACGATTACTTTTGCTATGACGAAAGTGGAAATCTCAAAGATTCAGCTAGTCCAACATCAAGACCGCCTCCACCAACCCGGCTAAGTTGGGACTTTAACTCAAGATTAGCAGAAACTATTAGAGAGGCTTACAGCGACGCACTAAAAATGATCGAAGTAAGAATTGACTTTTCTGTCTCTTCTCCAAGCATAGAATAAACAAGAAGCCGTTCGGGCTATAGGGAAGATTGAGGTTTTCTTTCATCGAATTAACTTATTTCATCCACAGGAAGTCGATCATCGTATTGTTCTGCACAAGTCATTCGGTAAAGGATTCATAAAAACGTGCAAGGTGTCCCCCGATGCGTACATTCAAATGGCCTTACAACTAGCCAATTATCGTGAATTTGGCAAATTTAACTTAACTTATGAAGCATCAATGACACGGCTCTACCGTGAAGGTAGAACAGAAACAGTTCGCGCATGTACAATGGAGTCATCAACTTGGGTGAAAGCAATGGAGGATAAAACTTCGACGACTGAAGAAAAGGTGCGTTTACTACAGGATGCATGTCGCACACATCAATCTAATTATGTGGACGCTATGTGTGGTCGTGGTGTAGACAGACATTTGTTCTGTTTATACGTAGTGTCGAAGCATTTGAAACTCGATTCACCATTCCTGCAGGAAGCTGTGAGTGAACCATGGCGATTATCTACCAGTCAAACGCCAATGGGTCAAAGTGCTAAGATCGATTTTAAGAAATATCCCGGGTTCTTGAATCCAGGTGCTGGTTTCGGTCCAGTTACATACGATGGATACAGTGTGTCGTACATTATCTCGGGAGAAGATTTACTTTCGTTTCATGTGTCCAGCAAAAGAAGCTGCCCAACAACCGATTCGTCGCGATTTATTGATCGTATTGTACAGGCAATGGCTGATATTCGAAAATTATTTGAAGATTATGAAAAGGAGCGGCAGTTAAAGTGAATTAGACGTTTTGGTGCATGAAAATAAAAGAAAAAAAATCGCTTCATTATCTATTTATTCTCCTCCACTTCTCTGATTTTACGTGGAACTTGGGGCATCATCTGTAGTTTCCTGCTTCCGCTCAAATTCCTGAAAAATAAGATAAACCTCTGTTCGTGCCCTGAGCTCTATAAAAATTTAAAAAAAATTAAAACTTCAGTTTCGGAAATCTCCTCTAACACCCAGAGGGCGTTATATTACCACCCAGAGGGCGTTATATTAACACCCAGAGGGTGTTGTATTAACATCCAGAGGGCGTTATATTAACACCCAGAGGGCGTTATATTAACACCCAGAGGGTGCACAAAACCCCGACAGTCAAAATAGAACCTCAAAGGATGATAGCAGTAGCTGTCGAAACCGGTCAAGTGAAAACAAAAAAAGTTGACAAATTTTGAAAAGGAGTTGTTTTTTATTGACTCAAATTACTCTGATTATTTACAAATTTGTCGTGTTCTGCGCCTCAGTTGGTTAATGTGTGAAAAACGTTTACACAATTAACGGACAAAATCATATTAGTTAAAAAACGGGCTCGAGGGGCGGCAGCCCCCGCAAAGGCAGTCAAGGTGGAATATCCCCCTAGCGGTGTTTTAGGCAGAGCCCCATGCACGTACGGCCGCCTGCAGGGCGTATCCGAACTCGCCGCAGGTGCGGGGATGAAGATGCGGAGCCCCCCAAAATTAAATTAACATACTTAAGACCGCTGCTACAATCCTTTATGTATTATGAGATATTTCGGTCAACTGTCTAAACAATTCGAAATACTGAGTCGTAAAGGAAGTCAAAAAACAAATGCCGAACAAGAATTATCATGATGCACCATGGGCAACGTTCGGCAAGTTGCGTTATATTTTCAAAAGCAACAAGAACAACAGTTTGAAAAGGAAAGTCTTCGATATGTGCGTACTGCCAGTCCCAACTTACGGAGCCGAAACTCTCACAATTACAAAAGCGTCTGCGAATAAATTGAGAGTGGCACAACGAGCAATGGAAAGGGCTATGCTACGGATCACACTCCGTGACAAGATGACAAATGAATTGATCAGGCAGCAAACTAAAGTTACTGATGTCATGGAAAAAATAGCTACGTTGAAATAGAATTGGGCGGGACATGTCGCGAGAATGACAGATGATCGATGGACGAAAACTATTCTGCAATGGCGGCCACCAACAAAGCGACCAATGGGACGTCCACCGGAAAGGTGGGTTAACGACATCAAAAGAACGGCGGGCACCAGATGGCAGCAAGTGGCAATGGACCGGGAAGACTGGCGATCTAAGGGGGAGGCCTACATCCAGCAGTGGATATCATAAAGGCTACGAAAGAAGAAGAAGAAGACCATAGAAGTGAAGTTCAATTGAATTTCGAAACAATATCAACGTATAATGGCTGCACATGAATATATTCGGCGTATGTTTCACCACATTTCTACATTTAGTATCACTTAAAATACCAAAGATAGAAAATCCGGACGCTATAAAAACCGGAAACTACAAAATCCAGACGCTCCTCTGGGTTTAGATGCTTCTGGATTTTGACGCCTCTGGATTTTAAGGGTGAGCCGGGGTAATTGTCACGTTGCTCACAATGAAAAAAAAATACTTTCACTGACAGCAGAAGTAAATTTTTTCTTTTCAAAAACTGACAAATCAACTAAAAAACCCTTAAAGCCATGCCTCGAAAAACATTTGGGCTTGCGGAATCACTACATTACAAGCGCATAACAAGTGGCTTAGTGCGGACCTGAAAACACACAAAAGCTTTCAAGCAAATAATCCCCGAATTAAACAGTGTGTGAAAGGCCTGTCTAAGTTATGGATGGATATGAAGATTTGGATTTCTTAACTCTTTACACATGTTTACAAACGGATTTTGAAATTATTCGGATCGTCGTTGACAAGGTCATTATATTCTCGTTATGTAACGACTTCAAAGGTGATGTATTCCTTAAGGGCATAATCCCGACATTCCGATTTCAAATTCGGCATCCTTTCTTCCTTTAATCATGTGAATAGAAATTCGAAAACCATCAATTTTCCACATCAAACATTTATGGGCAACAATTTATATTGAAAATTGTTTGGTTTTCATCATTTGGATAGGAAAGGAAATAATAAAATTAAAACAAATCTCAGCGATATATTCAAACGATGAATCTCATCCATATATCTGACTTCCGGATAGATTAACATTATAACAACAAATTCATTCATTCAATGTCTGTAAAATTGAGCAATAGAAACATATTTTCCCCAAGAGCAAGACATTATAAGCAATTTGAAAAGCCCCAAAAAGTTCCTAATTAGAACAAACAAACAAATTTCGACAAGATACTTCCACACTCATTCCCATGCAAACAAAACATAAAACGCTTTCGAGTTTCATTTTAATATTATTCTACATGGTAACACACACATATTCACGGACACAGAATGTACTTAATATTAACCCTTTTCTAATTTTGCATAAAATGAAGAAATTCATTACCCAGGCTATGGGGATACTGTGGGGAGTTTTAGTTGATATTGTGAACTATATGTACACGAGATGTGAATACATATAGCGGATGGGGTGTGGATGTTTACATTTTACACAGAGTGTTTCGAAGAGTATTTGCATTTTTTTTTAATTTTTGCTTAAAATTTTTATTACGTTTCGGCAAAGAAATTTATTTTGTTTGTGGTGCTATGTTTTCCGAGTCGCTAAGGTAATATAAAATAAATTTATTTAATTATTCTCTTTTTTTCGTATATTTGCTTTTGTTTAGCAACATGAAAGTGAGGTTTTTTTAATTCGTTTTCGTTTTACGGCAAATGTAAAAAGGGGATGTTAGCCGTAATGGGTTAATTTTGTGGTACTCGGATGTTTCAATAAAAAAAAAAGTTTGGAGATCATCCTCGGCTTATGGTGAAATCGAAATTTATTTAACAAACCAAAAAACTGCGGACAAACTTCTCGTTATTTTATTTTACCATTATGGAGTGTTTGGGTTGGTTAATCCACGCGTTTAGTGCGACCGACGTCGGCTTATGTCAAAGTACACAAAATTTCATGATGAAGTGCATAAGTTAGAAAGCAGAAAATGTTTCCCTTTCTATGAAATTGTTTATAATTTGACATAAGCTAACGCCGCATTACAAGCGTGAAGCAGTAGATACTTTTTCGGTTGATATTTTGTTCGATGAATGTGGGAAATTCACAATGTGTGTGTCCGGGAACATTTTATCTAGGGATATTCGTTCCTGCTATTGATACGGATCAACTCGAGCGATTAAACATTCGTAAGATTTTTCAAAATCTGTCAAGGATATTATTGAATTTGTATTGTAGTAAATTTTCTCACTTCAAATCTATATATCGACAAATTTAGAGGCTTCGATTATTCATTTCGTTGTTCCTTCGAATTTCCCAATTAAATAAACGCAAAACTTTTAATTATCCAACAGGCGTGTTAGTAGGCGAAACAAAAGCAAAAATATCTATAATTCTAAAGTGAAGAGTTTTCCGTAAAATTATGTAAACAAATGCAGAAATACAAACGTTTATTTTACGGCAAAATATACACCGACCACCATCAACAATTTTCTGAAACTGTTATAGCACCAAATCGTTGCAACAGGCAGCTCTGCTCTGGCAAAGTTTCAAGCAGTCTGTATGTACGACTTGTTCAAAACGATTGTAATTGATAAACTTTCTCTTGTTAAAAGGCACTAAAAAATTTTCCGCTTTTCCGAAATTATACAAAAGGAAAATGGGAAAATGATACTGGGTAGCTGTTGCTTGTGAATGTTGGAAAAAAAAAATTAATTAAAGCTGAACTTTGCTATGAAAAATGAATTTAATGTGTGAACATATTTTCGCTTCCAAGCTTCGCTCTTTTTTGACATTATAACGGTGAACCGATCTTATGAAACGTGAGTGAGAAGGTGTTGTAACCAGTTGAGTCTGTTGTTACACTGTAGTCCACGGATTTACGGCAGCGACTGCGGCTTATGTCAAAGTGTACAGCATTTCATGACGAAATTCTTAATAAAATCAAGCGAAGGGAAATGATATGCTTGTAAGCTTGTGTTACATCTTGATGCACTCTCTTATACTTTAACATAAGCGAAGTCGCACTAATCGCGTGGAGTACATGGCGCGGCACATTACATCGGGTTTTTCGTAATATGACTCTGTTCCTATGTGAGCAGGTGCTTTACCGGGGCGTTGTGGTTTTAAGATCAAAGGCCGAGGGCGACTTGATGTACTGAGACTCACAGCAAACTGTTTTAATATTAGAGTACATGAAGTGAGCCCTTCCTTCTCTCTCCTCTCCGTACGCTTGATGGGCCGCTTTCATAAATCTGTTTGCCTACATTAGCTCTTCGAACAGCTTCAAAGCTAAAATATAAAATTACTTATACATTGTGGAAAGAGAGGGTGACGGGAATTATTCCCCGGGGAATTATCCCCCGGACAGAAAAAATGGGAATTATCACTCGGGGAATTATCACCCGGGAATTATCCCCCGGAGAAAAGGGAATTATCCTCCGGGGAATTATCACCCGGGAATTATCGCCCGGAGAAAAGGGAATTATCCCCCGGGGAATTATCACCCGGGAATTATTGCCCGGAGAAAAGGGAATTATCCCGCGGGGAATTATCACCCGGGAATTATCGCCCGGAAGGACATTCTCCTTATACAAATTGTGTATTTTCCTTGTACGGATTTATCCGTTTTAAAATTTTCCTTGCACAAATTTACCCGCTTTAAATTATTGTCACATTTGTCCAGGCGACAATTCCCCCCGAAGGACATTTTCTTTGTACAAATTTACCCTCTTCAAAATTTTTCTTGTACGCATTTACCCGCTTTAAAATGTTGTCACATTTGTCCGGGCGACAATTCCAACCAAAGGACATTTTCCTTGTACGAATTTACCCTCTTCGAAATTTTCCTTGTACACATTTACCCGCTTTAAATTATTGTCACATTTGTCCGGGCGACAATTCCCCCCGAAGGACATTTTCCTTGTTCGAGTTTACCCTCTTCAAAATTTTCCTTGTACAAATTCACCCGCTTTAAATTGTTGTCACATTTGTCCGGGCGACAATTCCAACCAAAGGACATTTTCCTTGTACGAATTTACCCTCTTCAAAATATTCCTTGTACAAATTTACCCTCTTTAAATTATTGTCACCTTTGTCCGGGCGATAGTGTATATATCAAGTGTAATATACTCGCGAACGGTTATTCGAGTGTCCACAATGTGTAAGTACATTATTTTACTTTAGTAGCGACGATTCGTCGAACATTAAACACAAGTACTGATGGCCGAGCGAGCTGAACTGTTTTGAGATGAGGTGTTGGAGTTCAATTCTGATCGCTTTTTTTTACTTTTTTTTTTGTTTGTTTCTTGTACAAAATATTCAAATTATCAAATTATTGCATCTAGATAGAAGAAAGTGAAATAAAAAAAAAATTCGCGCATGCTTGAACCTAAATGCACATTTCATATAAATATTTATATAAAACACAACCGAAGATTATGTTACAATGAACAATGCGCATGTGCATTCGAAAACAAAATTTCGAATTAAACACACACATGTGAGATTCCATTTACATTTCCCACATATCGAAAGTACGATGAAACATCGATATGTATATAAACGAAAGTAGCGATATGCAGCACACTAATACAACAATAAAATGAAAAATGAACTTTTCCTACTCTAGAGATGAAAAGTGAATGTTGTCAGGAAGAAAAATGAATACTTTCGTCTCTAGAGATGAAAAATGAATACTTTCGTCTCTAGAGATGAAAAATGAATACTTTCGTCTCTAGAGATGAAAAATGAATACTTCGTGTTCTATAGGTGAAATTGCAAATTTAGGAAATGGAGATGCTTTTGTTTGGGTTGGCTTCTTCGTTGTTTTCGTACGGGGCGCTTAGTTGGGTGAAAGAGATGAATGTAAAAATTATTGTGATTTGTAACAATAGATATTTATTAGAAAATCAGGTAATTTTTCAGTTCACAGTAATTGAATGTTTTGGCTCCAGTGCGGTGCCTATTTTTCACAATTTAAATTCTCCAAGTTGAGAAATGCTGCTACTTTTCGTGGCATTTGGGCAATCGTGTTCTTGCCGATTGGCTGGCCAAAACATCTGTTCCCACGTTGTAAAATGAAAAATCGATCCGTTGGTGAGTTAGGAGGCCGCAATGCAATGTAACGTCGTATGATTTCAATCGATGTTTTACTCAATATCGGGAATAATTTCGCTGTGTATGTCTTTGATTCTGAAATTCACACAACGATCTCACTTCCAGTATCCTTCACGTGTCCAAGCATTACGTTACAAATCTCTTCCCCGCGGCAGCCACCACTAATCCCGAATACAGTGACAGCCTGAAGAAGAAGTCGTGTTTCTTAATTGTAAACTTTTCACATATAACCTAAAAACTGTAATTACCTTAATGACTAAAAATTCAGAGTTCGGTGCCTCCAGCAGAAACTTTTTGATTTCTTCAGGTGTGAAAACGGATGCTTGTTTGGATTGAAACCCCACGTTTTTTGTTTTCACAAATGTTAACAGACGCGAGTATCGAGAAATGTCGATGTTGTGATTGGCAATCATTTTCGATTTCAGCATGGAGTAAATGCTCCAGAGCGTCGATGGTGCGTAATGCTGTGATTTGTCTTCGAAATATGCCAAAAATACTTCCTCCACGAAAGACTCTGTTCCTTGTTGCTTTCGCCAATCGATGAATCTGTTGTAAGTTTCATCATATCGCTTGCTCGATTTTTAAGGCCCAAGTGCTTTCACTGCTGTTTCACTTTTTTTCAAAATGGTTTCAGGAAGGTCGGACGCCATTTCATGTAAAAAATTGGTTGATATTTTTTGCCACTTTTTTTATTTTTAAATTAAATACAACGCACACAACTCAGCTTGCTGATCGATGAACAATGATCACTTTCAATTTTCTCAGAGCACGCGACCGATGAACGATAATCGGATAATGGCGATGCCAATTAATAAATCGGATGATGTTCGTTTATATAAATGCGATAGTGTGACATACGTTCGTAAATAGGGAAAATAAGGAAAGTAAACAGTAAGTATGTTCACACCGTTCACACGTTGTATTATACAATGGTTACTTCGCTTAATCATAATGCGATATAGATTTTATGGAATTTTTTTCGTACTTCGATATGTGGAAAATGTGAAGTTCGTTACACAACTCGACTCGAATTGGTTATTACAAAATTCTCGTTGTATTTGTGAGCCTCGAGAGTATTGTAACATTCGGATGTGTTTTTTCATTTCATATTTCTAGTCTCGTTGGTTATTTATCGCCCTAGACAATGAAATTTATCGCTCTAGACGGATAAATACTGAGAATAATGCAATAAATTCTCATTTTCCGTCTAAAAAATTTGCATTTAATGTAAGACGTATCGTCGCATATAAATTAAAATAAATTATACACCCAAAAAAATGACTATTTTGAACACTTCAGCTGTATATTGTACATGTAAAACGTACACTGTACTATACACTTGTACAATGTGCAGACTCAGACACAGACTCAGACTTTACATCGCAAGCTTGGGGCTAGGTCCCAGAACCAGTAAGAACAATTTTAAAACACCACGTAAAAATTTTTTTGTCTGTGAGTGTTGTGTCTAGTCTATCCTATAGTTCCCAATAAATCATTACACACACCTAGGTGTTCTGTAATTCTTTACTTTGAACAGCGCTGGATCACTACTTGTGATGCGTTGCACTTATATTTTTTTAGATTTATCAGGTTAGGACGTCCGTTTCCGGACTCGAAACACAGATCTATCGATCCTTTGTTTCATCCTGCTCATCATGTAAATCATTTGAACCTCCCAGTTCCCATCAGGAACCTGTTTAAAGCAGCAGGTCCTAGTTTTTGAATCTCTGAAGGTGAAACCACACGAGCACCCAGTATTCTGCTTCTTAGAGTATAGTACTTCGGACATTCACTGATTAGGTGTACGCCCGTTTCCTCCTCTGAGCCGCAACTGCAATTTGGATCGTTTCCGATCTTCATCCTCGCCAAGTGCTTGTTCAAGCCACAGTGCCCCGTAATAGCTCCTACTATCCTCCTTATGCTATTACGGTCCATGCCAACCAGCTCCTTGGCCCACCTTTCGTCAGGCACCGGAAAGAAGAGCTTCGTATGTGCTCCTCCGTCGTAAGCGCTCCAACGTTTTGCGGATTCCGTTCGTACCCAGTCTCCTATCTCTCTAACACACAGGGAGTGTGGTATTGGGATGAAGGGCTCTGGGCCGACGGTAACGGTTGCTGAGCCTTGTCTGGCCAGCTCATCTGCCCTCTCATTGCCGTCTATGCCGGTGTGCCCTGGGACCCAAGCCACTGTGATCTGATTACTCATTCCCAGTTGATTTAGCGTCGCCTTTAGCTCACCAATCTAGACGTTGTGACAGGTGATGCGAGTGCTTTAATCATCGACTCGCTGTCCGAGCATATTAGTGCTCTATTAGCCGTTGTTCCTTCCGGAACCAACTCGATCGCCCCCCTAAGCGCAGCAAACGTCTCTGCTTGGAAGACGCTAGATAATTTTGCCATGTGGAAGCTATAACCGTTCTCCGGGTCTTGCGTATAGAATCCGGCTCCCGTTCCCTGCGCAGTCTTCCATCCATCAGTGAAGCCTACCTGTGCCCCTTCGGGAAGGCCAACCGGCCAGTTACCCAGCCAGTCGGTCCTGTCCGGTATGACAGTTTGGTATTGCCTGTCGAAGCTGATTGTAGGTACCATTCGATCTCTGGGCATTCGGAAGACCTGACTGTTTATCATTTGTCTGATTCTTCCGTGGCCCGAGTCGAAGCACTTATATACTACTGTATCCCTACAGTAGTAACTAACAACAACTGCCGTCGTTCAAGCATGCAGTCGGACTAACTCGACTAACTACTAAATATTGTTTGAAGCATTAAATTCAATAAAGTTTTTGCAATTACCTGCAGCTTCCTTATACCTACCGTCTTCATGTGAATTATAAACCTGTCGTTACTCGATGCTATCTCTATCCCTACATTTAATTGAATTCGTCGTAGTCATATCTGTTTCATTCTTTCGCACATCTCCACTACCTGCGTCCGCGAGCCTTCTCTTGCCACTGTGAAGTCTGCGTTCTAATTTATTAGGGAAATCGACCGTGCTCCTACTCGACACAAAGCCATGAATTCGAATATGTTGGGATGCATTTCAATCCATCTCGCGTGCGTGTCCACATTGGTAAAGCCATAAATACAGTTGGACGTACAACTGTTAGCAGTGCGGAAAGAGACGCGCAACTCATGGGCCCACGAAAGAGAATAACAAACTCCATGAAAAAAATTCGAACAAAAAATGGCAGCTGTTTCGCTGCAGAAAAATGTTATCAAATCAAACAGAATCAAAACCGACACATGTACCACAATCACCGTCGCACATTCCACCCATTAAATTCACTCAATCCGAAACATTAAACAAAGAATAAACAACAAAAAACCTCGACAAATGAAATAAATTTAAAGAGCAAAAATGTTCGCGTCATACTTTTACAATGCACCGCCTACTCCTCCAATGTGCTTAGCTATTTTGAACACTTCAGCTATACATTGTATGCACGCGTAAAAAAGTACATTGAATTTCGAAATGAAAGGGCTTTCTCATACGATTTCAATGTAAGTGTTACACAATTGCTCATTTACTTCTTCGTTATTCATCAATTCCATATTAAGTTCACCGTATTTCGTTCACAAAAATTCCCTCACATAATCTGGAATCTCACCTTCTACACCTGGATGTCCAGTCCTCAAATTTTCCACTGAGCTAACTTTACATATTGGGGTACAAATTGGGTATCAAAATAAGATATGTTGTTACTTCATTGTACAACTCACTTGTTCAATGTACATATCACTTGTTCGATGTACATACAATGGCTTTGTACAATGTATGTACGTGTCATTTGTAAAAAAAAATCCGTTGTACATTGTACATATCATTTGCACATCACGTAAATACATCAGTTGTACATTGTACATATCACTTGTTCATCACGTGAGTTCGTCCATTGGACATTTCATTCATGTAATGAATGTAAACAATTGCTGTTGTACATTGTACGTATCACTTGTTCATAGCGAACATGCCACTTGTAGATAGTGTGCCGGACATACATTGTGCAAATGAATCATTCATTAAATAAGTACGATGTACATTTTACATGTTGTGTGTACATTATACAATACAGATGTACATGAAGTGCGCGTTGTGTTTTGTCCATCCGGATTGTAGCCTAGAGCCGTACTATAGAAGATACCGTACGCTGTCAGTTCAGCCTCCCTACCCTCACACTTTCATCGCCCATAAGCCGAGAAAAATGCTTTCAAATTGCTCCCTTTTTATAGAGTCATCGTAATTGTGCCACAATTGCTTTTTCCGCGGAACATTGAACCAGACTCAGTCTGCTGTGTCTATTGTCCAATTTGTATCGTTAACGCATCACGCTACAACGGTATGATGACGACTGATGACGATGGAAAACATGTGCAACACTTTCGCAAGTTAATATTTTTCCTGAATCGATTACTGAAGCTCACATGAGTGACTTTAATGTAAATATCCACCTGACTCTAAAACGAGATCGAAAAGTAAAATATTTGTCCCCAAACTCTGTTATGTGTCGCACCTGCAAATAATTGTTTGCTTCAACATTGATCGACACATTGATTAAAATTTCATCTCCAATATGCATACAAATTACCACTGCCTGACATGAAATGGTGTCAATCATGTATTTTTGGTGGATGAAAATATTGGAATGATTAAAATATAAAATGCAGCAAAAACGCAACATGGTCTGTTGCACCATTAAAGCAATGAATGTAAAATACACAAATTCAGCAGATGTATCATACAATTGGTAGGAGGGAAAAAATAAATTGTATACATTGCCTGAAATGGGCGCATTTGGCATAGTTTGCTTGAAATTCATTTGGAAAAGCTATCACGTAAAAAAGGTCATTAAATTTTTACGAGCGAAAATTTCATCGAATTTACACGTGTAACGAAGCGTTGCTAAAAGTGTTGATTGAAAACAATCTTTGTTTAGTTTTTGAATTGGTGGTTCAAACGTGCCAAACACATTTTGTATGTGCTTTGTACTTTTACTTTAATTGTTGCTATTACCTTTAGGAATTTAATGAGAACACAAGAGAGAGAGAGAGGAGGAGAGATCCTTACTTTTAATACTAAAAAGACTTCAGTACTCAGTTCAATTTTTCTTGGCTTTTTAACCCGTGCGAAGTTAATGATTCTTATGCAAGCAGTCGAATTCAGGCCGCGGAGTTGGTGGGTTTTTCGTTTTGGGGTATAAATAAGAGAAATTTGTAAAATAAAACTTCCGTGTATCTGTTGGACCGTCTATCAACACGTTAACCCATACTCAAATGTGACGCCAACTATTTGGGATAGAAACAGTTCTAGAAATTTCAGCGTCTGCGTTGTGTGTGTGTCAGGTATTTTATCACATTTTTGAGTCAGCTCTCAACGGGCATGTGTGTCATTGTCTGTCTCGGGGCGCAACAGTTACACCCTGTCAATCTTCAAATACGCATATTGTGACCGCACCACATGAAACACAGATCTAGCTATCCTTTGTCATCGTTGCGTGTTGGACCACATGACTTCCGAGAATCCTACGGCTCAATGCGGAGAACATTGGACATTCACATATAACATGAACACCGAGGCCGTAGGTGCAGTTAGGATCATTAGAGAGATGTGTCTATAGCCAGATGCCTGTGCTCAATCCACAGTGCCCAGTGATCGCACCCACCACCCTCTCGATGCGTCCCCTATCCATGTTTTGCAATTCTCTAGCCCATTTCCCATCAGGCGCCGCGAAGAAAAGCTTCGTGTGCATTTCTCTATCATAGACATAGGCATAGTTAGCGAATTCCGAGCTCATCCAACTCATCACCGCTTTCACACACGCCGAGTTTGGTATGACTACAAGAGGCTCTGGCCCGCAACTTGACGTCGCCGAGCCTTTCCTCGTCAGTTCATCTGCTCATTCGTTACCCTCCACGACAGAGTGACCGGGAACCCAGACCAGCGTTACACAATGTCTCAGTCCCATCTGGTTCAGGGCTTCCTTCAACTCTTTTACTAGCTTGGATGTCACGACTGGCGACGACATGAGCGCCTTAATCATCGCTTCACTGTCAGAGCAGATTGTAACATTTTCTCCACATACCCCTGCGAGACTGCCTCCCCCACTCATATCAGTGCAGCAAAAATCTCAGCCTGAAAGACATCGGCGAATCTCCTTAGGTGATACCATCTGTCCACCGATGGCTCGTTGGAGAATACTCCGGCTCCGCGCCCTCGGCAGTTTTAGAACCGTCTGTGAAGCTTACAGTTCCTTCACCTGGTAGGCAGCTTAGCCAGTCTTACAGCCATTCCTAGCTGCCTATCCGCCGTGGCAAAAGCTTTCGCTTTCAATGCCGCGTGGATCGGTGGTAAATTAATCAGCGTCTCAATAGCCGCCGTAGCTGTCGATTTCATAGCTCCGGTAACACAAATGCACGCCAGCCTTTGAATGCCGCTCTGTAATCGCGCTCTTTATCTCGAGCATCGTCCATCGCACGACGCAGCCGTGGCTTCATACAGCCACAGTTTAGTTCCAAACGAGTTTCTACATTTCCAGGAGGCTACCTTGTCCGTGATGTGCTCGATCTATTTTAACCTGGAATCGAGAATGACTCATGACCCGACGTTCTTCTGCTGAAGAGAACTATGTCTGTCCGGGCTTACTCTGAGGCCGTTATTTTGGGACCATTAACTTCAGCGAATACCCTCATCCTATCGCTTAACGTGCTCTCAAACTTCACTCTGATCAAAATCGTTGAGTCGTCCGAATACCCCTGAGAGAAAATTCCCTCGCCGTTCAGCCTCCTGATGGGGGTGTCCACGACCATACACCACAGTAGCGGGGAGAGTATTCCACCTAGAAACTAGCTTTGTGGCTTAAGCTGCCTTGTTTATGGGGAGTAATCTCGATGTTGGTGTTATCAAAAGCGCCTTGAATATCCATAAAACATCCAAGTGCAATTTCCCCTCCTACAAATCTATCAGCCTTTCTAACGTTCTAACGTCATTTGTACGAAGGATGTACGACTAATAGGCCTGAAATCCTTGGCCGCACAATGGGAGGGTGCACCTGGCTTCGGTATAAATGATAACTTCACGTTTTCCCATGTCCAAGGGCCAACGAGCTTCTCAGGGCTCCACCGAGCGGTTCCGTCAAAATTTCACAGCTCCTTTTTAAATGTGCAGGAAATATTTCGTCTTTTCCCGCTGACCTAAATGGGCTAAACCTTCCGATGGCCCATCTCACCCTGCTGTTTCCTTACCGCACTTCGTGAATTCCCCACCCGGCTTCAGTAGTGAACCTGGTATGAACCTCGAGTTCAAGGATTAGCAAGGATTTTATGAATTCTGACATAATCTGGAACATGTTCAATTTTTGCACAGAAGTTTCTCCATAACTTCCTCGCTTTCTGTGACATCCTATAGACCTTCCAATCTACATCTTGGGAGGTTCTCCTGGCTTTGTTCCAGGCTTTACGCGCTGTCTTCCTCAGTTCTTCAATCGCTCGGCTCGATAACCTATCCTTCCTTCTCCCACTGGACTTTAGTTCTGGGCACGAACAATGGTATGCATCGGTTAGCAGCGACGTAATACTATACACCGCTTCCTCTAGCTCTACGGACGATCTCGGAATGATCGTTGTTGATATATTTTCCTCAACATGATATTTAAGGAAATTCCTGCATTGTTCCCAGTTTGTCCTCCTCGGATTTGTGCACTTGTTGTTGTTCAACTTGTTCATTACTTGACACCAATCCACTCTTACACATGTAGTAAAAGAGATTGAGTTTTCATAGATACATTAAATTTCATGAAGAGCTTTTAAACGTGCAGGCTTTTAGCGAAATCGTATGGATTTTAGCTTACGTTTAAAGTACAACTTGACTTCTCATTCAAACCCACAAATACTCCTTTTTTCGGCTTATCCTTCTTATCATATGTGGTGTAACCTGATTCCAAGTTGAATATGGGAAACAGTTAATTAAAAGCAAACAATTATTTTAAGTTCTCATATGAAAATCGGAAAGAATAGAAATGAAAAAACCTGGCTAAAATATCAAGAATTAATTAAAGCCCATTCAAAGTTGACAAAATTCCAACGAAGCAAGTCCTAATAATTCGGATACAGGTTTCTGCTCTATATATTCATAAATTGAATCAAACACAAAACAGACCTTTTTTTACTCTACATCCAATTAAAAACATCCGTTGCTTTCCAAAGTTGCCTTTAATTAGCACTGAGAGCATAATGCGATAGGATTAATGTCGATAGATATAAAGATAATTCCATTTTGTATTTTGTGTACATTATAATACTCACTCGGCTCCCGAAAATAAAATGAAAATTCTATAGCTATGCCTCTTTTTGTGACTACACCAACTGTATGCTCTAAATGTCATACACAATGGAAAGTTTAGTCTAGTAAAGTTGAACTTGTTTCACTGAATACGGTGGGAAATGTATAGTTTACGAAATAACTTTTCGCACATTGTGCGAATAGTCTGCCTATTATACTGCGACTATTCGTACTTTCTGCGAATAACAGCATGTCCTTAATGGATTGACTATTAGCTAGGTACCATCTCTTGGATGGCTCACGGTTTCACTAATTCTTTCACGTTTTATACATTGCATTCAAAGATTTTGGAACTAGATCTGCTCTTAAGCTGAATGTTTCATTCAAATTAAAAACAATGTGGATGTGAATGAGCATGTTTCATAACATGCTGGTTGCCCGGTAGGGTAGGAGTTACCCTAAGACATGGACTCGAAGAAATCGTTTTTTTTGACACGCTGTATCTCATAAACTTAAACAGTAACACGACAACTGTCACTTGATTTGGAGCTTTATTTACTTATTCTTAAAGTTTGTAAAAAAATTGTTTTGATACATTCTATCAAAGATCTGAAAATGCTTCTAACAACGGTCAGACGGGTTATCAGTAACCGCAGGAAACTCTACCCGTCGAAAGAAAGTCAGGAAGTGGCAAAAAACTTGGTCCCGTTAATCCAAATTTACATGAGAAGGTGAAGAAGGCCATTCGCAAACACAGGAGTAGGGAATGCAAAACCGGTATTGATAACCGATTTCCTTCAAAACCGGAACCGGTTTTTGAGTCCGGTTTCACGATTTTTTTTAAGTTTGTTTTGTCACGTACATAACTAGAGATAAACAGATGGAAATTCCACTTTTCATGTGAATTTTGTTGACCCGAAGCAAGACCGAGGCCAATAATCAATTGAAAATGGAACTTTTCATTCTTGTACCCAAATATGTAAAGCATTCTATGAGGTGAAAGCGTTTAACGAAATCCTTGATTCATGAATTGTATCATTTTCTACTTATTTACTTTTTGAAAAATATTTTCTCAACTGAGTGACGGAAAAGGGAACTTTTTAGGAAACCTTTGTTCACAACTCTGTGATAAATGATTTTGTAAGCGTATTGTCATATTTGACCTGCAATTCCGAGACATACAATGCCCAAAAAGCATCATCTCGGGTGATTTGGCATTTTTTCAAAGACTTTGAAAATTTGCACCTGAAAGACGTGGTTTATTGCTGAACGATGAAAGCAGGGAAATGATAAGAGGTGACTCTGCGCTGACAGAAATTTCAAAATTTCAGAAGAATTTGAAGACCATGCATCTTAAACGTCTAAGTAATACGTAACTAAAATAATTATTTTTTTCTCGAGTCAAACGAAGTGGAAATCCTTTTTTTAGATTGTCAAATTGATCGTAAAACAGTTTTTCTACAAATTGAAATGATAGTTTTAGAAATATTATCGTGAATTTTTCGAACGAATTTCAAATGCTACTACCTCCAGTAATATCGGTTCGATTAGGGAAAGAAAATAGTTTGCGACAAATTGAACTATAAGGAAAAAAGAATTTCACTTTGTTTGACTTTAGTCTGCCGAGTCAAAAATTAGCGATGCGCCCGTGACGCAAGTCCCCATACGAACAAAAAATTCAGAAATTTTTTTTTCGTAGACTTCGGAACCGTATATACAGCTAAGTTTTGACTTTTTTCCCTTGCGTCGTAGCCCCCAGTTCCCAGACCCAGTTCATTGGATTCCTTGTAAAATTTTGATTGAAATCGACATTTTACTCATTAAAATCGGTCCAGTGGATCCGAAGATATAACCTCTAGGAAATCGTCATTTTCCACAAAAATACAAAATGTGCTGTTTCATATAAGCCCATAGCCCAAGTTAATGGAAACATCCTACGTTAGTTAGTGGGTTAGCTAGTTAGTTAGTTAGTTCCAGAGCCATTTGTATGAAAACCGAATTTTGGCTCGTGCTCGAAAACGGCTCGATAACTTTTCTTGAAATTTTGGAGGGACCTTCGGGTGGGCATTCTACGCCATATGAGATTTTAAAAAAGGGGGGGGGGGTACCGGCCTCGTTTGGGCGCCAGGGCTCTTAGAAGGAGCCATATAAAGCCCATATGTACGTGTTTCCGTGTGTAGTGTGTATGATAGCACATTTTGTATGAGGCAATGGTTGTGTGTTCGAGATAGAGGTTTGGTGTCAAAGGGAAAGTTGTTGGGTTGGGTGTGTATGAGGGTGACCGCGGAAAATAGGCGTTGACTCAAAATTTTGATATGTTGTAGAGAAAGTTGAGGGGATCATTTTCGCCCATGGAAGTAGTAGCCGCCACGCTTCGGTTGGGCGGCGGGCGGCGGCGGCTCAAAAAAAAACTTTTGATATGTTGTGGAGGAGGTTGAGGGGATCGTTTTCGCCAATGTAAGTACCAGCCGCCGCGCTTCGGTTCGGCGGCAGCGGCGACTCAAAATAATGCAAAACATTACAATCACAACGAAAACCCTTCTTAAAAGGGAAACGTGACGCAAGTCCTCTTCCCTTCTTCCAAAACAACTGATATAAATTGGGGTAACGCAAAAAGTTTTTTTGGAATGCTTTCATTTTTGATTTAAAAATTGCGTCACAAATGCCGGACCCCCCAGTGTTATAGTTTTTCTGTTCTTTCAGCTTTCACACCGCAAAAATTTGACTTGTATGTAGGAATGTATGTAGTATTTTTGTACAGGAAGTCAAACTTTTGCGTATAAAACTGAAAGAACAGAAAAACTATAACACTGGGGGGTCCGGCATTTGTGACGCATTTTTTTAATCAAAAGTGAACATATTTCAAAAGATTTTTTTGCGTTCCGAAGCTGCAAGCGTCACCCAAATTGATATCAGTTGTTTTGGAAGAAGGGACGAGGACTTGCGTCACGTTTCCCTTTTAAAAAGGGTTTTTGTTGTCATACCTCTCTACTCTCGAAATAATTATTTGGACTGAGGCCTTAGGATGCTTTGTTTTGAAGAAATATGAAAGCTTTGACAAAAATTAGCAAAGTTTTTAATGTGAGAATTAAACAAAGTTCAAAACTCCCAGAAGGGCGCAGCCCCTCCCCCCCCCCCCCCCGCACCCAGCTAGCTACGGCCCTGAGATAAATAAAAAATATTTTCAAAGTTCGAAAAATTTTATTGAAAACCGTAAAACCGGTTTCGTGATTTTAATACCGAAAACCGGTTTCGGAAAACCGGTCGGTTTTGCATTCCCTACGCCAAGAGCATGTCTCAAAGAGATCTCGCTAGAAAATGTGGAACAAGTAAGTAGCTGATCCAGAAGACAATGACAAGAGAAAGGAAGAAGAGAAAGGTCCCTAGGGTTTCAGAAAAGCAAGGTCCAACTATCAAAACACGATCTCGGAAACTGTACGCTCGGGAAACAAAAATTGTATTTGATAATCGACGATGAAACTTACGTGATGGCGGATTTCCAAGCGCTTCCAGGGCCCCAATATTACATTGCAGCCCATGATGGGAAGAATTTCATCCGAAACAACGATTCAAACTGGAAAATTCGACAAGACGTACCTACAAAGTTAAGACGCTATTCTGGCCTGATCTAGCTTCTGCTCACTATGCCAATGACACTCAGGATTACCTTAAAGACAACAACGTCAATTTTGTAACCAAAGAGATGAACCCACCGATTACCGACCGTACCACACTGCCGCCCAATTGAGCACTATTGGGGTCAAGTAGAAGGAATTATGCGAAAGACAGGACGAACTGCCCAAAATGTTGAAGAATTCCTTCGAAGATTCAACGCAGCCGCCAAAATGGTCAAGAAGGACATGGAAGGCATCCGCGAGAAACTCCGTGCTGAACTGGATAAGCGTCGTTCTTAAAAAGTAAGTTCCATGAAAGCTTTTTCATGCACAATACTGCGATATCAACAGAAGAACTCAATAAAAATACCTTACAAAACACGCTCACAAATGAAGTTTGAAAAAAACCGATTTCATCGAGTCCATGTCTTAGTCTACTGTCAATATTAATAGTCAATTATCACAATTGCTTCGTGTGAAAATATTGGCACTCGTTCGTATTTGATTTGTGTGCCGATTTTGCATTTGAAGGAGTACTTATGATAATGTGAACTATAATATACAATTTCTCTTTCACATACACGTTTCACGCATTCATTACCACGCGCATGAAAAGAGCCAGTAAAGAATGATACGATAATAAAAGACCGAGCAAACACTTAAGGAATTTGATTTTTCCGGATTCATACAAGCAAGATTCATACCTTCATTCACTTCAATTTAAATTCTTCTGCTGCAGGGTGAGTTGTGGAGGGACGATTAAGTTTATCGGTTTTGATTTCTTTGTGCTTTTTTTGTTTAAATCATCTTTTCAAATATTAAACATACAGGGTGTCAATGAACTGAAAGCGACGAAGAAACTAGTCGATGTTTATGAAATTTCTTTTGAACGTTTCAGAAAATCTAACACCCTAACTACCGGTTCGGCGTAACCTTATAAAAGACTAAGTAATTTTAATTACATGGCACGGGTGGTTCAGTGGTGAACGCGTTAGACTGCCACCAAAATGGCCTGGGCTCGATCCCCGGTGCTGACGTTGTCACTAATTTTTCTTTAAGAAATACAACGTCCCTAAGTTCACCCAAGCTTCATAAACTGCGTAATTACGTTATTCAATGCCCGTAACGAACTAGAGACAATCATTACTATTATGACGTCACTCAAAAGATGCAAGATTGAGTACGAACAAAAGAACACTGTGCAATAGAAACACGTGGTTGGAAGCTCTACTACAGCTAGAGCGTTATAGATGACGCCGACAACAGTATGACGAGCTTGTGAACGATGATAGCCAAGTAATCAATCAACTGTGGATCACAATGAAACCATCTGCATTAAGATGTCATCACTCGGTCGCCGAACTGTTCCTCCCGTCATACTAATGCATCAAGCCCTCAGAACAATGCGAACAATGCGAAAAACCCTAACTGAACAAATGTATTGTGCATACCAACTCTTTGTAGTGAAAATTTCTATTCAAATGTAGATGTTGCACTTTGTGAGTGCAATTGTGAATTGAGCACCTGACGTGAGGTTATTGTTATTATCAGTACAGCTATTTAGATGTTTATAATAGCAAAGACTAACCATTCATGATCATGAAAAACCATTATGAGCGTGTTCCCAGCGGCGGTCGAACCCATAGCCAGTGAGTCCAACGACACTACTTTTACACTACATACGTGAATGACGCACACAGTTATTGCAATGGTAACAATAGTCCAATGTCATTGCTTTGTCGCACACCGGTTCAACTGCAGTGTGTTTTTCAGTATACTGTACTGCCAGCTAGTGCCGATTAACCACACTAGCCATACACTTAACGTCTATTCCGAACCTCGCCTTCAATAGAAGTATTTTTTCGATTTTTCTGCACATCTGGCAACACTTGAACCCGCACCAAGCCAATTTTGTGTTTTTGACGCTCTTCACACATACCTTCCATACAAGTTGAATTCACCGTAGACAAGTGCATCGAATATGAGTAACGTCGTAACGCAGCTTAGGGAATTTAATTTGCAGCGCTTCAAATCATGAGTCATTTCGTGCTTCAAGTGTGTAAAAGACAAAAAACTACGATTTTCTGTGTAAGCAAAACTTTTTTTTTTTTTCATTTATTTATTTATTTAACGATCGAATTAGGATTATCTCCCAATAACATATCCAATCTAAAAGTTCTTGTTCAGGAAACGTTTGCGAGACTTTGTTTCATACAACACAAATAAAACTTTTTTGTGGTTTGCGTAGTTGAAACCGCTCTTACTTATCAACTTGCCGGAATGAACCACTACCATCCTAACTCATTCACAAAAAGGGTCTCCGATTCCATATAGCCTCCATTGCCCACATGACTGCTCCGGCCGGATTAGAGATGAGCGGGTCGACCATTTTTCGAAACCCGACCCGGACCGAACCCGACCCGATCAAAATTTTCGAAACCCGAAACCCGAACTGTTTCAAAACCCGACCCACACCGAACCCGACACGATAAAATTTTTCGAAGCCCGAAACCCGAACTGTTTCAAAACCCGACCCGGACCGAACCAGACACTCAAATTTTCCGAAACTCACAACCCAAATTACTTCGAAACAAAAATTATTTCAAGGCCCGACGTCTGCATTCTTCACGGACCTAAGACTAAAACAAAGTTCGTGTAATGTACGATGATAAAATTTAGACGAGTTTTGCAAAATATAAAAAGTCAATAAAGGATCGGGACCCGAATAAAATGATACAACAACCCGACCCGGACCGAACCCGACCCGATAAAATTTTTCGAAACCCGAAACCCGAATTGTTTCCAAACCCCACCCGGACCGAATCCGACCCGATTAAAATTTTCGAATCCCATGAACTCGAAAAAAACAATTCGGGTTCGGGTTCGGGTCGGGTTTTCCGAAGTTTCGGGCAAGCCCTTCATCTCTAGGCCGGATGCCGCTGTGCACTTTTTTCGGTTCCACACTAATTATAGCCCCCTGGTGATAAAATTCACGATTCTCAGTAATTTTAGATATTTTCGCCCCGTGAATAGTACCTCATATCAACTACTTACAAATAGTCTTCACCCTGTTGATAGCAATCCCATGAAAAAATGAAGAAATTTTCATCAATATTATTAATTGGGTTCAAGTTTTAAAATGACTGTAAAAAAGGGACTAGCTGATTGATCGGCTAATTACATTTTTAACCCTTCCTTATTCCCATTGCTATGCCATTAATCTCACAACCCCTTGAGTTACTCCCGCTTACATTTTCCTTAAATTCTGCATCTATACACATCTGAACGAAATGTATTGGTTGAAGTATTGGTGTTTCATTTTGCGGGTTGCCTAGCCTTTATATGGAAAAGTTTTAAGGTTACGGAAAAAGAAAAACATTTTTTATAATAATTTTCCTCCGTTCATTTTTCATTAATATTTCCTTTTCTCCGTTGAATAAATTGCATCGCTTTGCGGTTATTGGTTTTCGTGCAGTTAATATGTTAATGACAGACTTTCAATTAATTTTGTATTCTTTCACAAAGTAAATACCCAAAGGCGGTGGAGTTAATTATTTTTTAGAGTTCGCCACTACACCAGACGGGTGTATAACGTAATAATTGCGTTCATGTACTTTTATGTTTGATGCATTCGGAAACTGCGGTCCGGTGGCTGCTTTTATTGCATTGTCTTAAATGAGCAACAATGAGAATACAAACGTACCATCACCACATAAAATAAACCATTGACATGAGTATAGAAAAGAAGCAATGGATTGTTCACAATGAACACATACAAATATTAATGTTGAGAAGGAGGTCACACCTCAGAGACGAAGCGGAATTCTCTCTCGAATTCCTAGCCGATATCTCGAAAGGAGCCATCATAAGGAAAGCTTGAAAGAGTGGCGATCAAAATATCTGATTTTCATGTGAAACGAACCAAAAGAGATTAATCACAAACAAATTTTCTCTGGGTCTTTGTTCTTGAAGAATTTTCTCCTAAAACTGAATGTCCCTCTCGCGGCTAAAACCAATACGATGAAAAAACATTTTCGAATTTCAAAACGAATTTACTTCCATTCCTGAAAACTGTTCCAAACAAACCATTGAAATGGGTGTAGGAAAGTAGCGATAAGCTACTGATAGAACATCAACTCATAACTATATGGACGTTTCACTTGAAGCACATCCCAGAGGTCTCGCTGGGGAACCTCCCAATAATCTCGCTGAGGAGATATCCCAGAGATTTCGCTGAAGAGACCTCCCAGAGGTTTCGCTGGGGAGACCGTCCAAATGTCCCACTGGGGAAACCACCCAGATGTATCGCTGGGGAGACAGACGTACGAATGGACAGGAAATGTGAAAACATAAAGTAGCTATCGCTACTTTATTAGTTATTTGGATTACAAGGGATGAAAGTATGAAAATTCAACCCTGTGCGACAATTGCGCACAGCTTGAATTTTCATTCGTCATCCCATGTAATTCACATAATTTTTCATTACAACAACAACGAAAATTGTAATTTCCTGAAGTCAAAACATGAAAATAATAATAAGCGATCAAAGTACACTAATTGACTTTAGCATTGTGTACGTCGACTTTCGCATTATCTAAGTTGACTTTCGTATTATGCAGGTAAGTTGACAACATATAAAATGAATTTTTTTATTTTCGGTTTCCAAATGAGTAATTAAAGAACTATTGTCATTGGTGAATCACTGATGATTCACAGTGGAATCACCGATGATTCATAGTGGAATTACCGATGATTCACCGGGGAATCACTGACGATTCACCGGGGAATCACTGACGATTCACCGGGGAATCACTGACGATTCACCGGGGAATCACTGACGATTCACCGGGGAATCACTGACGATTCACCGGGGAATCACTGATAATTCACCGGGGAATCACTGATGATTCACCGGGGAATCACTGATAATTCACCGGGGAATCACTGATAATTCACCGGGGAATCACTGATGATTCACCGGGGAATCACTGATGATTCACCGGGGAATCACTGATGATTCACCGGGGAATCACTGATGATTCACCGGGAAATCATTGATGATTCACCGGGAAATAATTGATGATTCACCGGGGAACCACTGATGATTCACCGGGGAATCACTGATGATTCACCGGGAAATCATTGATGGTTCATCGGGGAATCACTGATAATTCACCGGGGAATCACTGATGATTCACCGGGGAATCACTGATGATTCACCGGGGAATCACTGATGATTCACCGGGGAATCACTGATGATTCACCGGGGAATCACTGATGATTCACCGGGGAATCACTGATGATTCATCGGGGAATCACTGATGATTCACCGGGGAATCACTGATGATTCACCGGGGAATCACTGATGATTCACCGGGGAATCACTGATGATTCACCGTGGAATCTCTGATGATTCACCGGGGAATCACTGATGATTCACCGCGGAATCACTGATTATTCACCAAGAAATCACTGATGATTCACCGGGTATTCACCGATGATTTACCGTGTAATCACAGATGAGTCACTGAGTGCACACACGGAGTGTCAGGAAGGGTGGATACATAAATTAGCTACCGCCACTTAATAAACAACAAGCTAAGAACGTTTGGGACTGACATGAAATTCTAAAATGAAGCACATGACACGTTTTCCTCCTTTGCTTCCCGATATTTCCACCTTCCAAAAGAATGAAAAATCGTCATTGGGTAAATATCTGTAATGGAAAGGTGAACTTATCCTAAGAAATATTGGTGAGAGAAAAACAAACTTCAGAAGACTGTCATCGGTGGGTAAATGGTGTAAAATGTAAGAGCCTTTTTTCATCGGACAGATAGGACGTGGTTCAATTTGATCCAGGGCTTTGGTATAAGCATCAACAGGTTTCTTCAATAATTCACACAATTCGCTCGAATTCACGTAGTTCAGGACGGAGGTACAAGTTTCCACAATTTCTCGTTGATTGCATCGAAGTACGTCCAACTTAACTAAAGATTCAATTCCATTTCCTACACTTATTTTCAGACATAACTAACAGCAATGAAACCTTTAAATCCATCATCGAAATCCTCCCGAATTAACACAACACCGTCGATGTAATAATCGAATCGTCCTTGGCGTATTATATCCATCGGAACAACATTAACAGGAAGCCCTTCATCACCAGCACACTGTCCAATCGCTGTGATAATCACTTGTTTTTCGGTCATATCCTTTTTCGCCAATTTACTTCGTGTTCGTGCTGTTGTACGACAAATGGCAATTAACAGGAACAAAATAATTAGTCGTACATTTTTCGGAATTATCAACATATTTCACGACCAGTTTTTTATATTTTTAACGAGTGTACGCGGGGAGTACGTTTTTTTTGATATTTTATTTAACTTAAAAAAAAGGTATGTCAGTGGCATGTTTGGTTAAATTAGCGTGAACAACACTGAGCATATTTCGGTTAATTTTCATGTTGTAATTAATTTATAATTGCTGTTAAACCCGACACACATATTTAAAAAAAATGTGTTTGTTCGGAAGCGGATAAGAGTCGTTTTGATTTCAATCAAACGTAATTGGACGAAATCATGTTATAAGTGCTTGTGATGGTTTATTGTTATTGGGGACTTAAGAGGCCATTCACAAAGTACGTACGCCTAAGATTTTGAGTTTTTGACACCCCCTCGTACGCTGTTATTTACAAAGTAAACTTACCTTATAGACCTGCAACATGGAAGAAAAAAAAGCCAATGGGAATAATCATTAAACCGACATAGTGAGGAACATTTCCGTGGAGAAATTACTTAGTTTTGTTGATCTAAATAATACTTTCGAATGGGACTTGAAGACTACGAATGGGCTGAACATAAAGCCACTGTATTGAGGACTGGAATGAAATGCATCTGAAAAATTGAAAACAAAGTAGCAGTGGCTTCTTCAGTAGATGATATAAACTCTCACGGCTTCCTATTTCACAGACACATTGAACTTAAAGAAATGTTTTGTAATGAAAGAAACTCGCACTGTAATTTATCGCGAAGTTTTCCGCGAACGTCCTTCTAGAGTCACTGGACAGTATGTTTACCAAACAATAGGAATCTATCATTTTTAAAATTTGCTTTCAAACTATTTTTATTTACATAACAAAATTTTGTCAAATAAGAGCGTACACGTTCATAGTGAAAGTAATACGTAATGAGTTGTATCCTAAGATTCACCAAGGAAGTTATGCAAAATAATTTCACGATCTTCTTCTTCCGCCTACTGAGTGAATTAGTGATACTAAAAGAATGATCTTTAATTAGTGTTGGAGATCAGACTTTGCGAAGGAAATATGAATCTTACAAGCATTGAACGAATGAATTAATTAAAGTAAACACTACACCACCTGTACAAGTTAATGTGAAACAAATAGGTTAAGTCGCATTATTTCTGTAAATCGCCCATTTCCCGCAATTCCCGGTAGCAATGCGCCCGTGACGCAGGTCCACTTACGAACAAAAAATTAAGAAACATTTCCTTCGTAGACTGCGGAATATAACTTAGTTTTGACTCCCCCCCCCCCCCGCGACGTATCCACGGAAAATATTTTTCCCGGATTCAATGAAAATTCTGAGGCGAAGGGTATTTTCACTCATTAAAACCGGTTCGGTGGATCCGGCGATCTGACCTTTAGAAAATGAGCATTTTCAATACAAAAAGTGCATTTTCATAGAGCCAAAGTTAATGGAAACATCTTACGTTAGTTAGTTACTGGTTTCCATTGGCACTTGTATGAAAAACGACTGTTTTGGCTCGCGCTAGAAAACGACTCGACAACTTTTCTTAAAATTTTGCAGGAATCTTTGGCTGGGCATTCTACGCCATATGAAATTTAAAAAAGGGGGGGGGATGGCGCCATGTAAAGCCCATATGTATGTGTTTGTGTGTGTAATGTATATGGTAGCACATTTTGTATAAGACAAGGTTGGGTGTTCGAGATAGAGGTTTGGTGTCAAAGGGAAAGATGTTGGGCTGGGTGTGTAGTGTATCCGGGTCAGGGTCGGTAATTTATTATAATCGGTAATATTACGCGAATATTACGTAACGTTGGGTAATTTTACCGAAGACTTAAGTTACCAATATTACCGGGGTTTGGGTAATATTACGGTAATTTTGGTAATATTACCGTAATTTTCAGATTTTTCAAAATGTCAGTATGCCATATCAAATTCGAATAGCTAAATTAAAAAAGGCGTGATGTAACATTACCGAATCACAACAATAACCTCTTAAAAGGTAGAGTGTTACGCAGTCCGTGTGTCTGCTTCCAAAATTAATGATATCGCTTGATCTGGCGCTATCGCTGATAATACGCAGAAGTTTGTTTGAATAGAACCTTGTGTTCAAAGTTTTAATTTCCTGAAAATTACACCGCTGTTCTCAAAACAAAATTACGTTGTGTTAAAAATTGCGTCACAAATGCCGGACCAACCAGCGGAATAATTTTTCAACACTTTCCGAAAAAAATTGTTTTCCAACACCTTCGGCTACCATCGGATTACTTCGTATCACCTTCGGCTACCTTCCGAATACTTTGTGTCACCTTCGGCTTCCTTCAGCTACCTTCGGAACACTTCGTGTCACCTTCAGCTGCCTTCGGAACACTTCGTGTCACCAATTCTTCTCAGTGATTTATATAACTTTCCTGAAGAAACCAACTATCTAGGTATTCTTATGCAGAATTTAGCAAAAAATCCAAGATGGTGTCACTTTGACAGTTGGCAGCCATTTTCTTAAGATATAAAAAAATTCTCCTGACCAAACTCTATAACTTTCTACAAGAAACCATCTCTCTAAGTAGTGTCATTCCGGAGCTAAAATTCGAAAACCGTAAAAGCATAAACGAAAATCCAAGATGGCGTTGCTATGACAGCCTAACAAAAATCCAAGATTGCGTCACTTTGGCAGATTTCTGAAAATCCCAAAAAGTTCTGCTGATCAAACTCTATAACTTTCCCGAAGAAACCAACTCTCTAAGTATTGTCATTCCGAAGATTCGAAAACCAAAAAAAACCTAATTTATTGCTTGGGAAAATTCACGATGGCGCCAGTTTGACTGCTGGCAGCCATTTTCTTAAGATCTCAAAAAATTCGCCTGACCAAGCTCTATATCTTTCCCAAAGAAACCAACTCTCTAGCTATTGTCAATTCGGAGCTAAAATTCGAAAACTCCGAGCATTACCTAAAAACCCTCAAAATTGACCACTTTTCCACATGTCACGGCTTTTCCAGAATTTTTCCGGAAAAGCGGCATATGAAATTTTTCATTTGGGGCCGAGACTGACGTTCCCTGAAAATTTTAACGAAATCACTCGGGCGGTTCTTGAGAAAAAAAAAGTAGATAGATACATCTACAATATAAAACCCAAAATACACTGCACCTCACCGCACCTTGGTGCACCTCACTACACCTTGGTGCACCTCATTACACCTTGGTGCACCTTACTGCACCTCACTACACCATGGTGCACCTTACTGTACCTTGGTGCACCTCATTGCACCTTGGTGCACCTCACCACACCTTGGTGCACCTTGGAACGCCTCTCTGTACAATAAGTCACTCAGCTCAACCGAGGCCCAAGGTCGGTGGAACGGTTGGTTGATGGCGAGGCCGTTGGCCAAATAATTAATTTTTGAAGTGTTGTAGAGGACGTAGGGCGAAACACTTTTGCCCATTGAAGTGTGATTCCCAGGCCTCCAGCTCGACGCTATAGTCAGCCGAGGACCAAAAAATTAATTTTCGAATTGTTGTACAGGAAGTCGAGGGGAGCATTTTACCAATGTAACAATGTGTTCCCGTTCACTCGGCCATCCAGATTGATCCTAGAGTCATTCAAGGGTAAGAAAAATAATTTTGAAATCATTGTAGAGGATGTCGAGGAAACATTTTTGTCTATTCAAATGTCCCAGACGTCATCGTCATCTAAGGACCAACAAATTATTTTTGAAGTTTTGTAGTGGACTACGAGTGAAATATTTTTGTCAATCGTCCAGGTCTAACCCAGGGTCACCCGATGGCTGAAAAATCAATTATTGGAGTGTTTAAGAGGATGTCAAATGGAACATTTTTACCCAACATTTTTACCCATACGAATCTTGGTTCCAGGACTCATCACAGTAAATCTTCATATAAAAAGCTAATTCCTTTAAATACAGGTAAACAAAGTTTAGACAATCCGGCGAACACGGGTTCACGGGCATCACGAAAAGGCTGGTTGGTTGAGGTCCAAAATTTAATTTTTGATTTGGTGCAGTAGACGTCAGGGGGAACTCAATTTCTCATGAAACTATTGGTCCCAGAAACCAACTAAGATACTACGGTCGTCCGAGGACCTAAAAATGATTTTTGATAGATGGTAGAGGACTCTTTTGCGCAGCTTTTGGTTTTGTAAATTTCATGACACTTTGAGTATCGCCATTTCATTTTATTTATAACTGCAGGAGAATTTTGCCTTACAAATGTCTGAATAACTTATCCTTGCACAAAAATAACTTCACTTAAGGAAAGAAAGAAAATGGCTGTACCTTGAAAAATTACTTTTTTCATCTGTCTTCTTATTCACTTCACTTCACAGTCACGTTTGTTTTATGCGATTTGACTTTCAAAGACGAGCAAAATCTGGCGATCGGACGGGCGGAGTTATATGAGGGTAAAAAGTACACCACGCAAATTGTGAGGAAGATCTCAGTTTTCGGAAATCTGTTGAGTGTTTTCGGTAGGAGGGTCTATGTAGTTGACGTGGACCTAAAGATACGCATGTACGCATGATACGAAGCAAATTTTCAACTTTTTGCCGGGTCAGAGCTCAAAGTAGGATACCAAAGTATTTTATGTAATTTGAGGTTTCCTAGAAACTTTCAGCAAAGAACTGATTGTAGACGTAAAGGTTTGAAATCAAAAACATGTTTACTGGTAACCAATTTTCATAAATTACTGACACCATTACCCGGGCGAAGCCCGGGTAACCAAGCTAGTACATACATAGATAGAGACATAGATCGTTGACACACAACACAGGAATGAAATTGTGATTACTTTCAAAGATAATTTTACCATTTTTATACAGCGTTTTGCAAAAAAAAGTACACTCGCGCAGTAATTCGCCAACTCGCAAATTAGGTCGCGAGAGCGAACCTGCTCTCGCGTTCGCCTCAATTTTCGGCGCACGTCTCTGTAGGTGATAGAATTTAAATCTTAAACTTTCCCAACTCAAGTGCACAGCGTTTTGCAAAAAAAAGTACACTCGCGCAGTACTTCGCCAACTCGCAAATTAGGTCGCGAGAGCGAACCTGCTCTCGCGTTCGCCTAAATACTTCGGCGCACGTCTCTGTAGGTGATAGAATTTAAATCTTAAACTTTCGCAACTCAAGTGCATGTGCAACTTGAGTTGGGAAAGTTTAAGATTTAAATTCTATCATCTACAGAGACGTGCGCCGAAGTATTTAGGCGAACGCTAGAGCAGGTTAGCTCTCGCGACCTAATTTGCGAGTTGGCGAAGTACTGCGCGAGTGTACTTTTTTTTGCAAAACGCTGTATAGAAATTGGTCATCTTTGATTGGCGATATCTCGGCTCGCTTTCAACCGATTTTGATGAGTGTGGGCTTTTCCAACGAGCTGCGACGTAGTTTTTTCTAAATAATTTGGAGGGGGAGGGGGGCGAGGGGAAAAAACTCAAAAGTTCGCCTATATATCGTGTCTTGTCCCAAAGGTTTTTGTATAGAGTTTTTTGGGTTTGTGGACGCTTTTTTTTGTGGTGTGGGGACTACGTCGCGCTCTCCGCCACCGCTCCGTGCATGATCCTTTTAGGATGATCCTAAGCAAAACGTAGTTTGCATATTTCATCCGTAATAGGTGAACATGGTTGGGAAACTAAATTTGAAAAACTAGTACGTTCAGTACAAATTCATCGAAAATCTTGGACATATTTCACTTCGTTGCTCTTATCGCAACTTCAACCAACTTCGTTATAATAAGGTTACCAAAACAGTGTAACTAAAGTGAAGAAGCTAAGAATCGAGATAGTGCAGGCATGACGATTATACTAGATTCGATCCGAGCGCTGTGGTGGCCAACCGTATTTTTCTATTTGTTGTAACAACGCGCCAAGCAAGCAGGGTAGGAGAAAATGACTTGAGTCAAATAGAGAACTTTTTTTTATTTGTTCATAAAGAACAAATACATAAAAAAACTTACAACAGTCATCTCCGACACATAGTCCTCCTACTTTATGTTGATCACATTACAAAGTATAGCGCATAATTTTTCCTCAAACCAAGCAATTCAAACAAAGCTAAACTTTGAAAATCTTTGAAGATGAAAAGAAAATTGGCCGCGTTACAACGAAAATCTTAAGGAAATAAATTAATTTCCAATTAATTTATCACGCGCATAGTTCAGGGAACGCTGAATCCGAAACTAGCGTGCTTCATGATTGATATGTCATTGGTTTGAATTGTAGACTGAACGTGGAGCGACGCGTTGGCTTTTGTGGAATTGATCGTTTTCCAAAAGTGTTCCGTTTGCTTGCCATTTGGACCAGAAAGCCACTGGTAAATATTTGGGCTCGTTTCCATGATGTGTTCTGGCAATGCTGTTTATGTACGGATCGTCATTCTCAGCACACCGTTTGACGAAGTCTAGTGCTTTGTTCGCGATATAACAGTCCACTCTAGCAGTTTTAGTTTTCTTATACAAGGTTGAGTTGTTTTCGAACCAATAGCTTCCCCGTTCACGTCTGGTATTTATCGTCGATCTCAGAATCTTTCTTTCGATTAGACGAATTCATTCCTTTTGGGCAGATGATGTGATCGACGGAATAGCCCAGATTGGTGAGGCGTAGCACAATATAGGCCTGATGATCGACTTGTAAAACATCGTTTTGATATTGCTCCAGATTTTAGAGTTCCGCAGAAGGTGACGTAATTTGTTGACGACAATGTTAGATTTATTGATTGTCTTGTCGAGGACTTTTCAATATGACTTGCCAATTTGTGTTTGGGAAGTCAGAGTGGTGGATCTGAGCAGTATCTCGTTTGCTTTAACATCCAAAAAAGTCGACTCTAGAATTTTTAACAGTGCGAATAATTTTAATGGGAAACTGTCACTCTGTGGACCTCTACTTGACATCTGGACTTCTATTACTTTACTTAGTGCGATGGTTGTAATATAAAAATGTTTGAAGCTTGACAGTGAAATATACAATAATTTATTTGCTCTAAATTGTTCTAAGGACTCGTATACTATGTAGACCAGAGAGTATGCTCTCTTCGATGTTTGTGTTATAGTGGTATTGATTTCCGCACGGTCACTAAGTAAAGTGTAAGAGGCGAATACGAAGACGGTTACTAAGTTTTTATGGTTTTTATCGAATGTGGTTCTTACTCTTAGGGGCCGTTCATAAATTACGTAACGTAAGAGGTGGATGGGAGGTATGACGAAAGCGTTACGGTTGGAACAAAACTCTTTTAGTGTTACAGGGGTCTGAAAAATATCAATTTTTGCGTTACGTAATTTATGACCAACAAACTTCTTATAAAATAAAGTGCGTCGTTATGTTGAACTTCGATTCAAGTCATATTTCAGTCGTTCTGAATTATTTTGGTTGCCCTACTCGGTAATATTACGTAAGTTACGTAATATTACCGAGACTTTAAATTACCAATGTTACCGAGCTTCGGGTAATATTTACTGGGGCTCCAAATAACTTTTGAAATGCTGTAGAGGAAGTGAAGGGGATCATTTTCGCCCATGGAAGTAGTAACCGCCGCGCTTTGGTTTGACAGTGGCGGCGGCTCAAAAAAAACTTTTGAAATGTTGTAGAGGAAGTTGTGGAGATCATTTTTGGCCATGGAAGTAGTAGCCGCCACAGCCGTCAAAGGAACTGATATCACAACAAAAACCTTTTTTAAAAGGGAAATGTGACGCAAGTCCTCGTTCCTTCTTCCAAAACAACTGATATCAATATGGATGACGCTTACAGCTTCGGAACGCAAAAATAGTAGATTACAGTGGGGGATGTGGAAATAAGTTATTACATGAGGGATCAATTTTGTGAAATGAGCCAAAATCAAGAGGATATTTTGAAGCAAAAAGCTTTGAAAACTATTTTTTGACGAGTGTAGAGTTTGTATCCCGAGCCGAAGGCGAGGTATACATTTACAAGAGTCAAAAAACAGTTTTTAAAGCGAGTTGCTTAAAAATACACGATTGAGTTTGCGAGTGTCACGAAATTATCCAGAATGGATGACTTATTAAGCATTCCTAACTGTATGCTGTTTTACTCGGTGTCCCAACCGAAAACGCGTCATTACATGCAGATATACGTGTAATGAGAAGTTTCTGGTGGTGGCTAAATGTAATGAATAGCATGTAATGAATGACATGTAATGAATAATTTCCGTGGGGTGCACAAATACATGTAATGACAAGTTTTCGTTGGGACAACGAGTAAATTCTTTTTTTTTTCACTTTTGATTAAAAAAATGCGTGACAAATGCCGGACTCTCCGAACGTAATACGCAAAAATTTTGCTTTGTGCGATGTATCGAGTACGGGTAGGAGGTGGGAAAAGTGAAAGCGCAGAAAAATTATTATGTTGAGAGGGTCCGGCATTTGTGACGAATTTTTTGACCTTGCGTCACATTTCCCTTTTAAAAGGGGTTTTTGTTGTCATTTATAAGATACCGAAAATTCGATGTAGTGACGTCATACAATCGAATATTTCTATTGTAAATGGCGTATGACGTCATTACAGCGAAATTTCAAATTATTTTTAAGATATTTAGAGTTGAAACATTTCGAAAAAATTTTGATTTGGACTCTTCAGATCGCGTTGAAATAAAATATTAAAAAAATTTCACTCAAATGTAATGACAAAAAAATCTTTTGTTTTACTTCACGTCCCCCATCGTACTTTTTCGTCCGCTTTCTGAAAACCTGACTCCCCCCGCAGGAGCGTACGTACTTTGTGAATGGTCCCTAAAATTGCGGCAAACTTACATGGTTTGGCTTAAATTCACTGCGTCAAATCAAAGAACCGATACCATGGATGGGTATAGGGACTTACCCTCTTTATTAATCCAGCATAAAATCCTGACGTTGTCTGATAAGGAGAAGCAAAAGGTCGATGCAATTTATGGAAGTTTATTCCTAGTTTCTAACTTCAATATTTTCTTATATTAACCAGATATAAATTCCTTAAAAATTAAACTTGTAAAAAAAAATTGAATTCATAATTCGTATCGTCCCATTGTCTTCTTACAATTGGCTGATCCACAATAACAACTACCAGCGTAGTTACCACATTGATAGTCAAAGGTAATTTCGGTATTCTAAAATATAAAATTGATTTTATTTTCATGAAAAATATTGTGTTGGAAAATTGACTAATTTTTATGGTTTTAGAATAGAGGTGTGCGAGTCGAGTTGGATTTTTATTCAAGTTTCGGCCGGCTCACCTCCATTTTAGAATTATCTGGGAAGGAGTGGGAGATAGAGGATCGGTTTCTTCGGTAAAATCGCAAAAGAAATTTTAGAGTTATCTTGAAAAGTATGGGAGATAGAGCGAAGTCTTCGAGTGGAAGTGACGGATATTCACGAAAAGTGACAGGCAGTAGAAAAGGTGATTTTAGGATTATCTGGAAAGGTATGCGTCGGCATCTTAGAGTATTGTAAGTGGAAGTTGACAGTGTTCGTGATAAATGTCGAGCATCACGGGGTTAAACAAGTGCGCGATTTCTTCTCCATCTGTATCAACCCTACAGACCTCATTCATTTTTCGGTGTAAGGTCTTTAAGACACAAACCTCAGACCTAGCAACGCAGAATGCTTAGGAGCCGTTCATAAATTACGTAACGCTGAAGGGTGGGGGGGGGGTACGACAGTAGCGTTACGTAACGCAACATATTTCTTACAAAGATGTCGTAAAAATTTTTTAGTCGATAAGGAATTTGTAAATCGTATTTTCCATAAATAAAAAAACTTAGTTCGTAAAAACAGTTGAGATGTTGTTCCGACAGTTGCACAAATCTATAGACCTCACAATACACCTTATTTAGAAAATCAACAAACCATATTTTGTAGATTGTTGTTCTGCTCTTAGAATCTTGGGAACGTTGGAACCAGTTATACGTTGACAAAAACATCACATGACTGTGGAAGGAAATTGAAAGAAAAGTGTCAAACACTATTTTCGACGTTTTTTTCTCATTGGTTGCGTTACGTAACAACCGGGACGTGGGGGGGGGGGGGTTGGGACCTAGCGTTACAGGGGGGGGGGGGGGGCTAAAAAATGCCAATTTTAGCGTTACGTAATTTATGAACGGCTCCTTATGGTCGCGTAGCCCTTTTCATAGTCGGAACACCACCAGAACTGCAGGCACGCC
>CM055404.1:45128947-45252646 GCA_029228625.1 Pseudolycoriella hygida | reverse complement strand
AAACTCTATAACTTTCCCAAAGAAGCCAACTCTCTAGCTATTGTCACTCCGGAGCTAAAATTCGAAAACTCCGAGCATTACCGAAAAACCCTCAAAATTGGCCACTTTTTCCCATGCCACGGCTTTTCCAGAATTTTCCCGGTAAAGCGGCATATGAAATTTTTCATTTGGGGCCGAGACTGACGTTCCCTGAAAATTTTAAGGAAATCGCTCGAGCGGTTCTCGAGAAAAAAAAAAGTAGATAGATAGATACATAGAGACATAGATAGATAGATCGTTGACACACCACACGGGAATAAAATTGTTTTTACTTACAAAGGTAATTTGACCACTTTTCCTTAGGAATTGGTCATCTTTGATTGGCGATATCTCAGCCAATTTTCAACCGATTTTGATGAGTGAGGGCTTGCGAGAGCTGCTGCGACGTAGTTTTTTTTAAAAGTAATTTAGAGGGGAAGGAAGGCGAGGGGAAAAAACTCAAAACTTCGCCTATACATCGTGTCTTGTCCCAAAGGTTTTTGTATGGAGGTTTTTGGGTTTGTGGACGTTTTTTTTGGGGTGTGAGGACTGCGTCACGCTCTCCGCTACCGCTCCGAGCGTGATTGAGCAAGAAGCATAGCCCCTATTCGAGCGATACGTGCGACATTATCAGTCACCGACACTTCACGGGATTTATCGATTTTTACGAAAAAAAAAACCAACAAAATTTACCTCTTGAATGTCCTCTGTAGCATAAAAAGAAAAACGCGTGAATCCATTAACATCCCAACGTTGCAACTGGACATTCGGATTACAAGAATGATTTATGAATCGAGACTCATTTCCCTTATATTCGGCATCAATGTATAGTCCATTTCCACATAACAGGTAATAAAAGCATTCCGTCGTCTTATTAGTTCTGCGGTGATGGAATTCATCTTCGTCAATCAGCTCACCAACATATTCTATTACCATGGTGTCCTTTTTTATAAATTCTGCAGCCATCAAGCCGAAGCCTTTCTTGCCCACGTACTTAACTGCGACTTTTGCGTAAATGCGCTTAGCAATGCACTGGTTGCGGCAGTTATCGCGAGCAGGACACATTGTGGCGTCACATTCAACGTACAATTCTCGATTGATGCAAGTGGAACTTGGACCACACGGGTCGAGATCAGTTGGGCTACACTCGCATCTTTTTGGCAGCAGATCAGATTTATTAAGTTGTGCTGAACCCACTCTCACAGATTTCCTGATGTTGGTGTATGGTAAAGGTTGACGATTGACTATCTCTTTTACATTGACATTTAGCTTGCGATAGAATTTGTCTGCTTCTTTTACAGCATTCCAGTTGCCATGTTCCTTGTCGTCACCCTCTTGGTAAAGATAAACAGCACTCCGATCTACCCATCCAAAGTCATAACTTCCGAAGAAACGGATGCACAAATCATGTTCGTAACGCATTTGGCATTGTACGCGACTGGGAATGTTTGGTGGTGGAACGACAATTGCTGGCCAGAAGCGGTATGAGCTATATTTCACCCAAACGACTTCCCCATACAATGGATGGCGACCTCTTTGGCATTTGTCGCAATAAAAGACCTGTTTCCCTGCCGCGGATTCATGCAAGCATGACATATGCACCGACAGTGGACAGGACACACAGTGAAAGTTACCACCTGCAAGGAAGAAATTAGATTTTTGAATTTTTTCTTTATCCCACTGGCTTCATAACAAACAAATTTTTGGTACCGTCTCGCAGCACCAATTAGTTCAACTATTTCTGAAAATTCAAAGCTATCACGACGGTGTCAGTTCAGTGCGTCGTAAAGCAGCCCGTTTTCACTATAAATGACCGACAAATCCACGCGTTTAGTGCAACATCGGCTCCTGTCAATGTACAGCACATTTCGTGGTGAGATACGTACTAGTCCGTACCCACAAAATATAAATTAATTTTTTACGAAATGCATATTCGTACGTTTAGTACGGCATCCGCTCATTTCAAAATATTTCATAAAGAAAACTGCATAAGCTGGTAAGTACACCATTTTCGTCGCTTGACCATGCATCGAAATTCCTGGAAACCTGCGAACGTAGTTGCCGGGATATTTTTTGTACGCCGGAGCGAAGGTACTTTCTAACCGACAGCAGTCATCGGGAAGTAAAACTCATCGAGAAGTAAATCTCATCGGGACGCTAAACTCATCGAGAAGTCAATCCCATCGGGAAATAAAACTCATCGGGAATCTAAACTCATCAGGAAGCTAAACTCATCGGGAAGCTAAACTTATCGGGAAGTAGAATTCATCGGGAAGCTAATCACTAAACTTATGGTGGTGCTGCAGTAACCAAGTCCGGGGAGACAGGCTGGTGTCAAAAAATGATCTTTGGGCAACTTGAATCTAGTAGAAAGTACTTTACAGCGCAATACTTTTCAATTTGACACCAGGCTGCCCTCTATGTGACCTTGAACCATGAAAAAGAAGGCAGCCTGGTGTCAAAAATTGAAGCATATCACCGTGACGGCATTGACGAATGCTTTGCAATGCACTAAATTTCAATTTGACACCAGGCTGCCGCTGCCATCTACATTTAAACGAACATAGCTCAAGAACGCAGCCTGCTTTCAAGATGAAAATTGGTGCGTTGTAAAGCATTCATTAATGCCGTCATAGTGATATGCTTCAATTTTTAACACCAGGCTGTCTTCTTATTGACCTTGAATCATTTTAAAGTACGCAGCCTGATATAAAATTGACTATTATTTTACCATAACGCACTCGCTATTGGCTCTAACATTTCTTAACATCACTTTTTGACACCCGGCTTCCCGGCTGAAATAACATGCTTCCACTTGTTGCAACTTTCTGAAGGCTGCGTACTTCGAATTCAAGATCCAGAAGTTTCAAGCAGTAAAGAAAGGATGAATTTAGTGCATGAAAGAACTAGAATCGCTGGATGTTTAGTACATTTCCAGAAAAATGATAACAAAGTAAGCCAACAATTTGTGAGACATCACCAGTCAATACCATCCGGAAGTCAATCTCATCGGGAAGTAAAACTCATCGGGAAGTAAAACCCATCGGGAAGTAAAACCCATCGGGAAGCTAAACTTATCGGGAAGCTAGACGCTAAACTTATCGGAAAGTCAATCCCATCGGGAAGCTAAACTCATCGGGAAGCTAAACTCATCGGGAAGCTAAACTCATCGGGAAGTAAAACCCATCGGGAAGCTAAACTTATCGAGAAGTCGGTCAGTTAGTCAGTCAAATAATAAGCGTGAATTCCAATCTTGTCCAATTTTGAAAAAAAACGTACAGGATCACTCTACTAAGACAACAAGTTTGTTAGACTACAACCAAACGTCAGCCTAATTTTTGAGGTATCGATATTCCGATTTTTAAAATCTCTTTTCCCTTAAAGATAATCGAATAATGGATCGGGATGTAAGGCCCATATAGTGGGCCAAACTCGCGCTACTCGACTACTAGATAGTTGAAGTGTTGATTAAAGTGTCCCCTAGTCTGTTCAAATTTAATTTTTTACAACGTTACTTTTGAAGGGTTTTTCAAATTGAGCAAAATATAAATTAATTTGATAGCTAGCCTTGATTTTTAAAAATCCACCTTGATAGTTGTCTTCTATACGTTCTATTCGATCTTTCCGCTATTACGACATGTTTTCTCTATTCTCTACCCTTCTGCTGAGTTTACAATTTATTGCTGCTAAGCAGTCACTACCGTCACTAATACTTTTATCACATAAGAAGAGTAGAGAATAGAGAAGCCATGCCGTAATCGCTCTACAGACTTCACATTGGTACAAGTTTTTCAATTGATCTACTAAATTCTTTTCGCAAATAATAATTTTAAGTCGTGCGATAAAGGATCTCGCTTCACTTGGCACTCAAACTTCACAATCGTAATAATTCTGCAATTGCTGTTAAATTCTATTTGTAAACAAAGGGTTTACGTCGTGCGACGACGGCCCTCGCTTCGCTCTTCCCGCAAACTTTACACTAGTACTGGTAAATGTTTTTTAATTTATCAACTAAACTCCATTCTCAAACATTCGCTCGTACGATTACGGCCATAGATTTGCTTGACTCGCAGACTTCACACTCGTAAAATTTTTGAGAACAAATTATTTAACGCGTGCGATTACGACCCCCGCTTCGCTCAGCCCGCAAACTTCACACGTAAAATTTTTGTGAACAAATAATTTAACTTGGGCGGTCTCATCACACTCGTTACACACTTGTGATTGAGCTAGAAAATTCTACAGCTGAGAGAATATAAACCACTACACTCTCCTGTATTTTGTGGGTTTCGTGTGGAGTATTTTTTTGTATGATTTTTTACATTGAAAATATGGGTTCCACACGAAACGAACGAAAACGTCAAAGTGTAGTTTTACAAATAATTTAACTGCTGAGACTACGGTCCTCGCTTTGCTCTTACCGTAAACTTTACAGTAGCACTGGTAAACGTTTTTCGATTGATTCACTAAATTCTATTCTCGAACAATTAATTTCACTTGTACGATTACGACCCTAGCTTCCCTCAGCCCACAAATCTCACTCTATCGCAACGAAAGTTCAATATTTCAACTACAGTCACAATAGTCCAACTATCTCCACTATAGCTCAACCATTGCCACGATAGTTCTGCCAAGCCAACTATCGACACGACACGATAATCTAACTAACTGCCGCCACTACAGTTCAGCTACCGCCACTATAGTTCAACTATCGCATGATAGTTCAAATATCGCACGATGTTAAGATAATTCTACTATCTCACGATAGTTGCGATATTTCAACTATCGCACGATAGTTACGGTAATTCAACTATAGCACGATAGTTCAACTATCGCACTATATTTACGACAGTCACGATAGCTCAACTATGGCACGATTAGATTTTCTGGTCGAGGCGGCCAACTGGCCTTGAAACACAGATTCTATGATCCTTTGTTCCTTCCCCGTTACTCTTCTATCATTCCACCTAGTCATGTATTCTGTCTTAGTTAGATTCCCACATTTAAATGTTCCCATTTCAGAACGCATAGTTGTAACCGGTACGCTGATTAAGCCTCGTCGTCTGAGCACACGTACTACGATACATCTTCTAGCCTCCGACACAAGCCGTACACGCCAAACGAGTCTCGATGTTTTGGGCCCGGACATTACGATACATCTTCAAGCCTCCGACTTAACTATGCTTATTCTAAACGAGCCCGTAAATGCAGTGTATCACACACAACTGAAATACCTTTTTCTAGGGCATTTGTGTGAGCAACCATTAATCTATTTGTTGGACCACATGCTTAACGTGAATTCCGAACCACGCCTATATATTGTAGCTGCATATATAGGATTTCATCTGGTGTTCATTATATATCCGCCTTAAGATAGACTCAGATATCTGTACAGAGAATTCATCGTGTATGGGTGACGTCATACATGTCGTTCTTCTGTGTACGGTACGTTGTGGACACCAAAAACCACAACTACTCATTTTTAGAAGCTTGGGTGTGCTTAGGAACGTTACTTTCATGCTACAAATTGAAGAAAAATCCTATACAGAATTTTATCCTCACCGGGCTTGAACCCGGGTATTCTTGGTGCAAAGCCAGTACGTTACCACTGAGCTAACCCGTCCCCGTTGGCACGATAGTTCAACTATCGCACTATATTTGTAGTAGTTCAACTATATTTACGATAGTTCACGATATTTATGATAATTCAACTATCAGACAATACTTACGATAGTTCAACTATTGCACTATATTTACGATCCTTTAATTATCGCACGATAGTTACGATAGTTCAACTATCACACGATAGTTCAACTATCACACAATAGTTACGATAGTTCAACTATCGCACGATAGTTACGATAGTTCAACTATCGCACGATAGTTACGACAGCTCAACTATCGCACGATAGTTACGACAGTTCAACTATCGCACGATAGTTACGATAGTCCAACAATCGCATGATAGTTACGATGGTTCAGCTATCTCACGATAGTTCAACCGTTGCACTATAGTTACGATGTTTAAACTGTCGCACGATAGTTGCGAGAATTCAACTATCGCCACGAGAGCTACAGTCAAGGCTTTATATATCAGGTTGATATATAAAGCTTTGGCTACAGTAACATCTCGATAGTCAAAGGCCCCCTTCCCATTATGCTTACGAAGACGCCACACACTGAGCAACCAGCCAAAAATCATGATTGTATCGCTCTACTAATTTTCAATTTATTAGTGTTTTTCCTGAATAACTGCCAGATCCTTGGTCCCGCATATCCCAACGGAAAATGGAAACAGACATTCAACGTTTTTCATAACATTTCATTCATACACGTAGTGATGTGATAACAGACATGTTCCGCTATTTTCTGATGTAAGACTCTGAATTTCAGTCAAGAAAATTATTAGAAATGTGTAAAACGCATTCATAAACAAACGTTTCTTTAAGAACAAAATATATCATGATATCGATGCAACTCATACAATGGAAATTTCTGTTTTATTCGTACGAGTATAGAGTGTTTAGTGACCCGAGACAGATTTGAACCGGGAAATCGATCCTACAGCACCCGAAAATTGTTCTGGTTCAGCGGGAAATCGCTGACTGATTTTCGGTTGCCGGGAAATTTTGACTCGGTTGCCGGGAAGAAAACATTATTTCCATGCACGCGCTTGACATATTATAATTAATTTCGTTAAGAAGCTTTGTGTACTTTTACATGGGATGAAATATTTGGAAAATAACTTGGGAATGTATAAATTGTGGATTTTGTAATCAAAAAAACTTGAACGAATAATTTACCTTTTTTGCGGCAAATATAACACCAATTAACATGAACTGGTTTAAAATGCCTGCTTCGATGTCTTGGGCAAATAAGATGGCGAGCGTTCAGAATTTTTACTCCGGCTGGAATGCATGTTGAGTCGTGGTGATAAGTGGCAGGACATTGGATGCAACGTGCCAATTTAGAATCAGGCATCGGGCAGTGTATATTGCAAGGATCGTCTGAGATGCAAATATGACAGACATGTAACGGACACGTAAATTTTTCAGGGCTACAATATTTCGTTTGAGGCCAATCCCGCAAGCAATTCAAATGATAGAATCGATCGCATTTTTTCTCGCTACAACGCACTACAATTTCAGAATTTACATTTGTGCAAATATAGCAAACTGGTGACGTTGATTCAACGCATTGAGAACATTTCACCATTTGCGATCCATCGATCACAGGACCAACGCATTTTTCGTGAAGGTAATCTGTACAGACGCCAGAGCATTGAACCAATTCTGCATTATCCACACGCAGACATATTTTACAAACACGTCCCTGTTGTTTGTCTTTAAAAAGTACTCCCTTTTGACGCAATGTGGCTGCATAAATTTCTAAATCTGTTTCAAATTCAATACGTTTTTCCGTTCGACGTTCTTGTATGCTAAAACGTGTCCTTGTTTTTGTGTTCGGAACAATTTTGATAAATTTTGATGGATCTGCGATAGCGGACGTCAGTCGGGAAGATCTTCTATATCCCACTGAATTGTACCTCGTCAATCGCCGTCTTGCTATCTTAACGGCTTTAATTCGTACTGAATGTTGTTGTTGAACAGCATTCTGAATTTTCGATGGGGCGATTTGTTCCAATTTCTCCCTCGTATTTTCGAAAATGTTCGGATTTTCTTCGATTAACATTTGAACATTCTTCAATTGCGATGGTGCTGTGTTATTGGCTATGAATTTCGATAAATTGGATGGCCTTTTCACATGCAGTGAACGACTGAAAATATTGAAAGAATTGTTTACTAGACCAGACGTCTACTTTTTAGACCCGCGTACAAAGAACGAAGTTCTTCGAAGAGGGGTGTGCGTTTACCATGACGTTTGTAGCCACTCGACTTTCGAACCGGGAGTTGGACGAGATATGGACGAGACGACGAATCAGCAATAACAAAAATATCCGTTCGTCCGGGTCAACACGATGACTCGAGTAATACTCAACAGATTTTCAAAAACTTTTCCCTGAAAGTTAATCGAAAAATCTGTTATGGGATTGAAGCTGAGCACTGTCGGCCCAAGGGGAGCGGAGCTAGGGCCGTTTAAGTGGTTTTTGGTCTTTTGTACATAACTCGAGTAAATCTTTTCCGATTTTCATAATTTTTTTTGTTTGAAAGACCTGGGCATGTCCGACAATTTATGGAAGAAACTTTTTTGAATTTGAGTCCTTAAACTTAGCTAGGGCACTAAAACCGAGTCTATGCTAGGGCCATACGTGTTTTTTGTACATAACTCGAGTAAATATATTCCGATTGTCATAACCTTTCTTTTGTTTGAAAGATCTGGGCATGACCGGCAACTTGTAGAACAAACTTTTTTGATTTTGAGCCCTTGGACATAGCTAGGACACTAAAAATGACTATGCTAGGACCCTATATTTTTTATGTACATTACTCAAGTATAAATCTCTTTCGATTTTCAAAAAGAAAATTTTAATCGAAAGGTCTAGGAATGTCTTACATTTTATGGAAGAAAGTTTTTTGATAAATTGCCCGTGGACTCAGCCAGTACCCTGAAACTTGGCCCAACATGTTTTTGTGTACATAAATCGGGCAAATCCTAACCGATTTTGTTGATTCTTTTTCTATTTGAGAGGTAGCCGTGTACCGAATTATATTCATAAACAAATTTAGGCCTGTGCTTGGGGCTCAAGTGGGCCTCTGGTCGATCCTAAGGTCGGCCCTAACCAAAAAAACATTTTTTTGTCATACAGTACAGTAATGTTATATGTCTCTGAAGTTAGCACAAGTTAGCTATAGGCATGTTGATATCTATTGTACAGTTAACCGAATTAGGGCTCCTCCTTTTGTTACTTTTGTTAATAGATTGCGGAAGTTTTTCAATGTATAAAAGCTAGCGCTGAAAATTCAAAATTTGTATTTGTTCTGTGTCTGCGCTGATATACACATTTAGATTTATCAGTTTGGGCCGGTCCATTACTGGTCCTTGAAACACAGATCTGATGATCCTTTGTTTCGTAACCCGTTCATCATGTAAATCTGGAAAACCTTCCAGTCCCTACCAGGAACCTGTCTAGAGCGGCAGGTCCCATTTTGGAGACATTTTCGGGTTGGACTACATGACTTCCTAGTGTCCTGAACCTTAGTGAGGAGAATTTCGGGCATTCGCATATGACGTGAACGCCCGTCTCCTCACTTAGGCCACAGGTGCAACTGGGGTCATTAGAGATTCCCATTTTTGCCAGGTGCTTGCTTAGTCCGCAGTGCCCGGTGATCGCACCCACCACCCTCTTGATGCGTGTCCTGTCCATATTTAGCAGTTCTTTGGCCCACTTCCCATCGGGCACCGGGAAGAAACGCTTTGTGTGCATTCCTCCTTCATAAGTGTTCCAATGGTTAGCGAATTCCGACCTCACCCAACTCTTTATTGCTTTTACGCATGCCGAGTGTGGGATGGGTATGAGAGGTTCTGGTCCGCAACCCAATGTAGCCGAGCCTGTCCTCGCCAGCTCATCCGCCTTTTCGTTGCCCTCCACGCCAGAGTGTCCGGGAACCCAGACCAGCGTCACCTGATTTCTCAGTCCCATCCGGTTCAAGGTTTCCTTTAACTCTTTTACTAGCTTGGATGTAACGACAGGCGAGATGAGCGCTTTGATCATTGCCTCGCTATCAGAACAGACTGTGACCTTTTTCCCACATGCCTCTGATGGGATTGCTCCCCACGCTCCCATCAGTGCCGCGAAAATCTCAGTCTGAAAGACGTCGGCATACCCACCTAGGTGGTACCACCTTTCCGCCAACGGTTCCGGGGAGAATACTCCGGCTCCTGTACCTTCTGAAGTTTTAGAGCCATCAGTGAAACTCACAATTACTTCATCTGATAGGCAGCTTGGCCAACCTTCCAGCCATTCAGACCTATCGGGTATGACAGTCTCAAAACGCCTTACGAAGTCCGTCTCCGGTTTCATTCGGTCCCTAGGCATCTCAAAGACCTCGTTAGTGATAGCTTTCTTGATTCTCCCATGGCCCGAAGTGAAATTCGGAGTCCAAAGATCGTTCTGAGACAGTCTATCCGCCGTAGCAAAAGCTTTCGCCTTCAATGCCACGTGGACCGGTGGCAGGTTAATTAATGTCTCCATAGCCGCCGTGGCTGTCGATTTCATAGCTCCGGTAATACAAATGCATACCAGCCTTTGAATCTCGTTCATCTCTTTCCTCGCACTCCTAATGTCGAGCCTCGGCCACCACACAACGCAGCCGTGACTCATCATAGGTCTTATGACAGCTTCATAGATCCACCGTATAGCCTTGGACGGCAGGCCCCAGTTTCTTCCAAATGAGTTCCTGCATATCCAGAAGGCTACTAGAGCCTTCTGTGCCTTGTCCTTGACGTGCTCGATCCAGTTCAACTTACGATCGAGAATAACTCCCGTCGCAAATAACGCCCGGGGCGTTAATAACACCCAGGGCGTTAATAACACCCAGGGCGTTAATAACACCCGGGGCGTTAATAACACCCAGGGCGTTAATAACACCCGGGGCGTTAATAACACCCGGGGCGTTATTAACGCCCGCACACCGGGCGCTAAAAACGCCCGCACTCCGGGCGCTACTAACGCCCGGGGTGTTATTAACGCTCGCACTACTGGCGCTAATAACGCCCGGGATGTTATTAACGCCCGCACTACGGGCGCTAATAACGTCCGGGGTGTTATTAACGCCCGCACTCCGGGCGCTAATAACGTCCGGGGTGTTATGAACGCCCGCACTCCGGGCGCTAATAACGTCCGGGGTGTTATTAACGCCCGCACTACGGGCGCTAATAACGTCCGGGGTGTTATTAACGCCCGCACTCCGGGCGCTAATAACGTCCGGGGTGTTATGAACGCCCGCACTCCGGGCGCTAATAACGTCCGGGGTGTTATTAACGCCCGCACTACGGGCGCTAATAACGTCCGGGGTGTTATTAACGCCCGCACTCCGGGCGCTAATAACGTCCGGGGTGTTATGAACGCCCGCACTCCGGGCGCTAATAACGTCCGGGGTGTTATTAACGCCCGCACTCCGGGCGCTAATAACGCCCGGGGTGTTATTAACGCCCGCACTCCCGGGCGTTATTTGCGGCGGAGAAATGTCACGTCACCATAGCCCGTCCGTCCGTCCGTCTGTCAACACGATAACTCGAGTAAAACTCAACCGATTTTCAAGAATTTTTTTTTTGTTTGAAAGGCCTGGGTATGGCCGACAATTTATGGAATTTTTGATCGTGAGCCCTAGGACTAAGCTAGAGCACTAAAAAAGAGGTTCTGCTAGGGCCAAAGGTGTTTTTTGTACATAACTCGAGTAAATCTTTTCCGATTTTCAAAAAGTTTTTCTCGATCGAAAGGTCTGGGAATGCCCAACAATTTATGGAAAAATTTTTTTTTTACTTTGGGTCGCTGGACCTAGATAGAGCCCTAAAGAAGCGGACCCACTAGGGCCCTGCTTGTTTTTTATACATGAATCGAGTAAATTCCATCCGATTTTCGTGATTCTTTTTCTATTCGATAGGTAACGAAAGCCTTTAGAGCATCCACAAAAAATTGTGGCCTGGCTGAGCCTAAGATGGCCGCGTTTGTTAGAGTGGATCGATCTAGGCAATTTATTTTGGAAAAATTCAAACAGAAGAGAGACAGGGGAGGGAAATATAAGTGATAGAAGATCGGTGTCAGTGGCAAACTTTTTTGTCTATGGAAGTATGGGTCAGCGGCCTTTCCTAAGTGCTCTAGATCGGTTCTAATATCAACGGTAGTACAAATAACATTTTTTGAAAATATGTTTGAAAAAAAGTTTTTACTTTTCTTAAACTATTTTAAATTTTTTTTATTTTGACGGTTGCTTGAATATTTGGAAAATATCGTTTCTTCGGACGGGTTTTTCAATATTGCCCTTTCGGCAATTTCCAATCCAATTTTATGTCGACGTAATTTCATTCACGAGTTAAGGGAACACTTACTTTGATACGTTCGAATCTTTTTGCAGGATCTATTCTGTTTGCCATATCTATTCTGATACGTACGGGTTCCTTGCATATGTTTTTTATTGCTGATTCGTCATCTAAGGATCGTGATCGATGCTCCCCCCTACTCCCGAGTCGAAATTGGGGTCGCATAAGACGGGACTAACGAGTTCCACGAAGCATATCTACGTTTTTTGTATTCGGTGTGACGTGTGACAGTATTGAGAAGAAGAAGAAGAAAGTGTATTGGAGTAACGTAAAATATTTTTTCTGTACATGAGAGAGTGTTGGTTGTGTGACGGAAAATATTTTCTCAAAGTTGCTTTCCGCGGTATGTGCAACAACAGGCTGATAGATTTCTATATCAGGGACGAAATCCTTCTGAGGTATCCGCTACATGCGAATCAGCACGCATACCAGGTAGGGAAATCTACCGATTCTGCTCTTCACAATCTGGTGGCCAAGATGAGATCGTTTGAAGGTGAGGAAATTGCACTTGGATGCTTTATGGGTATTCAAGGCGCTTTTGACAACACCAATTTTGAGATCACTCGCCAGGCCCTAGAGAGTAGAGGAGTAGCACCGGTAGTAACGAGGTGGATCACTAGTATGCTCAGAAACAGGGCAGTTGAGGCAACGGTATGTGGCCACAAGGTAAGTTTCTGGGCATCTGAAAGCTGCCCTCAGGGGGGAATACTATCCCCACTGCTGTGGTGCATGGTCGTGGACTCCCTAATTAGGAGGCTGAACGACGAAGGAATTTTCGCTCAAGGGTACTCGGACGATCTGACAATTTTGATCAGAGGTAAGTTTGAGAGCACTTTGGGCGAGAGAATGAGGTACTCGCTGAAGATAGTGGAGGAATGGTGTCGAAACAACGGCCTCAGGGTAAATCCGGACAAGACTGACATTGTCCTTTTTAGTAGAAGGACGTCTGGTCACGAACGGGTGGGAAAATTTAGGCTTTTCAATAAAGATATCGTTCCTGGAGCGTGGGTGAAATACCTGGGAGTTATTCTCGATCGTAAGTTGAACTGGATCGAGCACGTCAAGGACAAAGCACAGAAGGCTCTAGTAGCCTTCTGGATATGCAGGAACTCATTTGGAAGAAACTGGGGCCTGCCGTCCAAGGCTATACGGTGGATGTATGAAGCTGTCATAAAACCTATGATGAGTCACGGCTGCGTTGTGTGGTGGCCGAGGCTCGACATTAGGAGTGCGAGGAAAGAGATGAACGAGATTCAAAGGCTGGTATGCATTTGTATTACCGGAGCTATGAAATCGACAGCCACGGTGGCTATGGAGACATTAATTAACCTGCCACCGGTCCACGTGGCATTGAAGGCGAAAGCTTTTGCTACGGTGGATAGACTGTCTCAAAACGATCTTTGGACTCCGAATTTCACTTCGGGGTCTTTGAGATGCCTAGGGACCGAATGAAACCGGAGACGGACTTCGTAAGGCGTTTTGAGACTGTCATACCCGATAGGTCTGAATGGCTGGAAGGTTGGCCAAGCTGCCTATCAGATGAAGTAATTGTGAGTTTCACTGATGGCTCTAAAACTTCAGAAGGTACAGGAGCCGGAGTATTCTCCCCGGAACCGTTGGCGGAAAGGTGGTACCACCTAGGTGGGTATGCCGACGTCTTTCTGGCTGAGATTTTCGCGGCACTGATGGGAGCGCGGGAAGCAATCTCACCAGAGGCATGTGGGAAAAAGGTCACAGTCTGTTCTGATAGTGAGGCAATGATCAAAGCGCTCATCTCGCCTGTCGTTACATCCAAGCTAGTAGAAGAGTTAAAGGAAACCTTGAACCGGATGGGACTGAGAAATCAGGTGACGCTGGTCTGGGTTCCCGGACACTCTGGCGTGGACGGTAACGAAAAGGCGGATGAGCTGGCGAGGACAGGCTCGGCTACATTGGGTTGCGGGCCAGAACCTCTCATACCCATCCCACACTCGGCATGCGTAAAATCAATAAAGAGTTGGGTGAGGTCGGAATTCGCTAACCATTGGAACACTTATGAAGGAAGAATGCACACAAAGCGTTTCTTCCCGGTGCCCGATGGGAAGTGGGCCAAAGAACTGCTAAATATGGACAGGACACGCATCAAGAGGGTGGTGGGTGCGATCACCGGGCACAGCGGACTAAGCAAGCACCTGGCAAAAATGGGAATCTCTAATGACCCCAGTTGCACCTGTGGCCTAAGTGAGGAGACGGGCGTTCACGTCATATGCGAATGCCCGAAATTCTCCTCACTAATGTTCAGGACACTAGGAAGTCATGTAGTCCAACCCGAAAATGTCTCCAAAATGGGACCTGCCGCTCTAGACAGGTTCCTGGTAGGGACTGGAAGGTTTTCGAGATTTACATGATGAACGGGTTACGAAACAAAGGATCATCAGATCTGTGTTTCAAGGACCAGTAATTGACCGGCCCAAACTGATAAATCTAAATGTGCAACAACACACTCTCACTATTACAGAAAAGTATCTTTCAAAATATCCCAATACACACTCGATGTGTACTTTTCGTTTGGGCTTCGCCGCGTGTGTATTGGGGTATGTTGAAATATACTATACCATCACTAGGGACGGAAAGATATCTTTCGCGGTATGTGCTTCAACACACTCTTTTGTGTATTGGGTATATTGACATATATTATTACCGACCAGCAGAGGATGAAACTTAGTGAAAAATACATTGTTACCTTACCTCATAGAGATGATATTAACAAATGCAAGTCGCAAGTTCACCTCTTTGGATAAAATAAATTTGCCTTCCACAACGGCTTCATACCAAAGTTTAGGTTTTTTCAATTTAGCCCTAAATTTCTGTAAGAAGCGAGCTAGTGAAAAAGTCCAAGTAATTCGACTTTTTGAACTTACAAATTTACACGCACTCTTGCAATTCTGGTGCTGCAAAAACGATTCCATTCCATCAAATTGTAACACTCGGTCTCTTCTAACGTAGTTCACTCGTCCGTTACATGCCAAGAATTGGACAAAAACTGAAAGGAAAAGAAGAAAAAAATATAAAGTCGATTTTGGAGCCTTTGAAAATGAAAATATTTTACTATATTCATTGCTTTCTTCGACATCACAAACAACTGATGGCCAGTAATGAGTTTTGCCATGAAGCGCGTACAATACTTGTCCGACGTAAAGTTTTAACGGCACATCGTACATACAATGTACATTTGGAGAAAATGTTATGTCACTTTCATTTGGACATTCAACATTATTTTCAAAATCAAAGGAAGAGTAAGCATCTAACTTCACTGATTCTTGAAAGTTATTGACGCTGCTACTGACTTCACTCGTCGACAATGGTTTATAATCTAAAGCCAGTTCATGAATTGAACTTTTGTCGTCAATTAAATGCGATTCGTACTTCGAATCGACTTCTTCAATTTTTGGCCGTTTCGTTGGACTGAAATCTTCATCTTCTTCTCGTGGACGTTTGGGTGTTGATGATGTTGATTCTATCGGCCCCATAGTATCGGCACCTTCAAGTTTAAAACGAAAGTACACATGATGATTCACTTCCAGTCCGCTACGTGGTAAGAGAAGTGCATTAAGAATTGCAATTGGTAGCGAATCGTTTCATGTTACCTTAATTTTGTATACTGATTTTTTTGTCTAAGCATCTCGTCCAAAAAATAACAATAAACAAAATAAATAAACAAATCTTTTGACGCTGTAACTATTTACAGAATTTGTTACAATTGGTCATATTTAATTAAACGAATCTATTTTTACAATAATATCTTCAACACAAAGACACTAGAAATAGAAAAGAGCTACGCACAAAACACCCAAATTTAATATCACAAGTCCGTGCAGCCTATGCGGTTTAATGATAGGCCGCTACCGTCGTAACCAAGGACAAAGAACAGCAATTGTCCGATAAGATTCGCCTGGTGAATCGTGTAAAGACTAATGACGGCTCTCATCATAACGTTCGGCAAATATTTTAAATGATAAAATTTTTGTAAATTGAATCATTTTTAAACCCGTACGAAGAACGAAGATCTTCGAAAAGGGATCTTATGCGTTTACCACGACGTTTGTAACCAGTCAAATTTCGACCCGGGAGGCGGGGGGGGGGGGGGGGGGGGGGGGAAGCATCGATCACGGTCCTTAGATGACGAATCAGCAATCAAAAAATGTCCGTCCGTCCGTCCGTCAACACGATAACTCGAGTAAAACTCAACCGATTTTCAAAAGCTTCTTTCTCTGAAAGGTAATCGAAATAGTAATTTTCCTACCTAGTTATGTAACTGCGGTTTTTTCAGCATTAGTCCTAAATAGTGGGGATTGGGTAGTTAGATAGGGTAGCGCCTGATTGCATATGAGCGGAGTGTGGTAGTCCGTGTAATGTGCCAGGCGTGCAACTGTCTAACTATCAAGTGCTGTTTTTACGTCCACGTCGTAGTCCCCGGGACCTCAATTCTCTTCGGAGTTTTGTGCTAAACTTAAGAGTGCTACCTGATGACTTGCCCACGGGTCAGAGGGGAATCGAATTAGTGGAATGTGCGTGTGGCTAGCCACCATACCACACTCAAAAAAAGCAATATGGTTATGAATTCAACAACAGAGCCTCGGATTGGACAGGATAAACGGCAACGACTTAGGCAACGGAAAAAGGACAACGATTTACAATTAGGAACATGGAATGTTAGATCTCTGTTACGGCCAGGAGGGTTGAGATCACTCACTAGTGCGCTAAGGGCGACTAAACTTGACATTACAGCAGTACAGGAAACTAGATGGCCTGGGAAGGATTCTATGATCAGTAGAGACTTTACGTTTTATTACAGCGGCAAGAGCAACGACAGCCCAAGAGGATACGGAACAGGCTTCATGGTCTTCGGTAGAGCCAGAAACGCGGTGATTGGTTTCACTCCTGTCAACGAACGAATATGCACTCTACGGATAAGAGGAAAATTTTTTCAATTATACTCTTATTAACGTCTGCGCACCATCGGAGGAAAAAGATAACGAAGTGAAGGAGCTATTTTACGAGAAACTGGTGAAAGTGTATGATGGAGCACCGAAGCGAGACATCAAAACCATACTTGGGGATTTGAATGCCAAGATAGGTCGCGAAGTCTACTACCGTCCCACAATTGGTAAATATAGCCTCCACGAAAAGACAAGCGAAAATGGAACGTTGGCAATTGATTTCGCAGCGTCAAGGAACATGGTTGTCTGCAGTACCTATTTCGAACATAAAGACATCCACAAAGCGACATGGGTATCACCTGATGGACGAACAAAAAACCAGATTGACCACGTGTTCATAGATGGGCGTCACTGTTCAAATGTTTTGGATGTCAAAAGTTGTAGGGGACCGAACATCGATTCAGATCACTACTTGGTAAAGGTGGTTGTTAGGGCTCGAGTTTCGATTTTACACAATCGACAGCCGTCATTGGAAAAGTGGAACGTCGAGAAACTGCAGGACGAAAATATTAAACGACAATATGTGGATAGTTTGGAGAAGAAAATTATTGACGGAATGGAAAGCGAACAACGAAACGTAGACGATGCATGGAATCAAATTAGACGAAACGTAGAGCAAGCCGCAGCAGAGACGATAGGAACGAGAACGGGAAGGAAAAGAAATTACTGGTTCGATGACGAATGCAGAAAAGCACTGGATGACAAAAATGCGGCTCGAGCGAGATATCTAAATAGATGCACTCGAGCTGGCATGGCAGAGTACCGTTCGAAGAGAAATTTCGAGAAAAAACTATTCCGAAGAAAAAAGCGACAACATGACAAGGAAGTTTTAATCGAAATTGAAAGGTTTGTAATCGAAAAGAGACGCGGAATTTTTACCGGAAAGTAAACGAATCGAGGAAAGGTTACAGTCAACAACCTTTATTGTGCAAGGACAAGGATGGGTTGGTCTTAGCAGATGAGGAAAGGTGCATCAGACGATGGGCGGAGTACTTTAAGGAACTGCTGAACCCGAACAGACCACCGAACCGAAACGACACCAACAACAACTTACCATTTCAGACCGCGCAGCCACATATTGCAGAACCAACGCTACAGGAAGTGGAGCATGAAATTTTAAAGCTCAAAAATTTCAAAGCCCCAGGAACCGACAACATACCTGGAGAACTTTTCAAGCACGGTGGTAACGCATTATGTATGGAGATGCACGAGCTCATCAAGCGCATCTGGAATGTCGAGGAGTTGCCGGGAGAGTGGAAGACTAGCATCATCTGCCCTTTGTACAAGAAAGGCGACAAATTGGAGTGTGGCAACTATCGCGGAATTTCGCTTTCGAATATCGCCTACAAGATATTTGCGAACATTCTATACAAACGCCTTCTTCCATACATGGAATCTACTGTTTGTGAATATAAAGGTGGTTTTCGTGTAGGTCGTTCAACAACGCACCAGCTGTTTAGCATTAGACAGATCTTGGAGAAGTGTAAGGAGTACAACGTGGAAATACACCATTTGTTCGTAGACTTCAAAGCAGCATACGACAGTGTCAACAGGAGGAAGTTGTGGAGATCGATGGAGGAATTAGGGGTTCCCAAAAAACTAATCTCGCTAACAAAGTTGACGATGGATGGAGCTAACAGCCGAGTAAGAATCCGAAGCAAATTGTCAGACGCTTTCGACATTGAGGAAGGACTACGTCAAGGTGATCCGCTCGCGACGCTGCTTTTTAATTTGACCCTTGAAGCAGCAATGAGAACCATGGACATCGACACCAGCAGCACCATTTTCACCAAATCCAGTCAATTGCTAGGCTTCGCTGATGACTTGGATATCTTGGGCCGAAACATGGAAGCTGTTAAGGAAAAGTTCACGGCTTTGGACAGAAAAGGTACCGACCTCGGGTTGAAGGTTAATGACACAAAGACCCAATACATGATTGTCTCCCCATCGAATCGACAACACGACCAAAGCGTAACAATTGACACACACACATTTAAGGTGGTAGACAAGTTCGTATATCTTGGATCTCTGCTTAATTCTGACAACGTAATCATGGACGAAATCAAAAGACGGATAACTCTTGGCAACCGGAGTTATTACAGCCTGATAAAAATTTTAAAGTCCAAATCAGTAAGCAGAAACTCTAAATGCGCACTGTACAAATCTGTGATAAGACCAATAGTTACGTATGGGTCGGAGTCGTGGTGCATGACTCAGAAAGACGAACAATCGCTGCTCACGTTCGAAAGAAAGTTACTGCGGACAATTTTCGGACCAGTATATGACGAAAATATGAACAGATGGCGCAGACGATTTAATCATGAGCTTATGCAGCTTTATGGAGAGCCGGACATAGTTAGAACAACAAAAATTAACAGACTACGATGGCTTGGTCATGTGCAGCGTATGGACGACAATCGTATCCCGAAGAAACTCTTTGTTACCAAACCAGAAGGCAAAAGAAGTGCAAGCAGACCAAAATCCAGATGGTGCGATGCAGCTTTTGCCAACCTGAGAACTGCGGGAGTAACCAGCTGGAAGACGTTAGCTGAGGCCAAGACCCTTAATGGGTTGTAGGGCCGGTTAAGTAAGTAAGTAAGTAGTCCTAAATAGTGGTCGCACGAGCCAGAAGCGAGTGCGAACACTATTTAGGACGTGTGCTGAAAAAATCTAGTTACAAAACGAGGTAGGAACAACGTTTTCTGCAATCCAATGCCGAAATAGACAAAACCAAACAATAAAATTTCTATTATTTGAACCATAAAACGATTATTTTAAGGTTTTTTGTATTGCTTGGTCTATAATTAGAATCTTTTGATCTAATAATTCACATTATTGGATCTTTTGTATTGCTAGGAACTCAGACCAAAAATTGTTTTCACAATTTAACTCAAGTGAAAATATTACTTTCCAACTTTCGAAGGGACGAAACAAAAGACAACAACGAATATGCTGATTTCGGCGTATCACGCCCTCACATTCAGAAGTATGTGATCTCATCAGTACACCTATGTCTTGGACTATGTGTATATCAGCGCACATAAAGACAGAATGAGCAATCATTCGAATTACAAGGCTTATATACACCTGTTTCTAAACAGTTTTAATTATTGAATTTTCTTAAGGTACTAGACCTTTGTTGTCAGATCTCTCACATCCAACTTTTGGTTGAAGTCTCAAATTGAAGTTTCAAATATTTTACTGAATCTGCTACATCCAGCATTATTTTAGAGCTCTCTCCAAGACATAGGTGTACTGATGAGATCACATACTTCTGAATGTGAGGGCGTGATACGCCGAAATCAGCATATTCGTCGTTGTCTTTTGTTTCGTCCCTTCGAAAGTTGGAAAGTAATATTTTCACTTGAGTTAAATTGTGAAAACAATTTTTGGTCTGAGTTCCTAGCAATACAAAAGATCCAATAATGTGAATTATTAGATCAAAAGAAAATTTCTATTTCGATCACAATGTCCTTTCTGCAATTCAATGTCGAAATACGACAATTTTCAATACTGCTTTGAGTGCGGAAAAGGTCAATTTTTCCGAACTCAGATTTGAGTGAGTATGGAAAAGTTTTTCAGCACTTAAATTTGAGTTTGAATGCTGAAAAGTTTTTCAGCACTCAAATTTCAGTGCGGAAAAGTTTTTCAGCACTCAATTTTAATTGACAAAAATTGTGATCGAAATAGAAATTTTATTGTTTGGTTTTGTCTACTTCGACATTGAATTGCAGAAAACATGGTTCCTACCTAGTTTTGTAACTAAGGTTTTTTCAGCATTAGTCCTAAATAGTGTTCGCACGAGCCAGAAGACTATGGAATAGGATAGTCCATGACCTCAGACCGGAAGGTATAAAAGGTCTATAAAGTTTGATGATGATGGGGAGGAACAAATCCTGCGGGAACGCTATGAGCGCGCTAGTTAATAAACAGTTAGCGAATTACATTAGCGGCGCTAATTTTTTATGAGTCCTAGTGTAAGCGTTACTAAAAAAGTTGGCTAGCGAATACAACCCTGCTTTTCTGGAATATGAGCTAGATATCATAAAAGATCAATCGTGTTTTCTTCGGAGATGTTCGTTTAAAAATATCGAGGTCGGCCGGTGGCGCTGCTGGACAAAAAAGCGTCGGTGGCCGATAATTACGGCTGTTGGAATCGGCGGTACTTTTCTGCTCTGGGATCCATAAGATGCAATAATCGATTCTGACAAAGAAACGATCAGTCGGGAAAGTGAACATAGGATGCAGAAAGATGTCGCAAATGTTCAATGTTCATCCCCCGCATCACTAATTTGGTTCAGTATACAAACTTTGGGTAGGTGAAAACTAACGATAACATATTTTCGCGGTTAACACATGCAGGTCTGCTGATGATTTCATTTTGTAAATATTTGATACCTACCGATGTTAGTCAGTAAAGTGAACTCATCATTTTAGTATGGAGAAGTCAAGGAAACATTAATTAAGTTTGGAGAGCTTTGCAACAAATCGTAAAGGTCGTCGAGTAACGAATTTTTTCCATTTTCATATGGATTTTCGACCATTCTGTTTTGACTTACTGTGAAAACAGATTTTCAAATTGCCCTTGGCAACTTTATCTTTAGTTTTAACAATCCTGTCCTCTTCTACACATAGGATCCACACGCTAAATATTTAGCATCCACGATAAAAAAACATAGAAGGGACCCGTACGTATCAGAATAGATGCGGCAAACAGAGTTGATGTTACGAAAAGACTGGAACGTATTTAAGTAAATATTGCGTTCACATTAGACTGTATTGGAAATTGCCTGTAGGGCAATATTAAAAAACCCGTCCGAAGTAACGGTGTAAAAAAATTCTCCGAATGCACAAAATTGACCTCCAAATAGAGAAAAATGTTCTCCTCAATTTTGTCTACAACATAGCAAAAAACTATTTTTTGGGCTAGGGCCGGCCTTAGTACTGACCTAGGGCCTTAAATAGAGGCCTCGGATACATACTTCCATTGACAAAAATGTTTCCCTCAATTTGCTCTGCAACATAGCAAAAAACATTTTTTTATGTTAGGGCCGACCTTAGTACCGACATGAGGCCCACTTGAGCCCTAAGCACAGGCAAAAATTCTTCTAAAAATTGTCGGCCGTGCCGAAATCTTTCAAACAAAAAAAAGTTTTTGAAAATCGGAAGAGATTTTCTCGAGTTATGTACAAAAAACACGTAGGACCCTAACAAAGACTCTTTTTTAGTGCCCAAGCTAAGTCCAAAGACTCAAATCGAAAAATGTTTCTTCCACGAATTGTCGGTCATGCCCAGATCTTTCAAACAAAAAAAAAATTTGAAAATCGGTAAAGATTTACTCGAGTTACGTACAAAAAACACATACAGCCCTAGCAGAGACTCGTTTTTAGTGCCCTAGCTAAGTCCAAGGACTCAAATTAAAAAAAAGTTTCTTCCATAAATTGTCGGCCATGCCCAGATCTTTGAAACAAAAAAAATTTATGAAAATCAGAAAAGATTTACTCGAGTTAAGTGCAAAAGACCAAAAACCACTTAAACGGCCCTAGCTCGGCGGCCCTTTGGCCGACAGTGCCCAGATTCAATCCCATAAAATATTTTTCGACTACCTTTCAGGAAAAAAAAAGTTTTTGAAAATCGGTCAAGATTTACTCAAGTTATCGTGTTGACGGACAGACAGACAGACAGACAGACCGACAGACAGAGAGACGGACATTGTTTTTTTCGCTGATTTGTCATCTGGAGGCAACAAAACAAGTTTCGCCCTTACTCCCGGGTTCGAATTCGCAATGTAACAAACGTGGTAGTAAACTTCGTACGGGTCTAAACAGCCGAACGAAAGATTTTGAGCCGCCCCGTATTTTTCGTTATTTTTATTTGAAGAACGAAATAATATCGAATCACTAGTTAATATTCTAAATTCAATGCTGTTTACTACAGAATTTTCGTCATTTATCATTTATAAAAATAACGAAATCAGTCAATGTTACGAGAACTAAAGTAATGTTAGATATTGAAGTTGAATGTTGAATGTCCACACTTGCATGGACAAAAAAATTTGCCTCTTTTCGTTCTAAGTTCGCAGAGACATAAGCCAAAAAGTATCACCAACCTTCAAAAAACCGAAAGGTCGAAAGATTTTGACCTATATTGCCCAAATTCGACTCCGTAAAAAGTTTTTCTTTTATTTCCCAAATAAAAAACCATGCGATTTGAGACTGAAATTGAGACTGTTTTTGTGTATGGCACCGAGTACTGTATTTTCGAACGTTTTAGACAGTTTTGAGACCGTCGTCATCATCAAAAATGATGAGTATGCTCATTTTTGCCTCAATTAATAGAGATTTTTCTGGTGTTTGAGACTGATTAATATGCTAAATTTGAAATTGTTTGTGACTGTTGAGCTTAATAAATTTGAGACTGTTCAAGACTGTTGAGCATGCTCAATTTGAGACTGTTCAAGACTGTTGCCATACTCATTTTGAGACTGTTGAGTATACTCATTTTGAGACTGTTGAGTATGCTCAAATCAAATTGTATTTATTGAAGCTTCTGCGACTATTTGGTGTAATAAATATACAAAAAAAGACTGTTGAGTATAATCATTTTGAGACTATTTAAGACTGTTGAGTATACTCATTTCGAGACTGATGATTGTGCTCATTTTGAGGCTATTTGAGACTCTTGAGTATGCTCATTTTGAATTGCAGTTTGAGGCGTTTTTTTGTCGCCACTGATACTGAAACTCATTTTCGACAAAAATATTTTTCACAATTTTATTGAGGCTTTTGAGACTGTGGAGCATGTTCAATTGTGAAATAGTAATTTATGCAGCAAGTTTCGAAAAGAAAAATTTTTGTCAAGAGATGTAAAACACATCGTGAGACAGAAATTTTCCGTTTCGCAACGTGTTTCACACAACGTTTTATGCAAAAAGTACTTGGGAGTGACAAAAAGTATATATATGAAGCTCCTTTTCTCACCCTCCGAGCTAGGATCTGCTTCCCCATCAGGTTCTACTACCGGATTAGGTGCCGTTCATAAATTACGTAACGCTAAAATTGGCATTTTCTTAACCCCCCAACGTTTATTTGTTCAAGTTTGACAAAATTTTGTTCGAACCGTAACGCTGCCTCATACCCCCTCCCCCCCCCCCCTCGCGTTACGTAATTTATGAACGACCCCTGAAACATATCCTGAAAATAATCCCTCCAAGTTTCCAGGACTTCACCCTCATCTGTAATTAACAGGCCATCTTTGCCCAAAAAGCTCCCGCAACCCTCTTTTTCACCACCCAATATCCTTAATATTCGACCAGAATTTTTTACCCGTTCCTTGACCTGTTTCTTCTAATTCCTCGCACAACATCCTCCACGCCCGGTCGTTGGCCTCCTCAATTAGAGCTTTAACGGCCTGTCTACACACCCTGTAAGCCTCTTTCTTCTCATCCGTCCTATCCTGTAACCAGATCAAATACAGCCTTCCTTTCTCCAGCACAGCCTTTTTGATATCGACGTTCCACTAACCCAAACATTCCTCAGCTACTTCTTAAGCAAATTTCTGAAAATTTATCCACTCAGCCTCAATGCCCCCGCAGTTTGGAGGAAGCCCCTCAAAATCTTCAGTGAATTTCGCCATGATGCGAGCCCTTACTTCCTCGTCCCTACATTTTTCTACACGGAATTTGCGAAGTACCACTTTCTTCCTTTTAGCCTGACAGAGTTTCCCATGTGATATTCCTTCCCATCTAAGATTATGTACTTCACTGAATTGCAAAAAAAAATCTGCGGCGCGCCATAGAGAAAATCAGTCTAAATACTGTTCTGAGTAATAGTTACTTCAGGGAGGGACACGGCTCTAGACGTGAGCGGGTCACCCGAATGTATCGAAAAATCCGACGCGAACCCGATTCAACTGTATCGGGTTGACGGATTACGGACTTTTCAAAATCCAATCGGGTCGGGTTCGGGTCGGGTCGCGTTTTTGGAATTATTTTACAAAAAACCGGCAATTTTTATTACGAAATAGTAAAACATAAAGGAAGTTACTCGTACTAGTTTGGACCATGATAAATTAAAATAACATTTGTCACTTGTAATTTCTTAAGGAAATATAACTCATCGTTCAATAAGTCCCGGGACTAACCAATAAAACAAAAAAATTTCAACGAAAATCTATTTGATTCTTGCAATTTGGTCTATTTGATGATGATTTGTCATTTTCAAGAAACCTGTAACTCTTTGTCTCTCCTAAAAATGTGCAATAGACTAAAATATCTCTTACGGAACCGGTTGTGTGAATTTAGTATATGGGAAGGCCATCTGTACACGATTTCATAGACTTTCAGCATAAAATCACGATTTTTGGAGTCATGAATTTCATTAAAGTTTTGCGAATCGCGGCACCACTTATGCGATGGGGTATATCGTGTCCCAATTTACTTTTCAAATATGTCTCACATATTTATTCGGAACGATTATGGCCTTAGCTATCTTGAAAATTGAAAATTTTGAGGACATCTAGTGAGTACGGTCGATTTTCCATAGTCTTTCTGAAAATACTACCAAAATTTGAGCCTCAAGAGGTTCAGGTGCATTTGTGTCCGTACGGTCCCTTCAAATCTCCCATTATCATGATCAGAGTGTTGTTCTCGAAAGTAGAGATATTGTACAAAGTTTTTAGAACAATAGTTCATCCTGGAAAGTGTTTCCTCCAATCATCCAAATGTCATCAAATTTATACACGAAACTTATAAGAGATGTCCCTGAAGGAAAATGATATGGATTGATAGTAGGCCCGGAACTATGTTAGTCCCGGGACTTATTGAACGATGTGATATGAGGGCTATATCGAATTTATATCTGGTTTCCAAAACTGCTTTTCGTCGTTTGCTTCTCCACATATTCAATATCCTTTCCTATTTGTTAAGTATTTTTCGCGAATAAGTCACTCTACGCAAACAGCATTGTTATCAATCAAATGCATTTTGATCGTAAGAATGATGACAATATGTACAATATTATGTACTAAGAATAGTTTATATAAGCGGAAACTTTACAATTCTCGCCCTCTTTGTATTCATATCCAATTGATATAAACATCGTAGCAAATATATTAGAAACAAATAAAAATCTTTTATTATAATGGCGCAAATATTGCGCTTCCGTTCATGGTCCTTCGAGCCTGATTTAATAAAACGGATTTGTACCTTCCTATTTGCGTTTAGCTGATAGTAATATTTTTCGATGTAACTTGATTGATGAAAGTTTTGTTTAAGAATTAATTGTTCGATGTACAGTGATTTCAGTTAATTTATGCTTACCTCATTGTGATACGGGCATTTGGCACAAAGTTTAGTGTACACCTCGTTGCAGAAGTGATTTTTGTAGCACACGTCCTAATTTTCTCAAAAACTTAAAGCTGGTGCTTCAAAAATCGACTTTGTGCAACTTGTACTTGCAATCATAGCACTTCTTTTATTCATATGTATGAGCGAGACTTGTACCATCAAATTTTTATTTCAAAAAACTGCTTTGTTCATATTTAAATATATTTATATCCCCAGTCGCTGTCCGGGAATATATACATTTCCGGACAGTTATGTACCATTTCAGGACAGTTTCGTACGTACTGCAAAGCGACTATGAGAAATGACAAATTTTCGAAACCAAAAACGACCAAGAAACTCAACGTATCGGTCGCGTACATGACAAAATATTTTTAGTGATTTTTTCTTTCATCTGGTTCAGCTTTTTTCTTGTTATCGGGTTTTTGAAAAATGAATCGGGTCGGGTCGGGTTTCAGTTTTTTCGGGTTACCGGGTTATCGGGTTTTTGTAAATAGAATAGGGTCGGACTCAGGTCGGGTCGGATTTCAAAAAAAGGCCGACTCGCTCACCTCTAACATGGCTCCGGTCCGTTGTCTCGTCCAGAATCTCAGCAATCTGCACTATTTAATGCAACGGACCGGAGCCGTGTTAGAGGTGAGCGGGTCGGCCTTTTTTTGAAATCCGACCAGACCTGAGCCCGACCCTATTCTATTTCCAAAACCCCAATGACCCGGTAACCCGAAAAAACTGAAACCCGAGCCGACCCGATTCATTTTTCAAAAACCCGATAACAAGAAAAAAACTGAACCAGATGAAAAAAAATCACTTCAGATTTCAATTGAAATTTTTTCTTGATGTAATTTAAAATTTTTTTTTGTTTTTTTGGACAGTTGGTTTCTTCGGGAAAGTTTTGATATTGATGAGTAGAATCTTTATGAATCCTAAGAAAATGGCTACCAGCTGTCAAAGTGACGCCATCTTGGATTTTTTGCTATCTTCTGAATTAGAATAGTTACACGTTTGGTTTCTTCGGGAAAGTTGTTGACATTGATGAGTAGAATCTTTACGAATCCTAGGAAAATGGCTGCAACCTGTCAAGGTGACGCCATCTTGGATTTTTTGCTTTTAAAAGTAATTGGAAAGGTATGGGAGGCAGATCATTGGTTTCTTCGGCAAAGTCTCAGAGTTTTGTTAGTAAAAGTCACCAGTATTGGTGAAAATGTCGGGCAGTTGGACACGAGGTCAATTTTTATAGTTTTAAAATATTTTCGAATGTATGGGAGGTAGACTATAGGTTCCTTTTGAAAAGTCTTAGAGTTTTGTAAGTAGAAGTCACCAGTACTGGTGAAAATGTCGGGCAGTTGGGCATTGGGTCAATTTTTATGCTTTTGAAAGTATCTTGAAAGGTATGAGAGCCAGATAATTGGTTTCTTTTGCAAAGTCTTAGAGTTTGTTAGTAAAAGTCACCAGTATTGGTGAAAATGCCGGGCAGTTGGGCACAGGGTCAACTTTTATGCTTTTGAAAGTATCTGAAAAGGTATGAGAGACAGACCATTGGTTTCTTTGGCAAAGTTCAGAGTTTTGTGAGTAGAAGTCACAAATCTTGGTGAAAATGTCGGGCAGTTGGGCATTGAGTCAATTTTTATGCTTTTGAAAGTATCTGGAAAAGTATGAGAGCCAGAGCATTGGTTTCTTCGGCAAAGTCTTAGAGTTTTGTTAGTAAAAGTCACCAGTATTGGTGAAAATGTCGGCCAGTTGGACATTGGGTCAATTTTTATGCTTTTGAAAGTATCTGGAAAGGTATGAGAGACAGACCATTGGTTTCTTTGGCAAAGTCTCAGAGTTTTGCGAGTAGAAGTCACCAGTATTGGTGAAAATGCCGGGCAATTATTATTTTTATTTATGCAGAACATCACCTTGATTGCTGAAATTTTTGACGTCTACATCGTCTCCATGACAACGTATTTGATGACGGCTACGCTTTAGATGCTACTTTCTAATTTCGACTTTTCTTTTTTTTTTTCAATTTTTGACGACGTCACTTTGGCAATTTAATTATTTATGACATGATGGCTGATATTTTTGACATCTACATTGTTACGACAACGTATTTGACGACGCCTCAGATGCTACTTTGAAATTTCGAATTTTCTTTTCTTTTTTTATATTTTTGACGACGCCATTTTTTGCAATTATATCATTATGACATTTTTGTTTTTCTTTGACGATCTATGTCTTTGACATAGATTCATAAATTATTTATTCTTGTGACTTTCGTTATGTTGATTTTGACGTAATATTTTTGATGTTTTCTTACTTTTTGTTTGTAAATTTTTTGTAATTTTCCTTTTGTTCTATGTTAATGTTATTAATGTTATTTATTATATTGTAACGTTTTCATGGTTTTTTAACGAGGGCTATGACAGCAGTCATAGTCACTCTTTTTCCATGTCAGCTAGAAAATAGTAGACAATAAAATTATTATCAATCAGTTGGGCATAGGGTCAATTTTTATGCTTTTGAAAGTATCTGGAAAGGTATGAGAGCCAGAACATTGGTTTCTTTGGCAAAGTCTCAGAGTTTTGTTAGTAAAAGTCACCAGTATTGGTGAAAATGTCGGCCAGGTGGACATTGGGTCAATCTTTATGCTTTTGAAAGTATCTGGAAAGGTATGAGAGACAGACCATTGGTTTCTTTGGCAAAGTCTCAGAGTTTTGTGAGTAGAAGTTTCCAGTATTGGTGAAAATGCCGGGCAGTTGGGCATAGGGTCAATTTTTATGCTTTTGAAAGTATCTGGAAAGGTATGAGAGACAGAACATTGGTTTCTTTGGCAAAATCTCAGAGTTTTGTGAGTAGAAGTCACCAGTATTGGTGAAAATGCCGGGCAGTTGGGCATAGGGTCAATTTTTATGCTTTTGAAAGTATCTGGAAAGGTATGAGAGACAGACCATTGGTTTCTTTGGCAAAGTCTCAGAGTTTTGTGAGTAGAAGTCACAAGTATTGGTGAAAATGTCGGGCAGTTGGGCATTGCGCCAATTTTTATGCTTTTGAAAGTATCTGGAAAGGTATGAGAGCCAGAGCATTGGTTTCTTTTGCAAAGTCTTAGAGTTTGTTAGTAAAAGTCACCAGTATTGGTGAGAATGTCGGGCATTTGGGCATTGGGTCAATTTTTATGCTTTTGAAAGTATCTGGAAAGGTATGAGAGCCAGATAATTGGTTTCTTTGGCAAAGTCTCAGAGTTTTGTTAGTAAAAGTCACCAGTATTGGTGAAAATGTCGGCCAGTTGGACATTGGGTCAATTTTTATGCTTTTGAAAGTATCTGGAAAGGTATGAGAGCCAGAACATTGGTTTCTTTGGCAAAGTCTCAGAGTTTTGTTAGTAAAAGTCACCAGTATTGGTGAAAATGTCGGCCAGGTGGACATTGGGTCAATTTTTATGCTTTTGAAAGTATCTGGAAAGGTATGAGAGACAGACCATTGGTTTCTTTGGCAAAGTCTCAGAGTTTTGTGAGTAGAAGTCACCAGTATTGGTGAAAATGCCGGGCAGTTGGGCATAGGGTCAATTTTTATGCTTTTGAAAGTATCTGGAAAGGTATGAGAGCCAGAACATTGGTTTCTGTGGCAAAGTTTCAGAGTTTTGTTAATAAAAGTCACCAGTATTGGTGAAAATGTCGGCCAGTTGGACATTGGGTCAATTTTTATGCTTTTGAAAGTATCTGGAAAGGTATGAGAGCCAGAACATTGGTTTCTTTGGCAAAGTCTCAGAGTTTGTTAGTTAAAAGCACCAGTATGGTGACACTGGTCGGCCAGGTGGACATTGGGTCAATTTTTTGCTTTGAAAGTATCTGGAAAGGCAATGAGGACAGACCTTAGTTCTTTGGCAAAGTCTCGAGTTTTGTGAGTAGAAGTTCCCTTATTGGCTGAAAATGACGGGCATTTGGGCATCGGGTCCAATTTTTTCTGCTTTGAAAGTATCTGGAAAGGTATGAGAGCCAGAGCTTTGGTTTCTTCGGCAAAGTCTCAGAGTTTTGTTAGTAAAAGTCACCAGTATTGGTGAAAATGTCGGCCAGTTGGACATTGGGTCAATTTTTATGCTTTTGAAAGTATCTGGAAAGGTATGAGAGACAGACCATTGGTTTCTGTGGCAAAATCTCAGAGTTTTGTGAGTAGAAGTCACAAGTATTGGTGAAAATGCTGGGCAGCTCGGGGGAAGAAGCAGTAAGGGGGTAACCGGTTGTATGGGGAAATGGTAGTACGGGGAAAACAGTAATGAGGAGAAAATGGTAGTACTGGAGAAACGGTTGTACGGGAAACAGTAGTACGGTGGAAACGGTTTTACGGGGAAAACGGTAGTGCGGGGAAACGGTTGTGCGGGGAAATAGTAGCACGGTGATAACGTTTGTGCGGGGAAATGGTAGTAGGGGAATATGTTAGTACGCTGAAATGGAGTACGGGGAAAACAGTAGTGAGGAGGAAATTGTAGGACGGGAGAAACGGTTGTACGGAGAAATAGTGGCACGATGATAACGTTTGTACGGGGAAACGGTAGTACGGAGAAAATTGTAGTACGGGGAAAAGTGGAAACGGTAGTAAGGGTGAAACGGTAGCACGGGGAAAACGGTAGTGCAGACGTAATGATAGAATACAGCCAACGGTAGTTCGGCAAAACGGTTTTGCGGAAAAATGGTAGTACGGGGGAAAACCAGATTTGCGTAAGCTTATGTTAACTACTAAAATACTGCTAAATCCATTTCTTATTCATCTAAATCTAACTTTGCACACCCTTGCATACATTTTAGTATTAATGTCGCAAATCTCCGACCTAGCGGACAAGAATGTTTAATGTCCGCGTAGCCCCTAGGGGAGGGGGTATTTACTAGTATTATTTTAAGGATCTAGTTGGAAGCTTGTAACGCTTTTCTGTCTTCAATCTTCGGTAAATTAAAATTAAACTCAGTTGAATACGATAATAATTTTTAATCTTACGTTCAAATACAAATTGTGGAATAATCGGTAATAATGCTTTTCGGTTTTCAAACAATATACAAAATATTTGGATATGTTTAGATTGAGTTCAGTTTGGAGTATATATATTATTATTTGTTTAAATTATTTTCTTATTATTATAAATTATCGCTTTTCGTTTATCGTTTAGCATGCCGTGACATGCGGAAAACAACAGTTGCGGTCGTTATGTACAATATTGTTTTGTATTCAAGTTTGATTTATTTACATATTTCATGTTTGTATTAAAAAAATATTTAAATTTTATCGTTTACATTTTATATTTTTATTTAGCAATTTATACAAAGAGACAGATAAAACAAATGAGAGCAAAATTAGAGTAGAATGTAGACTAGCGATGTTCTGATTACAGGCGTCAATAGCGTGGTTTTGCGAAGATTCAGTCACTGTCGCCATATTTTTTTAATAATTTTTATAGACGCGTCAGAGTCCAGATGAAGCGTTCATTAAGGTGTCTATTCGCGAAACACGTTTTAGGAATAGACATCTTTATTATCAGAAACAATCCCACGTTACGCAGAAAAGTTTCTAGAAGACAAAAATATACTGTGCAAGAAGGCCTTCTTTAAGCCTATTCTAGGGTGGAGCGTTTTGAACTTTTGATTTTAAATTCACAATGGACATGATTTTCCACATCAATCACTGCCCCCAGATTACGAATAAATCAGCCATTTTTTTGATTTGACGATTTAAGGGTACCGACCGAGCGATTTCCGAGTATAGAATTTTCGTCGTGTAAAGGCTTTTCCAAGCAGTCACTGCGCGGAAGCTTCGAAAGATACGTTATAGGTCTTCAGAGGAAATGTCAGGGATAGTCCAAAGTTTATTTTTTCTGTCGCGTTCCAAAATGTCAAAATTTGATATAAAAGCTCAATACATTTCACATACATAGTTACTTAGTTGTTTTTCCAAAGTTCACGATTCCCACAATTCGGTAGTGATCAGTAGGGGTGTCCAAAAAATTTAAGTTGCAAAAATTTTAAAGGCGTCAAGCAGAAATCTTACATTTTCATCGATTATCGAGGTTTTTTGTACATTTCGTTGTTGAGCTACCCCTATATCGCAATAAATTCAATTGTGTCCGTGGACACTTTCGTTCATATTCCGCTTGGTGCCCAAAACTTTTCAACATTTTAATTTTCCCATACAATTTTGGACACCCCTAGTGTTCAGCGAATTAGCGAATTCCATGTTTCATTAGCGATTTCCGAAAAGAATTTTTTCTGGATTCCTTATTAAATTGTGCCTTGAACAAAGCTTAATTTGACTTAGGTCATTATGGATTTTTATTCCAGTTCAGCAGTTAGTGCTATCTTCTTGGACCAAAAAAAGACTTTCGACTGCGTAAACCATGTGATCCTAGTGCAGAAACTCGAACAGGCGGGTATTAGGGGAGGTTCGCTTGAATTGCTGAAGGATTACTTAGCGAACAGGAAGCAATATGTTGCAATTAGCGGTTCTGTGAGTCCATTGAGAAACATTAGTATTGGTGTTCCCCAAGGAAGTGTCCTGGGCCCCTTGATGTTCCTAGTATACATAAATGACATGTATAGACTCCCTACAATTGGAAAGACATACCTGTTTGCGGATGATACTGCACTATTCTATCTTGCTAAATCAACTGAAACCAACGTAATAAGTATGAATTATGACATCGCTTTGCTTAAAAATTTCCTGGACGCCAATAAGTTATCCCTAAATGTCAGCAAAACAAAGGCAATGCACTTCAGAATACCTAGTGGGACTCTAACGGGTGGAATTACTCTTGAAGGAACACCGATAGATGCGGTTAAAGTGTACAAGTACCTTGGCTTTATTTTGGACGACAAACTTTTCTGGGACGCCCATATCTTGCAAATGTTCAGAGAAAATAAACTTTGAACTATCCCTGACATTTTCTCGGAAGATTGCTTGGAAAAGCCTTTAATAATAATAATAATAATTTGCCTTACAACCCATGAAGGGTTAGAGGCTAGATCATTATTTACTAGTTTCGCTGTTTGTGGTTCTACTTTATTGAGATCCTTTCATTACCGGAAAGTTTTACTGTGCCAGTGGTAAGCTGTGCGACAAACCCAGTGCCATCTATGAGATGTAACTAGGAGGAAACTAGTAGGAGTAGAATACCCGGCACCTCCCAACAATGCCTTTCACCGGTACGCCGTACGATGGCGCTACACTCAACTTCACATGACTTGAACCGATTCAATTAGCTTTGTTTTGTTTACAAATCTAACAATCGGTACAAATCCGTCTGCGGCTGAGTTTCGAACCAACGCACTGGCAACTCAATCTCGTAGTAGCAAGCAGACGTGTTAACCACTACGCTATCGAGTTGCCCTGCACGACGAAAATTCTCTACTCGGAAATCGCTCGGTCGGTACCCTTAAAACGTCAATTAGAAAAAACGGCTGGTATATTCGTAATCTGGGGGCACTAGGGGATGTGGAAAACCATGTCCATTGTGAATTAAAAATCAAAAGTCCAAAACGCTCCACTCTATATTCGCTTTTACAAGAATGTCTGCTGTACGTATGCAACGCCTGTATATTTTCTACGCTGCGCAGTGTCTAAAATTCTTCTAGGGCGTTATAATACTTGTACTGCGTACGTAATAAATGTAGGCGCAAAGCGTAGATTTGCCTTGTCACTTTTAAGATTATTCTGCGATGGTGAAATCCAACCCTTCTATTCCGTAATAAAAAGTGATAGAAGGATCTGTAAGTTACAATGTTGTCTTTGTCGAAATACGTGTCCACGCTTTGTGGAGATTGATATTTTAAATGTTGATAACAGTTTATTGAAGGTGTTAGCAACTGAGTAGCGACAGCAAGTAAGAGAAAAAACAGTCCCAGGGCCTCGATTCTCATGATTTACGAATTCGTAACTTGACAGTTGTGAGCCCATAGTGTAACGAAAATTATGAGAATTGAGGCACTGATATGAGAAACATATGAATTTATCGAACAAACAAAATTGGTTACACAAAGCAAATAAAAAATAGCTCGCGTTTAGTGCGTCGTCGGCTTATGTCAAAGTATACGGTATTTTCAAGTGCATAAGCTGACAAGCCTATCGTTCGTATATGAGTATAAAAGCGTGGATTATTCAAACAATGAAGACGCTTTTCGGTTGACGTCATCAAAAGCAAAGGTTGGATGATGTTGCGAGATAAATTTTCCTGTCAAAAATATATTCTTCACTTGGTGACTACGAAGTGGATATTATACTCCTGAAAAAGTTAACATTTCCAGTAGAAAACTAAAATCCCCTTCCGTGGGACAGCTGTTTTAGCGGAAGATTTGTACCGGCTCATCGTTTCCATTAATTAGAGAAATTGCCTTCCGTCTGTCCGTTTGGATAATTTTTGATAGGAGAAAAAGGGGGCACAACCTTTGTATTTTTGAAGAAATATATTCTTTGCTTCTTCATCTCATTTCGTTGAGTTTGTTCCAACGGCAAAGAATACTTTGCTTCAACGGACATTAATTTGTTGTTTGCTATATCATTAATGGAGTAAGGATATTTTCCTCAGTCAAAAGAATTTTTTCTCGGTGGTGGGGGAGGAACATCCTCTAGCCGCACCGAGGAATAAGTGTTATGTTCTTCGCCTGATGGAAAAAAATTTCTCTGACAATGTTGGATGGTGAAACGAGTAAATAAATGTTCACTCGGTTCCTGTTCGGCTGCTTACTTGAAAAGTATGAGTATCCTTGAAGCCTGGTACCGAAAATCAGTGAAAGTCATTAGAAAGTTTGGGCAAAGCGACTTATCGCTAAATTTATAATATATACATATAGCTATAAGGTAAAAGTTATATGTTTAAGTTCTAAGTTATAAGTCTACGTTATAAGTTATAACTTTACGTTTTAAGTTATAAATTTTTATAAATTATAAGTTTTCGTTTTCAGTTATAAATATTTATAAATTATAAGTTTTAAAACTGATCAGTATTGAAACTGATCAGTACTGATGCGTATCAGTTTTAAAATTGATCAGTACTGATCCGTATCAGTACGTATCAGATCATTACTGATATAACAGATATTACATATTGATATGATAAGTTTCAAAAATGATCTGAAGCAGTACTGATCACTTTCAAAACGATACGCATCAGTACTGATCAGTTTCAAAACTGATACGCATCAGTACTGATCAGTTTCAAAACTTATACACGAGAAGAATCGTAAGATTGTGCAACGTTTCGTTTTAACTCGTTTCACCGAAAAACCGAGTTTTACATGCACAGAATGCAAGCGAATACGTGAAAAAAGAGATAAAAGAGAAATAAGAAAGATGCACAAGCTTGTGATTCTCTTCCTGTAACTTATAAAAATTTATAACTTAAAACGTAAACTGATAACTTACAACGCAGACTTATTAGTTATAACGTAAACATACGTATAAGTTATAACTCCCTTCTAATGCAATTTTTCACGTGTTGTGTTGATACTATGAGTTTCTTTACTCCATTTACTATGTACTTTTCAAAACGCATCAAAATTTTCGTCATTTCTGACATTTTAAAATTTGTCTGTGTGTGTTTTAAATTACAATAAGACTTCCGAATACATTCACTTTGCAGAGTGTCATATACGTGGAAAAACCCATATTATGTCAAATATTCTTTACTGTCGTTACGATGACATAAGCACATTTTTGGCAACAGGCTGCGTTCTTTATTTAGTAGCGATAGATACTTTATGTTTTCACCCTTTCTGTCCGTCCGTCTGTACCAGAGCCTATTATTTGGGATTTTTTTTATACTTTTTTGGGAAATTTTTATTTCAGTCCCTCACAACGTTCATAACCGGTTGAAAACAATGCCATTGTGTTACATTATCCGATACGAAATTTTGGGAATTTCTGGGAAATTTTGGCAATTTCTGGTTTTTGGGAATTTGGGAAATTTTGGGAATTTCTGGGAAAATTTGGGAATTTCTGGGAAATTTTGGGAATTTCTGGGAAATTTTGGGAATTTCTGGGAAATTTTTAGAAAGTTTAGTGAATTTTGGGAATTTTCTCACAAATAATAGGCTCTGGTCTGTACACTCTTCATAGATGATTTGTCATCGGTGATTGGAATTTTACTACAATCTATCGCTACTTTCCCATACCCATTTCAATGGTTCATTTATTTACTTAAACTTCTCAAGTAGGCAGCCTGGTTCCGAGTTGGACCGAATGATAGTAATGTACTCGTTTCTCACTCCAACATTATCATAGAAACTTTGAAATGCAGATGTCTGTTGCACTTTTCCTATGTGAAAATGTTCTACACAACGAGGCAAAGTACCAGCTAATGTGTGAAATTCTCATTTCATCGTCGTCTAAAACATTTTCATGAAGCAAAATTGCAGCAAACGGAAGCAAGCCATTGACAAATATGACAAGCTTATAACACTTTTTCAAATATGGTCGGCAATCGTGTTGAAGGTGTTCCACGTCTGACAAAAAATATAAACCTAAAATCGACCAACCCTACGCATAGAAACAAATTAGAAATTAATTTACCTTTGGCAACTTAACGCACGTCGTCTTCAAGAATATCAAACTATTTTACACCAATGAGTTCAACTCAGCGTAAATATCAGACTTTGGGTCCGGAGCTATCGAACTCCAACTTGTATTTCGACACACCGGTAGCCCGTCAAACATCGACTGTTCGTCCACAATGCAAACATTTTTGATGACAAAAAATCGATCAACCAAGCTATCGATCCAATCCAACAGATCTAATCCGATTCGACGAGAATTTGCAATTGCGTCCTCTTCCAACAATGAAATTTCGTTTTTTGAAAGTGCAAACGTGTTCCAATTGCTTCCCGCATAAACATCTGTTTCAATCAACTCATCGTTTTGAGCAGGATCTATGGATGATGTGGTCAGCGGAACTACAACGAACGTGCACTGAGCCAGAATAGATTTCCGATGGATTATTTTGGCCACCCATTGACCGGGAAGTAGTGGCTGTTTCATATTCGTTTTGCCGAAATGTATTGTCATGGCGTTGCTGTCCTCTATATGCAAATCGGATATGTCGGCTATTTTCCCAGTGGGATTGATCCATACGATAGTCATGTTGTACGATGTAGTAGTGTCAGATTCCGATGGACCAAGATGTAGAACAACAATAGGTTCGGAGTGGGGGCCCATGATTTTTGCGAAATTCCGTGAAATTTGTTCTTTTTGGTCGAAATCAGTGCTCACTTCCAGGTAACGGATACGCTGTCCTACGGGTGATGAACGAGCTGCTTGCGATACCTGTTGTGGACGTGCCAGAATTTCGAAACTGCAGTCCGACGAAGCAGTGAAATGGATCAAGAAACCGCGATACGCATCGTTCTCCATGTATGTAGTGACTTCAATGAGTTCAACGAAGTTAAGTAGGTGGTTGGTGAAAGTCTTCAACTGTTTCCGAATCAGACTCTTCACAACCGACAGCAAAGCGTCATCCGGTTTCGGACTTACATCATGATGATGATATAGGCTTTGCCAATAGTTGTGTAAGTTGGGAACCGGTGGATCTTCAGGATGTGGCCCGTACAGCCATTCCTCTATTTTTAGTATCACTGCCTGATTGATTATCGGTTCAAATTTTCTTGCGAAAAAAACTTGTTTCTGTTCGGTTGCTAGCAGTCTTTGCCAATCCTCTGGCTTAAAGTCATTTGGAGAACACCCACACCAGTCAACGACATGCTGAAAAAACGAACCATAGAGCAAACAGAAACGGGGAAATGGAAATCGATTACCTTGTACTGACATTTACAACCCAATCGCCGCTTCCAGTTCGTAACATGCAAATTATTGTCAACGTAAGTGCCACAAAATTTCGAATTTCTCAACGCTGTATGGAAGAACGATTCGGCTGGCAGAAGTGTGTGATGAAATATCTTCAACAGTCCACTGATTAATTCATCCTTTTCCTCACTCGTCACATATTCCACAAAATCACGTGACAATGCGACCCAATCGCTGCCACCATCGATTTGTATTCCCTTCGGCAGTTCTCTGTCACCCACTCTCCACATATGTGTATCACATTCAACGAATGTTTTATCGAGACCCTGTTTCTGAATGAATCGTTGCACTTCACGGCCATGTGATTTGACGAAATTTCGATCACGATTGGCTGATAAAAAGTCCACCAATTTATCGGTTGTTTTTACTAGAAAATCACTTTCGCTGAGATTGATCACAAAGTCCCATTTCCAGTGCAAATGTAACAGATCTGTCATTGCGGCTAGAAGCATTTTCAGAAGGGATGCTCCGCCCCATATGGTTGAGTATCGTTTGCGTGCTAGGCGAATATTTGACGCTTTGGCTTCAAGTTTAAGCAACTCACGGTACATGTAATCTTGACGCTGAAAAATTAAAGGTGAAAGTACATTTATTTGGCAAGAAGAAGGGAGACCAGTGGTCTCAGACCACACCAGAAAACGGGGCGAACGAAACGATTTAAGATTGTTATAGAACTTTCATAGATCGTGTCATGGAACTTTCAAAGTCCATCAGAATTACTGTAAAAGGTTTTGTAGGTAATGTCTCACTAAGCCTATTAGACACCGTGAAAGAGGGGTGTACCCCCTTGACCGCTTATTCGTTTTGCAGTAGCTACAGTCTTCTGACCACAAGAAGAAATTTCTGACTGATGGCGCAGGATACTTGAAAATTGCATTAGAAGAGCGACTAACTTGTATTCATCGGATGTACACGGCAACCGTTCAGTCAGTTCTGCAGGTCCTATAACATAGATCCTTAGCATCCTAGGGATCGCCCATAATAAAGGATGTCGTACACCATTTCTCCCTCCCTTGTCACGCTAGTGTCGCACTAGTCTCATAACAAATGACATACAGTGTCATATTAGAGAGAATAGAATAAGTTTACTGATTGGTTACTACCAGCCTCAATCAGAGTTGGCCCACGACCGCGATTTATTCCTTCGACACCTACAAAACAATCTCGAAACATACTCAAAGAACAAATGTATTCCGGTCGGTGATTTCATACATGAGCGATGCTCTCCACTCCCCCCCCCCCCCCCCTACTCCCGGGTCGTAATTGGAGTGGTTACAAACGTCGTGGTAAACGCATAAGACCCCTTTTCGAAGAACTTCGTTCTTCGTACGGGTCTAAAAATATACCTTTGCAGTCAAGTTGCATTTTTCATTTTTTTGAGTGCCAGACAGAAATGTCATTTTTATGGCCAAAAACTTGAAATTCGAACTCATTAGTGTCATTCGACTAGCATTTTTAACCGCACGATTTCCCGAGGCTAATTGACTCATGGACGATCAGCTCCTGGTCAATTGCCCAATGCAAGGGTCTATCGAAACATTTTCATAGATCCGGTCAACGTACACTTAAGCTCGAACAGATAGTTCAATTAAACGGTATCGAAGTACTTCGCAGTCACATAATCGGAATTTGTTTACTCTATGTTTAGTGGTGTACCACGAAACTGGCGAGCCTATGTTACATACTTGCAGTCGCAAAAGCTAACAAATATATCATAACCGTGGCTATCTCAGGGGCCACTCACTTCATTAAAGCCACAATTTAGACCCATTAAAGCCCATTTTTCAAGTGAGAATCACCTGGGCTGGATGTTCTGTATATCTTCAAAAATTTTGAAAAACCATGTCAGTCCGATTCTTCATCAGTTTTGGACCTGTTGCCATTATCTGAACTGTGCGGAGGGGACGGTTGAGAGCGGCAGTTCCTTGATAACGTGAGCAATAATGTTGGAAAGATGCACATCGATGGATTTGAATTACTAAAATAAAAGTTAGCAACTAGACGTGGGGCGTTTAGTTCTCATTTACTGACAAAACTCGAAATTTCCTTATCAGTCACGTTATGAAACATCTAAAAGTGAGAATTGAATGGGACAACACTTTGTATGAGTCGTTACAACAGTTGGTAAAAATGTTGCCAACGACGTTAGAAAGCGGTCTTGTTACTTGCAGTATACTTGTGGATAGATGATATTATGAATCTGCCACTAACTGACTGACTGATTGACTTTTATGAAACATTTAAAACTTCTATCGAAACTTTGGAGAAGCTAAACACACAAGACACAACCGAATAAATTCTTCACACTAAAAATTGCTACTCTTAAGCCACATTCTGCTGACATCGAGTTATTTATAAATATGTCTATTAAAAAGCTATCATTTGGCACAAATCAACGTTACTTCTTCGTTTCAGGTGACTCTAACAAGTTTAAAGATTGGGACCGTGATTCAATGTCACTGGATACACAGTATAATTATTTGTACATTTATATTAACATGGTGCCTACAGACACCTTTGATCCTGTAAGCAAAAATCTATCCTGAAGGCAAAAGAACAAAGTTGGTTTAGGTACTCCCTTAGCGAACCGTCGATAGAAACAACCAAACAGCGTAAAAACAAATTTGCATTTTGAATGTCGAAACTTCTGTCAAAAATCGAAAAAATCTTCTTGATTCTTTTCACAATTTTCCCAAGAAATGAATTTATAACAAATTAAAAAATTCCGAAAATTCTGAAAAAATTCCGAAAATTTTTTTCATAATAAGCCCTGAGGTGAGGTCTGATGAGTCGTAAATAGACCTGTACGCCGCGCTGAACGCCGCCGAAAAAAGTGTCTAAAAAGTGCGCCGCCGCCGAAGAAAAAAAAAGTTCGGCTAAGCCGCCCGCCCCCGCCGATGCTGCAAAAAAACGTCACGCCGCCGCCAGCTGCTGACAAAAAATTTCGGCACATTTTTTCTTTGGAACATAAGTAAAGACCCGTACGTACCAGTATCAGAATATAGTATGTTCGTCACTTTCAAACTTTCATTGAATGATTGAGAGCATCGTATAAGGTGTCCAGTTTCATATGAAAGGCCCGGTATATTGCAAAGTTTTCAAAATGAGAAAAAAAGTCAATGTTGCAATTTTTTTAGAACTATCAGAATTCCAACGACCCACAGAAATCACCCAAGATAATGTCAACAAACCTCCCGAGGTTCGTCTTATAAAAAAAATTTGTCCATATTTCAAGAGATATGAGTCATCCCTCCACTTCTGGAAGTAGCTTTTCGCTGAAACCCTGAAAGGCTTGTTCTCTAAAATGTAATTCTCTACAACTTTGCCTTTGAAAGTAAGTCTCTGTATTATATAGTTAAGCAAATATTGAAGAAAAACCATCTCCAAATAACTTGAAGCATTGAATTTTTTGCTCCTTCTGAAACTTTTGCAATAAGTGTTTTCTGATACATAAAGAGTGTAGCAATATCTACATATGTCTTTTTACAATATCCATTTTGAGCGTCCACTCGAGATCTACTTTTACATGTGAACAAGTTGAGGATATCTGAAACGTACTAATGCTCTTACAGCAAATAATATGTGGTGGCCTTAAGTTTCTTCAGTAAGAAATGCAAGATTCTGTTAGATTACATCATTGTGGGTTCAAGTGTTTCAACTGGGGTCTGTTGTCTTCGACAGATTCCTGGTGACAACGGGAAGGAAGGAAACAAACCCAAGGATTCAAGGATTTCTGCTTGAAAATCACTGACGACTGTCCAAAAACTGATCTAAAACTAACTTACTTCAGTTAGTCAGTTACTAAAACTGAACAAAATCTAAAAAAACGACCGAGATCAATACTTTTCCGTTCGAACAATTCGACAAAAATTATTTAAAGAAATGGAAGCATTTTCTTTGCTGGAAATTGCAAAATTATAGTTAATATTTTCGCCATTATTTCGTCATGGTCCCACTTTCTACGTCAAAAAGACATTTGAATTTCCGCTAGGCACCAACTCTTTCGCAGTGAGTTGTCGGATACACTCATTTGAATGAAAAAGCCCTGGTGGCGCCACAATAGCCAACAATGAACATGTCTTCAGACACCCGTCATACACCAAATAAAAACCAACGAAGCAATGGGTCAGGGCCTGCTTTTATAATAAAAAAACAAACGATTTTGTCGTTTAAACTGACCACCTGTAGTTGATACTTTCCCTAAACATTTAAATTTTCATGAAATAGCTCTGGTGGCGCCACCATAGCCAACGACAGCCATGTTTTTGGTCACACAATCATCTAAAATACAACAAGAAACACTACTGCAGATCTAATAACTGAATAAAAATGAATTTGTCGTACAAAAACGTTAAATATTTTGCGCATAAATTTTGGTCGAGGAGGATTTTTTCACCTTGTAGTGAAATTTTCGACATGCGACAAAAATTGTTGTTTGTGGTGGAAAGTTACAACATGCTGCTTATGAAATGTTCACGATAGTCCGGAGATGTCTTTCTAAAGCCACTAAAATCAAAAATTTAGGGATACCTGTTTTGGGGATAAAGTCAAAAAAAGTTTTCGCTGCGGTCAATTTTGCATGAATTTTTGAATTTGAAAAATCATATCTCGCGCAAAAAATGAGTAAAATTGTTGTATTTATATTGTTTGGAAAATTTGGAGTATGTAGAACTTGGGAAAAATAACTTCCAAAGAAAAACTTGGAAAACTCAGATTTTCGTCTAACAACAATAAAAAGCTTACACTTTACCTCAATTTTTTCGGTTTTTGGCCAATTACTCAAAATCCTATGGGGTGATCGATGGGGGCTTTCGGGATATTGTGTAGGTACCTTAGGTCTACCAAAATACGTAGAGTCCTGCTTGTTACTAATTTTCGCAAGGTCAAGATCTAACATGACCATACTAAAAATCTTAAAAAAATGTCTTGTCTTCACTCGTGAGTGGTTCAGGGCATGTGTGGCAAGTGCGTTGGATATGGTCTAGATATGTGCGACAACTCGACCAAGATTTATATTGGCTTCAGAGAACTAAGAATGAAAATTCTTAGGACGAAATTTCTTTCGGGTCGGGTTCGGGTCGGGTCGGGTCTAGAGGTGTACGCCGGACGCAAAATATCGGCGGCGGCGGAAGTGTGTTTTTCGAAACGTCGGCGTCGGCGACATTTTTATTCTCGTCAGCAGCGGCGCAATTTTTTGCAATATTTTCGGCGGCGATCGGCGCGGTGCAAAAAATGAATCGTAGAAATATTTTTTTTGTAAATTACGACGACGTATTCGAAAATATATATATAGTTGAATAAAGGTTATTATTATTATTATTATTATATCCTTGAAGACGACGACGAAGGATTTACCGCTGCCGAGAGGTTACCTTTAAGTGTAGTAGCACTATCAAATAATCCGGATGACACTTTGGAAACTATACTCGTTGGCACAGCATCCTGATAATGTTAGAGAGTCTCGGTTCTCAACGGGTCGCTGTGAACAAAGTGTTGTGTCTTCTTGAAGAACCGATGTCAATACACATCAACGAGTGGGACACAATCCAAGATCTGGTAGGTTTTTTAAAAAAAATTCGAGAATCTGTGGAAATGTTTTCGTTTGAGAAAAAGCCCACAATTTCAAATGTATTGCTATTTCGTATAGAGATTGAAAATTCTTTGAAATCCGACCAAAGAGACCTTGATTACAGGCTTCCAATCACACACGAGATATTGGTAGCAAGATTGTCGGGTTCGGGTCGGTTCGGGTTTCGAAACAGTTCGGGTAGCGGGCTTCGGGTTTCGAAAAAAATTTTCGGGTCGAGTTCGGTCCGCGTCGGGTTTTGAAAAAAGGTCGACCCGCTCATCTCTACAAAATGGAATTATGAAGGGCTCTTTAATGTTGATACAAAGGTGGACTTTAAACTACAGTAAGTACCGCAGTTGTGGAAGACAAATTTTCTGCAAGTGATATAGTACTAAAAAAGCTTTCGACCTTTCATCGCTTCATGAAGAAATTTCTCTACTGCTGGCATGACTGAATCGCAAAAATAGAAAAAATGTTCTTCTACAAAATTTTCCGGGGACCTCCGCTAGAAACTTTGTCGAAGTTAAAATAAAGAAACAAAAATTTCGAACCGATCCACCCTCAGTTTTCTCTACACACTGTGCTGTCGAAAAAATCGAAAAATTAAAAAGAAGGCTTTCCTCCATGGAACGTCTACGGAAGCATGATCCCAAGGGCTCTACTCAGACCCTAGGTCGCCCCTGAAGACAAAACTGAGGGGATGGTATTTTTGATCATTGAAATATGGCCTTTCTTATCTTTTTAACATTTTTTTTGCATTTTTCTTGCAAACATTTTTTTCAAATTTGTTTTGCATATTTTCTTTAACATTTTTTGTCCTTAGACCGTATTTAACTTGTTTCAGTGTTTTATATGTAGCAGATGAAATGGAAGGGAACAGTTTCTTATGGATCTTTGAGTTCATCTTAGGGTCGCAGGAGGTCCTACATGGAGCTTCTGATGTGTTGTCGGGGCCATTGACAGGAAAATATTTGCTCGCCCTTGTAGGTACGAATTTGAGACATTGAGTCTTTCGTTCACGATTTATCCCCCGGGTAATTGCCCCCCAGACTGAAAAAAAATGGGAATTATCACCCTGGGAATTATCACCCAGGGAATTATCACACAGAGAATTATCACCCAGGAATTATCATCCAGCAAGTTTAAAGCGGTAAATTTGTACAAGAAAAATGCCACTTGGATGGGTTCTAAAGCGTTCAATTTGTATAAGAAAAATGCTTTTTTGTATAAGGGAAATGCCATTCCCATTTCTCTGGGCGAAAATTCCCTGGGTGATAATATTTTTCGGCCTGGTGGATAATTCCCTGGGGGAAAATTGCCTTCACCTTTTGACACAAATCGTACGGGTCTCGCGTTAGCCCTACGTTTAATTGTATGATTAAGTGACATCCTTTATGAACAGCCATGTAGAACTTTCGTTCTCGTCAGGTGCTTTATTTTCGAAATGTCCAGTAATGCAACCCTGGTCTATCGTGGCCAATTTTCCTCACGCCGTTCATCATTCCACGTGCTTATCCTCACGCCGTTCATAATTCCACATGCTTGTCCTCACCGTTTGTAAGATCGGGAAAGGAATTTAAAAACAGATTCTATGATCACACACACCAGCAGGGGTGGTCACCAATAGGTAATTGCTTATCGTTCCTAATTGGCCCACTGGTAAGCGGTGAGATGAACGGTGTATCGGCTGCTTCAGAAGTTACCAAGGTAATTGTAGAATTTCATTGAAGAGATACCTTCCAACTGAAGGTGAAACAATAATCCCTACACTCAAGGCACCGTGGGGTTCACTCTGTCAGGGACACTAATCTATAGCTTCTAAATGGCCACAGTGCTCCTCAGCTTTTTGGTCAAGCCGGAATACTCTATCCGAAATCTCTGGAGTATTCTGGCACCCATCCTTTCCCCGACTTCAGGTTTATCTGAGAGCCTTACCCATTCGCCCCCCGGTAAGCCGTTGATTAAGCCGATGATCGTTTTACTCATCCCCTGCAGTGAAAGAATTAAAAACTCAATTACCTCATCTACGTGGATGTAATAGAAGTGGTTCTTATTATACAAAGATTTCAACAGTCGATGCACTTGTCGTACGGCACGACCATTTAACGTTAACAAAAAAGCAATTTTCACTTTGTCCGCATCTTCTTTTGGCATCACCTCAGCAACTTGTGGATCGAACTCTAAATTGGGAAAAATTTTTTTTTTACTCTACTCTCTTGATGTTTTGAGACTTACTTGAAATGCCCGTTTCGTACACGTTGATGGTAAAATATCCACCGCAAATTTGCTTGGCATCACCAGAACATTTGTAGTTACACTCGGGATCGGGTAGTTTGTATTTAGCCAGTGGTTCATTGTGTCCACAGAAGCATTGCGTGCTGCCCATACAAAATGTGAATGCAAGCAAAGCAACAAAATGAACGAACAACTTACGAATATTGAACGCCGGCATACTGGAAACCGGACTGTAAACACAATTGGATGCACTTTGACGGTGTATTCAATGTCTTAAAGTTCATAAAATAACCGGACAGCACGCGGAAATTTTTCTCATCTTTAAAACATCCGAGGGATCGATTTGCCGTATAATTTCCGGTTGGACAGAAATTTGGTAACGAATCGGCGTAAAATGTTTTCGTTTGTATGGCACAGGCAACATTTGCTATCGTCTGTTTGCAAGACTGGCTACTGGCTCTATGTATGGCAGAAACGGCTTCTTTCGTATGTATATCACAGTTAGGAGTAAATTCCAATTCGTCTAATCGCAATTGATATCTTTTGGTTGTACCAGTGGTTTCTTTAACTTCTTTGGATGTCTTTGACTTAGAGTATGCGTTGGAATTGCTTATTTCTTCATCGTCCACGGATGCACTATTCCTGAGATTTTTCTTTCTGTGCGTGTGACTTCCATAGGTAGCTTGAATTATGTCATCGGTTGAACCGAAAATGGGCAGTAAATAGGCGAGAAACAGTTGAATGCAAAGGATTAACAACACAAATATGAAAAACAGTTTGTAGCGACGTAGCCATCGTCCAGCAAGTAATTCGGTCATTGCCGATTAATGGTCGTGGGGTAAGAATTTTTTTTACTTATCTGACAAACATCTGAAACAAACAGATAAAATTTCAAGATTAAAAAACCACAACAATCCTTTATTTCTCCGAACACAAACAAAAAAAACACTTTTAATTCAACGACAAAAATAACTCGTTCCAATCATCGTTCAATACCTTCGCTTTAAACTGTAAAATTGGATCAAATTTCCAAGCACAGAACTGTCCACTCGCCTGATTTATGCTTAGTAGTGGATTTTTGGTTATAATGACGGTAATTATTTAATTTGTGCTGTTAACATTTTTCCGAAACAAATTTCTCGCTCTATTTTTGTGGAATGTCAATGTCACATGTTGAATTCTGACAGGCTATGCGTTCATTTTTCAGCGCGTTTGAATGCGTTGAGTTTCATTGCTATGTACTAGATGCATTCCAGTTGATTTAAAAATTTGAGGGGATGTGAAGTGGAGCTAACGAACAAAATTATGTTCATAGGCTCTTTCACTCGTCGAGGCTGTTAGGGCTTTGAACGTTCATTTGACAAACAAAATCTCCGAAACGAAGTTTTTACGAAAATGCGAAATTCAGGTAGGGTAAATGCACCAGCTATCGACCATGTAGTAGTCTCCGGCCAAACCCTAGTTTCACTAGTAATCGGCCACTTTTTGCATTGAAATATGTCCGGTTACTGGTGCTGGCCGGAGACTACTACATGCGTTTAATCTATTGATAATTTCAGAATTTTTACTTCATTTGCTGAGATCTCACATTTCAGTTTTTACTTTCGGAGTTTTCAAATTTTTAGTAACACCACAGGGAAAGCGCCAATATCGTAAAATTATTGATTTCCTGAGATAAATTGAGAATAACCGCTCAAGTGTTTACACACCAGGAGCTAGCGAACGCGACGATTGTCAAAAATTAAGAGGTCTATTGCGTTTACCACGACGTTTGTAACCAGTCGAATTTCGACTCAGGACTAGGGGGGACCATCGATCATGGTCCTTAGATGGCGAATCAGCAATATAAACATATGCAGGGGACCCGTACGCAACAGAATAGATGTGACAAATAGAATAGATGTTGCAAAAAGATTCGAACGTATCTAAGTAAATGTTGCCTTGACTCTTAAGGAAACTACAGCCCAAAACAATCAACAGATTTTGACTAACTTAATTTTCGTGGTCTTCTGATGTCCACATCTTTCATGCAAAACCTTGAAGAGCGTTTTCCGCTCTCGTCTTGACCTTTTTGACCACTTTTTCGACCGTAGCTTTGAAAGTTTTTGACCGATTTTGCCCAATCCCGTAAATCCTTGAGAATTTTTTAATGAAACAGCTAAGACCACTGGTGAAAGAGACAGATAGGCTAAGAGACAGAGTGAAAGACGAAGAAACTTTCTCAAGATACTACCCAATAATGGCAGGAGTACCACAAGGAAGTGTATTACCACCGCTTTTATACATCCCATACTGCTCACATTACAGTGACAAAAAAGTCATTTATTGGCACATTTGCTGATGATACAGCAATAATGACATCTAATGAATCGCAATCAAAAGCCAACAAAGATCTACAAAAGGCAATTGATAAAATAAACAAGTGGACCAGTGATTGGAAAATTAAGCTCAACGAGATCCAAATCCAAGCACGTCACTTATGCATTGCGTCACATAAACAGCGATAACCGTATCTTCCTTAATGGAGCTCCCATTCCACAGGCAGAGTCAGCATTATATCTGGGACTACATCTGGATAACAGATTAAACTGGAAACAACACGTTAAACAAAAAGCTCAACAAACGAAAAATAAAACTAGACAAATGTACTGGCTAATTGGATATAAGTCCAACTTAAACCTGTATTGCAAAAGATTGATCTCCAAATCGATATTTACACCAATCTGGATGTATGGCGCCGAGCTTTGGGGATGTGCCAAAAAAACAAACAGAGATATCATACAAACTTGCCAAAACAATTTCATTCGCATGATCACCAACGCCTACCGCTACGTGACGAACAAGGAATTACACGAGGACCTAGAAATACGATGTGTAGCAGATGTAATTCGAGAATCAGCCATTAAGCACGAGAATAGACTTTCAAGTCACTCCAACATAGAAGTTATCCTCCTACTTGACTTTACGAACGAAGTAAGGAGACGAAAAAGAACCAAACCACATGAATTGACGTAATGAAGAATCAAGACAGTTCAACATTCTGGGAACAAGTCACTGGACTGCCAACCCCGCATACGTCCTATTAAATTCTTCCCGTACAAGGGACGAATCTAATACAACTCAACAGTATTAAAAAAATTAATCACAAGTTAAGATTGTACTATTAATACCAATAAAGGATTCTTTGAAAAAAAGAAATCCCGTAATAAATTTTCTGATTGTCTTTCAGGAAAAAAAAAGATTTTGAAAATCGGATAAGAGTTATTTATGTAGAACAAACATGTTGGATCCTAGTAGAGATTCAGTTTTGAGGCCCTGGCTGAGTTCAAAAGCTCAAAATTAAAAAATTTTCTCCCATAAAATTTCAGGCATGCCTAATAGGGGTGTTCAAAAAAAATGTCGAAAAGCTTGAGACTTAGCCCGGTACACGGTGTCAAATCGTCCCCCGAGAAAAAGTATTCATGGGCCGCACGACATCCTATGCGATTTCGGGACAGCTCAAGTCGAAAAACTGAAAACTTTTTTTTTATTTTGATTTGAGCTACGTCGAGCTTTTTCTATATGAAAGACATAATAAACATTAGAAAAAAAATTTCCAAGAAGAATCGATGTTTTCACAAATTGTCTGCTTCCGGTCGAACTTCAACTCTTTTGTTAAGGTAAGTTTGGGTGCTTTTCATCGGAGTACATCTGGAAAGAAGATGAGCATGTTAATTGGTAAGCTTGCGTTGCCTTGGGCCTCAGAATCACACTCTATAGTCGTAGTACAGGCCGTTAGTGTAGGTGGGATGCCCATGGACACTTTTTCTCGAGGGACCACTTGGTACCGTTTTCCAAGCTCTCATAAGACCTTACTTATGCCCAGGCCTTTCAAACAAAAAGACCAAAAACCACTTAAACGGCCCTAGCTCTTGGGCCGAAAGTGCCCAGATTCAATCCCATAAAAGATTTTTTGATGGGAAAGGTAATTTCAGGGAAAAAATTTTTTTTGAAAGTCGGTTGAGTTTTACTTTAGTTATCGTGTTGACGGACGGACGGACATTTTTTTTATTGTTGATTCGTCATCTAAGGACCATTATCTATGATCTATGCTCCCACCCCTCGCCCCCCCCCCACTCCTACTGGTTACAAACATCGAGGTTAAAGCATAAAACCCCTTTTCGAAGAAATTCGTTCTTTGTACGTGTCTAAAAAATGAGCTAGGGCCGTTTAAGTGGTTTTTGGTATTTTGCACATGACTCGAGTAAATCTTTTTCAGGGCCCTAAAACTGAATCTCTACCAGGGGTCAACGTATTTTTTCTACATAAATCGGGTAACTCTTATCCGATTTTCAAAATCTTTTTTTTTTTCTGAAAGATAATCAGAAAATTGGTTACGGGATTGGGCAAAATCGGTCAAAAATTTTCGAAGTTACGGTCGAAAAAGTGGTCAAAAGGTCAAGACAAGAGCGGAAAACGCTCTTCAAGGTTTTGCATGAAAGATGTGGACATCAGAAGACCACGAAAACTAAGTTAGTCAAAATCTGTTGATTGTTTCGGGATGTACTTTCCTCAGTGTGAGCCCAACTCACGCTACACGACCCTACACGACATTTGGTGGTTTTTTGTGAATATTTCTTTAATGGTGAGGTTTTTTGTACAGTGTTGCAGATAAGAAAGAGGCCTCTCCTAAGTGGTCTAGGTCAGTTCTAAGATCGGGCTTCATTTCGGTCTTTTCTAAGGATCGGAGATGTTTTTTGCGTCGTTTTTCGGACGGGTTTTTTAATATTGCCCTTTCGGCAATTTCCAATCCAATTTAATGTCGACGTAATTTCATACACTTAAGAGTCAAGGTATTATTTACTTAGATATGTTTGAATCTTTTTGCAACATCTATTCTGTTTGCCACATCAATTCGTATGCGTACGGGTCCCCTGCATATAATTAAAAGGCGGAACCAAGTATATCAAAAAAAGCACATGGTTCCTAGTTTCTAAAACCATGGATAGGTCGTGTGTGGAACGCTGGTATAAGTTGTAATTGTAGAAAATATGAAAATGGACAAATTTGGAATCCGGACAGAATAATGGTTTAAGGTCCCAGGAAGCCTCAGTGTTTCTTTTCGGAATTTTTAAAAGACGAGGCACTACCAAAAAAATCAACATGTGGCAATTATCTCGTGGTGAAGCTTAGAGTCTTATATATAGAGACTTATTGTCACATATAAAATGAACAATTTAATTTTCGACGCGAAAACCACTTAAGAAAACAAATCAAATATTTTGTGTATAAACCCGGCGTGAGGAAATTATTATCATTGATATGTCGTCACACCAGGTAAATTGCAAGAGATAAGATAACACGGATAACACATTTTACACCCGCTTACACTAACGATAGTTACAGTTTCTTACTTTCTAGTTGGTGCTAGTGTGCTAACAGAGGTAATGAAATTTAAATCATAATGCTAATTCCTGAAAATTCCTGAAAACTCCCGAAAGTAGGCTCTGCTTCTCATACAGTCCAGCTTCCTGCAAGTCACATCTAACATGAAATTCTAACTCTAACTGCAGCTATTTTAGATTCACAGTGATTTACTATAATGTATGGTGATTTACTAGTGATTTAATTCATCGATTATCGCGTCCAATCGTTTGCTTAAACACTCAATGTGAAATACTTTCGACATATATATTTTTTTAAATTCGTTATAATACATACTCGCTACAACTACAATACAAATGATTTAACACAAAAATATGTCCCTGCCCTGACCATCGTTAAAAGTGTCACGGAATTGCCTATTTGAATAGCTACAGATATTCGTTATCATAAATAATCTAATGATCTGGGCTCGCCGGATTTCCTCGCCATCATTTTTCCCAGCTTCTTCAAAAATTGAGTTGTTTCGGGGCCTCATACACATATATTGACGCTTCAAGTCGATGTATTTGTTGTGCTTATCTCGTTCACCATTGTCTGAGCCCTGAACTCCACTTCAAATAACTCAGGGCGATAGTGTCCAATACCGTTACGTCCCACATAAAGGATACCCAATGACATTTGCAAGGCGAACAGCATAGCTACACCTTCAGTTGCAGACGATTAATTTCTATAATATATTCAATTTGGTCGGTGAGAAGAACAAGAAGAAGAATATAGCCTTGCGCTATTAAAATCTCTTAAGGGATGCACTGTCGAATGATAAATTGCCTGATACTTTTGAGTTTGGTATGTTCCACAGTGCGTAGAACTGTAACAAAATAGTATTTTGGGTAGGGGGTGTCGGCAGCTTGGTGCCTACGATGATGTTGCAGATTAACGTGCGTACCTAGAAATGCCTTAGCCGCACCAACCAACGCGAGTCAACTCGGCGACTCTCCCTAAAAATTGATGTTCGGTACAAAGCCTCCGAGACCTTGTTAAGGCCCGATCATCTCTCTACTGTATTTTCGCCCAGGAAGGACTAGGGGTTCAGTCACCCAATTTCAACACGTGAATAGCCCCACGTTGCAGCGCCGCGCCACTAGGCACTCAACCAAGCTCTAGGGCCGGATGCGGCCATATCCCACTACACTACCCCTGAGGGCTGCCCAGCCCCGTGGTACCGATTTTATATTAGGTGGGGGCTTTCGCAGTAAGGCTCTTAACCAGACCACTGCGGTAGGAATCTGTACCGATTCCAGGTACCGCTGGACCAGCTCAGGAAACCATGGTGTCGCTACACACCGTTGGTGACCACCACTGTGATGAGCTTGATGCCTATTAGGATACTCTTAAGAATTTTTTTAAACCTAACTGCGAGGTTCCACTTGCTGCATAATGATCCCAAGGAGTAATTTCCCCTCTCGCCTAGAATAATTGAGTGAACAGTAGTTCAGCTGCTCAGCACCTACGCCGCTGTTAATCTTATTGTAATTGCGGAAAGAGAAAATGTATGCCCTACACCCCAAAACAATCCCTAAAGTCGACAAAAGTTTAGGATAATCGATGGGAACTATTTGAGTAATTTTGTACATTTGACAGGGAAAACAAACTCTTTGGATACAGCTGTTGATAAAGTTAATCATTTACAAACTGATAAGAACTCGGGTGTATCATTAAGTAACGATTTCATTTCAGTTAATCATAAAAAGTGACACTAGGCGTCGCGTCGTCATATAAACACTGAACGATGGATTTAATAAAATCAAATTTTCTTCGATCCTTTCAAGGACTTCACATTGTTGCTATCATTTGTCTGCTCAACGGGTGAATTCTTACAACAAAACATTTTTGCGCCACCTTATTGACGATGATTTTAGTTCTAGATCGCATGCATCCACAACGAATACTTTCGACGGAAGAAATCGCAATTGGACCTCCTTGCTTCAGGACGAGATTATAACGAATGTGCAATTAGTTCGAATTGATGTGGGCGACAACAACATAACCGAATTTTCTTCAGATATTTTTTCCAACCATCGCTTTCTGGAAGTTTTCATTTTGTCGCGAAACAAATGGTTCGAATTTCCACCGGATAAAAGTTTTCTCTCCAGTAATTCATTGGAACGCTTCGAGTGTACCTCTTGTGGTATTGTCACCATCTTCAATGCAACTTTTTCGGAATTGACTAAATTAAAGGAACTGAACCTCAGCGGAAACAGTTTGTCAGTCATTCAATCAGCGGCATTTAACACACAGCGTTTGTTAAAAAATGTAAATTTTGATTTTAACAAATTGACAACCCTACCAGAGGAATTATTGACGCAGACCACGGTAGCTTCACTCTTTATGAACCATAATTCAGATTTCGATTTTCAACCAACCGTAGCGCTGGCGAAGAGTAAATATTTGAATGAATTCCACTGCAACTCTTGCGGCATTAGCAAAATTTACGACGAAACATTTGCTGAGCTGCCAAACATTGAGAGCATTTTCTTAAACAACAACAAAATTTCGACGGTTAATTCGAAAATGTTTGAAAAGAGTCGTAACATCATATCATTGGCACTGGAGCACAATATTCTGAACGATTTTCCAATGAGCGTCTTCGACGTGATTGTTAAGTTGAAGTCGCTTTGTGTTGATGGAAATCCATTTTTATTGTCGGCTAAAAATGCCATGAAAAAATATTATCGACAGGCAAAACTTCGCATAAACTGCACGGAAGAGGAACCGAAAAACTATTTTGAAAATAGTTTGCCAGCCGAACCAACGAAAAATAAAGGGATTTCGGACGCATTCATCGCCAGCTATTTGATCATCTTGTTGGCTGCTCAAGGAGCTGTCATTGGGATGCTAGCGGTTTATTGGTTCAAAATCGCCATCACAGACAAGGACGATGCATTCGACTACTCATCGAATGTACTTAACGATCATGATGTTTATAATGTTTCTTAGTGCGTTGCAGTTGCAATTTGTGGTATTTTTAATGTTAAATAAAATTAAAAAGTTTTTTTTACGAAAGCTGGAAATCGTATTTGTTATAAAGGATTTCAGACAACGATGTTCTCATTGTATTCTGGCAAAGTCATTAATTCATTTTATGTTCTCAAAGTAAAAAACCCGCCTGAAGTATCAGATAGATTTCGAATTCATTCGGGACTCATGACTCTACGGTCAAAAGTGTTCTCCTTATTGGCTACAACATCGTGATACGATGAGAACTAAGAGTTTTAGATAAAAGATTGTGAGTAGCCCTATAGATACCGTCCCACATTCGTCCCAGTGACTTGAAATTTCAATAGTTTCTCATCAGAGTCCTAAAATTATTTTTCAACGAGAATTTTGTTAAAATATGCAATCCAACAACCTTCGCCTTAATTGTAGTTCACTTTGTATCAAATAAGTCGAAGGAAAATTTTTTTTCGCTAAAATATTTTTTCTGCCGAAATTTTTTTTCAACGAAAATTTTTTTTCGCCGAATTTTTTTCTATCGAAATTTTTGTTCGTTGAAGATTTTTTTCGCTGAAAAATTTTTTCGTTGAAAAAATTTTTTTCGCCGAAATTTTTTTTTTGCCTAAATTTTTTTTTCGCCGAAATTTATTTTCGCCGAAATTTTTTTCGCTGAAATTTTTTTTACTAAATTTTTTTTTCGCTGAAATTTTTTCGCCGAAATTTTTCGCCGAATTTTTTTTTCGCTGAAAATTTTATTTCGCCGGAAATTTTTTTCGCTGAAAATTTTTTTTCGCCGAAATTTTTTTTCAATGAAAATTTTTTTTGCGCTTTCAGATTTCGCACGCCAAAAATGTGGTTTCGTCAACTGCTAGAGCAAACTTATATTGTAGGTGCTCTAGCAGTTGATCAATTAATATATTAGGGAGACTGGCCAAGCAGCAAGGTTTTAGAGATAGCAGCCATTCGTGCATCTGGTTTAAGACTATTAGCAGCGAACCAAGCATAAATATGCCATCGGACAAAATTGTAACAATATACAAATTTAATAGGAAATTTAATATTATAATCCCACCCAGAGAAGATTGGTTCAATGGCAAACTATCACCAGATGGGAAAATCTTATGTACAGACGGCTCCGTGCTAGGTACCTCGGCAAGAGCTGGACTATACTGCGACCACCCAAAAATAGAAAAGTCAATCTCATTAGGTAAATATTCCTCAATCATAGAGTGCTGTCATGTACTCAATCAGGAAATTATCAGTGACCAATATGCTCGGACAGCCTAGCAGCAATAAAAGCACTGAAATCATATAGTTTCAAGTCGGCTCTAACATTGGAATGCTGGGAAACTCTTAACCGCGCGACTATTCTGAACAACATCAACCTGATCTGGGTACCTGGGCAACACGGAATTGCAGATCACGAAATGGCAGATAAACTGGTAAGGATCGGAGCGTCAGGTACACCGTGCGGGCCGGAACCTATAACAGGCATACCTCACTCATACTCTAAACGTATATTGAACAGAATCAGAGGAAACATGTTCAAAAATCATTGGAATAACATTGCCGGTTGCCGTCAAGCCAAAAACTGCATCAATATTTGCAGGAGGAACTCAAAATTTCTTCTAAATATAAGCAGGACGAGACTAAAAATATATACAGAAGTAACAACAGGACACTATGGATTCAAGAAACACCTAACTACCATCGGAAAACGAACGGACCCTGGAAGTGATCTGTGTGGATACCACATGCATAGTTGGCATATAGCCAAGAAACTCACTTTCGTCCATTCCATTGGTCACAGTGCCCAGACCAATGAACTGACCCGACATTTGACATCATAATCAACAATTTCCGTGCTATACTTGAGGAGATACTTGCGAAAATGTTTCACCTACCCTCGAAAAGCCATGTTTTTGGTCACTTTTTCGACCAGAACCACTTTACCGATTTTGCTTATCTTTGAACTTGAATCGGTGCAGCCATTTAGCAAAAAACGATGGGACGGACAGACGTCACCTCTAGACTATAATATATGCATCCCTCTTACTCCCGCCTCCATCTACCCTATGCTACAATAAAATGTCTTGTGTTTACTACGTATAGGACCTTTATTTGTACTTCGCAAGGGTCCAACCCAAAACGTTGAAACGTTGAGCATTAGTCCGAAACGTAGAATTTCGTAACATAAATCGATTACGTTACATTTTGTGAACCGCATGTTGCGTTTTGATTCTTCGCCGTTGTTGAATAAAGTTGAGTATTTTTCTTGGACTATAGCGCCGCTGTAGTCCAAGAAAAATACTCTACTTCATTTCGTGAAGCGCAGCATCATTGGGCTAAGTAACATTTGGTAAAAGGAAGCATCGGATAGTTGCGTAACATTTTGTAAAAGGAAGCATTATGTGTTAGACAGGTGTACAACGTACGAATTGTCAAATAAAGTCTATTCGTACAATGTGTGAATAACGAAATCAGGTCCACTCTTTTACCCGCGCGAGCGAATATTCTAAAATGTGCTATTTGCATGTTGTTTTCTTAGTCACCTAGTTTTTTGTAACATTTCCTGAAAGGAAAAGCTTCGTAGTACTGTAGGCCACCTAGTTTTTGCCACATTTCGAAAAAGAGAAAGCTTCCTAGTACTGTAGGCCACCTAGTTTTTTGTGACATTTCGCGGAATGAGAATCTTCCTAGTTTTGTTAGCCACCTAAAAGCAAGAATCAGAAAGTTAAGCAATATTTCGTAAAAGGAAACATGCAGAACTCTCTTCAGTTTGTTATAATTCATATAAACGCGAGTAGTTGCCACTATTGGCACCAGGTGATAATAGTTATATATATCACTATTGCCACCAGGAGCCACTTCGTTTTTTAAACTCACTTGAAACTTGTTGACAAAATCTAAGTTTTCTGGTCAAGTCGCTGATTGGGGTGGGGGTAGTGCTACTGAGAGGGGACCACTCCACAACTAAGAATCACTAGTTATTTGAAGTGCTGGATGAGTGGATAAGAGATGGTGGAAGAGTGACGAAAGAGCGGAGATCGCCATGAAAATATATTGGGCGCCTTAAGGAGCCCACATTAAGCAAAGTAGGCGCTTTAAAAATCCCACGTTAGGCAAATTAAGTTAAAGCGCTCAGGGTTTGGAGGGGTTTGGAGTCGGTAAATACTTCGGTGGTGACGAAACGAAGCCAGGGGCCCCCATCTTAGTACGAAGAAAAGGCCCTTTTCAGGGCCAATGGGTTACAAGTAAGCAACTTCCACGCGGCGTATCCTGTGTGAGTGCACACACAATTGATGTCTACTCAGCGCATGCTTACATTATCGATAAAATTTATACTTAAAGCGCCCAATTTGTGGGCTCTTTAAAGCGCTCAATATATCTTCATGGCAATCTCCGCTCTACCGTCACACTTCATCCACCCTTTAACCACTCATCCAGCCCTTCCCAGCACTTCCTAGTGCACAAAAAATGTAAAAAAAGGAAAAAAAAATTTTTAGTTTTGACCTCACCCTCTCTTCAGGGAGCTGACCGCCGCCAAATAACTAGTGATTCTTAGTTGTGGGGTGTTTCCCTCTCATTAGCACTACCCCTCATCCCAATAGCCGACTTGACCAGAAAACTTAAGTTTTTCCAATATTTTTCCTGGATTCTACGGAAAATTCTAAGGCGAAGTGTCTTTTCACTCATGTTCGTATACAGTAGACCTGTCCAAAAATGTATGGGAAAATTAAGTTGTCGAAAAGTTGTAGGCTTAGCCCAGAAAACGGTGCCAAATGTTCAAGTGAGAAAAAGTTTCTATGGGGCCGATGCTCAAAAAAGCAATTTAGGGAGTGCTCAAATCGAAAAACTGAAAAAAATCGTCGAAAATGGAGCAAATTTCAGATTTGTCCACTTTAGACAAATTTAATGTTCCAGATCGACCTTAAAAGCGAATGTTAAGGCAAGTTTGGGTATTTTAGATCAAAACAGTCCAGAAAACACGGTGAACATGTCTATAGGGTCGTCTGGGCTCCAAGCAGCTGTGGAGTCTCACTCAAAGGCCAAGGTGGTGGCCGGCAGTGTTGGAGCTCGTTGGAAAATTTCTGCATAGGTATCTCATTGTTTATATAAGGGAAATGTAGGCCTAGGGTAGGACTACAAAATATCCCAAAATGGTGTCTCTAAGTGTAGAGATGTGTAAAATTTTAAGACCTGACCTCTTATAGGGTGGTGCAATTTTGTTTAGGCTGTTTTTTCCAAAAATATTTTCGATTTCGTCTGGTTTTCCCTTCTGAAAAATTTCTTATATTTGTGAAACTTAGAAAAATATTTTTTTGGAATTTTCCGAAAGTGTTCGAAAGGTCGCGAATTCGCAAAACAGGCTTTTTTGGCCATTTTGGTGGGTTTTCGATCACCAACTGCCACAAAATCAATCAGATCGGGTCTCAGATTGTTTATCTGAAAAGCCATGTTCATTACCTGTCTAACGACACCCCACATGAGAATTTTAACGGAGAAATGGATTTTTGGTAGTGATTTCAGTATGCTGATTCGCGCAACTTTTCGGATATTTTGGTGGTTTTTGAATTCTAACCTTCGCACGGTTATCCAGAACTTCGTTAAACGATTTTTATCAGAAAGCTACGTGCATAAGCTTCCGAACGACAACCTTTATGACGTATTTGGCGAGGATTGGAATTTTTGGCGACGGTTAGAGTTCGAGTTTTTTAACGTCTTCACCGCCAATTTTGAAGTTTTTCGACCTCCAAACGTCAGACGGAAGCCTAAAATGTCAACAAACCATTCTTCCTAGGAAACCGCGCTCAATTCCTTTCCAACGACACCTCACATAAGAAATTTGATGGAAAATTGGACTTGCGGCAGTCATTTGAATGAAGCTATTTTTCCTACTTTTCCGCTGCTCTTTCTAGCAGCGAAGTCACAACAAACAAAAATATTAGTTAAGAAGAGGGGTCGAAAGAGTTCCCAAAATCTTTCTAAAATGGAATTTTTGAATGTGGATAACTTCTGATTAGCATCCGAAATGTTAAAAAAAAATTCACCACCACGATTCTTGAGTGATAAATTTGTAAGCTGACGAAGGAAATTTTTTTTGAAATTTTTTCGGAGGTGATTTAGAAGTTATCCAAATTCAAAAGTTCCATTTTAGAAAGATTTAAGGAACTCTTTCGACCCCTCTTCTTATCTAATATTTTTGTTTGTTGTGACTTCGCTGCTGGAAAGAGCAGCGGAAAAGTAGGAAAAAATAGCTTCATTCAAGTGACTGCCGTAGGTCCAATTTTCCATCAAATTTCTTGTGTGAGGTGACGTTAGAAAGGTATTGAGCGTGGTTTTTAGAAAGAACGGCCTGTTGACATTTCAGACGTTAACAAACTCGAACTCTTAATAGTCGCCAAAAATTCCATTCCTCGCCAAATACATCATATAGGTTGTCGTTCGGAAGCTTATGCACGTGGCTTTCTGATAAAAATCGTTTAACGAAGTTCTGGATAACCGTGCGAAGGTTAGAGTTCAAAAACCGCCAAAATATCCGAAAAGTTGCGCGAATCAGCACACTGGAATCACTGCCAAAAATCCAATTCTCCACCAATATTCTCATGTGGGTTGTCGTTAGACAGGTAAAGAATCTGAGATCCGATCTGATTGATTTTGTGGCAGTTGGTGATCGAAAACTCACCAAAATGGCCAAAAAAAGCCTGTTTTGCGAATTCGCGACCTTTCGAACACTTTCGGAAAATTCCAAAAAAATATTTTTCTAAGTTTCACAAATATAAGAAATTTTTCAGAAGGGAAAACCAGACGAAATCGAAAATATTTTTGGAAAAAACAGCCTAAACAAAATTGCACCACCCTATAAGAGGTCAGGTCTTAAAATTTTACACATCTCTACACTTAGAGACACCATTTTGGGATATTTTGTAGTCCTACCCTAGGCCTACATTTCCCTAATATAAACAATGAGATACCTATGCAGAAATTTTCCAACGAGCTTCAACACTGCCGGCCACAACCTTGGCCTTTGAGTGAGACTCCACAGCTGCTTGGAGCCCAGACGACCCTATAGACATGTTCACCGTGTTTTCTGGACTGTTTTGATCTAAAATACTCAAACTTGCCTTAACATTCGCTTTCAAGGTCGATCTGGAACATTAAATTTACCTAAAGTGGACAAATCTGAAATTTGCTCCATTTTCGACGATTTTTTTCAGTTTTTCGATTTGAGCACTCCCTAAATCGCTTTTTTGAGCATCGGCCCCATAGAAACCTTTTCTCACTTGAACATTTGGCACCGTTTTCCGGGCTAAGCCTACAACTTTTCGACAACTTAGGATTTTGGAAAGGTCTAGTATACAGCAATAACGAAAATAATTTTTTGTAGTTTCAGCGTCATATTTTTATTGGACAGAACCAATAAATAAATAAGCTTCACCAACCAAAGGTAGATTTCTACCCCTTACTACTAACATGATTGTTTGAGAATTAGAAAACCCTTAGCCCACGCATGAACTTCGTACGGGGCTACAAAACATTCTGTTTCATTCGTCTTCAAAAAAGCAAATCTGTATTTAAAGTAAGAGTCACAAATAAATAAATAAATGAGAAACTCGATTATCCGGAATTAATAACGATTTTAATGATGATCTAATGACACGGAAATGTTTTCGGACATTATCATAACAAAATGATCAACGCGTCGGTCAAAACGAAAATATTGACGTTCTTTGTATTTCCGAAAAAATAAACTCCATATGATAGTACGGATTGTTTTCTTATTGGCCTCGTTCTAAGTCTTAACCAAGCCCTGACCGAGGCTCAATCGTTTCCACTAGACAACTCTATCCAATTAGTTGACTCGAAATGAGTCCAGTCCGAATAGTGAAACATAAACCGAAATAAAGATTATTGTTCTACTGATGCTACTGCATAGTTAAATCATCATGAGACTAGCCCTCCGTTAATAAATGTTAATGGAGCACGTGCTGTATTGGAAAGGATAAATCAGCCGCAAGAACACGACATTAAGTACTTCATGCTATAAAACACCTTATCTCAACACAACTGACATAGTCAAAAAGTTCGTCATGCCCTTAGACGGTTTTTATTTTAATAGCTTGTTTCTACCTCTCATATTTAATACGTAAGTACCCAACTAGTACAGTAAATAAATATTTAGTAATTAGCCGTGACCCTAGGTCAAAAAACGATTTGTTATCACGTATCAGCAAAATAGACGCGTGTGTCGTTGAGTGACTTTCTAACATTATTAACACTTGCCTTCGAAGACGAGAACGCTTTTGAAACATAGAGCAATCTAACTCAAGTTCAAGCAGTAAAATAAAGTCATCCCTAAGTTCGTTTGAAAAGCCATCTCTTCGTGTCCATTCATAATGGAAGGAACTTTTGACAGCTGTCAGATTCGAATTCCGGAACAAAGTTTTAAAATAATAATTTGGATCCTTAAGATTTTTTATATTTATATCAGCGTGAGGAATCACTTTTAAAACTTCGAGGCAAAATTCAAATTTGACAGCTGTCAAAAGTTGACAGTTGTACTTACATCCGTTACGAGTGCAAAAGACGATCAATTTATCAATTCATGTGTAATTTTGTGTGGTGTTGCTGACTCATTGACGTGTTTAGTGCGACATCGGCTTCTGTCAAAGTGTGACAAACTACAATGTTCTCAAAAAGTCACCGAACATAGCACAATTGAAGGTTTAAAGCTTCTTTTATTCTTCTTAAAGCTTCTATTGTTCTATGTTCGGTGACTTTGAAGAAGTGTTTCAACTCTTAGGGAATGTAATTTTGCAAGTAAGGTCTGAAGACGATATCGCACTAATCGCATATATTCAGCATTCAAATTGTTTGCCGCGCAAAAACGTGACCCGAAAGCCGGTATCTTTGAATTCAGTTCAGTTGCGAGGCACTTTGGCAAATTCTCTAATTGGACCGCAATTTTACATGAACTCGCTATGAGGAAAATGTAAAATATTGCAACCTATTTAAGTTGAAACCGTAGAAACCAAAGGAATGACAAACACATGGCGCTACTTGTTCATTGAGCGAAGCAAAATTTATAGAGTAAGATGGCTAGGCCTTACCAGTAGCAAAACGTACGGGTCCGCATAGCTTCAACTCCAGCATATACGTTTCGACGCATATTTCTAGCGAAAATCTTTTAAATTTTTAGTTCATAAAATTAATGTTGATTAGACGAAGTTAATTCAGTTAATTATCAGTCAATATAAACTAAGCATTGAATCACAAGATGCCATCAATGGCAACAAAAATCAAATTTGTTCTATTTGTAAGTGTCCTTTTTTGTGGGGTAAATGGTCAACGTGGTGCGTTCACTCCACCGCAAACTCCCGAAAATGAAATGCAAAATGATGCAAGGGATTACTCCAACATCGATACGTTGCGTGAGTTGTACATAAATTTGGAGAAGGCACTGTGGCGGGTTATCAGGGCTGGCATGGGACAGGAACATGTTTTGCAACGAATTCATTTAGTTCACCTAAGATTCTTCGGTGAAAAATTTAACGAGAATCTTGTGGAACTTGACCTTTTCGATCCCGATCAAAGTGTCTTACATAGCGAAATCCAGCACATTAATTTGACCGTAAATTCTATTCGGGACGTGTATCTTCAAACAAAAGTTAACGATGCCCAACGGGATCAAGTAATAGGATTTTCACGGAATATTGTGAATATGACGAAAACCATGGACATTATCTACAACTTGACGAAATATAACGACTTCTTCGGCTACATTAAAAAAGTAAGTAAAACAAATAATAAATTATGGCACAGTTTTTAAGAATTCATTTAAAATTTTATTAACAATTTTTAATTTAAAAAAAAACTTTTCAAAATTAATGTAAAGTGTGCTTTTACTCTGAAAATAAATGATACCTTGACGTTACCCAGTAGCAAAAATATAACTATGAAAATGAATTAGGTAAAAGTAATTTTGCGGGTTAGGAGGTAAGGGATTTGCCTGTCTCTCTAAAGCGTATTTCTGTAAGGTATTTGTAGTGGGGCATGCAGTGCTACATTTAAATCGTTAATAACTCGATAAATATGCTTTCTGGTGATTCAAATGTGTGTTGTACTCCACTAAATATCCCCCTAATTGGGGGGTAGAACACACGTTTGACTCGCCAGAATGCACATTTATCGAGTTATTAACGATTTAAATGTGCTGGCAACACTGAAAAAACTGGACGTCATTTATGGATGGCTCCTAGGGTCGGTCGGTGGAACTTTTTTTCGTTAACATTTTCTTAAGGAGAAAACAAACGAGCAATTTGAATTGTCGATCTCAGCAATTCTGTGACATAAGAATCATCGAAATACGACGAATTTGCAATTTTGATGAAAATACCTGTGTGCTTTGACAGGAAAATCGCAATTAATTGACGCGAATTAGAAAACTTTCCAATTTTCCGAAATCGGTGTTGACAGTTGTCGATTCTGAACATTGATCGAAATACAACGAAATTCCTCATCCCAGCAATTCATAATTCATCGTTTGTTCTCTGCTTTAACGAAAATTCCTTTTCCTGGTTTTAATTTACTCAATCGGACGATATTTCATGAATCGCATGAGTATGTTGAAGTGGAGAGTAAGGTAAACGGGCTGTGCATTCATTAAGGTGGTTTGGAAAAAAGAATTATGTGTGGGATATATAGGAAGTTATTTGGCGGATTAGCGGAACAGAAAAATTTTTTTCGTACTTTTTTGTGTAGTTTAAAGTCTCGACTAAAATCAACGGGGCAATTCCCGTATGTGTGACTTAATCATGAGCTTTAACTACACGGCCCCAAATTATCTATACTTTCTGCATCAACGATCGTATCACAAAATCTTCAATTATTATCTGTATGCAGCAAACTTTCTGCTACAATCGAGAAAAAATGAAAACCTACTGCATACACACAATTACAATTCAATGTCAAGGTTACTTCACATAATGAATTTCGTTGTTTTTGTAACTTACAGAAAGGTGACCTTCAAAACTGCATGGCGTCTAACATTTTAACGGAGTCGACGAACCAACAACTGTACGAATACTATGTCGACATATCAGCAGCTCAGTTGAAAGCCTATTCTTTGGTGCAAATGTCCTACATGTTCCTTACGGTCTACAATCAAAGTAAGTACAATAATTTATTTAAAAATATCGTTCTTTCCTTGCGAAACTATTGACTATTAACACAAGTTTTTGTGGGAATCGGGTCAGGGGTCGGGGCACAACGACCAATGGAATCAACGAAACTGAGTTTTTTGGCTATTACGAAAACAGTTTTTCGTGTTTATTTCCTTAACTACGCAATATAGAGATTTACTGTCAAAGGCAAAGTAGTAGAGAATGAAATTCTAGAGAACACGCGTTTCATCGTTTTGGGTAAAAATGCCTAAATCCTGGGATATGACCACTTCTAGAATTGAGAGGGATAATCCATATCTCTAGAAATATAAAAGGTAGAGGGTTGCTTCCAAAGGCAAAGTTGTAGAAAATAAAATTTTAGAGAACACGTGCCTCAGGATTTTTGGTAAAAGTGCTACAATCCTGGGATATGACTACTTCTAGACTTGGGAGGGATGATCCATATCTCTAGAACTATAAGACATAGAAAGTTGCTTCCAAAAGCAAAGTTGTAGAGAATTACATTTTAGCGAACACATGTCTCAGGTTTTTGGGTAAAAATGCCGCAATCCTGGGATATGACCACTTCTAGAATTGGGAGGGATGATCCATATCTCTAGGATTGCAAGAGGTAGAAGGTTGCTTCTAAAGACAAAATTTTAGAGAACACGTGTTTCAGGGTTTTAGGGGAAAATGGTCCAATCCTTGAATATAAGCATTTCTAGATTTGAATGGTCTGAGATGTACTTCGGTAGGGCTTTTGACATTACCTTGGGTAATTTCTATGGATCTTTGAAATTCATATAGTTATAAAAGAACATAAAACGTTGGATTGTTTGCTTATTACTATATTTAGATACGTTGGAGTCTTTTTGCAAGATTTGTTCTATTTGCCACATCTATTCTGTTTGTCACATCTATTCTGATACGTAAGGGTCCTTGGTTATGTTTAGTTATTGGTTTTCATTGGCAATTTTATTGCTCGAGCTCGAAAGCGGCTCGATAACTTTTCTTGAAATTTTGCAAGAACCTTCGACTGGGCATTCTGAGCCATATAAGGTTTCAAAAAGGGGGTACCGGTCTCGTTTGTGTGCCAGGGGTATTAGAAAGCGCCATATGAAGCCCATAAATAGGGGAAGAATTTAAATCGATAATTCAAATAAGAAATGACCGCAAAAAATGAAGAATTGATCGCAAGAAATAAAGAATTGACCACTATAAAAAAAGAATTGATCGTAAAAACATAAGAAAACTGATCGCAAAAGCGATCATTTCTATTAATCAATCCTTTGCTCGTTATGTACGAAAGTTAAAACGAAAATAAATTGACAAATTTTAAAAAGAATTGTTTGCTGACTATACAATACACACTTGTTATTGATCATTTCTATATTTTTTTGGATCAATTTTTAATTTCCTTATACAAAATCTTATTTAATAGCGATCGCTTTAATTACATGCCATATAATAGTAGATTACAAGTGAAGTCATGTAAACAGCCCGTAGCATAAGGGCGAAGTTTGCAAAATCGAGCCGAAGGCTGTTTACATGACCTCCCCCTTGTACTATGCTTTAACGTAGTAGCACTCGGTCGTTGAAACAAACAATTAAACATTAAACATTTTGAAAACAAAAAAAAAATAACTCCTGAAATACAGCGTACACTATTTGAGTTCTTAGAGTAGGCTAAATATCGAATGAACTATCGTAGAACAATGTGCTGCGTTCATTTTGATATTTCATTTGCCGATGTGATAATAACGCAAGGCACGAACAGTATATATAGCTCAGTCAGCAATGCTGTGGTGTTATAAACTCATTTTTCCAGAATTTTCGGTTCAAATGCTAGTTGCCACAAGTTTTTTTTACATTTTTTTTGTGTTGCGTGCATTCCATAATTTTTATGCAGAAACTCTAATCAAAATGAAGTAAATAGACTTTCAATCGATACACATTGATCACATCATGTTTTCAAATCCCTGTTTTTCGGGAGATATTAGTCCGATTGAGAAACTAAGTACTTTACAGGGAGTTGCGGGAAACGTTCACTTTTTCCACATATTTTCAAATGGTAACATTCACACAATGAACAGCAATTCTGTGTAAAAATTCGAAATTTGTAACCAAAAGCTCTTGGAAAATTTTACAATGATCCTGAACAATAGTGAAGTGTTTGAAACGTGTCCACATTCAGTACAATAGTCTCAATTTGTTAATATTGCAAATATCACCCACTAAGCTATTCTGAAGTCACCGATAAATAATCGATTCGCTAGTAGTAATTCAAAAAAACATGCCTAACAAATTTTCGTTTCATTTAATTTGAACAAATTATTTCGTCAAAGTATTTACATGTCACAAATTGCTAGAAATTTACATCGAATAATTGAGTTTATTCGCTTTTCACTTCAACTCTTCCATTATTTTCAACATACTCTGAGCCTAAGAATTAGTTGAAAAGTGAAAAAATCATATTTATATTTCGCTACGACATAAATATTTGTTTACTTTTAACTTACACATGAAAAAATGTTTAAATGTCAAGTATACGAAAATATGATTTTCGCATTTTTTCACATATTTTCACATAATTTTCAAATGACACATTTGACGTGTCTATCTCATTTTTTCGATGGGTGATTGAAAATTAGCAAATTTGGACTACAAATGTGCCGAAATGTGCACTAATAACAAAAAGAAATAGTCTTGATATAGTCACATTTGCAAATCACATTTTTTCAAATGTGTTTCAAATGTGAAAAACAAATGTGAAAATATATGAAACACATAATTTTCTAATGGCACATTCGTCGTTCCTATGAAACTTTATCAATGGGTCAGTGCACATCTCAAAACTACATATATAAATGTGCCGAGATGTGCACTAACATCACTAGAAAGTGATCCGGAAGTGCTCACATGTGACAGTCACATCTCGCGAATTTGGCCAAAAAACGCAAATTTGACTAGATGTGACAGGCACATGTGACCACCTCCGGATCACTTTCTAGTGATGTTAGTGCACATCTCGGCACATTTATATATGTAGTTTTGAGATGTGCACTGACCCATTGATAAAGTTTCATAGGAATGACGAATGTGCCATTAGAAAATTATGTGTTTCATATATTTTCACATTTGTTTTTCACATTTGAAACACATTTGAAAAAATGTGATTTGCAAATGTGACTATATCAAGACTATTTCTTTTTGTTATTAGTGCACATCTCGGCACATTTGTAGTCCAAATTTGCTAATTTTCAATCACCCATCGAAAAAATGAGATAGACACGTCAAATGTGTCATTTGAAAATTATGTGAAAATATGTGAAAAAATGCGAAAATCATATTTTCGTATACTTGACATTTAAACATTTTTTCATGTGTAAGTTAAAAGTAAACAAATATTTATGTCGTAGCGAAATATAAATATGATTTTTTCACTTTTCAACTAATTCTTAGGCTCAGAGTATGTTGAAAATAATGGAAGAGTTGAAGTGAAAAGCGAATAAACTCAATTATTCGATGTAAATTTCTAGCAATTTGTGACATGTAAATACTTTGACGAAATAATTTGTTCAAATTAAATGAAACGAAAATTTGTTAGGCATGTTTTTTTGAATTACTACTAGCGAATCGATTATTTATCGGTGACTTCAGAATAGCTTAGTGGGTGATATTTGCAATATTAACAAATTGAGACTATTGTACTGAATGTGGACACGTTTCAAACACTTCACTATTGTTCAGGATCATTGTAAAATTTTCCAAGAGCTTTTGGTTACAAATTTCGAATTTTTACACAGAATTGCTGTTCATTGTGTGAATGTTACCATTTGAAAAAATGTGAAAAAAGTGAACGGTTCCCGCAACTCCCAGGAATCCTGTGATCACGCACGAGTAGCATGGAGTAGCCTTGTAACCCTTACAACTAAGTGTTTGATTTCTAATCGTTGTTCGTTAAATAAATCCTTGGGATAATGGTTAGCAAATTAGTCGCTGAAGTGGATGTTCCGGGTTCAAGTCGCGGTCTGGAAATGTTTTTTTCTTCTTTATAAAAATAAGGGCTATGCCCTAGAAGAGTTCATTCTGTATGAACTGGACCATAATGGCTCATTACGTTGGTCGGGTCATTACTGGCTAAATAGTGTCTTTTGTATGGTCCTGGAACCTCCGCCCTCCACGCGGAGGGATTCTACGTCCAACAAATGACGACAGGTGGCGGAATGTGTGCGTGTTATTTAACAAACTGTCAAGCGGCCACAACGGCAGATGGCGTTGTTTCGTATATTAATACATATTGATAGATGGCGCTAGACGTACTAAAAGTTTATGTAAAAACGAAGACAGCAGCTTTTATGTTCATAAGCTCATATAGACATATCACAACAAAAACCTCTTTAAAGGTAAAGTGTGACGCAGTCCGTAAGTCTACTTCCAAAATTAATGATATCGCTTCTACTTTTAGAGTAGAACAAAATGCATTTATAACTTTTTGAAGAAAAGTCATTTCAAAGTGGGTTTTGGAGGTGGAATGGCTTTCAGAATTTTTCTCTATGAAAATGTTTGCCTAAATATGTCTATATATGAGCTTATGAACATAAAAGCTGCAGTCTTCGTTTTTACATTAACTTTTAGTACGTCTAGCGCCATCTATCAATATATACCAATATACGAAACAACGCCATCTGCCGTTGTGGCCGGAAGCTTTTGACAGTTTGTAAAATAACACGCACACATCCCGCCACCTGTTGTCGTTTGTTAGACATAGAATCCCTCCGCGTGGAATTGGAGGTTCCAGGACCATCCAAAAGACACTACTTGGCTAGCATGTTAAATTTCATCTACATAGCAATGAACCTACAACGTATACTCAACGTACCGAGTGCGTACACGTTAAAAGCATATTTTGGATGTGTTTGTGTGTGTAATGTGTATGATAGACATTTTGTATTAGACAAAGGTTGGGTGTTCGGTGTTTGGTGTCAAATTGAAAGTTATTGGGTTTGGTGTGTAGTGTATCAGGGGAACTGCCAAAATGGTGGAAAATGGGCGGAGACTCAAAAACAAACTTTTGATATGTTGTAGAGGAAGTTGCGGGGATCAATTTCCCTTATGGAAGTAGTAGCCGCGGCGCTACGGTTTGGCAGCGGTGGCGGCTCCGAAACAAACTTTTGATATGTTGGAGAGTAAGTTGTGGGGATCATTTTCGCACATAGAAGTAGTAGTCGCCGCGCTTCGATTAGGCGGTGGCGACGGCTCAAAAAAACTATCGATATGTTGTAGAGGAAGTTATCGGAACCATTTTGGATTGGGAAATTGCAACAGATATGAGAGGAAAAATCAAATTTTCTCAAAATATGGGTTTCTGGGAAATTTTGTATTCGTTCCTTGGAAGAAAATATTTTTTCCATGCGTGAGAGTGAGTCGGCCACATTCACTTTTTAAAACAAATGACAACTATCTAATATAAACTATTAGCGCGGCGTCGGCATATGTCAATCAATACAAAATTTCCTCAGGACTTTTTTAACAAGTCAATCAATTGTGTTCTTATCAGCTTTTGCACTTCATCATGAAATTTCGTATACTTTGACATGCGTCGATGTCGCACTAAATGCGTCGATGCTTCTTGATGTGAAATCGATCGACCAGTAATTTAAACATTTTTAAATAAGTAAAAGTTTAAGTGGAACTCTTTTACAGACAACTCGGTGATGTTAGCAGAGAATCTTCGAATGCGATTCAGTGAACGAACTATGGAAATCCAACAACGTGTGAAGGATTTAATGGAACAATCCGGACGTGAAACATGGAATTGTGACACTGAGCCTAACGAGTATCAATACAAGGGTAAAGCAAACTGACTCACTGTACCTCAAGTGAAACAATTTTTAAATTTTTTCAACTATTTTTTGAATTTTCGAAAATTATTTCAATGATTCACAGTGCCAAGAAGATCTCCTAACATGATCGCTGAAATTGTGTTTCAGGTGTCAGCAATCAAGTAACCAAATTACTCCAAGGATACATAGACAATGAAGTCAATCTGAATCCAGTAAATGACTGCAAAAAGGTCTGTAACGATTACACATTGACGAAAAACTATCAGTGCTACAATGGATCTCTATGTGACCCGGCAAGGGAAGATCCTTACATAAAGAAGTGCCACGGAAACATCGTAAATTGTGAATTCATTGATAACTTGAGAGTTTGTCCATCAATAGCAGATCGTTCGAGGAACTATAACTTTATTACGTTAAGAAGTGGAATGACCCTTGGAAAATCTGGACCGTGCGAAGCTGAAGAGGCTGAGGTAGGTCAATGATTTGTTGTGAAAAAATTCTCGCTGAAGTTTTTGCGCAATGTTTAGGCAGCGTCGTGGACTAGATGGTTTGTTCAATGTTCGAATTGCTTCTGTTATTGTGACGAGGAAAGTAAAGATTCGCACCGATATTTCAGTCTTCAACCCGTGTTGTCAGACACAGACCAAAATATGTAAAGACTTTGCGCTATATCTTTTTTTGTTCATTTTTAATCCATTGTCGACGTTAATAGGGTAATTACTGGCGTTTCTATAATTAAAGACCGGCAAACGTTTTACTGGCAAATAACTCAGCGAAAACTCCTCAGCAAAGGCCAGGTGGAGAGTCCAGTTGGTATTATTCGAAGACCTTACAAGCGAGTCAAAACGATAAATGTTAGAGACGATCCTAATCTGACAGAGGGAATCGATTATCATGTTCTCAGTTATGAAAATCGTTCTGTTAATTTAGACACTTTAATCGCACCACCGGGTAGAATCTTAACTGGCATCAAATTTAATGCAGAACAGGGTCACCTAAGCGTTGCAATTCGAGCAACTAAATTCGATTTCAACAGTGGCAACTTACTCGATGTGTTTAACAGCGAATGGATTTCCAAACCTTCGATAAATCGAAATAAAATTTTCTTGGATCGTCCCGACAAATCGGATCGGTCGTTAACCAAGTCGATACCAGACATCACGCCGAACGCTTACATCGAGTTTCAGCCGACTGACATTGGGAAGGACGCAGCCCAAACAACTGTTCCATACATTGATATTGAGTTCGTTGAACCAAAACATCCCAGTATTTTGTCTGGTGTGGGACTGTATTACAAAGGCCAACCGGGATATGGAGGATTTATTGCACCGAAAATAGTAACATACGACTTTTCACCACACATCAAACTGCCATCAAATTAATGTATTAGCTGAAATTTCTGAATTGAAGAAATAAACGATTTTTGTTCTTAAAATATTCAAATTTATTCACTTATCACTTATTATCACTTTAAGAGTTACGACAAAAAACTTCCTCACAGTTTGCTGACACAAAGCGATTAAATCTTTGAAAAAGTAGCGACATCTTACACAATCCATTCGACTGACATCCGGCAATTCGAAGAGGTTTCTCGTTGTACAGAAACAGAATATCATGGTCGCCATCAAAGCAGCTTGAAAGAGAAAATATTTATTTTCCTTTCGCGATATTTTCCAAGTAAAGAATTTACTCACTCGTAACGAATAACTGCCAAATTCGTTGCCATTGGTGAGATAAAGCTAGTTTTCCAAAGCCTTTCCGTTTGTTGAGCAAAGTTGTGTCTTGTTAGCGGCACGTCATCTTCGAAAGCGCCAAGCGTTACCATCAATATCATCAACGGTGTTCCGTTTGTATTGTAAACTTTCGCTTTGTGATCGGCATCGTCATTGGACTGCAGGAAGTTCAACAAGTCTTGCATTAGGAAGCACGGCAAATTTTCAAAGAGTCTACGATGACTCGAAAATCCATAGCCACTGCGGTAGTAAAAATCGAGGTCTTGGTAATATTCAAGCACTTGATGATTGGCCACGGAAAATGCGCCGCACAATGGAGACGTGACGTTTAAATGAAACACTTGATCATACTCACAAAGCAAACATTTCGACTTCGTTTGGTCTGAGTGTATGTGATCCATGGAAGCCGAGCTTAGCACTGACTTGACCAAGCATCTGTTGATACTCAACACCATCTCTGAATTCGAGATGCTCGATTTGGGTAGATGTTACATTAACCCAAAGTGGACAAGATGTCTGTGGTAGCAAGAAGGTGTCTACCGCTGGAATATCTTCGAATCGTACCTGATCGGATCCATTGATCCCAAACAGGCCATCAGCGAATGCACGAAGACTAGCTTCCGTTCGTTGTGTGTCCGCAAAGCGAAACAGGTAATCGTTCGGTGAATAAGTCGATGACAAAATCGACGGATAAGCGGATTGGTAACGATAAGCCAGTTCTTCCAACTCTTTCCATCCAGACGATGTTAAATGTTGCGATATCTCTAACGTAATGTTTCTATCGAATGTCCAATCTCTTATTAGAGCAAAGTCGGATGCACAAAGAGATGTCCTACCACTGGCATAGTTGGATAGAACTTCTCGATGAAGTCGTTCGTAATTATCTAAAATATTGCGAAGATTGGCCACAGCAGGTAATCTTGTTCCGTGTCGGCTGACCATCCAAAATTTTGACGGTGTACAAGTTGATACATTTGGATTGAGATTCCTTCCTCGGACGGTTTCGTAAGCGGTTGTAGTTGCAAACATTGCAATTTGCGATCGGATCGGATCTTCCGAAAAACAATAAAATGGATTGTGCATTGAAATGCCGCCATAAGTCGACGTTATAAGCATAAGCAGCAATAAAAGTATGGACGATATTACGTATGGCACGGAGAACATTTCGGCTCTTAGACTGAACATATCTCTGTGGCGTTGTAGTCACTTTTATACCCGAATTTATCTCATTAAAAAAGTTAAAAGTAGACTTGATTATAACAATTCCCGAGTGAAAAAAATTTGCGTTCTGAGATATCTCAAAATCTCACTATTTATTGTATCGAGTTGAGATGCCTAAATTCGCACGATTCAGCGCGATTTGTAGCGCTTGAGAACTTGAGATACTTTGAGATTTTTTGTATTTTTTTTTTTTTTTTGAGATTTTGAGGTGTCTATGAGTTATTTTGATATGTTTGTGAGAGTTTTTTATGAGACATTGAAATGTTTCCGGATTTTTTTTAGATTTGTGTGACAATGAGATATTTTTGAGGAGTGTTTGAGTTTTTCATGAGACATTGAGATGTTTTGGAGTAATTCTTTGAGGCTTTTGTGAGTTTTTCGTGAAACATTGAGATTTTTTTGAGGTTTGTTTGAGTTCTCCGTGAGACGTTGAGATATTTTTGAGGTTTGTGTGAGACATTGAGATATTTTTGAGGGGTGTTTCAGTCTTTCATGAGACATTCAGATTTTTTTGATGTCTAGCTTTCTGCCGGTGTTAAAGTGAGTTCCCCAAAGGTCTATACTCGGACCGCTCCTCTTCGCTATGTTCGTGAATGATCTTCCTGCTAGTGTTCTTTATGTGCTTCCTCATTTGTTTGCTGATGACGTTCAGCTGTACAAGTTCCTTTCAGTTGCGGCAGTTGGTGAGTGTGTTCGGGAAATGGAGAGTGATCTGAAGTCGGTTTGTCGATGGGTGGCACAGAAACAGCTTTTTTTGAATGCAGACAAAACGCAATCCCTTGTCGTTAGCTCAAGTACTGATATTACGTTAAAACCGGTGACTGATCAGGATGGCAAAAACTCATTTGTGGTTATGATCTGCGGTGCTGATGGTGTACTGACTGAATTCACTCCAGTTGAACTAGTTTATCAGAAAGTCTTTTCTGTGTTGCTGGCGCGATCCACTACAATCAGAACTCGTTCTATGTTGGCCAAAGCTCTTCTTATGCCACACCTTGATTATTGTTGGGAGATATATGCATATGGACTTGATGTGGCATCTTTCAATTTGCTAGACAAAGGGTTTCGTGTTGTTGTTCGCTATGTTTATGGGAAAGGAAAGTATTCGAGTATTTAATCTGCGATTGTTCGCTTTTTGGGTTATGGCTTGAAGGAACATCTGAAAGCGAGATCCATGAGTTTTATCTGAGGAAACTTTTCCAAGCTGGCACATCGGTGCGTACTGGGCAATTAGTTGTCTCTGAGGAACGAGATGGGGAATGTCTATTTGTGGGTGGAATAGTTGAATGGAATGTTCCGCCAGTTAACATGAGAAACTCTGGCACGTATGGTGACTTTCGACGGCGATATATTAGCAGATGCAGTGGAGGAGCTACGTAGGCACGGCTGACATTAATGTGTTAGCCATGACAGAATCTATGCGGTGAAAGCCAGAGAGAATCTTATCCAGTGTTCTGGACACATGGTAGTTTTGAAGTTTTTTGTGAATGCGAGCTAATAATGATGTTGTTTTAACGCTTGCTTGTCATTTCCTTTTGCTATAATTAAAATTTAAACTTTTTATTAGTTTTATTTATTAGTACTATGTCATGCCCAACTTTATGTTGTGTAAGGGTAACCTTGGCAGGACGGAGATATTAAATAAATGATGATGATGATTGTTTTTATTTTATTTGCTTCTGCACTTTTCGTCTATCGGTTCCTTTTCTATTACTTCCATATTTTACCCAGAGATGTCGCCACCCTTTATTTTACTTATAAATCGCTAATTAACTTCAGCTTATGATTGTTCTGTTCTCCCATCTAAGTAATAACCGCGCCAAATGATCCTTAGCCTTAATGTCGGACTGCCAGCTGTGCTTCTCTTGTTGCTATTTCTGCTTGTAAATTTATAGTTCTTATTTTGAACCGTTGTTACAGATGAGTATTTTCATGAGGCACCGAGACGTTTGTGAGGTTTTTTGTGAAATACTCTTCGTGAGTTATTTTGTACTTTTTTTTAAGTTTTTGATGAGACATTCAGATTTTTGCGATTTGTTTTTTGATAATTTTGTGAGTTTTTCGTGAGAATGTCTTTAGTTTTTGATGATATATTGAGATTTTTATGAGTTGTTTTTTGAAACTTTTGCGAGTTATTTGTGAGACATTGAGACTTTCGCGAAGATTTTTTTTAGTTCAGTCTTCAGTCTTACAAAAATTTAAATATGTCACGAATATTATATGAAGTCTCAAAAGAGTCTCAATGTCTCACGAAAGGCTCATAGAAGTCTAACGCAAAGTCTCTCAAAAGTTTCAACAACTAACGAAAATCTCATTTAAAATCTCGAAAGAGTCTCAACGTCTAACGAAAGACTCATGAAAATTGGAAACAAATTCTCACTAAAGTTTCCAAAGCCTCAAAAGTCTCAATATCTCACGAATTCTCTCACATGAATTCTCCGAAGAGTGTCAATATCTCACTCATAAAAGTCTAGCACAAAGTCTCACAAAAGCTTCAATATCTCAAATCAACATAGTTTCAAAAAGGTCTCAATATTTTATAAAAATCTCACACACCCTCATACACATCTCGATTCCTCATGAAAAACTCACAAAAGTCTAACAAAAAATCTCACAACGGTTTCAACATGTCACAAAAATCCAATGAAAACCTCAGACATATCTCGCTTTCTCAGAAAATATATGACAAATGTCTCATGAAAAAGCGTTTCATCTTCAAAAACTCAACATTAGCGCTTTTCAATGATCTCACGAGTCCTCACAAACATTTTGAGATGTTGAGATTCAGCCTCAAATGAGAACTTTTTTTCTACTCGGGAACAGACGTCCGATAAAGAGAATCGCGACTGCAAAAAAATATCGAAATAAAATCTTACGACTCCTTCCTGACAAATCTGGAAATTTATAAAACTGAAGATTTTTCAAGAGTTTATTTGGAAACGTATTCGAATAAAAATTCCGGACCCGTACGCTCATTGTTGGTTTAAACAGTTGAATAAGATTTACTTCAGGCTTGCTTAAAAACCCAAAACCACTTAGGCAGCCCTGTAATCTTGACCTCATTCTTTCGATCACCTTTCAGGTAAAACCACTTTTAAAAATTAGCTAAGACTTATTCATATTGACAGACAGACCCACAGACACACAAACTGATTTTTCATATTTAGATCTCAAAGCGAAGAATAACCAACTCCCAGCTCCATATATGACTGGTACGCTCTGTATACTTCGTACGGGTCTAAAAGCTACTTCAAAACCAACAAAGAAATTTTATCAATCCATTTCGTTTAAAATTCAGTAGAGATAGCGACGTTCGTCGACTGATTCACTCGACTTAGTGCTGATAGAATTCTCTTTACAGATAGTTTACCTGAAGCGCGTGTGAGGGGCAGTTCAAGAAAAACGAAAAATAAAACAACATTTGAAAATTAAATCCGAAGATTAGTTTCATTTAGATTGTATGTGTTCCACTCCCTTCCCTAAGCCCGTACTGTCGATGGATTATTGTCTCAAAAACTTTGTTCAGACAAAATCGAGATCGGCCGATAATTATCGACACAATCTTTCGAATCCTTTTCATAAACAGGAATTAGCTTGGCCACTTTCATACCATCGGTGGCACCGGTATCGGGGTAGGTCGCATAAAAACGGAGTTACGGCTGACGCAGTACATTTAAGAGACTCAACGGATACACCGTCAGAACCAGTAAACTTATTTACATCCATCGATAGAGTAATGTCACTTATTTCACTCTCGGTTACCGGTGCAATAAAGATAGACTGAGGGTTCCTTGTTAGTGTACCAAATTCATTCAAGTCATCATAATTCGAGCTAGATGTGGCATTAGCAAGGTCACTCCCAATTTTAGCATAGAATTTGTTGAACAACTCAGGCACTAAATGATCAGAGATAATGGAACCACCGTCGTCCCTCAAAGAAATTGTTTGTTTCGCACCTTTGACCTTGCCGAGAAGGAGGTTTATTTTCTTCCACATTTGTCTGTAATTAACACAACCTCTGAAGACGTCAGCGTAATAGAATTGTCGAAACTCAATCTTGAGGACCTCCTTAGTATGGGCCTAGTGTGACACGACACGATATTTGGTGGTTTTTCGTGAATATTTCTTTGATGATTAGGTTTTTCGTGCAGTGTTGTAGAGCGAAAAGAGGAGACTTTTTTGTCTATGGAAGTATGGGTCAGAGGCCTCTCCTAAGCGCTCTACGTCGGTTCTAAGTTCTGGGATTATTTCAAGGGCTAGGGAGAGGTTTTCAGCGTCGTTGCTTCGGGTTTTTCAATACTGCCCTGTCGGCAATTTCGAGTTCAATTTAGTGAGGACTTAATTGCATATTAGGGGTGTCCAAAAAATTAAAGTTGCAAAAACTTTGGGGCACCAACCGGATTGAACGAAAAAGTATATGGAGTCCGCTCGATCTGAGGTGATTTAGGGGTAGCTCAATGACGAAATGCGACCAAAAATGCGAAAATCGTGAAAAATGCAGAGTTCTGAAAAAGTGTACGATATTGAACGAAGATGAAGTGTTGTGTTAGGGCAAGTTTGGTTTGAACCCTTGAGAATAGTCCAGAGAAAACAGGGTTTCATTTGGTTTGAGCATCTATGGTATGTCTGTGCCAGGAATGCCCGTCAAAGAGGACATGTCAAGCTGAACTTCTGTACTCTAAGCTGTGGTGAATTATAGATCATGAAAAAAGTTCTTCTATGAAATATTAGGCATAGATACTACTTTGAAACAACGCAAAAACCTTTGGTAATATTCCGGTTGGTGCCCCAAAGTTTTTGTAACTTGAATTTTCCCATACAATTTTGGACACCCCTATTGCATATACTTAAAATTTCAGGCAACAGATACGTTCGAAAGATAAGTTCGATTCTTTTTGCAGCATCTATTCTGTTTGCCACATCGATTCTGGTGCGTACGGCTCATTGTATATGTTTTTAACTGCCGTTAAGGAAAAAGACGTTTTTGAAAGTCGGTGAAAATCAAGTCCACGGGACAGAAATACAGACATTTTTGGCATCTGTAGGCAACAAACGTGGTACATAATAAACGCATAAGACACGTGCTTCGTACTGGTCTGAAAATTAATTTTGCTTACTTTAAGCAAAGTTTTTGATGATAGAGTAATTTTGGCGACTGCAACAGTCGCTTGGAATACTAGCGAGATAAATGAGAAAACCACATCGCTAATTATTAGCCACGCTAACCCAACTTTGTTGCTGAGATGTAGAAATGAGGAGACGAGCGATGGAATATTTCTTCGCACATTCCCCACACTCTTTTCGTTACCTGCAAACTGTGACACAAAACCGGTAGTTCAGTACATTTTATGAGTCTTATGGGGATATTTAACACATAAGTTCCTGTTGGAACCTCAGAGACGTTAAACAGCAACACAAAATTGAATTCAATTCTAGGTTTTCATTATAAATACGATACATAAAAGCATCAAGGAAACGGATTGACGAATCGACCAAACAGCACCTGTATAATTGTCAGGAATCCCGATGCACTCAGAAATGGTAACTGGATGAAATCCTTTCCCAACAACATATTCAATTGCTCGCCTAGCTAGAGCGGCACTTCCATCAGCAAAATCGTGATGTAGAGCAATGAAACTTGAGTTCAGATTTGTGGAGTACTCCATTTCGTCGACATAAGCTTGGAAGCTTTTGTTAGTATCTGCTCCGTTTTCCCAATCCACTGTATCCAAATTCCACATTATAACTGAGTAGTTCATTTCAACGTGGATAATTTCCAGCACAGAATCATTAAAACGTCCATAAGGAGGTCTCATGATTGACATCTTGAAACCTAAAATCTCCTGAACTTTATTCTCAAGATCCAACATCTCCTTCTTTATCGTTTCCAACGTTTGATTTGCTGTTAAGTCGATATGAGACCAAGTATGACTGCCGAGTTGGTGACCCTAAAAAATGGTTCTTTATTCACTGCGAAGACAACAACACCCGAAGAGACACCGATAAGCCACATCAATCTCATGACGTGATTTATGAATGCCATCGGCTTCTTCAACATACTTCCTGTACAATGCGTCTCATCTTATCGTGTGTTGCCTGATCGTTGATATTCTCAAAGTTTACTCCATTTACGAAGAACGTCGCATGTACTCTCAGTTCTTTAAGTACATCGAGAACAGCTTCCGTATTGCTCGATGTTCCATCATCTTATTTTCATTAAGGAAAAGATTTTAAATTTATTGCAACTGAAGCTCATCAACGGGCAAGCATCGCCGAAAAAATTCAGACCTCCGAAGCTTTCAAAGTTTCTGTAGAAAGAAAAGTTTTTCAAATATTTGATTTTTTCGGCGATACTTCCCACACATCTGTAACTCTTAAAGAAATTACCGAACGTAATTGCAATGTCTCCGTGTTTTATGCACTCACTGTACACACCGTTCTCGTTTCGCAAGCTAATGACAGCAGCTTTTACACTAATGGAAAAGCAACAGGCTACAAAAAGCTGAAACTTCGGGAAAAACATTTCGCCAACGAAAAAAGCAATGAATAAAACCAGGTCATCGCTTATCTTCACCAGGTATTATCTGAACCTTCGATAAATAAGACAGTAAATTCAGTTCATCAATGATTCGAGCGACATCGACGGCTCATTGCGACAAACAAATAATCAAATGCAGAGCATCGCCATCCGTTGCTTTTATTTTCTCCAAAATGAAGATCTTCACCGTCATCGATAATAAATATTTAGTTAGATTGGGGAAGATTTCCATTTAAATTAAGTAAAAAATGAACGGTTTGTTGCTCAAGTAAATAGCGAAAGTGGAAAATATTTGCGCTAATTTTAACTGAATTGCTACTCACATTTCGAGAGCAGGCAGATGAAATTGTTTGAAAATCTTAATAGTCAATCTGCGAATTCTTCGAACAAAAAAAATACATCACCTCATCGACACCTCAACACCTCAGCTCGCTTCACCACAGTTCGCCACAGTCTCATTTATTTGCTACAATTTATTACAATCTACTACACAAGGTGTATCAATCTTAAACTATTATTCCTTTTTTAACCCTCCTATATCAGTTTCACTATTGCAAAATTTGTTGACGTTAAATTACAATCACAACAAAAACCTTTTAAAAGGTAAAGTGTGACGCAGTCCCTAATGTCTACTTCCAAAATTAATGATATCAGTGGAGGTGACGCTTGCGCTGAAAATACGCATACATTTCCTTGACGACTACGTTACCCTGTGTTCAAAAAATCGCGTCACAAATGCCAGACCCACCAGCGTAGTAATTTTTCAACACTTTCAGTTTTCACACGCAAAAATTTAAAACTCAAAACAATCTTCGCGAAAAGACACGAATGTTAAATTTTTGCAGCGTAAAAACTGAAAGTACAGAAAAATTATTTCGTCGTTGGGTCTGGCACTTCACTTTTAAGGTTTTTTTTTTCGACCAAAAATACTGCTAACGATCTTCTTCATTTTGAAAGTAACAGTAAATAGTAGTAAAACATGAAACGGAGTTTTTACAATTGTTTCTGTGTTTCAGTGCATGTTACATCCATTGTTCTATTGAAAAGCATTAGGCAAAATTGATGTGTTGAACACATTGCGTTGGTGGTGGAAGACAGGTCCGTTTGACAAAATTATGTAATTTTTTTTTTGAACTTATGGCGTTTTAAGATCCCCATTTTAATCCCTATTAAATGACATTAATTTATAGAATATTGATTCATTGACGTATCCCCAAAGAAGTCGAAAGAATGTATCGAAATATCAACGTTTTTGACACTTTTCGCTCCCGAAACTTAATTTGTTCGGCATAACCGAATTTACATTCAATTAGAATAGCTCATAATAACCCTAAAGAATGCGTTAAAGCAGTTTTGTCGGCTATTTAGTTCAAATTATGGTCATGAAGAATTTCAGACTGACACATACTGGAAAAACTCTCAATTTTTCAGAAAATCGCGTTGGCCAATAACAAGATGACGTTAAAAGTAGTTACAATATCTTAGAAAAATGTTTTTTTCGATCCAGCAAATCGATTACGGGCGGTGTCATTCGAATCAAAAAACAAAATGCAAAATCGACCAACCCTAGTATGGATGCCTATTTGCTTGGATATTGAAGGTGTCTGAGGACGTGGAACTGTTTATAGTCGAAAAAATGGAAATTTTCAAATGTAATTTATAAAGAACTCTAGCGTCCGTCGCCGGTCCGAAGACTAAAAAGTATGGCTGTTTAGGTCATCGCCCCTAGTATCTAAAACGAGGCTAAGTGATCTGGACTAGGGCTGGAGCCAGCTAGAATAAGCGAAAAGTTTAAATGTTACACTACCGGGAAGCCTTTTGGAGGTCGGTGGTCTAAGTGCAAACTATTTTGTTCGTACAGTTGACGTTTCTTAATTTGAAATTACACCCCACATATGGTTTTGTGCATAGTTTTGTAGTGGTGTCGTTTTAAATGGCAAAACGTCAAGTTTGAGATTTATTAGGTAATCGCTTTTGAAAATTTCAAATTTTTCGACTATAAACTGTTCCAGGTTCATAGACACCTTCTATTTCCAAGCAAATAGGCATCCAAACTCTTTGTGTCAATCAGTGAAGTCTACATAATATCTAAATTTCAGATCAAAGCGATTCATCTTTGCGAAAATATAAAATAAAATTGTTTTTCGGCATCCCTTGGCAGACAATTTTTCTTAAACCTGTACAGCTCAGATATGGTCTCTATCAGAAAAGTGTAATTCTACGAATCTCTCGTATTGATCCAAAGAATCATTGAGCCAATAATAACAAAAATCGATAAGGTGTGTATTTGAGTTTCATACAAACTGTTCGAAGAATTCGCAGATTGACTCTTAAGTGTAAACTATGCGATAGAACTCCCATTTTGACATGTAGTCATTTGATGTTAATTGGGAAACAGAGAATCGACAAAGCTGTGCCATGATAGGCTAGATGTACTAAAATTTTTGACTGGATATTTTGACTATGTGAAAATTAAGCCACACTGGCGTTTTTCTTCTAACATTCCGCTAAACTTGAGCTTTCTCTCTGTTATCGAATACAAATGGAAGTTTCTTTCTCTTACTTTACAATTTTTTCGACGTCACTTTCACAACATGTTCCCGCATGGTGTATTTTCGGGAATTTTGTTTCCCCCTTATGTTTAAGTTTCCATTGGATATCAAAACTCATTAAATAATTGAGACTAAATTAAGCGACGTTTAGCCGTTTTCAAGATCAATTATATTTAAATGTAGCTTCATTGATGTCAATGTCAGCATATTTGTTGTTACAAAAAACAAATATTTCATTTCAATGCACCAGATGACAATTAAAATTAAAACAATAAATTAAAATTTCAAGCAAATGTTTCTTACCTCAAGTTTTAATTCATAAATTTCGACTATTTCGCCGTAGTTTCAGTATAAATACGTCGAAGAATTCACTTCAAGATCAGTACAGTCTTGTTCAACAAATACTAAAGTATACAAGCCAAATCAAGCAAAAAAATGATTAAGTTCGTGCTTTTCACCCTGCTCGTTGCGGCTCTATTCACTGCTACCACCATTGCATCACCAGTTGCCGATCCCGAGCCAAAACCATGCCTTTTCTTGATGGGGAGTCTATTCGCAACAACCACTACCACAACCACAACCACCACAACTACTACCACAACTACAACCACTACAACTACAACAACTGCAGCTCCACCAGCTGGTAGACGATAAAAACTTATCTAACAACATGTAAATAGGCAAATGACAAATAAATTCAACTTAAAAAATAAAATTGTGTTATAACTCTAGTTAGAGCTTAGGGACTAGGGACCCTCATCCTTTCACTTTTTGAGTTGAAAACAATTAACGTTTAAACAGCACAAATTTGAATGGAAATATTGAGGTGTAAATATCAAAATTTTATCTTACGCGGCTGATCTAATGACAAAATATAACTCCAATAATTTGCTAAGTGGCATAGGCAAGTGTCCCATGCGAGGAGCTTAGGATTAGGCAGTGAGAATTGATGCGAGATAACAATATACTGGAGTTACGGATATTGAGACTACGGTCTTACCGATTTCCAGCGCCCTAAGCAACTTTATCGCCCTTTTCTCGTTATTCATCATAAAAATTACAAAATGTGTAAAGAAATTGACACTGCCTATGTCAAAGTATACAAAATCGCAACAAAAACCCTTTTTAAAAGGGAAACGTGACGCAAGTCCTCGTCCCTTCTTCCAAAGCAACTGATATCAATTTGGGTGACGCTTGCAGCTTCGGAACGCACAAAACTCTTTAAAAATATTTCCACTTCTGAGTAAAAAAATGCATCACAAATGCCGGACCCGCCAATGTAATAATTTTTCTACGATTTCAGCTTTCACACGCAAAAATTTGATTTCCTGTACAAAAATACGTCATACATCCCATAAAGTCAAATTTTTGCATTGTGAAAGCTGAAAGAACAGAAAAACTATAACACTGGGGGTCCGGCATTTGTGACGCCTTTTTTTACTTAGAAGTGAAAATATTTCAAAAGAATTTTGTGCGTTCCGAAGCTGCAAGCGTCACCCAATTGATATCAGTTGTTTTGGAAGAAGGGACGAGGACTTGCGTCACGTTTCCCTTTTAAAAAGGGTTTTTGTTGTGATATCAGTTGTTTTGGAAGAAGAGACGAGGACTTGCGTCACGTTTCCCTTTTAAAAAGGGTTTTCGTTGTGATTGTAATGATTTGCATTATTTTGAGCCGCCGCTGCCGCCGAACCGAAGCGCGGCGGCTACTACTTCCGTGGGCGAAAATGATCCCCTCAACTTCCTCTACAACATATCAAAAGTTTTTTTTGAGCCGCCCGCCTATTTTCCGCCATTTTGGCGGTCACCTTGATACACTACACACCCAACCCAACAACTTTCCCTTTGACACCAAACCTCTATCTCGAACACACAACCATTGCCCCATACAAAATGTGCTATCATACACACTACACACACAAACACATACATATGGGCTTTATATGGCGCCTTCTAAGAGCCCTGACGCCCAAACGGGGCCGGTACTTCCCTTTTTTAAAATCTCATATGACGTAGAATGCCCACCCGAAGGTCCCTGCAAAATTTCAAGAAAAGTTATCGAGCCGTTTTCGAGCACGAGCCAAAAAAGTGGTTTTTCACGGTTTTTCATACAAATGGCCCTGGAACTAACCCACTAACCAACCAACTAACGTAGGATGTTTGCATTAACTTTGGCTTCTATGAAACAGCCCTTTTTGTATGGGAAATTATCATTTTCTAAAGGTTGTATTTTCGGATCCACCGAACCGATTTTAATGAGTGAACATAACCAAAGACCCGTAGGTATCAGAATAGATGTGACAAACAGAATAGATGTGGCAAAGTGACTCGAACGTACCTAAATATACAAATAAGCAAACAATCCAACGTTTTCTGTTCTTTTATAACTTTAAGAATTTCGTTCTTTTATAACTTTAAGAATTTCGAAGATCCATAGAAATTACCCAAGGTAATGTCAAAAGTCCCACCGAAGTACGTCTCAGACCATTCAAATCTAGAAAAGCTTATATCCAAGGACTAAGTCGTTTTTCCCTAAAACCCAGAAACACGTGTTATCTAAAATTTTATTGTCTACAACTTTGTCCTTGGAAGCAACTTTCTACCTCTCATAGTTCTGGACATCCGGGTCATCCTGCCCAAGTATGGAAGTCGCCATATATCAGGATTTGGCCATATTTCACCAAAACCCTGACACACGTGTTCGCTTATATTTAATTCTCTACAACTTCGCCTTTTGAACCATTTTTCTAACTCTCATAGTTCTGGAGATCTGGGTTATCCTGCCCAATTATGGAAGTGGCCATATACCAGGATTGGGTCATATTTCCCCAAAACCCTGAAACACGTGTTCGCTTAAATTTAATTCTCTACAACTTTGCCTTTGACAGTAAATCTTCATATTGCATAGACGAAAAACTGTTTTCGTAAATGGCCAAGAATCTCAATTTCGTTCATTCCATTGGTCCCAGTGCCCAGACCCCTGTACCGATTCCCACAAAACTTTTTTCCCTATTTTGGGAAATCAAATGCTTTCATTTGACACCAAAATGAGGAATTTCCGTGCTATACTTGCTGAGATATTTGCGAAAAAGCTTCACCGACCTTCGAAAAACCATGTTTTTGGTCACTTCCTCTACCATATCTCCGGAACCACTTGATCGATTTTCCTCATCTTCGAACTTGAATCATGGGAGACATGTACCTTTCAGGGAAAAAAAAGTTTAGGCTGATCGGTTCAGCCGTTTGGAAAAAAAAGTTGAGACGGACAGACGGACATTTTTTTTATTGCTGATTCGTCATATTTAGACGATAATAGATGCATCCCCCCAACTCCCAGCTCCACCTACCCCATGTTACAAAAAAATTGTTTGTAGTAAACGTATACGACCTTTGTACTTCGTACGGGTCCAAAAAGACACTTCGCCTTAGAATTTTCCGTAGAATCCAGGAAAAATATTTTCCGGAGGGTACGTCGCAAGATGGGGGAAGTAAAAACTTAGCTGTATATATGGTTCCGAAGTCTCCGAAAAATTTTTTCCGCTACCGCGCGCCCATGATTGTGACGAAAAATACTAAACTTGTCAGCTAATGCACTCATTACCGGCATGTTTTGGCATAAGCCGAGATTAAACTAAGTGCATGGATAGGGAGCGTTCATATGTGTCGGCTGCATTTTTCCGAGTTTTTGAACCCCTCCTCCCGCTTGTCTGCAATGTTCCATACAAATCAAGATTTAATGTGTCTGTTTTCTTATGCAACCTCCCGCTAACGAAGACATCATTTATGAACGCTTCCATACCCAGGGGCTAAAATAACAAAAAAGCTTGTGGGAAAAATCCCCCTCAGTCCACTACCAATTCCCTTAGTTTTTTAAATCCCACGAATCCCCTCGACTTTTGAAAAATATTGTACACCAAATCGAAATCGAAAAGTTCATCAAATCATACGATACAATAATATACGATAAATTAAATGTATAGTTCACTCTAACTTTGCGAACATAAACACATCTCACTGTACATCGAATATATCCATCCAAAAGCTTGTTTGTCACAACGCAAAAATATCCTTTTCTTTAAAAATACGTGCTACAAATCAAAATGTCGAAATCTTTGCCCAAAAAATAAAAGTAAAACGCGATCGTGAGATTGACTATTTCGCTCAATGGTGATACTTTAGTGAGGGGGATCAAATATTTCGAAAAGAATGAACACTTTCGTGAAATCGAAGTAGTCCTGCGTTGAATATTGGGGCCCCCTTTATTGAGCCCCCAAACCGAAAATCCCCTTCGGTCCAAAAACCTTATTTTAGGCACTGCCCACACCAGTTAAAATTTTGCTTCACGTGACGAAACGAAAGAATCTAAAACGTGACTTTGAAGGGAAAATTGAACTGACAAAAAAGTCAGCGGTGAGGTTCCTCATTCAAAAATGAAAGCATGAAGACCTCACACCGAACGAGTAATATAAATTCAATGATGATGAAAACCAGAAAAAATTTTCTACGCAGATGCACCATGGGCTTCGTAGATTTTAGTTTTTTATATCAACTAAAAATGTGGTGATTTATACTTGATTGGATACAGGTTGCATAGTAAGCAGAACATAGCAAGGATCAACATTATTGTGTATACTTTAAATGTGTGTGCTGTTGCGACCGAGTGGAAGTGTTTGTCTAGAAAACCCTGGTAACTGAAAATTTTCTTCTCGTTATATCCTCTGGCTATTACATAATTTATAATCGACGAATGCTAAATGTTACTAGAAGTTTGCATTGTTTAGTCAATTTAGTCGCTGCGCCAGCCGCATAAATTTTTTGATTACTAGAAAAAAAATTCTCTAATGCAAATAATGGGTCGCACGACCTCGTAAAATTAACAAAATTAATTTTTAATCAAACTATGGCTTAACTTCGAATTCAGTGATAAATACACTTGAATAAATAAATTAAATTCGTAAATATTTTATGAAATGAGGTATACGGCCATGTGCTTTTAAATTTACATGTTTTGAAGATTATCTCTTTTTTCAATGTATTTTGTATAAGCATTCTCTGTCGCTAGGTGGGAGATTTGTGGCTTTCGGATCTTACAACGAAATGTGCAAAAGGGTATCTACAGTTTGATGTAGATGGAGAAGAAATAAAATTAAAAATTGTTAATTATAACACATAGGAGCACTAAATGTTAAAAGAAACGTGGTGCGAGAAGATAAATTGAAAAACTTGAGTGTTATGTACGTAATGTATCAAATCTGGTTTTCCCCTCTACTTCTTACTTCTGTTTCCCCCGTGCTACCTTACATTTTCACCAATACTGGTCGCTTCTACTCACAAAACTCCGATACTTCGCCAAAGTAACCGACGCAAGGGTCAATCCCTCATACCTTCGTCGATATTTCTAAAACCATAAAAATTGACCACATTGGCAACTGCTGATGCGTATACGTCATTTTGCTGGGTGCCCTAAATACACGATATATCAAACCCAAAAAATTTCCCTTTGACACCAAACATCTAACATCAACAAAAAAAAATGTTCAAGAAAAATTTCAACTAAAATCTAAAAATTTAAGGGGCGAGACGAATAAAACTCTCTTGGTTTCAAATTGCACTTGACTATTTATTTTAACCGACTGGTTTCGTCAGCTGAGCTAACATCATCACAGGCAATTTATCGACTAAAATCCACGGGTTCACTCAAGCGAAATAAAGTTTTTTTTCATGGGTACCCGAAAACCAACTTCAGATATGGATGAAAGGACCCCAAAAGAGGTTAATAGCAGATTATGCACCGCTGTCCAGGATGCTCTATTTTGACGATTTGGAGGTTATTTCCCGAGCCGAAGGCGTGGGAAATAATCCAAATCGTCAAAATAAACCATCCTGGACAGCGGTGCATATGCTATTTTATCTGCCGAGAAAAGATATATCGAGAAAAACAATTTTGCCCTATGGAGAAAATGCGAGATTATCGTTCTAGGCAGATAAAACAAGTTTTCCCAATAATGGATCCTGCGCCATAGTCGATTTTTCAAATTTCGAAAAATTCATACCTCAGTGAAAGAGTCCTAAGGAAAAAATATTCTAACGACTTGTTATTCAACATATCTCTACTTGTGTTGATCAGATCGAAGCCACAGATATTATTTAAGTCTCTTACTATTACATTCGATCGGGTAGAGGCAAACATTGAGCGCACATATATGGCTGAGAAAAACGGAAGAAAAATGATAACTGTTTCTGTAAAACCTCAGGCTCGTTGACAATTTATTTCATAAAATAGACCAAATTTACACTCGCGTGAGGTTTATTTTATTATTTTTTAGGGGATTGGGTAGTTAGATAGGGTAGCGCCTGATTGCATATGAGCGGAGTGTGGTAGTCCGTGTCATGTGCCAGGCGTGCAACTGTCTAACTATCAAGTGCTCTTTTTACGTCCACGTCGTAGTCCCCGGGACCTCAATTCTCTTCGGAGTTTTGTGCTAAACTTAAGAGTGCTACCTGATGGCTTGCCCACGGGTCATCGGGGAAACGGATTAGTGGGTAGTGCGTGTGGCTGGCCACCATACCACACTCAAAAAAGCGATATGGTTATGAATTCAACAACAGAGCCTCGGATTGGACAGGATAAATGGCAACGACAACGGAAAAAGGACAACGATTTACAATTAGGAACATGGAATGTTAGATCTCTGTTACGGCCAGGAGGGTTGAGATCACTCACTAGTGCGCTAAGGGCGACTAAACTTGACATTACAGCAGTACAGGAAACTAGATGGCCTGGGAAGGATTCTATGATCAGTAGAGACTTTACGTTTTATTACAGCGGCAAGAGCAACGACAGCCCAAGAGGATACGGAACAGGCTTCATGGTCTTCGGTAGAGCCAGAAACGCGGTGATTGGTTTCACTCTGTCAACGAACGAATATGCACTCTACGGATAAGAGGAAAATTTTTCCATTATACTCTTATTAACGTCTACGCTCCAACGGAGGAAAAAGATAATGAAGCGAAGGAGCTATTTTACGAGAAACTGGTGAAAGTGTATGATGGAGCACCGAATCGAGACATCAAAATCATACTTGGGGATTTGAATGCCAAGATAGGTCGCGAAGTCTACTACCGTCCCACTATTGGTAAATATAGCCTCCACGAAAATTCAAGCGAAAATGGAACGTTGGCAATCGATTTCGCAGCGTCAAGGAACATGGCTGTCTGCAGTACCTATTTCGAACATAAAGACATCCACAAAGCGACATGGGTATCACCTGATGGACGAACGAAAAATCAGATTGCCCACGTGTTCATAGATGGGCGTCACTGTTCAAATGTTTTGGATGTCAAAAGTTGTAGGGGACCGAACATCGATTCAGATCACTACTTGGTAAAGGTGGTTGTTAGGGCTGGAGTTTCGATTTCACACAATCGACAGCCGGCATTGGAAAAGTGGAACGTCGAGAAACTGCAGGACGAAATTATTAAACGACAATATGTGGATAGTTTGGAGAAGAAAATTATTGACGGAATGGAAAGCGAACAACGAAACGTAGACGATGCATGGAATCAAATTAGACGAAACGTAGAGCAAACCGCAGCAGAGACGATAGGAACGAGAACGGGAAAGAAAAGAAATGACTGGTTCGATGACGAATGCAGAAAAGCACTGGATGACAAAAATACGGCTCGAGCGAGAAATCTAAATAGATGCACTCGAGCTGGCATGGCAGAGTACCGTTCGAAGAGAAATTTCGAGAAAAAACTATTCCGAAGAAAAAAGCGACAACATGACAAGGAAGTTTTAATCGAAATTGAAAGGTTTGGTAATCGAAAAGAGACGCGGAATTTTTACCGGAAAGTAAACGAATCGAGGAAAGGTTACAGTCAACAACCTTTATTGTGCAAGGACAAGGATGGGTTGGTCTTAGCAGATGAGGAAAGGTGCATCAGACGATGGGCGGAGTACTTTAAGGAACTGCTGAACCCGAACAGACCACCGAACCGAAACGACACCAACAACAACTTACCATTTCAGACCGCGCAGCCACATATTGCAGAACCAACGCAACAGGAAGTGGAGCATGAAATTTTAAAGCTCAAAAATTTCAAAGCCCCAGGAACCGACAACATACCTGGAGAACTTTTCAAGCACGGTGGTAACGCATTATGTATGGAGATGCACGAGCTCATCAAACGCATCTGGAATGTCGAGGAGTTGCCGGGAGAGTGGAAGACTAGCATCATCTGCCCTTTGTACAAGAAAGGCGACAAATTGGGGTGTGTCAACTATCGAGGAATTTCGCTTTTGAATATCGCCTACAAGATATTTGCGAACATTCTATACAAACGCCTTCTTCCATACATGGAATCTACTGTTGGTGAATATCAAGGTGGTTCTCGTGTAGGTCGATCAACAACGGACCAGCTGACTAGCATTAGACAGATCTTGGAGAAGTGTAAGGAGTACAACGTGGAAATACACCATTTGTTCGTAGACTTCAAAGCAGCATACGACAGTGTCAACAGGAGGAAGTTGTGGAGATCGATGGAGGAATTAGGGGTTCCCAAAAAACTAATCTCGCTAACAAAGTTGACAATGGATGGAGCTAACAGCCGAGTAAGAATCCGAAGCAAATTGTCAGACGCTTTCGACATCGAGGAAGGACTACGTCAAGGTGATCCGCTCGCGACGCTGCTTTTTAATTTGACCCTTGAAGCAGCAATGAGAACCATGGACATCGACACCAGCAGCACCATTTTCACCAAATCCAGTCAATTGCTAGGCTTCGCTGATGACTTGGATATCTTGGGCCGAAACATGGAAGCTGTTAAGGAAAAGTTCACGGCTTTGGACAGAAAAGGTACCGACCTCGGGTTGAAGGTTAATGACACAAAGACCCAATACATGATTGTCTCCCCATCGAATCGACAACACGACCAAAGCGTAACAATTGACACACACACATTTAAGGTGGTAGACAAGTTCGTATATCTTGGATCTCTGCTTAATTCTGACAACGTAATCATGGACGAAATCAAAAGACGGATAACTCTTGGCAACCGGAGTTATTACAGCCTGATAAAAATTTTAAAGTCCAAATCAGTAAGCAGAAACTCTAAATGCGCACTGTACAAATCTGTGATAAGACCAATAGTTACGTATGGGTCGGAGTCGTGGTGCATGACTCAGAAAGACGAACAATCGCTGCTCACGTTCGAAAGAAAGGTACTGCGGACAATTTTCGGACCAGTATATGACGAAAATATGAACAGATGGCGCAGACGATTTAACCATGAGCTTATGCAGCTTTATGGAGAGCCGGTCATAGTTAGAAGAACAAAAATTAACAGACTACGATGGCTTGGTCATGTGCAGCGTATGGACGACAATCGTATCCCGAAGAAACTCTTTGTTACCAAACCAGAAGGCAAAAGAAGTGCAGGCAGACCAAAATCCAGATGGTGCGATGCAGCTTTTGCCAACCTGAGAACTGCGGGAGTAACCAGCTGGAAGACGTTAGCTGAGGCCAAGACCCTTAATGGGTTGTAGGGCCGGTTAAGTAAGTAAGTAAGTAAACTGTATGAATGAGAATCAGAATAAAAGAAGTCTTAGCAATTCCTACATCTCTTGAAAGCTTTTATTTTAGAAAGAATAATTCATTCATCATTACCAAATATTCCTAGTAGAGAAAGGATATTTTGGTCTCGATTTTGGCACAGCACAACCAAATATCTTAACTAATAACATGTACAAACGGCCTGGAATGCGAAAACGTATGGTAGTAAATGACTCAGCAAAGTCACACTAATAAACACTCTTTCGCTAAGCATTAGAGTAGTTTCAACAGAGCCCATACGTCCGACCAGCTTGACGAGCTGTTGACGAGCTAAGTTTACTTACTGTGATACTAAAATTATTATTCTAAAATTACTTAATTCATTGAGAAGATTTCAAGTTATAAAATATTAATGGTTTACAAGAGTGATTCTAATTCCAACAGGCTTCTTCCTATGTGTGGACTCATAAATTATTTTCTTCTTTGTTGATTTTTCTTTTTCTCGCATCAATTACTTAAAACCGGATTTTGCGCCATGTATGAACGGGATGTTTAAAATTTAAAATGAAAAGAAAAAGTTATTGGAAAGTCCCCCCAAACAAATTATTGTTATTTAAAATAGTTATTTTCATGACAAGTGGAGAAAATAGAAAATTGCTTAACAAGGTTGATGTCTGTGGACAAAGCAGAGAAAATTGCAACGAGAGTAAAGTTTGTGGCACAAGCGAAAAAAATTGCAACGAGAGTGAAGTTTGTGGCCAGAGCGCAGCGAGCTACTACGCTACTAACTTTCAGGGGAAAAAATTTTCAAAATCGGTCAACATTTATTCAAGTTATCGTGTTTACACGAGATTCGGCATCTGTGGCTCATCATCGATGGGCGTTAGGACCGATTGTCCCCAAAAAATTATATCCCCAACCAAAAAACCTCCTCAGACAAAATAGTCCGGACATAATAACCCCAATTTATTCTTGGTTCAGGCTGATGGAATTTTTGGAATTAAAATGGAATTTCTGGAATTATTGGAATTTTTGGAATTTCGATGGAATTTTTGGAGTTTTTGGAATTGCCGAAATTTCTGGAAATTTTGGAAATTCAGTGGAATTTTTGGAATCTCTGTGGAATTTCTGTGGAATTTCTTGAATTATCGAACTTCTGAATTTCGTAAATTTTGTGGAATTCTTGGAATTTCGATGGAATTTTTGGAACTCTTTGGAATTTTCGGAATTTTTCGATTTTTTTATGGAAGTGGAATTTTTGGTACAAATTTTTGACCAGTGGATAACCCCTCGATCTGGAGTTTATTTAGTGTCGCAGAGCCGAAATAAAAAACCACAAAAAAAGCGGGGTCAAGGGGCGAAAGCCCCCGCAAAGGGGGATGAAGGGGGGAGTCCTTCTTACGCGAACTAAGATAAGAAAGATAATTGTGCTGGCTTCTTGTGGCAGATCAAATAAGTTGATCAAAAAACAGTGTGATATTTACTTTTGGTTTGACGACACCTTATAGGTTCCACACTTTTACACAATAAATACATAAAATAAATAAAACATTAAACACTGACCTCTAACGTTTTCGAGATCCACGATCTCATCGACGGGAGATTTACATCAAACTGATGGTCCGAAATCCTTTTTTCGTTCTCGTACAAACACATGTACATGTCAATAACTCATTCATGTAATCACAATAGATTACATTCGTCACTACAACTTTCAAGTTCAAGTGCATAGTTCTAAAAGACGACTGTCCAGTGGCGGCGGGCGAACATTCATCAAATGATCCGCGAACTTTTTCATGTGCATTGATTCCCACGCGTCTAAGTAAAATTCATTCGATACCACTTTGATTAGTTTACTACACTTTTCCGCGTCAAACTTATGCGTTTCGTTTTGATCATAATGTAACGCGACGGCATTTTCTAGGTTCTTATTTTTCACGTCACAAATATGATCTTTCCATCGTTTGTAAACTGCGCGGCGGCTCTGTCCCACATAGATTTTATCACACGTTTCACATTTTATACGGTATCTATCTACGGTATCTATCTATAAAATCCTCGGAAACCAGCTTTCTGTTGAAATCTTCTTTTCCATGTAGCCGAGGAAAATGTCTGAAGCTAGAAACGGTGCCAATGGGGATTTGGCTTCGATACATTGACGATATATTCGCGGTAATCAAAAAGAAAGATCTGGACGCGACACTGATGAATTTGAATTCGATCTACAGCACGGTAAAAATCACACATGAAATTGAAGTAGATGGAAAACTCCCTTTTCTTGACATACTAGTAATGAGAGTCGGAAAGAAATTGGAGTTTAAAGTGTATCGGAAAAACACGAACACGATGAGGTTCATTACATCGGACTCGTACCACACCTTCCAACAAAAAATGGCTGCGTTCAATTCAATGATCCACCGGATGTTAAATATTCCAATGAATCCACAAGATTTGAGGGAAGAAGAAGATTTAATCTTTGAGATTGCGAGAGTGAACGGTTTCGGCAAGACATTGATTTAAAAGCTTATCAATAAGCACAAGCGAAAGATGCACGTGAAAGATTTAACGACCCTCGAGCCCATTGCTGACAAAAAAGTGAGGATGAAGTTAACTTTTTACCCACCAGTCACAAACCAGTTGACCGGAGTGTTAAGATCAGTGGATATTGAACCGGCATTCGCGAGTGGTAATAAAATCAAAGACCGGCTGTGCAATAACAAAGATAAAACCGAAAAATCGCATAAGAGTGGTATTTACCGTATAAAATGTGAAACGTGTGATAAAATCTATGTGGGACAGAGCCGCCGCGCAGTTTACAAACGATGGAAAGATCATATTTGTGACGTGGAAAATAAGAACCTAGAAAATGCCGTCGCGTTACATTATGATCAAAACGAAACGCATAAGTTTGACGCGGAAAAGTGTAGTAAACTAATCAAAGTGGTATCGAATGAATTTTACTTAGACGCGTGGAAATCAATGCACATGAAAAAGTTCGCGGATCATTTGATGAATGTTCGCCCGCCGCCACTGGACAGTCGTCTTTTAGAACTATGCACTTGAACTTGAAAGTTGTAGTGACGAATGTAATCTATTGTGATTACATGAATGAGTTATTGACATGTACATGTGTTTGTACGAGAACGAAAAAAGGATTTCGGACCATCAGTTTGATGTAAATCTCCCGTCGATGAGATCGTGGATCTCGAAAACGTTAGAGGTCAGTGTTTAATGTTTTATTTATTTTATGTATTTATTGTGTAAAAGTGTGGAACCTATAACGTGTCGTCAAACCAAAAGTAAACAATTGTTAAATAGTTCCGCAGTGCTCAAATTAACGTTTATGTGTTTCGTCTTTGTTTTTACAATGGTGTTCGTCATAAATGAGATCGTTAGTGTCGATATTTCTTTCCCTTGCGATCTTCTCAAGACCCCAACTGAATTGTGAATATTCTTCGAATCGTAAAATATTTGTTTGAAGTAAACGAAATTCCACCGACTGTAACCTAATATTTTTTACTTTTCCAATAATTTATTCACATTTTTCCCTTTGGTTTCGTTCATTACAAATATGCTGAAAAGAATGCCAAGTACACAAATGCAACCGTAAGTCCACATTACAGCATACAAATCGAATAATTCTACTAACAATGGCAACGTAAACACTGTCACGGAGGAGAAAAGAGTCAACGACATCATGCATATCGATACGCCAACATTTCGCACCTAAAAGAGATCGCGTTGTGAAAACTTGAATAAAACAGAGAAAATAGAAAAAGGGCCCGTTCACAATTTACGTATCTAAGCGAGGTAGCCCGCCGAAGGGATGGTTTACCTTCCCTTTAGCTAGTTCGCTCTATACTCACGTTTTCGGGTAAAATTTCAGCGATGTATAGAAATGGCATGGGCTTAACACCAGCACAGTTTATAAATATGTAGAACGATGCACTGAAGGCGAGACCATTAGATCAAAACTTAATGAAAACGCGTGTCTTACCTAACAACTGGAATCCAATCAACTGACGTCAAATCGAAACCTCGCAGATTTAAATAGGAAAAAGTCCCGAAAACGAATAACGCCAATGCGGCACCGAATGAAGAGACTCCTAACAGAATTCTGCGTCCGACCCTGTCGACCAACACCGATGATGCATAGGTTCCGCACACTTGTAATACACCAAGAATGATAGCTGATAAGTTTGCGTCGAAAACTGCGCCGGAATCGATGAACAATTGTGCAGCATGCATTGTCATTGCGACGATGCCGCTGAATATGCTGATAGCCACTAGTGATACCCCCAGAAAGAGTGCTTTTAAAGCCTTTTTCTCCACTGAAAAGGGCAAGTTAACTTAGAAACATAATCGTCCAATTAATTAAGTAAATTACAAATTAGTTTGACGCTGCTTGTCTTCCTCAGTTCTTCTTTTTGCTTGACGAGACTCTTCAGTTTTTCTAACTCGTTTTTCACGTCATAGTTTTTATCACCGGTGCGATTCCCATTGTTGTAAAATATCAGCGATCGTTCAGCATTCTGTAAGTTTTTCTGTGATTGTAATCTCAAAGAAAACCTTGTCTTTAGAAATACCGATTATTCGGTGTAGGGTAGGGGGGTAAAAAATAAAGTTGTCGAAAACTTTGGGGCTGAGAAAAAGTTTAGCCCCTGGAGAATTATCGCCGGGATTCATTGAAATTCTCAGTCATTCCCGGGTGGTAATTCCCGGCGCTAATTCCACTAGATCCCGGTGATAATTCCCCGGGTAATAATTCCGAGGATGATCATTCCAATTTTTTTTTTCAGCCCAGTGTGTAATTCCTCGGGGGAAAATACCCGTCATCCTGAATAAATATACTTTCCTTTAGAATATTTTTTCCTATTAGTTTCTGTGGCGTTTCTGGTGTGAAAATCATTGCCACTACGAGCAGAACCGGAAATCCCATGAAACAATAAGGCACCGTTCTATATTCGACAAATGCACCGCAAATGTATGCCATCAATATGCCGACAGTGACAATTAGTGGTCCCATTAAGCCTAGGAAGCCACGAATCCTATGAAAAGAAATCATCTTTTATAACACATTTTCTTCTAATAACACTCAACTGACTCTTTGTTTGCTATCTCGGTTACAAAAAGGGGAACACACACAAATAAGCCACCAGATAAGCCGCCTATGAATCGCCCCACAACGAGCTGCGTAAAATTATTGGCAAAGAGAACAGTAAGCCAAAAAACCTGTTGGAGATGCAACATGCGACTCAATTTTAAATAGCTTTTGTTCTACTCACAAAATTTGGTAGTGCCAGTAGTGAAATTGTGGTAACTCGTCCAAAATAATTGCCTAATATACCGAATATGAAATTGCCAAAAAATCCACCTAAAGGATACACACCCCCAAGCCACATGGTTTGTTCAACCGTTAATGGTCCACTACGAAGCGATGTATCAACAGACTTTAATATTGGAACAGCAGCAGACAGCCATCCGACAGCGAATCCATGACACAAACTGATTGTGTTGACTATAAGAGAATGTTCTCATTGGACAGGGATTATGTAAACACACTGGGATGGAGGAACACCTGCGAGGACGGTTAAGTATTGGTATTTGACGTCACTGAATTTAACTTTTTTGTTTGGTTCCACCATTGTTTTAAGGCACACGACATGACGGTTCGTTAACGACTAAAAGGTTTTATTTTGTGTCTTTGACGACACACTCAAAATTATCTTTAAATAGATAACAAGCAGCGCTGAGAATATTTCTTGAAATATTTATTTTCTTACTACGGTGACGTCTGTGCCTCAAAGGCAGAGAACGTTTTTCACTATATTTTAATTATACGATTGTTGATCGAATGTGTGAGACTTAGTATATGATCCAATAAACTGCTGTCTGGCACAAAGGCACATCTTTCTAAATATTGAATGAGTCCCCCAACTAAAAACATCATAATATTTATCAGCAATATAATTACAACTGACGGAGTAATTACGTTTTACAGCCAGTTGATGATTTCTACCGTGATTAAAAATTCAAAAGCTTTATCAGTTTTATGAGTAAAAAATTACGAGAGACTGCAGCAATAGAAAGTTTGGGCAAAGCCACTTATAGCCAAATTTATAACATATACATATAGCTATTTGTTTTGTTACGTTATGAGTTAACATTTCAAGTTTATAGCCCAGATCAGTGTTGTAACTGATCTAGACCAGTACTGATCAGTTCCAAAACTGATCCGCATCAGAACTGATCAGTTTTAAAACTGATTTGAATTAGTAGTTTTGAAACTGATCACTACTGATACGTATCAGTTTTAGGACTAATAATTACTTATTGGGATCATTTTTAAAAATGATCAGTACTGATCCATATCAGTTTTCTGACTGATCAGTACTGATCCGGATCAGTTTTAAAACTGATCAGTATTGATCCTCGCATTCCTTTCGTTCATAACTTCCAGGAACGACGAGAACTACCTTAATATCGAAATAACACCGGATATAGTGCGTTTAGTCCTGCTGCGTATGGATTTAAGCAAAGGTATTAGTCACGACAAAATGGCACCGTTGTTTCTTCGAGAATGTGCTGATTTGATATGTGTTCCGCTCGCAACCATCTACCAGAAGTCGCTGTCGGAACTATGTTATCCTGATATCTGGAAGCTTGGTCATCTAACTCCGATCCATAAATCTGGCAAGAAAGCTAACGTCACTAACTATCGAGGAGTTAATGTCTCACCTAACTTGGTTAAGGTTCTCGAAATCATCATTTTGACTCAAATGAAATTCAACATTTACCCTCACATATCTCCAACGCAACACGGCTTTTTTCCTGGAAGGAGAGTGGAGTCGAATCTTATTGAATTCTCCCTGCTAGTTCACGATTCTTTCGTTAGCGGTAAACAAACGGACACATTTTATGCCGATATTCGCAAAGCATTCGATGTCATATCCTACGTACTCTTGCTTTTCAAACTAGCAGCTGCTAAATATCGTTTAAGCAACCGATTACTGCTATGGCTTCGATCATTCTTTCGCAATCGAATTCAAGTGGTAAAGATAAACTCGAGCCTATCCTCAGAAATCGAAGTACACTCCGGAGTTGGTCAAGGCTCAATTATCGGGCCAATGTTCTTCCTAGTGTTCTTCAATGACTCAGATGACACACTCGGTCAAACTAAAGGATTGAATTTCGCGGATGATAAAAAGATTGTACAAAATAACATTTCCAATATTGACGACACTCGCCCGCTTCAACAATCAATAAACAACTTCTTTGATTGGTGCTGCAAAAATGGCTTTGAGTTGAATGAAGATAAATGCAAGGTGATGACGATATCCCGCCGCTGTCCAATACTGGCTGAATACCACATGAACGGCAAACCGATAAAGCGAGTTTACGATGTAAAAGATCTCGGACTAAATTATAAAAATGACTTTTCGTTCAATATGCACTTTGAGCTAGCCTCGAAGAAGGGTCATTCCATGCTTTCGTTTATCAAACGTCAATGCTATGGCCGATTTAATGTCGACACAGCTAAAATGCTGTATAATTCGGTCGTTCGCTCCCACCTCGAATTTGCTTCCTCAGTCTGGTTGCCCCACCACGACGTTCATGTTCAAAAACTCGAAAGTGTACAAAGACAGTTCGTACTTTACGCCAACCATGATCGCCATATCGACCGAATAAAGAAAGCTACCAGCTCCGTCCATACGCTGACAGGTGTTCCGAACTGAATCTGCAATCCTTGACAAGACGCCGAGCTAATGCAGCAGTTTTCTTCGTTCAAGATGTGTTGACCGGTAAAATAAACTCTCAAGCTCTTCGTGATAGAATCAACCTATACGACGGATCTCGAGCTCTACGAAATCCATCACTGATACGAATTGATGGATGCAGGCGAGAATACCAGATTTTCTCCCCATTCAATTTCGCCTGTCGTTTGTTCAATTTGGCAGCGGAGCATGTTGATCCAACCCTACCCTCACGTAAATTTCGCCACTGTGTACAAGAACTTGACGATTCAGTGTTTGACTCATTTGCAACTTGTTGAAATACCCGCATGGACGCTTAAATTGTTGACAACAGCTACCTTTAGTGCTCGACTTTGCTTAACCTTGGACCAAACTTTCGACGACGCTTTTTGCTTAATTTTCATTTATTTATTTTATTTCTTGTGACGACGCTTTTTGCTTAACTCTCATTTATTTTATTTTTTGCGACGACGCATTTTGCTAAATTTTTATTTATTTATTTTTTTTTTGACATATTGTTTTGCTTTTTTCTTTATTTACAATTTTAACTCTAAGTTTTATTTTTTTTTTCTTTTGACTCGAATTCAATTGTTGAATTCATGCAATATTTTGACATGCTCACGCTATATTTTGATTTTTTTACTTTATGTATTTGAATATTTGAATTTTGTGTTTTTCTTTGTATTTTTACTATGCTGTGATTGTGTTAGATATACTACTTTAAGTTGTATGATTTGTAACGTTTTCATGGTTTTTTAAGGAGGGTTATGACAGCAGTCATAACTACTCTTTTTCCATGTCGGCTTGAAAAAAGTAGACAATAAAATTAATATCAATCAATCAATCAAAATCCTACCTGCGAATTCGTAAGTGCATCAGAATCGACGCCCTAGTAAATTTTTTTTTATTAAATCATAAATAAATTAAAATCATAGATAGAAAGTGCTCGGAGGCCCTGTATGGACCCATGGTGCTCACAATTATTTTCTACACGTTTATTATTTTGTCAAATCCACTAGTAATGTAGCTCAGAATATGCTGTGGGTGTAGAGATTTAATTAGGTCATATCTAATTGTGTAGCCGCCCAAATGCTTCCTCCTTACGTTTATAAAACCGGGACAATAGCATAGGAAGTGTTCAGCTGTGTCCATGTGTTCCCCACATAGATCACAGCGGATCAGTACGTTTGCCTACCGTTGTTAGGTGTTTGTTAAATTCGAAGTGGCCAGTTTTGAGTCTTGTTCTGCTAGCATTGATAAGGTAGTAATAACGTTACATAGTCTTTCAAAGTTGACGTTTTAAATAAGCATGCCGAAGCTACGAAAAGTGGGCTCAAAGTTATTACAAAAAGTTTCCTTGATGAGTACAGGAAAACCGTACAGGCAGCGCCATCTCCGTTTTGAATGTATAAGAAACAAAAATTCACTCACTATTTTTATAACATTTCGTTTGTTCCAAGTAAATTTTTTTCTATAATTTCCCTTATCTAGTAACCGACTTATTCAAATTTTTTCCTTTTGTTTCTTTCATTATAAAAATACTAAATAGAATTCCCATACAGCAAATACATCCATAACCCCACATGACAGCATACAGACCGAAGAGATCTACGAACAATGGAAGTGTAAATACCGATATCGATGTACACATTGTCATCACCATCATGCAAATCGAAAGACCAATGTCTCTCACCTAAAATAGACAAAAAAATTAGAAAAGTTGTGCCACGAATTTCTGTTTGGCGTTTGTGAACTTAAAAGGGTATCACTCGTTTAGTGCGACATCGGCTTCTGTCAGAGTACAAAGTATATCATATTTCAAAATGAAATGTGTAGCCTCTTAAAAAAACTGAACATATCTTTCCTTTGACAAAAGTCGTACTAATCGTGTCGATTGAGAAATAAATTTTGAAGAACTTATCCATTTCTGTTGATGTTTTCATTAACGTTTCGAAAACAAATGACCGCTTCATGTTTTCGACGGTTGCAGCTGTGGTATTTAAGTACAGTGGGTAAATTAATCAGACGAGTTTTGTTCTACTGTTTGAATAAGCGGGCGCTTATTTTGAGTGGGAGCGATCTTATTACTAGCGTGTTGTAAACCTACATTGTCCGGTAAAATTTCGGCAACATATAAAGATGGCATTGGTTTAATGCCCACACAGTTTATGAAAATGTAAAACGATCCACTGAGCAAAAATAAAAGTTTGATTAAAACATATCTGAAAAGAATCTAAAACGAATCTACCTGACAACGGGTACCCAATCGAAAAATGACAATTCGTAACCTTGGTTTATCAAATACGAAAACGTTCCAAAAACAAACAAAGAGATAGCAGCACCCAGCGAAGAGATTCCCAGCAAAATTCGTCGTCCAACTCTATCGACTAGCATAGAGGAGACATAAATTCCACACACTTGCAACAAACCAAGAATGATAGCTGATAGACTAGCACTGAAAACCGCTCCAGAATCGATAAATAATTGCGCTGCATGCATTGTCATAACAATTATTCCACTGAAGATGCTTATGACCACCAAGGCAACTCCAGACAGAAGTCCTTTTAGAGACTCTTTCTCAACTGGAAAACATTTTTTTTTGCAAATATTGAAGGGAATTTACAGCAAAATTTGATTCCTACATATCAATTTGAAATTATTTTTCTTTCTTTCTTCTTCTCGTTCCTCGATGACTCTCTGGAGTTTATTCAATTCCTCACGGACATTGTAATCATTGCCAAAAGAACAATTTCCGTTGTTGTAAAATATTAACGAGTTTTCAGCTTTCTGCAATAAATCTTTCTTTCAACTTTTTATCGATTGAAGGTAAGAGAATCTACAAATATAGGGATAGAGATACACAGCCCGGTATGAGTTCATAAAAAGCGTGAAGCTTCCACTTGTCGTTTTCATAATGTAGGCTGAAGGAAACGGTGTCACTACAAAATCCGGAGGCGACAAAATCCGGACGAAAATTCCGGAGGGTTCAAAATCCGGAGGCGTCAAAATCCGGATGCCTCAAAATCCGGAGGCTACGAAATACGGAGACGTCAATATTTTAAAAAATCCGGATAAAATCTGGACAAAATCAGGACGAAATATGAACGACATTTTATTATTTAAAGCATAGCATCTACATTTTTCTTTGAACTAATCTTTTTGTATATGAGTTGCTGCGCCGCAGGCCTTGACCATAATGGAAAAATAAAAACGCGGGGTCGAGGGGCGGCAGCCTCAGTAAAGGGGGGTTAAGGGGAAATATCCCCCTTGCGGTGTCTAAGGGGCAGAGCCCCATGCACGTACGGCAGGGCGCCTGCAGGGCGTAGCCAAGCCTGCCGCATGGGTGAGGGGGCAGAGCCCCCCAATATTAAATATATCTAAGACATCCGCCACAGAATTAACTCAAGTCTTCCAGCGCTATGATATATTTTTATTAAACTGTTTCTGTACAAAAAACGAACAACGGAATCTACAAAATCCAGAGGCTATAAACCGGAGGCTACAAAATCCGGACGCTCTGGACGTCTCCTGATTTTGTAACCTCCGGATTTTTCGTCCGGATTTTGTCGCTTCCGGATTTTGTGGCTCCGGATTTTGTAGGGGAGCCGAAGGAAACTAATTCAAATGGAATGGGTTTCATGAAACTTAGCGAAGTTATACCGAATTCATCTAAACATTTACTAAAATGTATTTATCTATCAACATTCAAAATAGAAGTAGCAGTCAGAACAGATGTTATATCTAAATAATTATTGCCTTGACCCTTGAGTATATGAAATTACGTCGACATTAAATTGTATTGGAAATTGCCGAGTGGGCAATATAGAAAAACCGTCCGAAGAAACAGTGTAGGCCTTCCGAAAGTACAAAATTGACCCCCAAACAGACAAAAATGTTGATCTCAATTTTCTCTACAACAAAGCAAAAAACCTTTTTTTTTTTGTCTAGGGTCGACCTAAGGACCGACCTAGGGACCTCAGTAAAGGCCTCGGACAAATATTTACATAGACAACAATATTTCCCTCCATTTTCTCTACAACATAGTGAAAAACCATTTTTTTGTCTAGGGTAGACCTTAGGGCCACAAGGAAATGCCTCGGACACATACTTCCATAGACAAAAATGTTTCCCTCAATTTGCTCTGCAACATAGCAAAAAAAATTTTTTTTGGCTAGGGCCGACCTCAGGACTGACCTGAGGCAAACTTCAGCCCTAAGCACAGGCACCGGGTCCAAATTTGTTTTTGAATATAATTCGGTACTCGATTACCTCTCAAATAGAAAAAGAATCAACAAAATCAGTTGGAATTTATCCAACTTATGTAAGCAAACCCATTGGGCCCTAGCAGAAACTCAGTTTTAGAGTCCGAGGGTTTCTAATAAAAAAATTTCTTCCATAAGACGGGAGACAGTCCTAGACCTTTCGATCAAAAAAAAATTTGAAAATCGGAAGAAATTTACTCGAGTATGTACAAAAAACATGTAGAGCGCTAGCAGAAACTCGTTTTTAGTGCCCTAGCTATATTCTAGGGCTCAATCTCAAAACAGTTTCTTCTACACATTGTTGGGCTTTTATAGACCTGTCGATTAAAAAAACAATTATGAAAATCGGAAAAGATTTACTGGAGTTATGTACAAAAAACACGTATGGCCCTAGCATATATACTCCTTCTTAATGCCCTAGCTGAGTCCAAGGACTCAAATCCAAAAAAGTTACTTCCGTCCGTCAACACGATACTCGAGTAAAACTTAACCGATTTTCAAAAAATTTTTTTCACTGAAAGGTAGTTTTATGATGTCGGTCCAAGGGCGATGAGCTAGGGTCGTTTAAGTGGTTTTAGGTCTTTTGTACATAACTCCGATTTTCATAAATTTTTTGTTTGAAAGGCCTAGGCATACCTGACAATTTATGAAAGAAACTTTTTTATTTTGAGCTTTTGGACTCAGCCAGGGCCCTAAAACTGAACTCTACTAGGGCCCAAATTGTTTTTCTACAAAAATCGGGTAAATCTTATCCGATTTTCAAAAACTTTTGTTTTCCTGAAAGATAAGGAAAAAGTTGATTACAGGATTGAATTTGAGCAAAATCGGTCGAAAAGTTTCGAAGTTTCGGTCGAAGAAGTGGTCAAAAACGTAGTTTTTTGAAGGTTGGCGGAACTTTTTGACTTATATCACTGTGAAATTAGCACGAAAATCGCTCTTCAGAAATCACGAGAAAAAATAAGTGAAAATTGGTTGAGTGATCCGGGTTGTAGGGTCTTTAGTGTTGGTCCAACTCAGGCTATTACACTACGAGACAGCACATGATATTTGGTAGTTTTTCGCGCCCATACGGTACATTAGATGTGGAACTTCGCGCCAGCGTCATTCACAATATGACATTCCGTATAAGGAAAATATTCTATTGTGAATCGCGCTGGCGCGAACTTCCCCCTTACCAATGTTGTAGAGAAAAAAAATCCAAATTTTTGTCTATGAAGGTGTGGATGTGAGGCCGCTCCTTTGGGCCTTAGGTTGGTCCTAAGGTCGACCACAACCCAAAAAATTTCTTTTGCTAGGTTGTCGAGTAATTGAATGGAACTTTTTTGCCTATATGAAGTATGAAATGTTTTTGAAAAAAATTTTCACAGCTGCTTTGGATGGGCTTTTCAATATTGCCCTTTCGGCAATTTTCAATACAATTTAATGTCGATATAATTTCATAAGGCAACATTTATGAGGATATAGTTCGACTCTTTTCATAACATCTGTTCTCTTTGCCACATCTATTCTGATGCTTATGGGTCCCTAGCATATGTTTTTTTTTCAAATTCAAAGTTTTTTCGTAATATTTTTTAAAAAAAAGTTTCCTTATGGCTGACACTGATTTTCGTTTCGAACTCTTCGCATGAGACATTAGGAAGCAGTCAATTCTGCAACTCCTTGGTTGCTGCTACAAATGTGTAGTCGTCGACCCAGATTTTTATTTTATCTACACAAATAATTTGTCCTCAATTTGTCCTATGCGTCCGACACAAAAAAGAAATTGTCCTACCTTGGGGTCTGAAATTTAGAGGTGTACTAAAACGCCAAAAAGCTCAAAATCGCTTTTTTGAAAACGACAAACTTTAAAAATAAAGTTAGAGTAAAGATTGGATTAAGAACTTTCTCATATATTTCGTTGGATGAGATTTATAGTCCTTCTCTCGTCTGAAAATTTAGTGGGCAGCGGAAATGTGTCCTCATTTTGTCCTTTCCTAACCATTGAAAGAAACAACAACAAAAAAGTGTCGCCGATCGGATTTGAACCGGTGACGCTAGGCAGCTCATGCGAACTTTCTCATATATCTAGTTGAAGGAGAATTTTAATCCTTCCTTCCTAAAAATTTTTGGTGATCGGGGTTCGAGAAGCAATAATGTAAAGTTGTATCAGAATCGAGTTATGGTCGCCGTCTTCGTCTTATCGAAAGGACATATTTTGTAATAATCTGTTTATTAACATAACAAAAAGAAAATTTTAGCGACTTTCTAGTTTGGGAGCTTTCGAAGAGATTTCGAAGAGCTTTTCTTATTTTTTTTAGTACACTCTATTTTCTAGTTATCTACGCCATTATGCAATTTTCTGATTTCACTTACGCAAAGGACAAATTCAGGACAAATTTTTAATGTACTCAACTTTTTAGTACAAAACACTTTAAAATCTAGTAACACAGCGTTACACTATCGAAGTGTCAGTACACTAATTTGAAAGTGTCAAGAATTTAGGACAAATTGAGGACAAATTAATGGCATCACCAATTTTGCTCAAATTTTTATCGTTTTTCAAAAAACGATTTTGAGCTTTTTGGCGTTTTAGAACACCTCTACATATCAGACCATGTCAGACATGTCAGAAGGTTGGACAAATTGGGGAAAAATTATTTGTGTAGAAAAAATAAAAATCTGGGTCGACGACTACATATTTGTAGCAGCACCAACTTCTTGTCGTTTACCGTCATCCTAAGTGGCCAAAATCTTCATAATTACCCCACCCTACCCGCTGGCTTTGTCCATAACAATTACGCAGAGAAGAGGAGAGACAAACACATAAAAACTTAAAAGCTACTAAACTTTCCTGCAAATGTTTGCGTCGCAATAATGCGTGAGGTGTTTCTGGCATGAATTGCATTACAATAAAAAATAAAACCGGAACTGCTATGATGCAGTAAGGAACCAATCTGAATTCGACAAATGCACCACAAATGTAAGCAAACAAAATTCCAACTGCAACAATTAATGGTCCCATGACACCCAAAAACCCTCGAATTCTGTAAGCACTCAACAAAATGAATAAATCGAAAAAAAATCTCTTATCAGTTTTAACCAACTCTTTGTTTGCAATTTCTGCAACAAATGAAGGAATGCATACAAACAAACCGCCAGTCAATCCGCCAACGAAACGGCCAACAACAAGTTGTGAAAAATTGTTGGCGAGTAGAACTGTCACCCAGAATATCTGCATCGAAGACACAAATTTTAGTTTCACTTTAAAGTAACATTCTTCTACCTAACAATATTTGGTAATGCCAACAGCGACATTGGCTTCGTTCGTCCGAAATAATTTAAAAGTATTCCAAAGAGGAAATTTCCCAAGATTGCTCCGAGGTGATACACACCACTTAGCCACATTGTCTGTTCCAATGTTAACGGACCACTTTGCAACGATGTGCTTTGTGATTTTAAAATTGGAACCGCTGGGGAAAGCCATCCAACGGAAAATCCATGACAGAAACTAATCAAATTGACTGTGTGACGTAAAATTTTTAAAAAGAAAGTGAATGTTAATGTTGTGGAAGACTACCTCCCAATACGGCTACATACTGGAATTTGATTTGACTGAATTTTGCGGTTTCTTTTAGTTCCATTTTATGAGTGGCACGGCTGCTGCTAGCGACTAAAGCAATATCTCCAAACTGTTTTCATAAATTTCACTTTGCTCACACACACGCACACATCTAGATTAACTCGAATGCTTGAATAATCTTGGCGATAAGACGACAAAACTCTAATTCAACGATAACCATAAATCATACAAGCAATTGTTTTTGTTAGAACGCAGTCTAATTGCAGAAATGACTCGACATCTTTTACTCCATACTTTGATGTGGTTCTGAGAGCTTTACAGGTTTTAGACCCGTACGGAGTACGTGTCTTACACGTCAAACACAATGTGTGCAACCAGACAAGCCGAGAGTTAGTTAGCTTAGTAGTCTAAATCATCATCATCAAACTTTTATAGATCATAAGGTACCTTTCCGTCAAGGAGATCCTTTGTTCGCGCAGAGAAAGTCCCCTAACTTCCAAATCCGATTTGATTGAATCTATAAACGTTTTCCTTGGTCTACCTCTTGGCCTAACTCCAGCGACATGTGCATCTAAGATCCTTTTTGGTAGCCTGTTCTTACTCATCCTTTGTTCGTGCCCGATTCCATCCGGTCATGCACCCAACCCTCAGTACCATACAGAATGAGTCTAATAAGAGAAATTAAAAAAAATGTTCTCCGGCAACTGAAGTAAACTTTCACCATCTGAAACTGAAACCATCTCCATATGCGCGGACAGCCAAGGAGTCCTAAAGGCACTGTCAGCACAAACTTTTAAGTCGCATTAGTATTAGAATGCTGGGAAGCGCTGAACAAACTTGCTCTATCAAACCACGTAAACCTCATATGGGTCCCTGGACACTCAGGTATAGAGGGTAACGAAAGAGCCGATGAACTAGCAAAGATCGGGGCACAGTCCGGATGGATAGGCCCAGAACCGGCTAATGGCACTCTCCACAATTACTTAAGAACAAAAATACGAACGGAAACAATGCGTGAGTTTGTGCTTCACTGGAACAATATAACAGGCTGCCGCCAAGCTAAAAGTTGCATCACAATTAACAAGAATTACTCCAAGTACTTGATTAACGTTAGCAGAACGAGACTCAAAACCATCATCGGAGTACTGATGGGACATTTTAATTTCAACAAACACCTCACAACCATTGGCAAACGCACGGATCCAAGCTGTGATCTATGTGGAGACCAAGTGGACACAGCTGAGCATTTCTTATGTTACTGTCTTCCTTTCATTAACGCAAGAAGTAAGCATCTGGGTAGTTACACAATTAGGTACAGCCTAATCACATCTTTACATCCACAACACATACAGAGCTACATTACCAGCTCAGGTAGATTTGACAAAACAATAAACGTGTAGAGCACATAACATAATGAGCACAATGGGCCCACACAGAGGCCCCCGTGCGAGTTCTATCACGAATAGAACAACTATTTTTAATAAAAAAAAAACTTTTATTTCATTTCAGGGAAAAAAACGTGAAATATAAAAAGTGATTATGGGATTGAATTTGAGCAAATTCAGGCAAAAACTTTTTAAGATACTCTCGAAATTAGCACACGTTTCGCTATTCAAAGTTTTGAAAGGAAGATATGGTGCTCAGAAAACCACCAAAAACAGTTCTGTGTGTTGGGCTGTAGGGTCCATAGGCCTAACTCACGCTACGTGACCATACATATTTGTTGGGGGTTCGTCATGAATATTTCCTTAACGATGAGGTTTTTTGTGCAGCGTTGTAGAGAAATTAGAGGAAGTGTGGGTCCGAGGCTCTACTTAGGACACAAAAGTCGGGTCTAACCCAAAGACCGGGATCAGACGGGATACCCAATGTAGCTCTGAACTGTCGTCTTCATTAAGATTGACAATGCAGAAATTCCTCGATGACCGACATTTTCCTAACAGCAGTTATGCTGGACGTTATCAATTTCAACAGCCATGTGGATTACGCGTGCGAAAAGATAATGAAAGCCAACGCAGCATTGGCCGGGACACTGCCGAATGGGAGGCTCGTAGCAAGTGTTATCCTATCGATATTGCGATATGGGGTATCAGCGTGGATAAAGTTAAATTGTGGTCTTATTTCAGTACAATTTGGAGCATCAAAATCGCTTTATAAAAAAACTTCAATTTTTATAGACATGCCATAGAACAATTTTTTGCTCAGAATAATGGTCTTTATCGATAAAAAATATAAAAACACCATTCAGCAACACTTTTTTTCATCACTTTCAGAGTACTCTTCAAAATGTATGGAAAAAATCGTTTTCTTCATAATCGACTATGGGGAAGGAGCAGCTCAGACCTTGACCTGCGGTTTTTCCGATTTCTCTCGGTGCCCTGAAGCCTCAGTAATGCTCAGATTTCGTGTACATTTTTATTTAACTTTTACATGCTTGGGGGACACCGTGAGGAGGAGGTTGAATGAAGCCCAAAGGCTTTCAAGCATACGCTACCGAACGATCTCACTGGAAGGCTGGAAGCGGTATATGTTATATCTGGAACGATGTTCAACCATATGCTGATGGAAGACAGCGAAAGCCACATACTAGAGGTGAGAGGGTGGCCCGAAAGTTCGGGTTGCCTGATGCCCGCCCGAGCCCGCGGACACATGCGGGCTAAAATTTTTCGTCCGTTATTTTTTCGGGCGAGCCTAAAAAATTTCGGTCGGCATCGGACGGTCAACACTTTCTACTCAAATCAAATAACCAACAAATTCCCATTTCAGTTCATGGATAAAATTTCGCAGAAGTAATCTACGAGTTAATATATTAAATTTCAACAGGTTTTTTAAAAAATATTCCATTTCAGTATTATGGTGATATGAAGAGACTATTAACTAATCGGCAGAGTTGTCTCTATTTTATAATTTAAAGAAATTCTTATAGAAATTTTGGGCGCGCACAAAGGCTTATAAGAAAATTCAGGCCTCGGGTGGGCGGGCATTATTAAAATAATATCGGTCACGGGCCGGGCGGACACGAAAATTAGGTCCACCCACTCACCTCTACCACAGACCGAAAGAGTGTGAGGGCTAAAACACCAAAGCAGCTAGGGCTCAATCAAGAGCCGAATCGCGGAGACAATGGCTGCGAAAGGACTTCACGGACCGAATGGATGGCAGTTTTTGTCGGATTATGGATGCTTCTTCAGGAAGTAGCTGCGTAGATGTGGATTCGCGGAGTTACGCTTCTGCACGGCATGTAGCAAAGAAGAAGAAACTGAAGAGCACGCGGTATTCTCTTACGCCCGTTTCGAACAGGATCAATGTAAGCTGATAGCTGTAAGCAGGCAAGATTTAAACGTTGATATCATAATACCAGAGATGTGTCGCAATGAGCAGGTATTGAAAGTAGTTGACAACGTGGTTGCGAAGATAATAGTGGCAAAGTTCATGGAGAGAAGATCAGCGAAAAGAGGCAGCTGGTCTGAGATTGTAGGTGCGTAGGCGCAACCCTTCCCCGAAGTAATGCTGTGAGGCGGTTCCAGGGAGACGATAGCATGATGATCAAGGAAGGAGGTTTTAGTTGGTAGGTCGTCAAAAGACGGAATCCAACTCTACCAGGGTCGTTAATGGACGAGGTGCCTATGGAGGTTTCCTCACATTTATAAAAAAAACCCCCAAAAAGTTGTTTGCGTTCGTGTCAACACTCAGTTTATGGCTATTTGCATATCATACACAGATGACCAATTCCATGCAAAAAGTGGAAAATGCGTAACGTGCAAACGCTCTAACGGATAAAATGGTTAGATTTTAGAATTCCTTTGTATGGAGAAGTTGAAGATTGAACATTCGTACTAAAAAACCCGACCCAAATCAGACCCGAACCCGAACCCGAATTTGGCAAAAAACCTGGTAACTTTTTTTGATGAAATTATATTAAACAGTGAAAAAGTTACGCGTACTAGTATTGATATATTGAATAAATTAAAATAACATTTGTGCCATGCCGTATCACAATTCGAAATATTTCGACCGCAGTAACAAATTTGAGACTGACAATTTTCAGAACAGTTAACCATTGAAATTTAAGCTGTAAAATGATATACTTTTCCGCAATTGTATCGAAATGAAATGCTTCTTTCGAAACAAGTAACAGAAAGTAGTCTCATGACTTCAATGACTTTAGGTCAAAATAACTCTGGACAAAATAACCCCGGACGTAATAACACCGACAAAATAACCCTGGTCAAAATAATCCCCCCGGGGTTATTTTGTCCGGTTTTTAGAGAAGTTGTTGAAGTAATTATTGCATTAAGAGGACATTGTATCATGTTGGGTGGCTCTGTCCCTTCACCCCACCACGCCTGCGGTGAGCTTCAGTACGCCTGCGGCGGGCTAGATTACGCCATGCAGGCGGCCTTGCGCTCATGGGGCTCTGCCCCTTAGACCCCGCAAGGGGGTTATTCCACCTTTGACCATACCATTGAGGGGGCTGCCGCCCCTCAACCTCCCTTTTTTTATTAAATTCAGGCCTGCGGCGCTGTTTCGCCATCATAACACAGTTATTACGGTGACTGCATCCAGGGGTTATTTTGATCGGTGTTATTTTGTCGGAGTTATTTTATCTGGGGTTATTTTGCCCCGGAGTTATTTTGACCGAACACCGACTTAGATAGTTTTGATGAATGTATTTGTCAGCTTAATGAGATAGGGAATGATGAAATAGGGTAGTAGTAATATTTTTCGATGTAGCTTGATGAATAAAAGTTTTGTTTAAGAATTAATTGTTCGATGTACAGTAGCGTGGTTCAAGATTTAGTATGTGTAAGCCAACTTCATTAAACTGTACATCAATAACGAGAAAACACTTTATAAATATCGATTGCAGCTTTATTTCTTACTTCGAGGTTTCTAAAACTTTGAAAAAGCTTCACAGTCATATAGCTGACCTGTCCCATTGGACATTATTTAACTAACGTTTGGTCAACGTTGTGTCAACTTTGTAATTGAATTTGATTGACGTCTACCTAAAATTTGTCCATGTGCTGACGATGCATTTATTTGCCTGCCCATGACTTGCCTTTCACTTAGAAGTCTCTTTAATATAGGCGGCCTATGTTTCCAAAACACACGAACAGGTAATAGATGTGTCACCATTGTCTTTCTCTTAAAATATAAAAGCTAAAGAGCGCCACTTTCAAAAAATGACTGTAGTTCTACATGCTCTCTGATAAGCGAACCGAGATGAACAATACAAAATAACACAATGCAATTTCGTCGAACGATGGAATACCAAAGAAATAAAAATAAAGTGTTTGTGAGACATATTACATTTGTGTTATCATTTGACTTCGAACTCCGATGAACGATTTTATGGTCATTTGTTGAATTTTGGGAGATTAAAAATATACCGATCGCATAAAATTTTAAGAGTCCATAAAAATCGATTATTAAGCCAAAAAGGATTTGAAAAAATTGTGTTACGTCTAGGTCAAACTGAATAGAAACTTTGTACTTCTTTACTACTGTACTGTACTACTTTGTACTTTGTACTGGTTTTTGCGTTGTTAAAAAACTGCGCAGAAGTACAAAGTGTCTTTTCACTTTGACCTAAATGTAGTTCCATTTAAAGTTGTTAGCGCCTTCTTGTTGAGTATGAGCCTATTCAGTATCAGTCATGTATCACAATACGATGCCTAACTGTAAATTTATTCACGTAGCAGATTTTGCTCGAATCAAATACTCGGACAGAAGTGGTTTGCAAATTAAATTAGCTAACTATTTTTGTGAAAGTCCAAATTTTTTATTTTAATAAAATCTGATAAGGTAATTTTTTAGTCGTTAAATATTTAGCTGATCATTTTCCTTTAATTTGTCGGTGAATTGCAATTCTTTTACCTCAGTGTACTTTCAATCTACCAAATACAGAAAAACTTGATTCAAAACCTTTTCGAATGAGCGATACGAAACATGAAGTGACATTTTTTTATTAAAATCAACATAATCAACTATCGCATAAAATTTAGAAAATAATTATTAATGTAAATATTTGTGCTGAAAATCCGATTATTTTATTTTGTTAAAAATGTAGTAAAAACTGTAAAAATCATTTCTTGGCATTCTGTTTGCGCAAAAAACGTTCGTAATCTTTATCAGCTTGGTTGAAACGGTTTTTAATTTCTTTGATAATCATGACCTCTGTGCAACTTTCAAACTGGACCTTTACCGCCATCCATATGATTTCGATTATGTTCGTAAAATTCTCAAATGCCGCCTTGCCGCTTCCATTAGACGAGCCTTTCCAACAATATTTCGTTTTTAGTTTCGGAGATAGAAGTTTTTTAAATATATTGATCACCACTTCTTGGACAGATTTGCCACCATATGAGGCTAATTTTCTTATCTGAAAAGGTAAAAAATTATCTCATCAGGTTTGAAAATTGATGGAAATCGGTACTTGCGCTCACCATTTGTGTCTTATATTTCTCATTCTCGTCAGCGTCGGATTCCATTTTTCGCACATGTGATTTCTTTGTGAGTGGCATCTTCGGTAGCAAAGAAGTGGCGGATTGTTCTCGAAGTCGTGAAGAAAGCGACCGAGATGTACAAGGCTGAGATTCACGGATTTTCAAAACACGCTTAATTTCCTTGATATCGCTTTCGATGCGATCTTGCTTTGAGTACAACGCACCTATATCTTTGCTGAAGCCTGAGAGTATTCCATCTAAACAATTCTCACTCACAGACTCTCCATCACTATTGGCAGCATCATTTTCTGAGTTTCCAATGTCCGAATCTTCCACATCGTCATCTTTTGAATCTGCTTCACCATTTTCTATACCCTGATAGGCATCTTCGCCAATGTCCTCAATCCCACCGATTTCTGCTGTAATTTTTTCATCTTGCTCTCGTTTATCCTGATTACCCAAATCTGGTGACTTTTGCGAGTCATCTTCTTCACTTGACATTGAAGGTTTAATCGACTCGCTTAGATGCTCCCCTTGTAAATTTTCGTTGTCACTATTTTCAGTAGGCTTAGTATTAATTTCAATCTGCGATTCCCCAATTTTAGGTTTTTTGTTAACACTTCGGGACGACTTCATTTTTTTTTGGCTCGGAACAATTGACGTCGTTGCCACTATCACGACGGTTATGAGACGGCGATTTCTCCGACCGGGTCTCATCAATTCCGGCAAACTCATGTTCTTTGTGGGACGACGCTTCCTTCTTGTCTCCCAACTTCAAATTGGCTTTGGTCACACTTCGTTTCACGGATGGTTTTGGGACAATTATTTTTGGTTTCGTTGGAATCTCGATTCGGCGATTTCTAAGAGCTTTTCTCATTTTCGTTTGGCTGGAACAGTTTTTATTCATCTTTTCAACAAATCGGCGACAGCTTTTTCAAGACGACTTCAAACGTGTATCAGTAAACGATTGCAATGCAAATGTAACAACCGATTGCTACGTTTTATTTACTTGTGATAAAAAATGTCTTCAATAAATTCATTTGCGTTTAACACTTTTATTTTACTAATAAAGTTCTAAACCACTGAACTTTTAACTAAATTAATACCATAAATGTTTGACGCGACCATCATTCTTCCTCCAACTTGAAGCGATCTTTATTCGACTACGTTTTATTTCCATCTTTACGCAACAACAAAATTCGAAAACAATTGAAAAACGACACAATATTCAACAACAACAGAGAGGTAGGCTGCGTTTGATATTGGTAGTGGGCTCTGTTCTGATAAAACCGTACCGCGAGAAAGAAAATATTGAAAGTCTTGTTTTTCATGTAGCAATTAAATTCAAGAATTTCACTTCGTCCATCAATTCTCATTTCAAGTAAGCTACGAATTGTTATTTGTCGAGAGTTCGCCAAAAATGGAAATGGATATGAGAACTCGAAAACTCGCAAAAAAATTGCCGACAAGGCAAGATATTCTTCAAGCTTTTTTGTTCGAAAGGAGAAAATGGATGAGAAACCACTCTACTAAAAAAGTGCCGCCGAATTCTATCATTGCAAATAATTTAACTTTACAACTCCAAAAAATATATTCGTCTGCCGGAATCAAAAACTTGTTGCCGAAAGAAAGAATCAATGCCAAAATCATCGCAGTCTTTAAATCCAGACTCGATTTGCTACGAATACCGCGATCTAAGAGATATATTCTAACAGAAAAAGTCAAAAAACTAAAAGCTTCTCTTGCGATGTTGTTGGAGGTGACAAGTACAAAGAACTCATCGGTCGAGAGCGTTGAAAGTGGCTCATACGGTACTGACGTAAATCAACTTGTTCAAGATTGCAGCACCAGCGACACGAGTAGTGATGAGGGCGCTGAAGACTACGAACTATCGAGTAACGAACGTAGTGAGCCACCTTCCCCAGTACGTATCAACAATAAGGATTTGTCTGGAATTATCGATGCAAAGGCACGTTACGGGACGTCTGGAAGAGCCACTTCCGCAATCGTAAATGATACACTCCACATGGTCGGTATACCAGCCGTTATTGATAGATCAAAACTCGAACGTGCTCAAAAGCGACGATACGACGAAATCGCCGGTGATGGAGTATTATTTGGTGGAGGTTTGTATTATGACAGCCGGAAGGACTCTACAATTGTTGAAACGAAGAAGAAAGACGAAACCGGAAAATTGAAATATTACAGAAGCATAACACGAGAAGATCATTATAGCCTAGTGTCAGAGCCGGGCGGACTTTTTCTTGGTTATATAACAGCAAATAAAGGGAAGGCGAAGACAAAATCAGAAGCTATGGTATCGTATCTAAAAGAAAAAAACATGTTGAAAGACTTAATAGCTTTAGGAAGCGATGGTGAAAACAATAATGTCGGCTCCGATCGCGGTGGCATCAACCATCACATTGAGATCATACTCAAACGTCCTTTGCACTGGTTCGTATGTTTGCTACATGCTAACGAACTCTCACTGAAAAATTTATTACATAAATTGGATGGGCCTACAAGTAGTGATAAAACTTTATCGGGACCCATTGGAAAGGCTTTGACGAAGATTATTAACCCACCCATAGTGCGTTTCAAAACATGATGTTGAACCACTTACGATACCAGACGAAATTTACAAGAAATTATCAAATGATCAGAAGTACTTGTTGAGAATAGTGAATGCTCTTATATCAGGCAAATTTACTAAAAGCTTGCAACAATTAAAAGTTGGTCCATACAATCAAAGTAGATGGGTCACAACTGGTTCCAGAATTTGTTTGTTGTACGGATCAACCGAAAAACCTTGTGAGACCTTGAAAATTTTAACGTCATATGTTGTCAAAGTGTACGCCCCAACTTGGTTTCAAATAAAAAAGAATGAACTCGCTGTTAATGGTCCCAAGAATTTGTTCTTTTTAATCAATAAAATCAAGCTGATTCAGAATATGGAAGCTATACGAATAGTTGAGAAGTGCATCCAGCGTAACGCTTTTTTCGCTCATTCAGAAAATGTGTAACTGGCAGAGCTTGCATCGGAAAATCGAGTTGAACGAGAAATTGCAGTTCACAAAATCCTCAAAATTCGGAAGACTCCTGTTACAGTAGGAGTGAGACGATTTAAGGTTCCGCAAATCAATTTCAATGCAACTACTTGGACAAACATTGCATTTAGTGACCCAAAAGATACAGAGCCGCCATTCACTCTAAGTATGAATGAAGATGAACTGAAAAATATTATTCACGATCGGCTACAAGTTCCGAAATTCAAATGCCATACGCAAATGGTCGAAAGAGCAGTGAAAGAAGTAACTAGGGTTTCTTCAAGTGTTATTGATCCGAAGAAACGTTCTCCAACGATAAAAGCGACATTACTCCACAGAGCCAAGTACCCGAAGTTAGATTCTGTTAAGGATTCTGTTTAAGGATTTTAAGAAATAAATAATTGCTCTTTTGATCTAAAATATTTATATTTTTAACTTGGCTTTATTCCTGTGTGTTAACGCCGCTTGTTCCATCGTCAGATATCCTCCTAAGGTTTAGCACAAAACGAAGATAATCGAGTACCCGGAGACTAAGACGTGAACATAAATAAAGTGCTTCATAGATAGACAGTTCCACGCCTGGCAATATCAGTCCGAACTTCCATTTCTGTTCATATACAGTTAAACGCTACCCTGTCTAACTACACAATCCCGCTTAAAAGTTGACTGCTGACGGGGAAGGTAATACAATAGTGTGAAAGATCTGAGATATAGGATGCCGATTTTGTAAAAACGTGTAACCAAAAGGCGAACCATGGGCGGTAAATAAATGCGTCGGCAGCACATGGGCAAATTTTAGGTGGACGTTAACCAAATTCTATTATAAAACTGGCACAACATTGACCAAACGTTGGTTAGATAATGTCCAATGGGGCCGGTCAGCTTTGTGACTGTGAAACCTTTCCAAAGTTTTAGAAACCTCGAAGTAAGAAATAAAGCTGCAATCGATATTTATAAAGTGTTTTCTCGTTATTGATGTACAGTTTAATGAAGTTGGCTTACACATACTAAATCTTGAACCACGCTAATGTACAGTGATTTCAGTTAATTTATGCTTACCTCATTGTAATATGGACATTTCGCACAAAGTTTAGTGTACACCTTGTTGCAGAAGTGATTTTTGTAGCACACGTCTTAATTAGAACTTAGAATTGGTGATTCAAAAATCGACACTGTGCAACATGGTGTTAGACTATATTTTGGAAATGTAATACTCATTTTATCAATCAAACTAGCGTGGTTAACCGGGCTTCGCCCGGGATGTGTAGCAACTCAGGAGATGTAGTATTCAATGAATTATAGTAATGTAATTCAATAAAATTTTACTGCAACGAACTCTGAAGGAATTCAATTGTTCGTTATAGAGAAAGTTCGTTATAGAAGCCTTTTTTGAAAAAGCTCATAATTTATTAATCATTATTTTATCGTTAGTTGACCATTCAACTGAATCTTTTTAATATTTTTGTACGATAAATTTCGTTTTTCTATGAGATTCGTTCTTCTACGACATATGGAAATAATGCGTTAGTTTTTTTATTGCATTCGCGCAGTGTTTCCTCTTAAAAATTATTAATCTAGTAATATAAATGAGAAATTATGCAATGACATTTGACGTTCTCCTATGTTTGTTTTCTCTTTTTCGCTCATGCAATAAACCATCATATTGCCATTTGAGGGGAAATCTCGGCAAGAATCGATTGTTCCTCTCAAATGGCAATAAAATACTATTATTATTTGATTTTGATCACAAACTGACTGAAAAATCGCATGGACTTGCGCATGCAGTCAGTTTTTCTCTTAGTAAAACGATTTTAAATCAATTTACGAAAACTTGAAATCGATTTATAAAGAAATTAACGCATTATTTCCATATGTCGTAGAATAACGAATGTCTTAGAAAAACGAAATTTATCGAAAAAAGAAATATAAAAACAATTTTTTGTCCTAATTGAATTCCTAATTCCTAATTTTAAAAAATTATTTAGATTTAGATTTAGATATTTAGATTACCACGTATTATCAAGCTTATAGTTGAAAGGTGTTCTGCACCATCTTTGTCATTCTATTGTTACCACAATGAAAACACTCAGTTACTGCAGAACACCGTTCAGTTTGGAACGAAGGCGAATGTAATGCAGTAAAGTGAGATGTGGTGTTGTGTATTGTAGAGATCGCGTGGTTATCCGGGCTTTGACCGGAATGTATGGCACCTCAGAAGTTGGGTGATCAGACAAAATATCTTCGAACAAAAAACAAAAAAATCGGCAAAAATATCCTCACGGACAAAATTTCCCGAACCTTCGCCCGGGATGTACAGCAACTCAAGAGATGTAGTATTCAATTATGAATTATAGTAATGTAATTCAATAAAGTTTTACTGCAACGAACTCTGAGGCGTAGAGAGGTGTAGTGAGATGTAGTGAGGTGTAGTGTAGTGAGATGTACTGAGGTGTAGTGTAATGAGATGTACTGAGGTGTAGTGTAATGAGATGTACTGAGGTGTAGTTTGATGTAGTGGGATGCACTTAAGTGAGGTGTAGTGAAATGTAGGATGTGTAGTGTATTGAGGAGTAATGATGTGTAGTGAGATGTAGTGAGGCGTAGAGAGGTGTCGTGAGATTTAGTGAGTAAGTAGTGTAGTAAGATGTATTGAGGTGTAGTGTAATGAGATGTAATGAGATGTACTGAGGTGTATTGAGATGTAGTGAGATGTACTAAGGTGTAGTAAGATGTAGGATGTGTAGTGTAGTGAGCTGTAGTGTAATGAGATGTACTGAGGTGTAGTAAGATGTAGTGTGATACACTAAAGTGTAGTGAGATGTAGTGAGGTGTACTGTAGTGAGATGAAGTGAGGTGTAGTGAAATGTAGGATGTGTAGTGTAGTGAGGTGCAGTGTGATGTAGTGAGATGTAGTGAGGCATAGAGAGGTGTAGTGAGTTGTAGTAAGGTGTAGTGTAGTGAGATGTACTGAGGTGTAGTGTAATGAGATGTACTGAGGTGCACTGAGATGTAGTGAGATGTACTAAGGTGTAGTAAGATGTAGGATGTGTAGTGTAGTGAGGTGCAGTGAGGTGCAATGAGATGTAGTGAGGCGTAGAGAGGTGTAGTGAGATGTAGTGAGGCGTAGAGAGGTGTAGTGTAGTGAGATGTACTGAGGTGTAGTGTAATGAGATGTACTGAGGTGTAGTGAGATGTAGTGGGATGCACTTAAGTGTAGTGAGACGTATTATTATTATTATTATTATTATTAGCGTATGGTTTATTTAATCATCTTAATAGTACAAATATTTACAAATTCAAAGCACTGAAACAGAACATCTAAAATTATTTAAAGATTGTCAAGAATTTACAAATCTAAAGTTTTTAACCATGCCACTGCACTGTCTTTCAGCTCATAAATGTCGTCAACATCACCTTCGTACATAAACAGGGGGCATTCCAAAAATATGTGCATATAATATATAATCATATATGTGCAAATATTACCATGCCCCGTTCTCAGTCTATTCAGGTTTACCCATGCCTTTCGTGGGAGATTCAATTCCCTGCTAGTCTCGCGACGATAATATATAATATATGTGCAAATATTACCATGCCCCGTTCTCAGTCTATTCAGGTTTACCCATGCCTTTCGTGGGAGATTCAATTCCCTGCTAGTCTCGCGACGGTCAAAGTTGAAGATAGGGCTCGTCACGTTCGAGTCAATCCACATATTCCTCCATTCAATACCAGGGTCGAATCCATTAGAGTGTAAGTCTCTGGCGGTACTTGACGATGGTTTTCTCGATTTAAGCTTGTGGTTGACGACTTCTTGGATGTCGCGATGCAGTGGGATCTCAGAGTTGCGTAAGGCTTTGTTGAAAATGCAATGCAGTGCTTTACGTCGTCGAATAGTTGGAGGAGCGATATTGCACAATACAGGTAACCAAATTAGAGGAGTGGACATGACTGAGCCGGTGATCAATCTCATTGTCTTATTCAGCTCAACATCAACCTTGCCTGCATGAACACTATTAAGCCATGTCGAGCTGCAGTATTCAGCGCACGGGTATATAAGCCCCAACGCTGAAGTTCTGAGACAAAATGCAGTTGCACCCCAGGTAGTACCACATAGCTTTCTTAGTAGATTATTTCTAGTGCTGATTTTCGCCACTTCTTTTCCAGCATGTCTGAGATAGGTAAGAGATCCGTCGAGTTTTACTCCTAAATAGACTGGGAAATGACAATGTGTTAGCCTAGTTCCGTCAAACATGACATCCAGTTCTCTTTGTGCTTCTTTGTTATTCAGGTGAAAGCAAGATGATACGGTTTTTGTGATACTGGGTGTCAGACGCCACTGTTTGCAGAAACGTACGAATGAAGTCATGTCATCGGATAGTGTCCTATTCAGTTCTAGGAACGATATGTGTTGAAAGTGTGATGTAGTGAGGTGTAGTGTAGTGAGATGTAGTAAGGTGTAGTGAGATGTAGTGATGTGTAGTGAGATGAAGTGGGGTGTAGTGAAATGTAGGATGTGTAGTGTAGTGAGGAGCAATGATGTGTAGTGAGATGTAGTGAGACGTAGAGAGGTGTAGTGAGATGTAGTGTATTGAGATGTACTGAGGTGTAGTGTAATGAGATGTACTGAGGTGTAGTGAGGTGTAGTGTAGTGAGATGTACTAAGGTGTAGTAAGATGTAGGATGTGTAGCGTAGTGAGGTGCAGTGAGGTGTAGTTAGATTTAGTGAGATGTAAAGGTGTAGTGAGATGTAGTGAGGTGTAGTGTAGTAAGATGTACTGAGGTGTAGTGTAATGAGATGTACTGAGGTGTACTGAGGTGTATTGAGATGTAGTGAGATGTACTAAGGTGTAGTACGATGTAGGATGTGTAGTGTAGTGAGGTGTAGTGTAATGAGATGTACTGAGGTGTAGTAAGATGTAGTGTGATGCACTAAAGTGTAGTGAGATGTAGTGAGGTGTACTGTAGTGAGATGAAGTAAGGTGTATATTTTTAGATTTATCAGGTTGGGATGGCTTTTGAACGTGAAACACAGATCTATCGATCCTTTGTTCCATCTCCCGTTCATCACATAAATCATTAGAACCTACCCGTGCTCACTAGGAACTTGTCTAAGACAATTGGCCCTAGCTTCGGCACATCGAGCGATCTGATCGCATGACCACCCAGAATCCTATGTCTCAGTAGAGTAACTTTCGGACATTCACAAATAATGTGGTGTCCTGTTTCTCTACCCAGGCCACAGGTGCAATTGGGATCATTGACGATGCCCATTTTGGCTAAGTGACTGTTTAAACCACAGTGACCGGTGATCGCTCCCACAACTCTCCTTATTCGATCCCGGTCCATGTGCAACAGTTCCTTCGCCCAACCACGATCGGCCACTGGGAAGAACCCTTTTGTGTGTAAACCTCCCTTATAAGGTATGGGCCAGAAAAAATCCGGGTGACTTTGAAGATAAATAATTTTTTTTCGTTTACTCGAAATTAGCTGAAATTTATAGGTTTTGGAGTGGGATATGTTGCAATGATGTCTTGTTAATATTGCTTCATAAAAGTTTTTACTGACTGAAATATCCGCGATTGCGTAAATCTACAGCCAAAAAAATCCGCACAAATATTCGCAAAATCCACTAAAGTGAATTTGGGTTAATCCGAAAACAGCGATAATTGCAAAATCTGCTGCCACAAATGTATCAGCTCGATAAAATGAATGTGTGTCGAAGAATCAAGTGTGCCGCGAAAAAATGAGTCCATTGAACACGACGATGCACTTTGAAGATAGTGCCATTCACTGAACATTTTCAGGTGCACTTATTAAGGCGAAGGGCCAAAAATTTTGTTACAATGACATAAAATCGAACGTGGGATACAAAGGTAGAATGCTTTAGGCTCACAAATTTCCATTATTACTAGATCCTGACTGCTATCGACATGTAATAGCCGGGAGAAATCACTGAAACTAGTTTAACTATTCGTTGACCAAATTTTATGTAAGGCTTTTTTGGGTTAAACAAAAGTTTCCAAACATGGAAGTGCACATCATTTCTACTTTAAACAGTTTTATTCAGAACATGCGTCTGAATGCCCTTGATCAAGGTCAATACGAAGAACTGGGCAAATATTAAAAGTATTCATTATTTTGGGGCAAAAATACGTAGTTTGTCAAAAATGTTTGCTATCATGAAACTTATCGCTGAGCAACGATAGGATAAGTGTCGAAAAACATCTCTGGAAACAGTTTGGCTCACTTTTCAGCAAATACTAGTTATTTACACTAAATTTATAGTGTTTGGTCTGACACAGAAGCCAAAAAAAATCATTTTAGGGGAAGAGTGACAGTCAATTCGAAATTGTTGATAGGGAGTTCAACGTACTTTATCCTCCACAATTTGATCAAACAGAATTCTATCGAAGAGGAACGCAAAGAATATTCGAAAATACATATTCTTCTGTCAAAAAAAGACAAGAAGCGTTCTTCGCATGTCATCGTTGAGAGACAAATGAGTTTTTCACGTTTGTGCAGATATTTTTGGTGGCACTTTTACTTAATCGCGGATATTTCAGTCAGTAAAAGCTTTTATGAAGCAATATTAACAAGACATCATTGCAACATATCCCACTCCGAAACCTATAAATTTCAGCTAATTTCGAGTAAACGAAAAAAAATTATTTATCTTCAAAGTCACCCGGATTTTTTCTGGCCCATACCTTA
>CM055404.1:45087745-45128447 GCA_029228625.1 Pseudolycoriella hygida | reverse complement strand
TACAGCCAAAAAAATCCGCACAAATATGCGCAAAATCCACTAAAGTGAATTTGGGTTAATCCGAAAACAGCGATAATTGCAAAATCTGCTGCCACAAATGTATCAGCTCGATAAAATGAATGTGTGTCGAAGAATCAAGTGTGCCGCGAAAAAATGAGTCCATTGAACACGACGATGCACTTTGAAGATAGTGCCATTCACTGAACATTTTCAGGTGCACTTATTAAGGCGAAGGGCCAAAAATTTTGTTACAATGACATAAAATCGAACGTGGGATACAAAGGTAGAATGCTTTAGGCTCACAAATTTCCATTATTACTAGATCCTGACTGCTATCGACATGTAATAGCCGGGAGAAATCACTGAAACTAGTTTAACTATTCGTTGACCAAATTTTATGTAAGGCTTTTTTGGGTTAAACAAAAGTTTCCAAACATGGAAGTGCACATCATTTCTACTTTAAACAGTTTTATTCAGAACATGCGTCTGAATGCCCTTGATCAAGGTCAATACGAAGAACTGGGCAAATATTAAAAGTATTCATTATTTTGGGGCAAAAATACGTAGTTTGTCAAAAATGTTTGCTATCATGAAACTTATCGCTGAGCAACGATAGGATAAGTGTCGAAAAACATCTCTGGAAACAGTTTGGCTCACTTTTCAGCAAATACTAGTTATTTACACTAAATTTATAATGTTTGGTCTGACACAGAAGCCAAAAAAAATCATTTTAGGGGAAGAGTGACAGTCAATTCGAAATTGTTGATAGGGAGTTCAACGTACTTTATCCTCCACAATTTGATCAAACAGAATTCTATCGAAGAGGAACGCAAAGAATATTCGAAAATACATATTCTTCTGTCAAAAAAAGACAAGAAACGTTCTTCGCATGGCATCGTTGAGAGACAAATGAGTTTTTCACGTTTGTGCAGATATTTTTGGGGGATATTTCAGTCAGTAAAAGCTTTTATGAAGCAATATTAACAAGACATCATTGCAACATATCCCACTCCGAAACCTACAAATTTCAGCTAATTTCGAGTAAACGAAAAAAAAATTATTTATCTTCAAAGTCACCCGGATTTTTTCTGGCCCATACCTTAAGTTTGCCAATGCTTGTTAGCCTCTGATCATGTCCAATCCTTCACCGCCTTATCACACAGTGACTGTGGTATGGGAATGAACGGTTCCGGTCCGTGGCTAGCAGATTTAGAGCCCAGCTTCGCAAGCTCATCTGCCCTCTCATTTCCATCTATCCCAGAGTGTCCAGGCACCCAAGCGACCTTAACCTGATTTCTCAGACCCAGTTCGTTCAGGGTCTCCTTGAACTCTTTTATTATTTTGGTGTAGTAAGGTGTAGAGTAAGGTGTAGTGAGATGTAGTGAGGTGTAGTGAGATGAAGTGAGGTGTAGTGAAATGTAGGATGTGTAGTGTAGTGAGGTGCAGTGTGATGTATTGAGATGTAGTGAGGCATAGAGAGGTGTAGTGAGTTGTAGTGAGGTGTAGTGTAGTGAGATGTACTGAGGTGCAATGCGATGTAGTAAGGCGTAGAGAGGTGTAGTGATATGTAGTGTAGCGAGATGTACTGAGGTGTAGTGTAATGAGATGTACTTAGGTGTAGTGAGATGTAGTGGGATGCACTAAAGTGTAGTGAGGTGTAGTGTAGTGAAATGTAGTGAGATGTAAAAAGGTGTAGTAAGGTGTAGTAAGGTGTAGTGAGATGTAGTGAGGCGTGGTGACATGTAGTGTAGTGAGGTGCAGTGGTGTTGTGTTTTATATTATAGATAGATTTTGCGAGTAAGAACCGTAAAAAAGTAAAAAGCAGCATTTTAGTGCAATTGCTCTATAAGTTCGATAATTTAAGTTAAGCCATTCTCAACAAATTTTCATGTTTTTTCTGTATGGCGCAGCATGAAAATCGAGACTTCTCTGCGGAGATAATGTTACACAAAATATTTTTAGCGATTTTTGTCGTCTGGTTTAGTTATCGGGTTTTTCAAAATTGAATCGGGTCGGGTCGGGTTTCAAAAAAAGGCCGACCCGGTCACCTCTAATTTGTGAGTGTGTGTTAATAATAATTTCTGCACCTTTCATTTTACGGTGCATATTATCATAGAATCAGCAAATTTCAAAACCTAAGTGTTAACAATTTTGGAAAAAGTAAATTTCGAAAAAAGGACATCGAACTTTAAAAAAAATTTATCAAATTATATATTTTTTACAAAATTTTGATTTTTTTAAATTTTTTGTAGGATCTGAATAAATCTTACGAGAAACGTCTTCTTTCAAGCTGCAGCTTCTTTTCTCACGTTACTTTCTAACTTTAAAATAGTGCTGAAGACACGTAATTTTGGCAATTTGAAGCGCGATCAATTACAAAAACGTCTGAGAACGATTTCAAATTCGGTCAAATTGTTTGTAAAGGGCTGTTTGTAACCACCACCACTTGTGTACGACATATCTGTGCACGTATTGCTGTGGAAAGAGACGGCATGTAAATTCTCAAGACCAGAAAAGTTAGTGTCAATAATGTTTAACGAATTTTTTTCAAAGTTTGCTCGCGTCAATAATAAATTATTTTTGAATAGATCTGTAGGTAGAAATTCCAGTTTATTTGACGAAAAAGTAACGAACACAATTTTTTGGTTTGTTGCGAAAATGTTTTCGTCTACTTCTTTTAATAAATTATTGGCCAAATGTACATATTGCAACAGTAAATTATTGCGAAACAAATTTCTGGGCAGCTCTTCCAACTGATTTGAAGATAGGGAGACATATTTCAGGTGAACGTTTCCCACAAACAATTCCTCGTCAATAGTTTTCAAATAATTTTTAGTCAAATCAACGTATTCTAACAATGAATTGTTTCTAAATAAATTTTTCGGAAGACTTTCAAGTTTATTCGAAGAAAGGAATAAGCTTTCAAGTTTTCCATTCGATTGGAAGGTCTCTTCGTCCAATGTCTTTATTGAATTTTCTTCAAAAATAAACGTAGATAACAACGACAGGTTTTTAAACACATTTTTTGGCAGTGACTTTATGCCATTCAAAGAAAGCACGACTGCCTCCAGTAGAGGATTAAAATTGAAAGTGATTTCTTCTAAGGGAGTGAAAGAAATGTTCGCCAAATGAACGATGCTTAATAGCGAATTTTTCTCTAATAAATTCATTTTGAACGACTGTAGTGGGTTAGAAGAGACAGACGCTAATCGCAACTGTTCATTTGATTCAAAAGTTGACTCATCTATCGTCGTTAATAAATTATTATCTAGAAAGACAGTCACCAAACGCAAATTATTTTTGAAAATATTTTTGGGGAAAATCTCGAGCAAATTGGTCGATAGATTAACATGTCTCAGATCGATATTCGTTTCAAAAATCCTTTCGTCGACCATTCGAATGGAATTGTTACTAAAATCTGCGCTCTGAAGCAACAAATTATTTACAAATAAATTATAAGGTAGAGCTGCCACTTGATTTACCGTCAGGTCAACTTCTTCAAGATTAATGTTTCTTGAAAAAATCCTGTGGTCTAACATCGCTAACGAATTTGCCCTCAGCAGTAACGTTCTCAGCAGTAAATTGTTTTCGAATAATCGTGGCGGCAGAAACTCCAATTTATTTTCCGACAAGTTCACATAGAAGAGTTTGGTGTTTGTTTTAAAAATTGCCTCATCAACGGCTCTCAAAGAGTTTCTCTCCAGGTACAATGATTTCAACTCAGAATTACGTTCAAATATATTTTTAGGCAAATTCTCTATCCGATTACCACTGAGGCTGATCTCATGCAGTTTTTCATTATAAAAGAAAAAATTTTCTTTCAACGTAGTGATTTTGTTGTTCAGAAAACTAAATATTTCTAAGTTTGGCAAGTCACGTAGGCAGTCACTGTCCAGTGCCTCAATGTCGTTATCAAACACAAAGAGTTTCACTAAATTTGTCATGTTTTTAAAACTCGAACGCGACATGTACTTCAATCTCAAGGACGGCGATTGGAAAACGCCTATTTTTAGGTGTTTGAGATTTTTGAAAAATTTACCAATTCCGATAGGCAGAGCAAGTAAATATTCGCCACTAAAGGAAATGGCAACAACATCGTCATTGCCCCTTCCAAATGAATGAGAGCCGTAGACACTTGAGATCTCTACATGTGCGTTTCGCACAACGAAATCGTTGATCTCACACGCATATCCAAATTGTCTAAAAACCACGTAATCGCACAATAAATTGGCGTTCATTGTCGCTTCACCCACTTCACCGTCAGACTCTATAACAACGTTCACAATCCACTCCTTGAATGATTTTACGTTCGTGTACGCCGATAACATATCTGAATGCGAGTGTCCAGTGCTGTTGGGACGAATAAATGACACTACCCCATACTGCACCCACGTCGCTATCGATGCGACGAAAAATCCACCACCAGAATCACCTTTCATCGGAATGGAATCCCTGCTCCTAGCACAAAATGACCGAATTGATAACGAGCCGATTATTCCAGGGTCTTCCCTGAAACACTCTGAATTGTTCAAGGCTTCAGCAACCATTTTTCGGGGAATGTCTTCGTGAACTGCACGGTCTGCTATGCCCCATCCGACTACGGTGCCGTGTACATCAATTGTAGTCCCGTCGATGACAACATCATTTGCTGGTAGGCAGATCGGTTGGATGAAGTTGGAAACAGCGACAGATTCACTGAGTAAAAGAACGGCTATGTCCCCGTCGTAACTTTTGCTGTACGGTTTCCAATCGGGATGAACGAAAATTTTACTCACATTCATTCGCACCGATCCCATTTCCTGAGGAACTGAAATATTGAATGCTCCAAGACGCACTTCAAGACGTTCCGGTGGAAGTTTATCGCTCGTATACTTCTTTTCGATGCAATGAGCGGCTGTAATATTGTTAATGTCCATTTGGGACTTCATTTTCCTGATAATTCGAATCAACGTTACCTGTTAGAACGTGTTTATTGGAGATCAGCGTTCCACCGCAAATGTACTGAACTGGGTCCACTTCGAATAAGGCAGCAATAAACGGCCATTCGCCTCTCACGGTTCTATTACCATTGCGAACAACTTCTCTCATCAACTTGACTTTTCCGCAGTTCCATCCATTCACCCGGTATGTTTGCAAAAGACACAATGCAGCACCGACAAGGGTTATCAAATCATTGAGTTTTACTTTCAACATTTCATGAAATTCCAAATGCGACTAATTGATTAGAGGAATTTAATTTGTTAATGAAGCAACAGCAACACAACGCGCAAAATCGAAGGTTGAAAATCTATTTCAGTCGACGTTAAAATAGCTTTACTTTTATAAGTTTTTACGTTTTTTAACTCGATCTGATGGTAAGTGGCTTATGGATTTACACTAGCGAATTTCAATACGAAAGAAAGTAGAGGAGAATGTCGGTGACACCCGCTATGGCCAATGTGTACGCTTAGAGTACACAAGTGCAAAATTCTATGAACACATAAAATGCACAAAAAGTGTGTAACTGCGTATAATGTGTGTACAATTTGTGCACAATTCTTGGAAGAAGTCAGAATGCACAAATTCAACACATGTTGTGAACTCCGAGTGTCACATTGGCCATAGGACCTTTTCTACATATCTACAAGTTAGCCTCTACGTTCTTTGCCTTCGGATTTTGTATGGGATGGATTGAACTCGTATAATGTTCCAGGAGCTCTAATATTCCAGGTCTTTATCAATCTCGGCATCAATCTGGAATATTCATGATTTCTTTAGAATCAACGAGCAGGAACTTTCACCCTGGTATGTATTTGAACAAAACACTTACATTAAAACAATCTCATCAACATTTCTTTTGTAAATAGCCGAAAAACAATGTAGCGAGTGTAAGAGACGAACTGAGGAATGGGTCTACAAACATCTGCTGTTGACAGACAAAGGACAAGATGGAGGGCCGTAACTATCAAACAGCCACCGAATTTATTTTATACTTAGGGAGGAAAAATATCAGAAGGATGGTAGGACAGGCTGAAACGAACTTTTGTCTTTTTGTCTTTTGAATCATTAAAATCGGTTCAGTGGATCTGAAGGTATGACGTTTAGGGGGGCGTACCGGCCTCGTTTGGGCGCCAGGGCTCTTAGAATGCGCCATATAAAACCCATATGTATGTGTTTGTGTGGTTAATGTGTATCGTAACACATTTTGTATGAGACAAGGTTTGGGTTGAGTGTGTACGTGTAGTGTATCGGGGTGACCGCAAAAATAGCGGAGGCTCAGAAAAACATATGCAAGGGACCCGTACATATAAGAATATATATGGCAAAAAGAATAGATGTTGCAAAAACAATCGAACGTATCTAATTCAATGTTGCCCTAACTCTCAAGTATGTACAATTACGTCCACATTAAATTGGACTGGAAATTGCAGAAAGGGCAATATTGAAAAACCCGTACGAAGCAACGACGCTAAAAACCTCTCCAAACCCATAAAATAAACCCAGAATTCAGAAAAGACCTAGAGCACTTAGGAGAGGCCTCGGACCCATTCTTCCTTGAACAAACGAAAATTTGCTCGAGTTATGTACAAAAGACCAAAAACCAGTTAAACGACCCTAGTTCGGTGGCCCTTGGGCCGACAGTGACCAGATTACAGATTCAATTGCATAAAAGTTTTTTCGATTATTGTCAGGGAAAAAAAGATTTTGAAAATCTGTTGAGTTTTACTCGAGTTATCGTGTTGACGGACGGTCGGAAATTTACGACATGCTTTCTCTATTCTCTACTCTCACATTTGACATGAATGAAATGTAAAAAAAATGTTACTTAGTTCGTGTAAATGTGAGAGTAGAGAATAGAGAAAACATGTCGTAATAGCGCATTTTTCTCACTAGGGCAAAATTGTTTTTCTCGATATATCTTTTCTCGGCAGATAAAATAGCATATGCACCGCTGTCCAGGATGGTTTATTTTGACGATTTGGATTATTTCCTACGCCTTCGGCTGGACAGCGGTGCATAATCTACTATTATTACTTATTCTTCTTCTAAGGACTATGATCGATGGTCCCCCTCAGAGATGACAGCCGATCTATTTTTTTAAGTCGGCTAAACACTCGGCTTGCGATGAAGATAACGCTGTGGAGACTTGGTGTGTTCAGCAATTCATTAGATATTAATAAGAGGAATTTTTTTGAAGGTGTCAGCGATTGGCGGCATACAAAATTATAAGCTATAGTTCGGCTATTTTAACAAAAATGCAAAAAAACGACCTCAGCCGAGCAATAACTTTTCATTTTGTATGCAGCCGATCGCTGACACTTTCAAAATATGATCCCTCTAATTAATATCTAATGGTATGCTCAACACACCAAGACTCCACAACGTCATCTACTCCCCAAGCCGAGAGTTTAGCCGACTTAAAAAAATAGATCGGCTGTCATCTCTGGTCCCTCCTCCCCCTACTCCCGGGTCGAAATTCGACTGTCGTGGTAAACGCTATAGACACCTTTTCGAAGAATTTCGTTCAACTTTTGATATGTTGTGGAGGACTGGGTAGTTAGGTATGGTAGCTCCTCTAACTATCAAGTGCTCTTTTTACGTCCACGTCGTAGTCCCCGGGACCTCAATTCTCTTCGGAGTTTTGTGTTAAACTTAAGAGTCATGTTGTGCGTGTGGCTAGCCACCATACCACACACAAAAAGCGATATGGTTATGAATTCAACAACAGAGCCTCGGATTGGACAGGATAAACGGCAACGATTTAGGCAACGGAAAAAGGACAACGATTTACAATTAGGAACATGGAATGTTAGATCTCTGTTACGGCCAGGAGGTTTGAGATCACTCACTAGTGCGCTAAGGGCAACTAAATTTGACATTACAGCAGTACAGGAAACTAGATGGCCTGGGAAGGATTCTATGAACTGTAGAGACTTTACGTTTTATTACAGCGGCAAGAGCAACGACAGCCCAAGAGGATACGGAATAGGCTTCATGGTCTTCGGTAGAGCCAGAAACGCGGTGATTGGTTTCACTCCTGTCAACGAACGAATATGCACTCTACGGATAAAAGGAAAATTTTTCAATTATACTCTTATTAACGTCTACACTCCAACGGAGGAAAAAGCTAATGAAGCGAAGGAGCTATTTTACGAGAAACTGGTGAAAGTGTATGATGGAGCACCGAATCGAGACATCAAAACCATACTTGGGGATTTGAATGCCAAGATAGGTCGCGAAGTCTACTACCGTCCCACTATTGGTAAATATAGCCTCCACGAAAATTCAAGCGTTGGAACGTTGGCAATCGATTTCGCAGCGTCAAGGAACATGGCTGTCTGCAGTACCTATTTCGAACATAAAGACATCCACAAAGCGACATGGGTATCACCTGATGGACGAACCAAAAACCAGATTGACCCCGTGTTCATAGATGGGCGTCACTGTTCAAATGTTTTGGATGTCAAAAGTTGTAGGGGACCGAACATCGATTCAGATCACTACTTGGTAAAGGTGGTTGTTAGGGCTCGAGTTTCGATTTCACACAATCGACAGCCGGCATTGGAAAAGTGGAATGTCGAGAAACTGCAGGACGAAAATATTAAACGACAATATGTGGATAGTTTGGAGAAGAAAATTATTGACGGAATGGAAAGCGAACAACGAAACGTAGACGATGCATGGAATCAAATTAGACGAAACGTAGAGCAAGCCGCAGCAGAGACGATAGGAACGAGAACGGGAAGGAAAAGAAATTACTGGTTCGATGACGAATGCAGAAAAGCACTGGATGACAAAAATGCGGCTCGAGCGAGATATCTAAATAGATGCACTCGAGCTGGCATGGCAGAGTACCGTTCGAAGAGAAATTTCGAGAAAAAACTATTCCGAAGAAAAAAGCGACAACATGACAAGGAAATTTTAATCGAAATTGAAAGGTTTGGTAATCGAAAAGAGACGCGGAATTTTTACCGGAAAGTAAACGAATCGAGGAAAGGTTACAGTCAACAACCTTTATTGTGCAAGGACAAGGATGGGTTGGTCCTATCACATGAGGAAAGGTGCATCAGACAATGGGCGGAGTACTTTAAGGAACTGCTGAACCCGAACAGACCACCGAACCGAAACGACACCAACAACAACTTACCATTTCAGACCGCGCAGCCACATATTGCAGAACCAACGCAACAGGAAGTGGAGCATGAAATTTTAAAGCTCAAAAATTTCAAAGCCCCAGGAACCGACAACATACCTGGAGAACTTTTCAAGCACGGTGGTAACGCATTATGTATGGAGATGCACGAGCTCATCAAACGCATCTGGAATGTCGAGGAGTTGCCGGGAGAGTGGAAGACTAGCATCATCTGCCCTTTGTACAAGAAAGGCGACAAATTGGGGTGTGTCAACTATCGAGGAATTTCGCTTTTGAATATCGCCTACAAGATATTTGCGAACATTCTATACAAACGCCTTCTTCCATACATGGAATCTACTGTTGGTGAATATCAAGGTGGTTCTCGTGTAGGTCGATCAACAACGGACCAGCTGACTAGCATTAGACAGATCTTGGAGAAGTGTAAGGAGTACAACGTGGAAATACACCATTTGTTCGTAGACTTCAAAGCAGCATACGACAGTGTCAACAGGAGGAAGTTGTGGAGATCGATGGAGGAATTAGGGGTTCCCAAAAAACTAATCTCGCTAACAAAGTTGACGATGGATGGAGCTAACAGCCGAGTAAGAATCCGAAGCAAATTGTCAGACGCTTTCGACATTGAGGAAGGACTACGTCAAGGTGATCCGCTCGCGACGCTGCTTTTTAATTTGACCCTTGAAGCAGCAGTGAGAACCATGGACATCGACACCAGCAGCACCATTTTCACCAAATCCAGTCAATTGCTGGGCTTCGCTGATGACTTGGATATCTTGGGCCGAAACATGGAAGCTGTTAAGGAAAAGTTCACGGCTTTGGACAGAAAAGGTACCGACCTCGGGTTGAAGGTTAATGACACAAAGACCGAATACATGATTGTCTCCCCATCGAATCGACAACACGACCAAAGCGTAACAATTGACACACACACATTTAAGGTGGTAGACAAGTTCGTATCTTGGATCTCTGCTTAATTCTGACAACGTAATCATGGACGAAATCAAAAGACGGATAACTCTTGGCAACCGGAGTTATTACAGCCTGATAAAAATTTTAAAGTCCAAATCAGTAAGCAGAAACTCTAAATGCGCACTGTACAAATCTGTGATAAGACCAATAGTTACGTATGGGTCGGAGTCGTGGTGCATGACTCAGAAAGACGAACAATCGCTGCTCACGTTCGAAAGAAAGGTACTGCGGACAATTTTCGGACCAGTATATGACGAAAATATGAACAGATGGCGCAGACGATTTAATCATGAGCTTATGCAGCTTTATGGAGAGCCGGACATAGTTAGAACAACAAAAATTAACAGACTACGATTGCTTGGTCATGTACAGCGTATGGACGACAATCGTATCCCGAAGAAACTCTTTATTACCAAACCAGAAGGCAAAAGAAGTGCAGGCAGACCAAAATCCAGATGGTGCGATGCAGCTTTTGTCAACCTGAGAACTGCGGGAGTATCCAGCTGGAAGACGTTAGCTGAGGATAGGTCCGGTTGAAGAAGCATGTTGGAGAAGGCCAAGACCCTTAATGGGTTGTAGGGCCGGTTGAGTAAGTAAGTAGGAGGAATTTGTGGGGATTATTTTCGCCCATAGGAGTAGCTACGGCGGCGGCTCGAAAAAATTCTATATATAATTCGTCAGAAACAATTTTCCTTCTTCCTAAACAACAACAAAAACCCTTTTTAAAAGGGAAATGTGAAGCAAGTCCTCGTCCCTTCTTCCAAAACAACTGATTTCAATTTGGGTGACGGACGCTTGCAGCTTCGGAACGCAAAAAAATCATTTGAAATATTTTCATATTTGATTAAAAAAATGCGTCGCAAATGCCGGACCCTCCCAACGTATTATTTTTATGCGCTTCCAGATTTTACATATGCAAACGTCACCCAAATTGATATCAGTTGCTTTGGAAGAATGGACGAGGACTTGCATCAAATTTCACTTTTGAAAGGAGTTTTTGTTGCTTTAATTTTCTTGCTGATCCACATTTTCTTGTTGAAACTCCTGGAAATTTTTTGCTAATTTTCTCAGAGTTTTTTTTTTGCTTGCAGGGCAGGTAAATGAACCCATCTTCCTAAAATCGTCTTTCTTAGCTTTTTTATTTCTCGGCGAGCACTTTTCTTAAAATAACCGAATCCGTGATCGAAACTCGTATTGTTACAAACTTAGCGAGAAACGCAGCAGTTGCGTAATTCGTCGGTGCCTAAAAATACTCACAATCTGTTCCTCTGATAATTCTCAACAGTAACGACTGCCGAAAATTCAGTTTTTTATTGCACGTTTTCAAAAATTTCGCGTGACGTAACACGGGTTTAGACCTCCCTTCACCCCTCCCCTTCCCTATCACGATACATCGTCGGAGTGTGACATACTTTATGAACATCCCTTCAACAGAACGCAGTGACTACTCTGCCCGTGAATTATAGGGAGTTAAGTAAAATTTCAAACAATTTCCTTTCCACATTTTTATATTTTCCTCCACAAACTTTTCATCTTTTATTGGGATTGACGGATCTTCAAAATAGGTTTATGAATTATATAAGAAAAGTGTCATCAATTTTAAAATCTTCAGTATTTCACAAGTTTCTGATATAAAACACTTCATTAAAGCGATCTGAGGCTGACGAGAAAGCTCATACAATTTCCTCACTGTATACCAACGTCGCGCCGATTCGTTATGAAAAAACCATATGGAAAATGTATAGTTTTCAAAAATGTCGCAGGATTATTGTGCCGAAGGGACTTTTCTCTCGTGAGAAATGAAATTATATTAAAATATAAAATGTGACTTCTCGTGCTCATCATATGTTGTTTCAACTGTGAATTGGACTCTATTGGTGGACCCTTTTAAAGGTGTTTTATTAATAAGAGTTTTGGTCGTTTCACGCAGGCGTACAACTTGATCTTAACAGGTTCTGAAATTCTGTTAGGTCGTGGAAATCATTCGGACTCGAGTCGCTGCTGTCATATTTGGCGTTGATGCAAGTGTTGTTGTAGAAGCTAATTTCTTTCACGTCACTTAATTTGGTGAAGTCGGTTTCAATGCGTTTTAGAGAGTTGCCTTCGAAATCAATGTTTTGCATCAGTAAATTATTTTGAAACAAATTGCGGGGAAGAACTTCAAGTTCATTGAATGCAAGGTCGACGTGACGTAATTTTGCATTCGCTTTAAACGTCTCCTCTTCTATCATTTTTATTGAATTGTTTTTTACGCTGATGACATCCAACTGAAAATTGTTCTTAAACAAGTTAACACTAAAGGATTTCAATACATTTGACGACAGATCCACCAGTCTCAGATTATTGTTTCTCGCAAAAAGTGTCTCTCCAATAGTCTGCAAGAAATTATGCGCCAGACTTATCCACTCCAACGATAAATTATTTCTAAACAAATTCATTGGCAGGCTCTCTAATTGATTGACGGAAAGGTAAATTTCCTTCAGAAAGAAATTTGTTTGAAAAAGGTCTTCATCAACTGCCTTCAAAGAGTTATTATCGAGAGCAAGAAACTGTAAAAAGAAATTATACTCGAACACACTTTTTGGCAGAACTTCTAACTTATTTGCATGCAAATCGACAACTTCGAGTTTCGAATTTTCCTGGAAAAGTTGTTCATTTATAGACGTCAATGAATTTTCACTTAAGAAAATCTGTACCAACAAAGAATTATTTCGGAACAAGTTTGTGGGCAAAAGTTCAAGGTTGTTGGAAAACAGCATAACAACTTGAAGCTGAGAATTAGTTACGAACGTTCTTTCGTCGATGGTCTTCAGAAAATTTTTATTCAAATTTATGATTTCCAACAGAGAATTGTTTTCGAATAACTTTCCCGGCAACGATTCCAAGTTATTCGAAGAAAGATCCAATTGCCTTAGTTTCGTGTTTGTTGCAAAAGTCTTTTCGTCGATTTTCTTCAAAGAATTTTCACTGAGGTCAAGAGCTTCCAATTCGAAATTTCTTTCAAATATTCGTCTAGGAATCAATTCCAGACGGTTTGACGATAACAAAATTTGTCGGAGCTTTCCGTTAAATTCGAAAATGCTTTCGTCTAACGTTTGCAAAAGATTTTGGCTTACATCAAGTTTTTCCAGTTGCAAATTATTTTTGAATAAATTCTCAGGCAAATGTGACAATTTGTTGGACGAAAGCGAGACTTCACGGAGGATATCATTGAAAGCAAAAGTGTTCTCGTCGATGTGCTTTAAGGAATTGTTCCGGAAACTTATAAGTTCCAACTGTGGATTTTTGTGAAACAATTTACCCGGCAAATTTTGTAGAAGTTGATTTGATTCTAAGAAAACGTTCTCAAGTTTATCATTTTTTTCAAATAATTTTTCACCAAGCGTCCTAACCTGAGCGTTAACAAGGATAAAGAGTTTTAAGTTCGGGAGATACGAGAGGGAATCATCGTCAACCAAAGAAATCTTAGGAGACGAAAATTTTAATTCTTCCAAATTGTTCATAAGGAGAAAGCTTTGTTTCATAACAATTTTCAAGCTGGCACTTTCAACGACTTGTATAGCCTTCAAATTGGGGAAAAAAGAGCCAATCCCGATCGGAATGCTTACTATTGATCCACTCTGGAAGTGCAGTAACTTCACATCTGTGTAATTGTTGCCATGTGGTAAAGAAGCATCGACTCGGGCCGGCAAAACATTTTCTTTTTCGATGTTCAAATTATCGAAAACACAACCCAACACGTCGACGAAATGTGTGCACACCGGCGTAAAGTTAACTTGTATAATTGGTTCCGCAACCCGACTATCACTTTCCACAACAGTTTCCACAATCCAATTTTTGAAAGCTTTCACATTGGTATACAAAGACACCGAATCTGCACTAATCCGACCAAAACTGTCTGTGCCCATCACTGAAATAATTCCATACTGCACCCAAGCATAATTCGAAACAACGAAAAAACCACCGCCAGAGTCGCCATAGTCCGGTATGCCGTTGCCAAATCTACCACAAAACGTGCGATTCGATGTGTAAATTTCCATAGCTTCGTTTGCCTTGTAACAAGAATATTCATTCAACGCTTCGATCGACGCATAGCGGAGAATTTCGACGCTAGTTGCATTGTCCGTCAATCCCCACCCTACAATAGTTCCGTTAACACTAATAGTCGCACTGTTAATGTCGGCCGAATCAGTGGGCATGCATATTGGGCGAATGTAGTTTGTAAACTGAACAATTTCGTTAAGAACTAAAACCGCTATGTCAGCGTCAAAGCTGCTGCTATACGGATCCCAGTCAGGGTTAACATATATCTGCGCAACGTTAGCTCGTACAACTCCGTCTTGGTCGAAATTTGTGATATTGTGCGCTCCAAGAATCGCTACCAGGTCAAGAGGCGAAAGAATGTCTTCTGAATATTTTGCTTGGACACAATGTGCAGCTGAAAATTGTTCACCTCCATTAAAATATTTGCTGTTAAGATCAGGGTTGTATTTGCTTATCATTTTTAGACCCGTACGAAGTACTGGTCTTATGCGCTTACCACGACGTTTGTAAAACGTCGAATTTCGACCCGGGAGTTGGGGAGTTTTTCGTTTTTGGGTATAAATAGAAGAAATATAGCAAAAGCATAACCAAAGACCCGTACGTATTAGAATAGATGTGGCAAACAGAATAGATGTGGCAAAGTGACTCGAACGTACCTAAATATACAAATAAGCAAACAATCCAACGTTTTCTGTTCTTTTATAACTGTAAGAATTTCAAAGATCCATAGAAATTACCCAAGGTAATGTCAAAGGCCCTACCGAAGTACGTCTCAGACCATCCAAATCTAGAAATGCTTATATCAAAGGACTAAGTCATTTTCCCTTAAAACTCTGAAATCTAAACTCTGTTATCTAAAATTTTATTCTCTACAACTCTGCCTTTGGAAGTAATTTTCTACCTCTCATAGTTCTGGAGATTCGGGTCATTCTGTCCAATTATGGAAGTGGCCATATACCAGGATTGGGCCATATTTCCCCAAAACCCTGAAACACGTGTTCGCTTATATTTAATTCTCTACCACTTCGCCTTTGGAATTAACTTTCTAACTCTCACCGTTCTGGAGATCCGGGTCATCCTGCCCAAGTATGGAAGTCGCCATATATCAGGATTGGGCCATATTTCACCAAAACCCTGAAACACGTGTTCGCTTAAATTTAATTCTCTACAACTTTGCCTTTGACAGTAAATCTCCATATTGCATAGTTAAGGAAATATAGACGAAAAACTGTTTTCGTATGTGGCCAAGAATCTCAATTTCGTCCATTCCATTGGTTCCAGTGCTCAGACACCTGTACCGATTCCCAAAAAAATTTTTTCCCAGTTTTTTGACATCAAATGCTTTCATTTGACACCAAAATGAGGAATTTCCGTGCTATACTTGCTGAGATATTTGCAAAGAAGCTTCACCGACCCTCGAAAAACCATGTTTTTTGTCACTTCCTCGACCATATCTCCAGAACCACTTCCTCGATTTTGCTCATCTTCGAACTTGAATCATGGGAGACATGTACCTTTCAGGGAGAAAAAAGTTTAGGGTGATCGGTTCAGCCGTTTGGAAAAAAAGTGGAGACGGACAGACGTACGGGCAGACGGTCAGACAGACGTACGGGCAGACGGTCAGACAGACGTACGGGCAGACGGTCAGACGGACAGACGGACGGATATTTTTTTTATTGCTGATTCGTCATATTTAGACGATAATAGATGCATCCCCCCAACTCCCACCTCGACCTACCCCATGTTACAATAAAATTGTTTGTAGTAAACGTGTAGGACCTTTGTACTTCGTACGGGTCCAATAAATCTTGCAAGAAGACTCGAACGTATGTTAATATAGTAATAAGCAAACAATCCAACGTTTTATGTTCTTTCATAACTATAAGAATTTCAAAGAACCATAGAAATTACCCAAGGTAATGTCGAAGACCATACCGTTGTTCTATACAGCTTTGCCTTTGGAAACAACCTCCTACTTCTTATAGTTCTAGAGATATGGGTCATCCGTTCCAATTCTAGAGGTAGTCATATCCCAGGATTGAGGCATTTTTACCCAAAACCCTGAGACACATGTACCCTAAAATTTCATTCTCTACAAGTTTGCCTTTGGAAGAAACTTTGTATCTCTTATAGTTCTAGAGATATGGATCATCCCTCTCAATTCTAGAAGTTGTCATATCCCAGGATTGTGCCATTTTTATCCAAAAACCTGAAACACATGTACCCTAAAATTTCATTCTCTACAACATTGCCTTTGACAGTGAATCTCCATGTTGTTAAGGAAATAAACACGAAAAACTGTTTTTGTATATGGCCAAGAAACTCAATTTCGTCAATTCCACTGGTCTCACTGGCCGACCCCTGACCCGATTTCCACAAAAAAATTTTCTCAAATTTCTGACATCAAATCCTTTCATTTGACACCAAAATGAGGAATTTCCGTGCTAAAGTTGCTGAGATATTTGCGAAAAAGCTTCACCGACCCTCGTAAAACCAAGTTTTTGGTCACTTCCTCGACCATATCTCCGGAACCACTTGATCGATTTTGCTCATCTTCGAACTTGAATCATGGGAGGCATGTGTCTTTGAGGGAAAAAATGTTTAGGGTGATCGGATGAGCCGTTTGGAAAAAAAGTGGTCGGACGGACATTTTTTTGATTGTTGATTCGGCATATTAGACGATGAAAAATGCATTCCTCCAACTGCCCTCGATCTACCCCATGTTACATTAAAATTGTTTGTAGTAAACGTATGGGTCCTTCGTACTTCGTCCGTCCGACCGTCCATCTGTCGCCAAGTTATCTCGAGTAAGGCTTGACCGATTTTTAAAATCTTTTTTTTTTTCCTGAAAGGTAATCGAAAAAGTGAGGTCGAGTTCTGAGATGGGCACTTTTGGGCCAAGGACCGTCGAGCTAGGGCCGCTTAAGTGGTTTTTGGTCTTTCGTATATAACTCGAGTAAATCTGATCCGATTTCAATAAAAGTTTTTTTGATCGACAGCCCAACATATGGAAGATAATTTTTTTAGTTTATGTCCTTGGGCTCAGTTAGGGCTCTAAAAATGAGTCTTTGCAAGGGCTCTACGAGGATTTTGCACATAACTCGAGTAAATCTCTTCAGATTTTCATAAATCTTTTTTTATTCGATAGGCCTATGAAAGCAGAACAATTTATGCAAGAAAATGTTTGGTGGTCGGGTCATTGGACTAAGGCAGGCCCAATGGATAGGGTTAAATGTCTTTTTACTATAAAAACCGAGTAAATTCCTTCCGATTTTTTTGATTCATTTTCTATTTCAGAAGGCCTAACAGTCCTCAAGAAATATTTGAGGCCGAGGCATGTAATAAGGGCCCTCTGCCAGGCCTAAAGGTCGGCCCCAACACAGAAAGATTTGTTTTGCTATGTTGTAGAGATAATTGAGTGGAACATTTTTGTCCATGGAAATATGGGTTCAAGGCCTTTCCTTGAGGCCTAAAGGTCGGCCTCAGCACAAAAAAAAAATTTTTGCTATGTTGTAGAGAAAATTGAGTGGAACATTTTTGTGCATGAAAATATGGGTCAGAGGATTTCCAAATATGGGTCCGAGGCAGGCCCAAAACGAATTTTGCTTCTTCTCAATGCATCTCCTTATGGGTTTTTCAATATTGCCATTTCGGCAATTTCCAATCGAGATGAATATGCATAATCAGTAATTTAATACAACGGGAATCCTTGCAACGGGATTCGTACGGGTCCGCGAAGCTTATGTTTTAACGGAGCTCTCTAGCTACACGCGCTTCCACAGCAGGCAAAAATGTGTTCGACTGTTTGTTATCCGATTTCAATACGCGCGCCTGTAAAACTTCTACAGATTCGCTAAAAAGAAAGATCACTAGCATCACTACTACCGACGTTAAGTTACAAGTGCGACTCTAATGTCCACTGGCTAGCTCCGACGACGCTTATACAACCCTGTTAAGGCAATAAAGTACATTATTTACCCGTCAGTACATGTTTTCTCGAAATTAAACTGCCGCCACAAAAGTGTTGGGAATCTCTTAAGTTATACAAAACTACAGCGAAGGGCCACTGTCCTCTAGTTGCTTCATTTCCTGATTGTATAACGTTCTGAATGATGTCAACGTGTCCACATAGGTAACCACTCACTCGGTTCGTTTGTAAGTAGCACAATAACGTCACCCAAAAAAACCAACTTTCGTTTTTTAATCGGTGGGGTTTTGTTTTCATTTTTTCAACTAACTCCACAAAGTTTTTTAATTAATTAATCGTAAAGGCGAATATGACTTGCTTGTACTTGTCGTACACGAAAAATGTTTACGCATATAACTGTAAAGAATTCTTAATTGTTCATATGAAATCAAAATAACATTTCGGCAGCTGATAAGAGTTGACCGACGACTTCTTAGAGACAAAAAACATGCTTTTAACATGTATATGGGTGCGTGTTAAGAAAAATAGTTCTCGGCGATCTTTGACTCTTGTAAATATTTTCTTTGAAAAGTCGATTCATATTTCCCGTTTATGCGCAATCAAAGTCAACAATTTGTAAAACCAAAGAGAAGTGTAAGTAGTCCGAAACAGCGTCACTTTAGGACATACAACTCGGTTCCTAAGGATTTCTTTACAAGACAAATACCAAAAAATTGAGAAAGAAGAACTTTGAAAGCTGAGAGTGCGTCGACCGCGGTCCAAACACTAGCTGTGAAATTTAAGCGATCAGAGAATCTCACGGAAGTAGAAGAAAGAAGCCGAATGGCAAGAAAGAGGTCCATGTCGTCAGCCTAGGACTATGATTTCGGAACCATCCCCACAATTAGTTCTACTGTGGTGACCAACCACTTACTACAATGACCAAAATTTAATTAAGAACTTTGTACTTCTGTGCAGGTTTTTAACACTGTGAAAACCTACGCAGAAGTTCAAAGTTCTTATTTAAATTTCGGTCATTGTACTTAAAAAAAAACTTCACAGTTTTATTTAATGGAATTTGACAACACCAACTGTTCAAGGTTTTAGTTTGCATGTGTTCAGTTTCTACTGAACACCAACTAATGCTTGATTGGTGCTGGACATTGAAACCAACACAAAAGCGTTTTTCCTGGAACCACTCTCAAGCACTGAAACAAAAAGTATTCGAATACTTCTAACCGTCTATTTCATATGGCGACACAAACCAAAACCTTTCACCGACACTGTCAAAAATGTTTCTCCCAAATGTCACCATAACAACGGATCTACTAAGTCAAAGAATTTCTCTTTGAATAATCGAACAAACGAGGTGTATATAAGGCCGCATATTCGAGATGATTACTCACTCAATATGTGACCACGTTGATATACACATGGTCTTGCGACAAAGGTGTACTGAAGACGCGTAAACGTCCCAACGAGCCAAACTTTTTGTCGTGGATTGTTAAAATATAGAATGGATAGAAACATGGCTGCTATAAAAGCGACGAATCTATGCCACATTTCTAAATTTACGCTAAATGTTGATCTATTTCTGATAAAATCGCTCGAAATGCTGCATCCCACTCACTTTCGTAAAACAAAATCTCCGCACCAATCGAATAGGTCTTAAACGTGATAAACATAACAGAATTAACTGAAATCAGAGGCGCCGACTTCTATTTTGGCATAGTGTTGCTCATAAAAACACTCATGCGTGTTATCCGAAGGTTAGTGTGTATTAAATCACGAGTGAAGCGAGCGCTATATTTTTTGTGTTTGCCGTTTCAATTAGAAAGAAAAGAACTCATTTTAGCATCTTTATTTATTTATTTATTTATTTAGGGTTAATATACAGATTTCTCCAATAACATACTAACTCAAAATTACTTAAATAAATTGCTCATCTCTGCTGTAAATTAAGGCAGAGTAATAGGAAAACTAGAAAAAAGAAAAAGCTAAGTTATCAGTTGTTGTAGCTCAAAAGAAAGAAAATTAAATTCAAAATTATAATAATAATAATACAAAAAAAAAATATTCATTCTAATCAATAATAATAAATAATTTTACTATGGGGCTGTTCACAAATGACGTCACGCTCTAGGGGGAGGGGGGGGAGTCTGGCAAAACGTGACGATATGTGGCAGGGGGGAGGGGGAGGAGTCTGGCAAAACGTGACGTCACGCCGCCAAAAATTTGAAATTTTTCGCTATTCGAAAAATTTTACGTAAAACTTTCATTGTAAGCCTCTCCCACATGTTTTTATTAATTTTATTGGCGTTATAATTACAAACAGCTGATGCATTTCATCTTGACATTCGACAAAAAAGCAAAGTGATATCTAGGTTGAAGCATTCAATAGGTTTTATTTGCTTAGACGCTGAGTGGAATCGAATTGAAGACGTAGAAGATGGGACTGAATGTCTGATAAACATAGTAGCTAAGGAGCGAGCAATAGACATGAAAAAAAGTTGTACGATCGCATTCGATAAATACATGAAACCCGTTTGGGAAGACGACTGAAAAATGTTTCGTTTTCTTTATTAAATTTTTCTATGGCGGGGGGGGGGGGTGTTTCAAACGTGACGTCATTTTTAGGGGGGGTTGTCCAAATGTGACGCGCCGTGACAGGGGGAGGGGGGGGGTGTCAAAAATCCCGAAAAAAGCGTGACGTCACTTGTGAACAGCCCCTATTAAGAAAAGCAAATAAAATCAGGGATCAAAGATGGTGTAAGATTTGATTAAGAAGAAAAAATCGAAGTGAAAGGTTTATTGATAGATCATAACGAGGCACCGCTTCACGAAATTAGCAAGAAAAAGCTGTGTCTGTGCGATGTCGAATTTGCAATAACAGTAATGAAATGTCAAACGCTAAAGGGCGAAAAACCAGGCATCAGTATACTAAGAACTGCGATGATCCAGGCACAATGGGAGAAGCTGAAATGATACTCTTAAACATGCCAATAGATATGTCACTTCGGACAGTAATGCCCTTAAAAGTATGGTCATGGTTTCTAGGGAGCCTGACAGACGGCGCTTTGAGCAGAATGTTTGTATGAGGTGTCTTATGTATAAATTGATTTATGCTTCGAATAGTATCCATAGGACGCGAGACTCACTTTACTGGAGAGTTCAGATCGAATATGTCTATTCACAATCTTGAAAAGGTACAATTCATCTGTAATGAGCCTTCTGCTTGCTAGCGTTCTCATCTTTAAAGCAATCAGCCTCTGTTCATATGAAACTTTCTTATACCTCATTTTAAAATAAAGCATTCTGGTGTACTTGCGTTGAATTCGTTCCAATTTGGAAATGTATACTTTGTAGAAGGGGTTCCATATAACTGATCCATATTCAATTACCGAACGGATCAGGCAGTTATATAAGAATGCAAACGATTTTTTATTTTTGAAGCGCGCACAAGCCCTGAAAACGAAACCCAGTAGCCTACTGCATTTTCTAAAAATATAATTGATGTGCACGTCAAAGTATAGTTTGCTATCAAAGAAAACTCCCAAATCCTTGACTTCATTCACTCTTTGAAGGATGTGGTCATTAACCCTGTAATCGAATCTGATGACGTCGTTTTTGACCGTAAAAGTGAAAATAGAACATTTCTGCACGTTTCAGTCCAGGTCATTTTCTTCTGACCAGATAGCAAGCTTACTCAAGTCCGACTGCAGTGAATAACAATCTTGTACCGATGTTATCTGTCTGAAGATTTTGAAATCATCGGCATACCCTAAATTTTTAGACAACAACGAATCAGCTAGATCATTCACATAAATTATAAACAGGAGCGGACCCAGTAGAGACCCCTGTGGGACCCCAGAGCTTGGCATAAAAATTTCCGATGTGCTTCCTCCGAATCGGACACATTGCTTCCTATTTCTCAGGTAGGATTCAAACCATCCCAGAATATTTCCACATATCCCGAACGAAGCCAGCTTGCTGAGGAGAATGTCGATGTTAACTCTGTCAAAGGCCTACATACTCCATCAAGTTACTCATCGTGCTTCTTCTTCTCACAAAGCCATGCTGGCTGTAATTCAAGTATGGGGAAATATGCTCATAGACAACCGAGTGTACCAGACGTTCTAATATTTTACTGAAACCATTCAGAATGGAGATTGGTCTATAATTCTTTGACAATAACACATGTTTTCGTAACTCTTCGAAATTATCGAACTATAGCTGCTGCTTCTGCCGTACAGTCAACATCAGGGGTCAGTTTGTAACTCTTTTAAAACTCGGTTTTTTCACCTGCAACTCTTTCTTTTGGGCTATAATTCTTGCGCAACTCTTTGTGGTTCCCACTCGGTCAACATTTAGCAATGTTTTTGAGTGAGATTTCAATGAGTGTTCAACACTTTCGAAAGAGTTTGGAATCTTTCTAAAATCTTTCAACCCATCTTAGTGAAATCTGAAATGTTTGACAATTGTATGACACTGCGGCGCAGCGAAAATTTTTATTTTAAATTTTACTTTATATGCGACGATACGCCTTACATTAAATGCCAATTTTTGAGACGGAAAATGAGAATTTATTGCATTATTCTCAGTATTTATCCGTCTAGAAGGATAAATTCCACTGTCTAGGGCGATAAATAAACAGCTAGACTAGAAATATTAAATTAAAAAAAACCGTCCGTTTGAGAATCGAACACAGAACGCCCCGCGTTCCAAACAACGATGCTAACCACTACGCCACATGATCTTATTAAATACATGAATTGCGAATTACATTATCGCAGCTAATGTGATTCAATTGAAAACTCTCATAAAATGTGTTTTCTATATGCGTAAATGGAATCTCACATGTGTGTGTTTAATTCGAAATTTTGTTTTCGAATGCACATGCGCATTGTTCATTGTAACATAATCTTCGGTTGTGTTTTATATAAATATTTATATAAAATGTGCATTTAGGTTCAAGCATGCGCGAAATTTTTTTTTCCCTTTTCTTCTATCTAGATGCAATAATTTGATAATTTGAATATTTTGTGCATGAAACAAACATAAAAAAAGTAAAAAAAAAATCAGAATTGAACCCCCGACACCTCATCTCAAAAAAGTAGCGCTACCGTGCCCTAGCTCGCTCGGCCATCAGTTCTTGTGTCTAATGTTCGGCGAATCGTCGCTATTAAAGTAAAATAATATACTTATACATTGTGGACACTCGAATAACCTTTCGCGTGTATATTACACACACTTGCTCGCTATCACTCGTGCGTTGTGTGTAATATACACTTGAACGGTTATTACTCGCTTACCACAATGTATAAGTAATCTTATATTACGTAGCATTGTCTTAGGTTGAATGGAATAATTTAAGAATTTTTCTCTCTAATTTTTTTTCTTGAAACCACAAAGAGTTTGTAAAAACGAAAAAATATTTCGAAAGTGCTCTCACAGTTCCTGAAGTTCTCTCAGTGTTCTCCGAGTATTGCTTGATTGCTAGGTAAGATTTCCGAGCCATGAAAACACTTTTGTCCATGATCATAATCAGTTTGCCTGCCTTAAGGAAGTATTCTGAATCAACGACGCTATGGACAGTCTGTATACTAATTAAAATGCCGCGCAGTGAAAAATTACGATACATTTTCTAAAAAAATTTTTGTTTCGAAAGGATATTCGCCATTTGGAACAATTATTTTTGTCAATACCATCTGATAGTGTTGCTTAGGGGCCGTTCATAAAGGATGTCACGCAAAAATCGGCTTTTTTCGTACCCCCCCCCCTGTCACGCCAGCCTCATAACCCCCCCCCCCCTGGTGTGACTTCACGCTAACTTACCAATTAGCATGACACTCAAATTTCAAGAAGTATTAGCACTAAATGTTAATAAGTATGTTACAGTACGTTGCATGACAGAAGAACAAAAGTTAACAGAATAGAACCATTTTCGAAAATTCGCCGTACCTTACGGTAACAGAGTTGCACAGTTTTGTGGGTCAGTCGTTGTTCTCCCGACTGAGCTACATACCTGTTTTTTAGTTGTGTCTACAGTGTTTGTCACTACGTTCGTAACATTGGGTTCTAAAAAACGAAATCTGCAAAAAATGTTCTTCACACTGTTCGTCTGTGCCCCTATTTTTCGGCCAAATCTGAACCAACCTTGATATCCGTCGTATTGAATTTGAGAGATTGGGTCTTTCGATCATGATTTTGCAATCACTGTTCTTTTGACACGAATCATACGGGTCTAAGCCCTACGCTTGATTGTATGATTAAGTGACTCCTTTTACTGTTGCGCCTCGCCCGACCCGAATTCGGCGTTCGAAGCTTATGACGTACGGATGCAACTACTTTTATTGTAGTTAGCGTGACGTCACGCAGCTCTCGAACCCCTCCCCCCTCCCCCTGTCACGTTCTGTCACGGATGTCCTAGATCCCCCCCCCCCTCGGTGTGACATCCTTTATGAACGGTCCCTTAGCCTCGCGGCAATACCGAAGTCGGCGCCTATGACTGAAATAGATTTCGCCTTCGAGTTATCGCACTGAGTTGCAAATCTACAAATTAAATTCCTCTAATCATTCGCATTGGGAATTTCATGAAATGTTGAAAGTAAAACTCAATGATTTGATAACTCTTGTCGGTGTTGCATTGTGTATTTTGCAAATATACCGGGTGAATGGATTGAACTGCGGAAGAGTAAAGTTGATGAGAGAAGTTATTCGTAATGGTAATAAAACCGTAAGAGGCGAATGGCCTTTCATTGCTGCCTTATTCGAAGTGAACCCAGTTCAGTACATTTGTGGTGGAACTGTGATCTCCAATAAACACGTTCTAACAGGTAACGTTGATTCGCCTCAATTAATTAAATGAAGTCCCGAATGGACATTAACAATATTACAGCCGCTCATTGCATCGAAAAGAAGTATACGAGCGATAAACTTCCACCGGAACGTCTTGAAGTGCGTCTTGGAGCATTCAATATTTCAGTTCCTCAGGAAATGGGATCGGTGCGAATGAATGTGAGTAAAATTTTCGTTCATCCCGATTGGAAACCGTACAGCAAAAGTTTCGACGGGGACATAGCCGTTCTTTTACTCAGTGAATCTGTCGCTGTTTCCAACTTCATCCAACCGATCTGCCTACCAGCAAATGATGATATCATCGACGGGACGACAATTGATGTTCACGGCACCGTAGTCGGATGGGGCCTAGCAAACCGTACAGTTCACGAGGACATTCCCCGAAAATTGGTTGCTGAAGCCTTGAACAGTTCAGAGTGTTTCAGGGAAGACTCTGGGATTATCGGCTCGTTATCAAGTCGGTCATTTTGTGCTAGGAGCAGGGATTCCATTCCGATGAAAGGTGATTCTGGTGGTGGATTTTTCGTCGCATCGATATCGACGTGGGTGCAGTATGGGGTAGTGTCATTTATTCGTCCCAACAGCACTGGACACTCGCATTCAGATATGTTATCGGCGTACACGAACGTAAAATCATTCAAGGAGTGGATTGCGAATGTTGTTATAGAGTCTGACGGTGAAGTGGGTGAAGCGACAATGAAAGTCGATTTGCCATCAATTTGTGGCTACGAGGTTTCCTTGAATTTGGGCTACGTGTGTGAAGTCAACGATTTGATTATAAGAAGCGCTCATGTAGAGATCTCAAGTGTCCACGGTTCCCATTCGGAAGGAAAGGGCAATGACGATGTCAGGGCCCTTTCTTTCAGTGGCAAATACTTAGTCTCTCTGCCTATCGGAGTTGGCACATTTTTCAAAAATCTCAAACACCTAAAAATAGGCGTTTTTCAATCGCCGTCCTTGAGATTGAAGTACATGTTGCGTTCGAGTTTTAAAAACATGACAAATTTAGTGAAACTTTTTGTGTTTGATAATGACATTGAGGCACTGGACAGTGACTGCCTACGTGACTTGCCAAACTTAGAAATGTTTTGTCTTCTGAACAACAGAATCACCACGTTGAAAGAAAAATTTTTCTTTTATAATGAAAAACTGCATGAGATTAGCCTCAGTGGTAATCGAATAGAGAATTTGCCTAAAAATATATTTGAACGTAATTATGAGTTGAAATCATTGTACCTGGAGAGAAACTCTTTGAGAGCCGTTGATGAGGCAATTTTTAAAACAAACACCAAACTCTTCTATGTGAACTTGTCGGAAAATAAATTGGAGTTTCTGCCGCCACGATTATTCGAAAACAATTTACTGCTGAGAACGTTACTGCTGAGGGCAAATTCGTTAGCGATGTTAGACCACAGGATTTTTTCAAGAAACATTAATCTTGAAGAAGTTGACCTGACGGTAAATCAAGTGGCAGCTCTACCTTATAATTTATTTGTAAATAATTTGTTGCTTCAGAGCGCAGATTTTAGTAACAATTCCATTCGAATGGTCGACGAAAGGATTTTTGAAACGAATATCGATCTGAGACATGTTAATCTATCGACCAATTTGCTCGAGATTTTCCCCAAAAATATTTTCAAAAATAATTTGCGTTTGGTGACTGTCCTTCTAGATAATAATTTATTAACGACGACAGATGAGTCAACTTTTGAATCAAATGAACAGTTGCAAACAGTGTCGCTCTCATCTAACCCACTAGAATCGTTCAAAATGAATTTATTCGAGAAAAATTATATGTTGCGTCATTTGTTGTTGGAAAATATTTCATTTACTACTTTAGATGAATTTTCTTTTGAGATGAGTACTTCATTCGAGCTTGTAGCGCTTTCATCAAATGGCATAAAGTCTCTCCCAAAAAATGTATTTAAAAACATGTCGTCGTTGTCTACGTTATTTGTGGGGAAAAATTCATTGAAAACTTTGGACGAAGAGATTTTCCAGTCAAATGGCTACCTTTCAAACTTAAATCTTTTTTCCAATGAACTTGAAAGTCTGCCGAAGAATTTGCTCAAAAACAATGTTTTCTTATCATTGATTAGCTTAGACAAAAATCATTTGAAAACTATTGACGAGGAATTGTTTGCGGGAAACGTTTATCTGAAATATGTCTCCCTATCTTCAAATCAATTGGAAGAGCTGCCCAGAAATTTATTTCGAAATAATTTACTGTTGCACATGGTGAATGTGTCGAATAATTTTCTGAAAGAAATTGATGAGAACATTTTCGAAAGGAATATGCTAATCAGGATCGTGTCGTTTTCTTCTAATAAACTGGAATATCTACCGGCAGATTTGTTCAAAAATAATTTTCTATTAGGACTAGCATACTTTGAAAAAAATTCGTTAAAAGTCATTGACAGTAACTTTTCTTACGTGAAAAACCTCCAAATAATTTCATTCCATGGCAACCCGTGCACAAATATGACATACGTAACTAAAGGCAGTTACAAAGAACCTCTAACATACAGTTTAACAGAGTTACAATCCATCCTCAGAAGTCATTGTAATTCCACCAATTTGCCTATATAACTAAGGATCGTCATAAACGGCAGATATAAAATTTCAAAAGGGGAAATAAAAAATTCAAAAAGGCAGATAAAATTTTGTAAAAGGAAGCTACATTTTGATAACTGCATTTTTGAATAAAAAATGTGCAATTTATATTTCTGTATCTGCCTTCTTGAATTTTTTAACTCAACGTTAAATATAATTCTATAACTAATTATTCGATGCGCAAAAATCTTCAAATTATATTAAAAGAAGTGTTGCATTGCTTTATATCATATGTATGTATGTACCAGGGCCTATTTTTGAAAAATCGCATTTCTAAAATTTCTAAAAAATTTCCAAAATTTCCAAATTTAAAAGATTTGTTGAATTTTATAATGGCATTCGACTATGATCAGTTCTAAATCAATTTTATTGAATGATTTCAATCACAACAATAACTCTTTTAAAAGGAAAATGTGACGCAAGTCCTTGTCCCTTCTTTCAGAACAACCGATATCAATTTTTGTTACGCTGAACGCTTCGAAACGCAAAAAAAACTTTCAAAATATTTTCACGTTTGATTAAAAAAATGCGTCACAAATGCCGGACCCACCAGTGTTATAGTTTTTTGGTTCTTTCAGTTTTGTACACAAACATAACCAAAGACCCGTACGTATCAGAATAGATGTGAAAAACAGAATAGATGTGGCAAAGTGACTCGAACGTACCTAAATATACAACTAAGCAAACAATCCAACGTTTTCTGTTCTTTTATAACTGTAAGAATTTCAAAGATCCATAGAAATTACCCAAGGTAATGTCAAAGGCCCTACCGAAGTACGTCTCAGACCATCCAAATCTAGAAATGCTTATATCAAAGGACTAAGTCATTTTCCCTTAAAACTCTGAAATCTAAACTCTGTTATCTAAAATTTTATTCTCTACAACTCTGCCTTTGGAAGTAATTTTCTACCTCTCATAGTTCTGGAGATTCGGGTCATTCTGTCCAATTATGGAAGTGGCCATATACCAGGATTGGGCCATATTTCCCCAAAACCCTGAAACACGTGTTCGCTTATATTTAATTCTCTACCACTTCGCCTTTGGAATTAACTTTCTAACTCTCACCGTTCTGGAGATCCGGGTCATCCTGCCCAAGTATGGAAGTCGCCATATATCAGGATTGGGCCATATTTCACCAAAACCCTGACACACGTGTTCGCTTATATTTAATTCTCTACAACTTCGCCTTTTGAACCATTTTTCTAACTCTCATAGTTCTGGAGATCTGGGTTATCCTGCCCAATTATGGAAGTAGCCATATACCAGGATTGGGCCATATTTCCCCAAAACCCTGAAACACGTGTTCGCTTAAATTTAATTCTCTACAACTTTGCCTTTGAGAGTAAATCTTCATATTGCATAGTTAAGGAAATATAGACGAAAAACTGTTTTCGTATGTGGCCAAGAATCTCAATTTCGTCCATTCCATTGGTCTCAGTGCTCAGACACCTGTATCGATTCCAAAAAAAATTTTTTCCCAGTTTTGTGACATCAAATCCTTTCATTTGACACCAAAATGAGGAATTTCCGTGCTATACTTGCTGAGATATTTGCGAAAAAGCTTCACAGACCTTCGAAAAACCATGTTTTTGGTCACTTCCTCGACCATATCTTCGGAACCACTCGAACGATTTTGCTCATCTTCGAACTTGAATCATGGGAGACATGTAACTTTCAGGGAAAAAAGTTTAGGCTGATCGGTTCAGCCGTTTGGAAAAAAAAAGTAGAGACGGACAGACGGACATTTTTTTTATTGCTGATTCGTCATATTTAGACGATAATAGATGCATCCCCCAACTCCCACCTCGACCTACCCCATGTTACAATAAAATTGTTTGTAGTAAACGTATAGGACCTTTGTACTTCGTACGGGTCCAAAAATTTGACTTCCTGTACAAAAATACTACATACATTCCTACAACTTCTTTCTTCTTTTTCAGCCTGTTTGTATCCACTGCTGTATGTAGGCCTCCCCTAACTCCTTCCATTTAGTACGATCCATTGCTACTTGCTGCCAGTTTGTTCCCAATTTTCTTTTAATGCTGTTTGTCCTGTGTATCGTGAAATTTATGAGTGTATTTTCATAAAGACCAAAGCGTCATCACTGAAACCCCCATATGATCCTTCAGAAAGTATGAGTGATTGACTTAACTTAATTTAGCAGTAAAATTAATCGTTACAACAACGTGGCTATGGACTTACCTAACATTTTTTAAAGCGCAACATAATCCGTAGTATTTCGTGAAAGGGATCATTAGTCTCTTACGTATCATTTCGTAAAAGGGATCATCAGTCGGTTACCCAACATTTTTTAAAGCGCAACATAATTCACATTCGTAGTATTTCGTAAAGGGGATCATTAGTCGCTTACATAACATTTCGTAAAAGTGACCATAAGTCGGTTACCTAACATTTTTTAAAGCGCAACATAATTCGCATTCGTAGTATTTCGGAAAAGGGATCATCAGTCGCTTACGTAACATTTCGTAAAAGGGATCATCAGTCGGTTACCCAACATTTTTTAAAGCGCAACATAATTCGCATTCGTAGCATTTCGTAAAAGGGATCATCAGTCGCTTACGTATCATTTCGTAAAAGGGATCATCAGTTGGTTACCTAACATTTTGTAAAGCGCAACATAATTCGCATTCGTAGTATTTCGTAAAAGGGATAATCAGTCGCTTACCTAACATTTCGTAAAAGGGATCATCAGTCGCTTACCTAACATTTTTTAAAGCGCAACATAATTCGCATCAGTCAGTTAACATAAATTTTTTGCGATTTGATTCTAGCGATACTTCACTTGAATGAGTAAGCATCAGTAACATTTTGTAAAAGGGAGCGCCATTGCTTATTAAATATTACTGCCGTAATATAAAATTTACTGCCAAAGTATTAAATTTACTGCCAAAATATTAAAGTTATTGCCAAAAATATTAAATTTATTGCCAAAATATTAATTGCAAAAACTTACTGCCCATAATTATTTCTACTGCCGAAAATTATTTTTATTGCCACTCTATTAAATTTACTGCTTTTGAATTAAAATTTTACTGCCATTAAATTAAATTTATTGCCTTTTTAATTTGTAGTCCATAAATAGACACATAAACAGACAAACTTTAGACGTTTATATTCAATAAAAATAGCCCCTGGTCTCAGTCGTGTCATGCATGTACATCAGGCGTACAACTTGACATTAACAGGTTCTGAAATTCTGTTAGGTCGTGGAAATCATTCGGACTCGATTCGCTGCTGTCATATTTGGCGTTGATGCAAGTGTTGTTGTAGAAGCTAATTTTTTTCACGTCGCTTAACTTAGTGAAGTCGATTTCAATGCGCTTAAGAGAGTTGCCTTCGAAATCAATGGTTTGCATCAGTAAATTATTTTGAAACAAATTGCGGGGAAGAACTTCAAGTTCGTTAAATGCGAGGTCGACGTGACGTAATTTCGCATTCGCTTTAAACGTCTCCTCTGCTATCATTTTTATTGAATTGTTTCCTAAACTGATGAAATACAACTGACCATTGTTTTTGAACACGTTTACGCTAAGGGATTCCAATGCATTTGACGACAGATCCACTAGACTCAGATTAGTGTTAGTCACAAAAAGTGTCTCTTCAATCGTCCGCAAGGAGTTATACTCCAAATCTAATCTTTCCAACAACAAATTATTTCGAAACACCATTTTGGGCAGAAGTTCAAGGTTATTGGAAAACAGCATAACAACTTGGAGCTGAGAATTAGTCACAAACGTTCTTTCGTCGATGGTCTTCAGAAAATTTTTACTCAAATTTAAGATTTCCAACAGAGAATTGTTTTCGAGTAACTTTCCCGGCAACGATTCCAAGTTATTCGAGGAAAGATCCAATTGCCTTAGTTGGGTGTTTGTTGCAAAAGTCTTTTCGTCGATTTGCTTTAAAGAATTGTTTCGTAAGCCAACAAATGTCAACTGTGAAAGTTTCTGAAACAATTTAGCCGGTACATTTTCTAAGAGGTGATTTGATTCGAAGAGGATACTACGAAGTTTGTCATTTCTGTCAAACAATTTTTCACTAAGTGTCCTAACCTTAGAATTCCTTAAAGCAAAGTAGCCTAAGCTCGTTAGATGCCAGAGGGAATTATCGCCCATCAAGTGAATTTTGGGAGAAGACAATGTTAACTGCTCCAAATTTTCCATAAGGACGAAGCTCTCCTTCATAACGATTGTCATGCTAGTTCTTGGACTCACATTGATAGCTTTAATATTTGGGAAACTACGGCCAATGTCAATGGGAATGCTAACCATTGATCCTTTTCGGAAGTCCAGCAACTCAACATCTTTGAAAGTTTGGCCATGTGGAATGGAAGCATTGACAAAAGTTAGTACAACATTTTCTTTTTGGATTATGAAATCATCGAAAAGACAAACCAAGATTTCGCCTAAATTGCCGCAATACGTCCTAAGGCTAACTTCTAATATTGGTTCCCATATCCGTCCATCACTTTCCAAAACAGTTTCAACAATCCAATTTTTGAAAGCTTTCACGTTGGTATACACAGAAATCGAATTTGGACCAATCCGACCAAAACTGTCTGTGCCCATCACTGAAATAATTCCATACTGCACCCAAGCATTATTTGAAACAACGAAAAAACCACCGCCAGAATCGCCATAGTCCGGTATGCCGTTGCCAAATCTACCACAAAACGTGCGATTCGATGAGTAAATTTCCATAGCTTCGTCTGCCATGTAACAAGAATATTCATTCAACGATTCGATCGACGCATAGCGGAGAATTTCGACGCTAGTTTCATTGTCCGTCAATCCCCACCCTACAATGGTTCCGTTAACACTAATAGTCACACTATTAATGTCGGCCGAATCAGTGGGCATGCATATTGGGCGAATGTAGTTTGTAAACTGAACAATTTCGTTAAGAACCAAAACCGCTACATCAGCGTCAAAACTGCTGGTGTACGGATCCCAGTCAGGGTTTACGTATATCTGCGCAACGTTAGCTCGTACAACTCCGTCTTGGTCCAAATTTGTGATATTGTGCGCTCCAAGAATCGCTACTAGGTCAAGAGGCGAAAGAATGTCGTCTACATATTTGGGTTGGACACAATGTGCAGCTGAAAATTGTTCACCTCCATTAAAATATTTGCTGTTAAGATCAGGGTTGTATTTGCTTATCATTTTTTAACGGAGCTCTAAATACACCGCTCTCACAACAGACAAAAATGTGTTTGACTGTTTGTTTGTTATCCGATTTCAGTACGCGCGCCTGTCGACAGATTCGCTAAGAAGAAAGATCATTAGCGCGCCACTACTACCGACGTTAAATCATAAGTGCGACTCTAATGTCCACTGGCTAGCTCCGACGCTTATACAACCCTGTTAAGACAATAAAGTACATTATTTACCCGTCAGCACATGTTTTCTCGAAATTAAACTGCCGCCACAAAAGTTTTGGGAATCAATAAGGTTATACAAAGCTACAGCAAAAGGCCACTGTCCTCTAGTTGCTTCATTTCCTGATTGTATGACGTTCTGAATGATGTCAACATTCCCGCATAGAGATAGGGAACGACCCGCTCGGTTCGTTTGTAAGCAGCACAATAACGTCACACAAAAGAACCAGCTTTGGTTTCTTAGTCGATGCTGTTTTGCTCTCATTTTTGTAACTAAATCCACTAACTTTTCTAATTAATTTATTGTGAAGGCGAAAATGAACTGCTTGTATGTACTTATCGTGTGCGGAATAAGTATTCATTTGAACGACACGTATTCATCTATTGAATTGAAAAATTCCTAATTCTATCTTCACATGAAAGGAAATCACATTTCGACAGTTGATAAGAGTTGACCGACCGGTGGCAAAAAATACCAAAACAAATGATTGTCCAACAACACATGAAGTTCGTGCTCTCAGAACTAAAAAGTTGTTATTATAATAAATTCTGCTCTAGCAAAATGTGAGAGAAAATTACAGCTCGAGTGAATTGCACTCTTTGTATTGTTGAAACTAAAAGCTTCACTCTTGTTGCAGTTTTCTATGTTCGAATTCGTTGTGGTGGTTTGTGTAGTCTTCAGAAGGATATTGGGAGAAGGAAGGTGGTTCAAGTGGAACCATTTTTTAAAGATTAATTCTCGGGAAAAAGCTTTTTTCACAGTTTTTTATATTCTGTTGTCTACATCTTTCGATACTACCCTGTAGCAGTGCTTCCGTAGGGAGTTAAATAATACATTGATTGTTGGTGTCAAACTTTGTTTCGTTGATTTCTTGCTCTGGTGAATAAAAACCAGCGTTGGTACTTCCAGTGAAACATCTCTAAGGTTAAACTTCTTGCCCATCAGTAGCGAATTCGTTATCCTTCAAAGCGAGTCCGATGACAAACACACAAAAAAGAATTGCTGGACGTATCAGACCGTCCAAGTTCTGGTCTTATGTGAAGTCAAGGAAAAAGACATCTGTTTATCCTTCGATGATGTATCGCGCTGGAGTAAAAAGCAATACTTCTAATGAAACTCGCAATCGAAAGCGTTTATTCTCCAGATACTGGTAACCTCTCTTCATCTTCTTCTAATGTTGGAAAGTGTTCGAATTTCGTATCAATAGAGCTGAATATTGATAAAGTTCTGGCGCATCTGCAGAGCGTTGATACATCTAAAGGTGATGGACCAGACAAGGTTTCGCCTCTGTTCTTAAAAGAATGCGCTCAAAATTTAGCGACTCCACTTCTTGAGATTTTCAATCTGTCACTGTCAACTAGAACTTTTCCCACTCCGATCTTCAAGAATAGTGGAAGAGAGAACTATCGAGGAATAGCGATTTTACCCACATTTGACAAGTTCTTTGAGTCGATTGTAAGTGAGATCTTGATAGCAGAATGTAGAAACAAGCTGAACACGACTCAACCCGAACCCGATGTTTTAATGAAAATGAAAACCCGACCCAACCCGACCCGATTTAACAAAACTAAGCCCAACCCGACCTAACCCGACCCAACCCGAAGCTTCAAAATATCGAAAGTTGAATATATCATTTTTAAAAGTTTTTTCTAACGTTTTATTTGTAGCCAAACAAATTATAACTTAACGTTTTTGCCTAAGAAAACTAAATCTGACAACGTCTCTCCGTCTAATTGCGAACGACGCGGTGACATAACAAAACCGGCATCAGAAAACACTCTTTCATCGCTCGCCTCTGCTGCAGGTATAGGTAGGAGCCATCGAGCCACTTTCTGAATTAGATGGAATTAATTAGCATCGCGCCAAAATCCAAGCAAGTCAAACTTTTCTGAAAATTTTCAAGTTTACCATATCACATAGCAGCAAATATTTCGGAGATTTTATTACCGTCATCAGTCGCAGGTAAACAGAAACGACTCTTAAGATACTCATCAGCCTCGCCACATTCTTTTTCGACATCCAAAAATATCGTAAATACCGACGAAAAAAAAACCCGGCCGACCCGCAAAATTAAATGTGATGACCCGCCCGACCCGAACCCGCAACGAATAAAAAATTTTGAAACCGGCCCAACCCAAACCCGCGGGTTCGGGTCGGGTTACGGGCTGCCCGCACATCTCTATTTCTAAATCTCAAGACGGATTCATTAAAGGTAGGTCTACCTCAACCAATCGAATTGAGTTTGTGAGTCATGCCCTACAAGTGATGGAGTCAAAAGCGCAGCTAGATGTTATATACACTATACACTGATTTTTCGACAGAGTAAAGCATTCGATACTCATTCATAAATTGTCTCTGATGGGATTTCACTCTATTCTTCTAAGATGGATTACCTCATTCCTAATGGGCAGGAGACAATATGTCAAAATGTCTGGATGGACATCGCGCACGTTCCATGTGTCATCGGGAGTTCCCCAGGGTAGCCACCTCGGCCCTCTGGTATTTATATTGTTTATGAACGACGCCACTAAAATTTTTGCCTCGCCATCTACTTATTTCTTATGTTTCGTTCTGTCCGCGATGCGGTTGCTCTGCAACGTGAACTAGAGAAGCTTGTCATTTGGTGTAATGACAATGAACTCTATCTAAACACTGATAAATGTCGAATAAAATCGCTTAAACGCGTTGAAGTTATTCGCGATTTGGGCGTTTTTTTAATGGATAAGAAATTAACATTTTCTAGTCACGTTAAGAATATTATCTCAAAATCGTATTCTATGCTTGGATTTGTGAGGAGGATCTGCAAGGACTTTTGGGACGTAAATGCCCTCAAAAGTGTCATGAAACCTACATTGACAAAATTGAGTCCATTCAAAAGAAGTCCTTAATTTATGCATCAAGACGAACAGTTTCCCGTGACGAAAGCTACGTGCTTCCTCCTTATCTCAGCAGGTGTAAGTCGATTGGTTTGGAGGCCTTGGTAAGACGCCAGATAAACGTTTTGACCTATTCAGTATGCGCTTGGATGCTCCGGCACTATTGTCAAAGTTTTTACGGCAGACCGTCAATCGTAAGTCTCAGCATCTTGCGGTTCGAAGGCACAAGACTAACAATGGCAACTATGAACCTACATGAACAACGTCTGTTTGCAATTCAACAAATTTGCTGAATTATACGATACCTCGATGTCTCGAGAAATATTTCGTAAAAAGGTAAAAGCTAAGCAGCTCGAAATCAAACAAAATTGAGTAAAGCCGAAAGTGATGGAGTAAAGAGCGATGTAATGTAAAAAGTTTAACTCTTCCAATGTAAATTGGTTCTGACTCGACCAATCCTAGTCGGCTTAATCGAAGCCTAATTGGCCTCTGCTCACGACGCGACGTGACCTTGAAACGTCACAAAAAGCTAACTTTTTTTCAGGTGGAACCAGGGGAATAGGTACTGACCCACTCCGCTAGAGAGGCACACATTAGCTTTCACTGTACTGAGGCAGTTTTGTGCTAATTTTTTTAAATATTGTATTGGTGAAAATGTCGGGCAGTTGGACATTGGGGCAATTTTTATGCTTTTAAAATTATTTTCGAATGTATGGGAGTTGGGCGACAGGTTTCTTTGGCAAAGTCTCAGAGTTTTGTGAGTGGAAGTCACCAGTATTGGTGAAAATGTCTGGCAGTTGGACATTGAGTCAATTTTTATGCTTTAAAGAATATCTTGGAATGTATGGGTGGTAGACCATAGGTTTCTTTGGCAAAGTCTTAGAGTTTTGTTTTGTAAAAGTCACCAGTATTGGTGGGGCAGCTCGGGGGGAACCGGTTGTATGGAGAAATGGTAGTACGGGGGCAACAGTAGTGAGGTGAAAATGGTATTACGGGAGAAACGGTTGTATGCGAAACAGTAGTACGGTGGAAACGGTTGTACGGGGAAAACAGTAGTGCGGGGGAAATGGTAGAACGGTGAAATGGTAGTACGGGGAAAACAGTAGTGAGGAGGAAATTGTAGGACGGGAGAAACGGTTGTACGGGGAAATAGTAGCACGATGAAAACGTTTGTACGGAGAAATGGTAGTACGGGGGAAATGTTGGTACGGGGAAATGGTAGAACGGTGAAATGGTAGTACGAGGAAAACAGTAGTGAGGAGAAAATTGTATTACGGGAGAAACGGTTGTACGCGAAACAGTAGTACGGTGGAAACGGTTGTACGGGGAAAACAGTTGTGCGGGGGAAACGGTTTGTACGGGGAAACGGTAGTACGGAGCAAATTGCACACCCTTGCATACATTTTAGTATTAAAGTCGCAAATCTCCGACCTAGCGGACAAGAATGCTTAATGTCCGTGTAGCACTTAGGGGCGGGGGTATTTACTAGTAAATAAATAAAATAAAAAAATTTCCCCGTAGATGCATAGTCTACTATGAGGCAATTTTAAATACAATTTAATAAATGAAATAGAGAAGAAAAACACAAGAGACGATCGGCCCTATGTCCATCTTTAATATACTTTGCAATAGTTTAAGTTTACTTGATATAAACATAAAAACCTGTTACACTCACCGTAAGGTTGTGTGTTCACTAAAATCGTTAATTCTTTTGGTTTATAATATCCTAGGTGTGGAGCGGATTAAACAGAACATTCGATACTGTTTTTCAATGTATACGAATTCTATTTGTTTTCTCCCAACACACTACACAAAATTCTCTTCATTTCGACATCGTTCTCACTTGTGATATGAGAACTCGAGATTTTGTTTTTTTACTCCGATGAGAACAGTTTTCCATTCACACACGTTGTTTTGCTTGTCGGCTTTCCTTTGCATTACAGACGGCAGTCAGCTGTTTGCCTTTCGTTTCAATGCATCGGCATTTTAAGAGCTCGGAGATTGATTTTTGTTATTAAGTTAGTTTTTAATTTTTAATAAACCAAGATTTTAAACTGGGAAACTATTATCGACTGTGTTGCAATATTTGTACAAAAAGACACAAAAGAGGAGTATTTGTGAATAAAAAGGAATTTCGAATTCCATTAACTACAGAAATAGCTTTGCTTTTTGAGATCTGCGTCAACATTATTTTGTAAGTGTGTCAGAAAATGTAAATATATTGCGCTATAACTTGAAATCGCAATTGTTTATTAATTGTCAGCTGCAATTTGATGTTAACGATTGAATCAATACATTATTTCCATTTTCTGCGCCGGGATTTTTGTCAATAGAAGATTATACCTGTGGCTAAAAGGTTTCATCCCTCGAAATCTATCTATCGACCTTTCAAAGCTGTTGACATCTCAAAAAAGGAGGGAATTATTAATTCATATAAACTGGAGGAAAGCTACTTGCCGCAAGTAAACATTTTCAATCCTTAATGTCAGTGGCGTGACTGCCTTCGAATATAATAAACACTACCTTGGAATTTTTTTTTATTTTGACAAATGCGATGTTTGCAACTTGAGTCGAAGGCGTCAAAATAAGAATCCTCGCGTCTAGTGCGGTGCCGGCTTAAGTCAAACTATACTAAATTTCATAACGAAGTGCATCAACTGTCGAGAACACTTTTTTTGGTCTTATAGAGTACCGGCGAAGAAACAAAAAACAAAATAAAATGAAATCCGTCATGAAAGTTTGTATACTTTGACATAAGCCGACGCCATAGTTAATCTTTACAAACTTTATTATTTTTATCACATAAAACATAACCAAAGACCAGTACGTATCATAATAGATGTAGCAAACAGAATAGATGTGACAAACAGAACAGACGTTGCAAAAAGACTCGAAATATAGAAATGAGCAAAAACCCAATGTTTTGTGCTCTTTCATAACTATAAGAATTTCAAAGATTCATAGAAATTACCCAAAGTAATGTCAAAGGCCCTACCGAAGTACGTCCATTGATTTTGATGGCCTAAATGTTCTCCCCTGCACCATATCAAAAAGAAGACCAACGTAGTCTTACCAAGAAATCCTGCAACTATTTTCTCTAAAATGTAATTCTTACCGACTTTGCCTTAAGAAGCAAACTTCAAACTGCCGTAATTATATAGATATGTACCATCACTCCCTACACGTGTTCTCTAAAAATTTATTCTTTACAGTTTTGCTTTTTGAAGCAACTTTCTAACTGCCATAGTTTTATAGGTATGAGTCATCCCTCCCAATGCTAGCAGTGGCTAAATCACGAGATTAGGTTATTTTTCCCTCAAACCCTCAAACGTGTATTTTCTAAAAATTTATTCTCGACACTACAACTTTCCCTTTGGAAGCAACTTTCTTACTCTCATAGTCCTAGAAATATGGGTCATCCCTCCCAATTCTAGAAATAGCCATATCCCAAGGATTAAGCCATATTTCCACAAAACCCACGTGAGACGGGACACGTGTTACTCTAAAAATTGACTCTCTACAACTTTGCTTTTGGAAGCAACTTTCTAACTTTCATAGTATTAGAGATATGTGTCATTCCGTTCAATTCTAGGAGTTGCTATTTACCAGGATTGGGCAATTTTTCCTTACAACCCTGAAACACATGTTCTCTAGAATTTTATTTTCCACAACTTAACCCTTTACATTAAATCTCCATATTGCATAGTTCAGTAAATAAAGACGAAAAACCATCTGCTTTCGTTCGTATATGGCCAACACACTCAATTTCGTCCATTCCACTGGCCCCTGTGCCCAGACCACTGACCCGATTTCTACCAAAATCATTTTTACAGTTTTGTGAGATGAGATCACCGAATTGATTGACCGAATTTGCTCATCTTCGAACTTGAATCATGGTAGATGTACCTTTCAGAGAAAAAAAAGTTTAGGGTGATCGGTCGAGCCGTTTGGAAAAAAGAAGTGGAGACGGACGGACAGACGAACATTTTTATTATTGCTGATTCGTCATCTCTAGACGATAATAGATGCATCCCACAAACTCCCACCTCGATCTACCGCATGTTAAAATAAAATTGTTGGTAGTAAACGTATAGAACCTTTGTACTTCGTGTTCGGAGAAAAGCGACAGGGAGAGTGCTTTAAAAGGTTTCTCCTTCCATACATATTTAGCTGATGTTGTTATCAGTTGAAAGGATATGTTGCTTTTAAAACTAAAAATTCCCTGAATATGTGATTTGCTCTCTTTTTCCACCCAAATTCCACCGAGTATGAAGTTAGCAATAACACAAAGCAAAATTTTGAAATCACAAATTCTACGATAAAGTCTATTGCCGAAGAACATTGCCATTAAAATTTTAAAATGTATTTTTTTGGCAGAAACCGAGGGGCAAACAACTGGCGAAAATGTGTTCCAAAAGTTCCATTTCCATAATTTAATTCCATTTATTTCCATTTCATTTCCAATATTTCCGTTTTAATTCCAAAATTTTCACTTATTCCGCTATTTCATTTTATTTCCAAATTCCATGGGGGCCACGAAGTAAAAAAGTCCTATACGTTTACTACGAACAATTTTGTTGTAACATGGGGCAGATCCTAGTTCATTCCTAGTACATCTCATGGATGGCACTGGGTTTGTCGCACAGCTTACCACTGGCACAGTAAAAACTTTCCGGTAATGAAAGGATCTCAAATAGTAGAACCACAAAAAGTAGCGAAACTAGTAAATAATGATAAAGCCCCTAACCCTTCATGGGTTGTTAAGGCAGATTATTATTATTATGGGGCAGATCGAGGCGGGAGTGATGGGGAAGCATTTCATATTGTCTAGAGTTGACGAATCAGCGAAAAAAAATGTCCGTCTGTCCGTCCAGTCATTTTTTTCTAAACGGCTACACCGATCACC
>CM055404.1:45068581-45087245 GCA_029228625.1 Pseudolycoriella hygida | reverse complement strand
TTTTTCTTGCAATGGAGGCCGTGTCCGTTGGATGTACCGCAAATGCATTGCTATGGGTGACAAATTTTCGCACCGATCCTCAGGCCAATACACACACGCATTACATCATCGCTTAAAAAAGTGCCAATGTTCGGACTCGGAATTACGTTGAGCCATGCTCCGGACATTTTATTCTGAAGTAGCTCAAATCTGAATTTTTCGATTGCGGTTGGGAATGTCAACCCAGATGTAATGTGCTTGATGTTAATCTGGTCCCAGGAATATTGAGAATTCGGATTCGTAGGTATAATTCCGTCATTAATTTCATTCCACTTGGCCAGAGCATCGGTGTAAAATGGGATGTCAGATTCGTTATTAAGGTTGAATTAAGGTTGTGATAGACACGATATCTTTAACTCCATTAACCGATGACAAGAACGCTGGGAGAGAGAAAAATAGTATCTCGTGTGATGCTTGCTTATCGAGAGACAATTCTTAGTTTGTCTGGCTGAGTTCAGATTCTTCCAATGATCTGCGAAGGATTTATCTTTCCATGCAGTTATAATTCTTTGCAAGGTCCTTAACGACACTGGAACACTGGGTTCGGGTCCGCAGAATGGTAATGCAGACGCTGCTCTTGCCAGCCTCTCTGCTTTTTCATTTCCGGGATAACCGTGATGGCCTGGAATCCATATAAGTGAGACTTCTCGCTGATTGGCGATCGATTGAATTATGTCACGACATTCAAGAGTAAGGGAAGAGGTAAACTCTACACTAGCTAGGGCTTTAAAACTTGATTGGCTGTCTGTGAAGATGAGCACTGGCTGATGTGAGTTTGTGTTCTTTTTGATTTCATGACAGCTTCCCAGATTACCTGAGATTTCCGATTGAAATATGGTAATGAATCTACCAAGCGGTAGGGAGACTTCCGGTCCGTTGTGCTCGCTAAGGAAGCCAGTGCCAGAGAGACAACCTCTGACCGATTCGTCAAAGTACCATGCTTCCATATTTAAATCCGGAGATTTGTTGTGCCGTTGCCATTCTTCTATGGAGGGAATCGATACTTTAAAAGATTTACCAACCTATATTCAGGAGCAATAGCATCGCGTCACATGGCATGTTCAGATATGGCGATTGCGCGGTCATCTGCTGCCCAAGTCGGGAGTGACCAAAGCTTTGCTTAATTAAAAAACTATAGTGGTGCCATCTGAGCATGGTCGATCTGGCTTTAGCTTCAATAGAAGTGTGTAGGGGTTCGATATAGAGTAGGACTTCAAGTGCTGCGGACTGAAGACAAAGTTGGTGAGATTTACATTTTAGAGAAAATAGTTTCAGGATTTCTTGAAGAATCTACATTGGTCCCCTTTTTGATATGGTGAATGGGAGAACATTTAGGCCATCAAAATCAATGGTCTCAGACGTGCTTCGGTAGGGCCTTTTTGACATTACCTTGAGTAATTTCTATGGATCTTTGAAATTCTTATAGTTATAAAAGAGCACAAAACATTGGATTGTGTGCTCTTATTTTTAGATATTTAGATACGTTCGAGTCTTCTTGCAACATCTATTCTGTTTACCACAACTATTTTGATATGCTCGGGTCTTTGCTGATGTTTTCCAATAATTCCACTACACTGTCCCCACAATTCCATTTGTGGTTTCTCCCTCGGCGAAAACACATTAATTTTGTAAGCATTTCCGGCGGAAAAATGTATTAATGACGATGCAGTCACCATGTGATTAACAATTTTTCCTTTCTTTTTTATAGACCGTCCAGACAGAACTCAAGAAGGAATGACTTAAAGTTGTTCCTAAATCGTTTTTAAAAGGGTGGAGAAATTTAGATATAAAAATGGAATCAGTCCGTCGAAAATTGAATACGAATCCCCGAGTCGTTGCCAGCACTCTATCAGTTTTGCTGTTTCTATGGACGTACGACATTTTCAAAAAAGGATATCAACGGACGATCGAATTGACCGATTTATTTGAAACTTTACCTGAAGATCGTTCCGCTAAATTAGGAGATCGTTTAGAGAAGTGAGTAGTTTTTTGGGTTGGATGAAGAAAAGCAAACGTCAATTTTATCCCCTGCAGGAGTTGGGTCAAACAGAAAAATGCACAATATACTAACGGCCCATCCCTCACCAAAGCAATTGTGATGACATTTTGGAAAAATTATTTATTTCTCGGTATTCTTTGCGTACTTAACGACATAATAATAAGACTGACACAACCTTACCTACTTGGCCAGTTGCTGCTTTATTTCCGGTAAAAAATCGGTCAAACAACATGTTCGTAAATCAAACCCGTAAACATTTCAGAAAAGACACTTCCATGACCTACTCAGAAGCCTTGTGGTATGCTGTTTCCATTGTTCTTTTAAATGCTTTGAGCATGATGACCGTAAACCATTATTTTATTGGTTGCTTCCACATGGGAATGCAAATTCGCATATCGTTATGTAGTTTAATTTATCGGAAAGCTTTGAAATTGTCGCAGACTGCGCTTCGTGAAACAGCTGCGATAAATTTACTGTCCAACGACGTCAGCCGCTTCGATTTGCTGTCATTTTTGCTACATTCAATGTGGACGGCACCTATAATGACTCTCATCATTGGATACTTTTTGTGGTTGCAAGCGAGATGGGCTGGCATGATTGGCATTGCGGTTGTGTTTATTGTTGTCCCGATTCAATGTAAAGCAGGTCTATAGAGGAGAATTCTTTGGCACTTTTTCAATTCTTTCAATTTTTTCAGCTTACACCGGGAAATTGTCTTCGATTTTTCGATTGAAAACGGCTATCCGAACCGACAAAAGAATTAAATTTATGGAAGAAATTATTACGGGTGTAAGAGTGAGTAACGATTTTTTTAGAACTTGTGATGAGATTTTAGACTATTTTCGAATTTTTCCAAATTTTTTAAATTTGCGAAACATTTTTCTCAAAATTAGTCCCTGGACTTGAGAGACAGAATTCCTAGTACGGCATTAACAGGTAGGTCAACGAGCTGTTCGTGCCTTTTTTCCCGACATGTCAACGGCTGACGGGTTTTCAAGAAAACGACTGAAACCTGCTGCTGCTCTCTACATTCAACACTGCCAAAGTCAACTTTCCTCTGCCGCTTTTATTCTTCTCAACATCTGCTTGATGTTCCTAGCTCTGCCATACAACGTATAAAAAACTTAACGAGGAGAATTTGTGAGAGAAAAAATATGAAAATCTCTCATCTGATAATGTCGCTAAGTTTTCTATGCGTTGTAGGGCAGAGCTGTATCCACGCTTATGTCGGCTTATGTCAAAGTATATAAAATTTTATGACGAAACATGTCAAGCAACCAAAAATCATATGGTTGTCAGCTAATGATCCTTTAATGAGCCGATATGCCGCTCTAAACGCGTGAAAAAGGTTTGTGAGTGAAGCTCCTGCCATGAAATATTAACTTCTTGTCGATTTTCTCAGATGTGTGTTGTTGTCGTAATCACCATTTGGCATGTCGGAATGGCTGGAAGGCTGGCCAAGTCACATCTCGGGTGAAGAAGTTGTGAGCTTCACTGACGGCTCTAAAACTTCGGAAGGCGCGGGAGCCGGGGTATTTTCTCCAGGGCAGGTTGTTGAAAGGTGGTATCACCTAGGAAGGTTAGCCAACGTGACTCAGGCTGAGACGTTCGCGGCACTGACGGGAGTGCAGAAGGCAATCCCAACAGAGGCATGTGGAAGAAAAGTCACAGTCTGTTCCGACAGTGAGGCTTTGATTGGGTCGCTCATGTCGCCTGTCGTGACATCCAAGCTGGTGAAAGAGCTAAAGGAAACCCTGAACCGGGTTGGACTGAGAAATCAGGTAAAGCAGGCCTGTGTCCCCGGACACTCTGGCGTGGAAGGAAACGAGGGAGCGGATGAGCTGGCGAGGAAAGGTTCGGCAACTTTAAGTTGTGGGCCAGAGCCTCTCATACCCATACCACACTCGGAATATGTAAAAGCAATAGAGTGTTGGGTTAAGTCGGAATTCGTTAACCATTGGAGTAGCTGTGAGGGAAGAGTGCACACAAAGCGCTTCTTCCCGGTGCCCGATGGGAAGTGGACTAGAGAATTGCTAAACATGGACAGGTGTCGCATCAAGCGAGTGGTTGGTGCGATCACAGGGCACTGTAAACTAAGCAAGCATCTGGCTAAAATGGGACTCACCAATGATCCCATTTGCACCTGTGGCTTCAGCGAGGAGACGGGCGTTCACGTGATATGTGAATGTCCGAAGTTTTCCTCACTGAGGCTTAGGACTCTAGGTAGTTATGTGGTCCAACTTGCAACAGTACGCAGCATAGGGCCTGCCGCTCTAGACAGGTTCTTGGTTGGGACTGGGAGGTTTTAGGAGATTTACATGATGAACGGGTGACGAAACAAAGGATCACTGGATCTGTGTTTCATAGACCAGAAATGGACCGCCCCAACCCGATAAATCTAAAAAAAATCACCATTTTGATGTGGGGCTAATGGCTGTGTTTGTTTGATAAAATGTATCACAACAAAAACCTTCTTCAAAAGGGAAACGTGATGCAAGTCCTTGTTCCTTCTTCCAAAACAACTGATATAATTGGGGTGACGCTTAAAACTTCGGAACGCAAAAAATTCTTTTAAAATATTTTCGCATTTTATTAAAAAAAATGCGTCACAAATAGCGGACCACCCAATGTGATAGTTTTTCTGCTCTTTCACATTTCTCACCTCAAAAACTAAGCTTTACGCGTATGTAGTACGGGTAGCCAAATTTTTTCATCGACTTGCATCGTTTCCCTTTTAAAAACGGTCTTTACTGTGATATCAGTTCTTTTAGAAGTAGAAAAACTGTTTTTGATGATTCCCACAGCTTCCTCTGCAACGTACCAAAAGTTTTATTTTTGAGCCCCCGCCTATCTTCCGACATTTTGGTGGTCACCCGATGCACTTCACACCCAACCCAGCAACTTTCGCTTTGATACCAAACCTCTATCTCATCATCATCATCATCAAACTTTATAGACTGTTTATACCTTTCGGTGTGAGGTCTTTACGCCCGCTGATCATGGACCACCCTCCTCCATACCCTCCTGTGCCAAGGAAATAGTTTGTTCGGCAAACTGCGGTACATATTCAAGAGCAACATGGACAACAGTCTGAAAAGGAAGGTGTTCGATACGTGTGTGTATACCAGTGTTGACTTACGGTGTAGGGGTGCAGAAAATCTCACGTTTACCAAGGCTTCGGCGAACAAGCTGAGGCTGAGAGTGGCTCAATGCTAGGAATTTCACTCCGAGAAAAATGACAAGTCACTGATGTGAGATGTCGTCAGACAGAGAGTCACTGATGTCGATGTCATGGAGCGAAAAGCCAGGCTAAAATGGAATTGGGCAGGACACATCGCCAGAATGACAGACGATCGATGGACCAAAAGCATTTTGCAATGGCGGCCACCACTGAAGCGACCAAGGGGACGCCCACCGGAAAGCTGAATCAACGACATCAAGCGAACAGCAGGCACTAATTGCCAGCAGATGGCAATGGACTGAGAGCAGTGGAAATATATAGGGGAGGCCTACATCCAGCAGTGGATATCATAGAGCCTCCATAAAAAGAAGAAGAAGTTGCTACAAACTTTACGGTTGCGCTTCTTAATGATCGGAGCCATAACACCGAAACTCCTGTCAGAAGACACGACTGAGTACTTCATGGGTAAATTAAACATATGCAAGGGACCCGTACATACATCAAATTGTATTGGAAATAGCCGGTTTTTCCAAACGGCTCAACCGATCAGCCTAAACTGAACCCTGAAAGGTACATGCCTCACATGATTCAAGTTCGAAGATGATCAAAATCGATCAAGTGGTTCCGGAGATATGGTCGAGGAGATGACCAAAAACATAGTTTTTCGAAGGTCGGTGAAGCTTTTTCGCAAATATCTCAGCAAGTATAACACGGAAATTCCTCATTTTGGTGTCAAATGAAAGCATTTGATGTCACAAAACTGGGAAAAATTTTTTGTGGGAATCGGTACAGGGGTCTGGGCACTGGAACCAATGGAATGGACGAAATTTGTGACGCAATTTTTTGAACTCAACATAATTTTGTTTAAAAATGTTTGTTGCGAATCGAAGCTTAATGCGTCACCCCCCTCTGATTTCAGAACTTTTGTAACTGGAAGAAAAAAGATTTACCTTAGATGATTAATGTGTCACACTTTTCTGATTTCACAGCTTTTGTAAGCAGACATAAAGACTTGCGTCACACCTCCTCTGTAAGAGGTTTTTTGGCGGATTTTTGAATATAATTCGGTACTCGGTTACCTCTCAAATAGAAAGAGTCAACAAAATCGGTTGGGATTTACCCGATTTATGTAAAGAAACACGTTGGGCTCTAGCAGAAACTCAGTTTCAGGGTCCTGGATGAGTCCAAGGGCTTCTAATCAAAAAAGTTTCTTTCATAAAATGTGAGACATTCCTAGACCTTCGATTAAAAAAATTTTTATGAAAATCGGAAGAGATTTACTCGAGCTATGTACAAAAAACCTGTAGGGCCCTAGCAGAGACTCGTTTTTAGTGCCCTAGCTAACTCCAAGGACTCAAATTCAAGAATGTTTCTTCCATAGATTGTGGGCCATGCCCAGACCTTCGAACAAAAAAAAAGTTTATAAAAATCGGAAAGGATTTACTCGAGTTAGGTTCAAAACACACGTAGGGCCCTAGCAGAGACTCATTTTTAATGCCCTAGCTAAGTCCAAAAGCCCAAAATCAAAAATGTTTCTTCCAAAAATTGTCGGCTATGCCCATACCTTTCAAATAAAAATAAGTTTATGAAAATCAAAACCACTTAAACGGTCCTAGCTCGACAGCCCTTGTGCCCACAGTGCCCAAATTCAATCTTTTTCAATTACCTTTGAGGGAAAAAAAGTTTTTGAGTTTTACTGGAGATAACTCGAGTAAAACTCAACCGATTTTCGAAAACGTTATTATCCCTGAAAGGTAATCGAAAAATCCTTTACGAGATTGAATCTGGGCACTGTCGGCCGAAGGTCCGCCGAGCTAGGACCGTTTAAGTGGTTTTTGGTCTTTTGTACATAACTCGAGTAAATCTTTTCCGATTTTCATAATTTTTTTTTTGTTTGTTTAAAAGATCTGGGCATGACCGACAATTTGTGGAACAAAATTTCTTGAATTTGAGTCCTTGGAGTTAGCTAGGGCACTACAAACGAGTCTCTGCTAGGGCCCTACCTGTTTTGCGTACACAACTCGAGTAAATCTTTTCCGATTTTTGAAAAAACTTATTGTTTGACTGAATTGACTGACAATTTATAGAAGAATTTTTGCCTGTGCTTCGGGCTCAAGTGGGCCTCATGTCGGTCGTAAGGTCGGCCCTAACATCAAAAAATGTTTTTTGCTATGTTGCAGAATTATTGAGGGAAACATTTTTGCCTATGGAAGTATGTGTCCGAGGCCTCTACTTAGGGGATCTAGGCCGGCCCTCGCCTAAAAAAATGGTTTTTTGCTATGTTGTAGAGAAAATTGAGGAGAACATTTTTCTCTGTTTGAGTGTCAATTTAGTGCTTTCGGAAAATATTTTTACACCATTTCTTCGGACAGGTTTTTCAATGTTGCCCTATCAGCAATTTCCAATACAATTTAATGTGGACGTAAGGCAATATTTACTCAAATACGTTTAAGTATTTTCGTAACTCTGTCTGCCGCATCTATTCTGATACGTATGGGTCCCTTCATATATTACTGATTTGCCATCAAGGATCATGTCAAAAGTCAAAACTTAGCTGTATATATGGTTCCGCAGTCTACGAAAAAACATTTTCTTAATTTTTTGTTCGTATGAGGACTTGCGTCACGGGCGCAGTGCTACCGCACGCCCATGACGGCCATCCTCTTTCTTTTCAGATTTTTCCAATTTACCAATTCTGAATTTCTTAAATGGGAATTTCCTGTTAAAGTATTTACAAATATTTTGCTGAAACGAATTTCTGTTTCAGGTGATAAAAATGTTTGGATGGGAAGTGCCATTCGGAAAGATGATTGACATTGCCAGGAAACGGGAGCTGAATATTCTGCGAAAGAATTCGTTCGTTCGTGGCTTGTATATGACATTCGCTTTGTTCACTACCAGATTGGCTGTGTTTTGCACAATGGTCGCCATATACTTCATGTATGGCAGTGAAGATATTACAGCCGCTAAGGTAATGCCACTGTTTCCATTGTAACACTTCGAAAAATGAAGATCTCGCTCTCTGTTAGATATTTGTAATTGCTGCATACTTTCACCTGATCGCACATTTCATGTCTCAATTGTTTGTTCGTGGCATTGCCGAAATAGCCGAGGCGTATGTCTCTGTGAAACGTTTAGAAAAATTCCTGCTATGTGAAGAAGTAGATACCGGCGATGCCAAGTGGAACGAGGCTGCAATTGAGGCCGATGATGTTGCTTTATCAGTAGATAATTTATGCGCCAAATGGAAAACCGAATTAAAAAAATCGAAGGAAACTGAAGAGTTATTGCAACAACGTGATACTCTTGACCAAATAAGCCTCACTGTTCAAAAAGGTGCGCTAATTGGAATCATTGGTCCTGTTGGATCAGGAAAGAGTTCCTTTCTTCAAGCGTTGCTAAAAGAACTACCGGTAAAAAATGGATCAATTAACATAGCAGGATCGGTGTCTTATGCATGCCAAGAGCCATGGATTTTTTCTGCATCAGTGAAACAGAATATAGTTTTCTGCAATCCATTCGATGAAAATCGATACAACCGGATTATCAGATCTTGTGCTTTAGACGTTGATATTCAAAGTTTCGAAGGTGGCGATAAAATGTTAATCGGAGATAGAGGTATTTCCTTGTCTGGTGGTCAGAAGGCTAGAATCAAGTAAGGAACTTCTTGTGTATCGGTTAATGAATAAAAATAAACTTTGTTTCTAGTCTCGCGAGGTGTCTGTATCGTAACGCTGACATTTATTTGTTCGATGATCCATTAAGTGCCGTAGATACACATGTTGGTCGTCATCTGTTCAACGAATGCATTGGACCAAACGGATTCTTATGTGAAAGTGGATGTACACGAATTTTAGTCACCCACCAAGTTCACTTCCTAAAAGAAGCAGATTTTGTTGTCGTACTGAGGAATGTAAGTTTCACTACAATTTTTCTCAATGAACTTTTATCAAAATAGATATTAACTACAAGGGAATGGTGGACTTTTATGGAACGCCAGAAGAATTAGCCAATTTAGAAGTCGATTTCTCCGAATTCATTCGAATGAAACATGACGACGATACTGAAGAGACTGGCACTGTGAATGAAACTCAACAGTTGCACGTCGATAGCAAAGAAGAGGTGGCAAAATTGGAGGATGTTTCTAAAAACAAAAATCAAGACTCGGCGTTTATCAGTTATTTCAGATCTGGCGCCAACGTGTGGTCACTTACCTCACTATTTATGCTGTTCCTTTTGTCACAGGTGTTGGCTAGTGGATGCGATTTTTGGGTAGCGTTTTGGTAAGTTTGTTTGCGACGAAGCTCGTTTACAGTAAACTTCAAAGCTTTTCCTTTATATGTGAGCCTTTTCGGATCAAAAACTGGTATATTACGACTGTCAAAATGACGTTTTAAACGTCAGATATTTATATAAGCAAATAGATTTTTGGCTCGTCTTAAATTATTTTTTAGTCAAATATATGAAGGGCACGTTGCAAAAATTTGCGATGTTTTTTTTAGAACAGAATTGTTATTTACAAATTATTCAAAATTATAGCTCATGTAATGTGAGAGGATGACTTTTACAGGACTTATAGATGAATATACAGATGAATGAGGGTCGAAACTTGCTCTGAAAAAACATCGCATTCCAAGTACATTTGCGATGTTATTTCAGAACAAATTTGTACGTCCATACTTAAATCGACTTTGCAGCTATTCAAAAGAGCGGATATAATAAAAGCAGCAAAAGTCGAGACCATGCCTTCCTGGTAGCTAGAAAATTTGAACACCTGGTTCTAAACTTCCGAAAGGTCAACGAGCGATAATGCGTGCTACGAAGTAAAGGCCGTTTTAAGAACTACTCCCTAGTTAATGTACACGCGCCACATAATGAATCGTCAGACATAGTCAAGGACGAATATTATGAACTGCTCGCAAATATCTACGATGAACTACCTGCACACGACATCAAAATCGTTTTGGGAGATTTCAACGCCAAAGTGGGTAAAGAGGAAGTGTTCAGACCAACAATTGGAAGATACAGTCTGCATGATGAAACGAATGAAAACGGACGGCGCATGATTTACTTCGCGGCTGAAAGAAACCTTGTAGTGAAAAGTACCTTCCACCCACATAAAAGCAGACATCTAACTACTTGAAAGCACCCACAACTTGTCAGCTAATCAAATCGACCATCTATTGATTAGCGGAAGACACCTCACTGATGTAATTGACGTCAAAACATGTTGGAGAGCAAATGTCGACTCTGATCACTATCTTGTGGTGTCAACACTGCGATCACATCCCGGTTTCGTAATGGCTAACGAGAACTTTTGCAGTGGACAAACTAAGAGATCCACAGATAGCGGCGACATATGCTGAAAACATTAGCACAAAGCTTCAACAACTTCAACAAGCTCAACCAGATGATACTCCTCTCGACTGGCAATCGGTGAGTGAAGTTATCAAACAAGGATATCAGAGCCCTAATGACTACAATACCTGGTTTCATGCGGAGTGTGCTGCTGATGTTACAGAAAGTAAAAACGCTGCGTGATTCAGAAAGGAAACTGCAAGAACGAGAGAACAGAAAGTGACTGCAGAAGGAGGAAAAACGTTTGCACCGGCGCAAGAAGAGCTAGAGAGATTGTGTAGCGCAAATGAGTCACGAAAGTTCTATAAACGTGTAAACAATCAAAGGATAGGATTCAACTCCCGAATAATCGCTTGCAAAGCAGTAAACGGAACGTTGCTTACTGCAAAAGATGATGTCTTGGAGAGATTTAAAGAGCATTTTGATGCATTGTGCAACGGGGATGATGATGTCACTGATGATAGCGATGTTTCCTTTCTTGACGACGACGGTTGTATCGTAGCAGCGCCAACAATGGAGGAAGTCTCAGCAGCAATTACCTCACTCAAAAACAACAAAGCTTCCGGCCCGGATATACCAGCAGAACTGCTGAAGATGGGTGGTGAGGAATTGTCTGTAGAAATGATGTATGATTTAGTAAAACGAATATGGAACATGGAAGATTTGCCTGACCAGTGGCTAGAAAGTGCCATTTTACATCTACACAGGAAAGGTGATAAAACCGAATGCGAAAACTACCGTGGAATTGCCTTGTTGAACACGGCTTACAAAATTTTTGCTGGAGTGCTATTCGAAAGACTAGATCCGCTGGCTGAGAGTGTCATTGGGGATTATCAAGGCGGATTGAGACGAGATCGCTCAACAACTGACAAAATATTCACACTTCGTCTGATTCTGCAAAAGGGCAGAGAGTTTCAAGTCCGGACGTACCATCTTTTCATCGACTTCAAACAAGCTTGAGACAGAACCAAGCGTATGGAGTTGTATGCGGCGATGAAGGCTTTGAAACAAAGTATATTCGTCTTGTGAAATCACCAGATGTCGTGTGAAGGTGCCATGCATGAAAATTATGCGGGATCGCGGGATCCTGGAATCCGGGAAGTTTTTGCATTTTTTTGCATTTCGACCGGGAAATTGTACCATAGGAAATTTTTTTACTATACAGCAAGTCGAAAGCAAGCGGAAAGTCAAAAGCACCGGAAAGCGGGAAGTGAAAGCCACCGGGAAGTGAAAGCCATCGGGAAGTAAAAAGCAACGAGAAGAGGGAAGTCAAATCCGCCGGGAAGTCGAAGCCACCGCGAATTCGAAGCCACCGGGAAGTCAAAAGTACCGGGAATTTAAAGCCACCGGGAAGTGAAAGCAACAGGAAAGTCAAAGACACCGGGAAGTCAAAGCTACCTGGAAGTCAAAGCCACCGGGAAATGAAAGTTTTTAGTCTACAATTTCGCTGGTGCGATCAGAGCGAGAAGAGCACGAGCTTCCCAAACTTAAAACAAAAAACGAACTTGAATGTTCATATTTTCAAAATGTTCGCCTGCGGAGCTTTACTCGTTGAATCCATACTGAAAACTCTGACTGATAATAAAGGGACACAATTCCAAAATTCTAAAAAAAAATATATTGTAGACCCACCCCCCTCCGGTCACCGAGAAATCCTACCAGCGACACCGGGAAATCCTAACCACGATACCGAGAAATCGTTGACTGGCTGGCCTTACACGGAATCGTACGGGTCTGCGTAGCTTAGGTTCTATGTAAAATTTTTGTTATTTCGAATTTCCTAAAAACTGCCTTAAAGAGGGGATCTGTAATCCATTTTTATATCCGTCTAGGACAGCCCAAGAAGAAAATCGAAATTTCCAACGGAACGAATTAGCCTTTAGTGACGATAGAAATATCAGTCAAACCGATAATTCAGTTACAGGAGTGTTAACGACATATTTGTGTATGTTTATCCATGGAGTCTTGGTCACAGCTTTGTTTATCGTTGCGCTGGCAAGGTGGGTAAAGCAAAATGGATTGAAAATAAAGCTTAATGTCAACATGATGAATAACAGATCCATAGGTTTTTACACAATTTGCCTTCGTGCAGCCCATAAGATACACAACGCTATGTTTAAAGGAATCATATCGACGTCCTTACGTTTCTTCGACACCAATCCAATAGGACGAATATTGAATTTATTTTCAAAAGACTTGGGTACCGTCGACGAATCTCTTCCGAAGTCTCTATTGGACGCATCTCAGAGCCTTTTGATCATGACAGGATCGATTTGTTTGACACTTACAGTGAATACTTACTTTTTGGTTCCCATCATCGTCGTAGGAATAATTTTCATGGTTGCGAGGAAAATTTACTTAAAGACGTCAAGAGACATGAAGCGAATTGAAGGGATCAGTAAGTTCTGATTGACTCACCGAAATTAACTTTCTTTTACGGAAGATTCCATAATTGTAGCTCGATCTCCGGTTTTCACTCATCTTGCTGCAACAATGCAAGGACTGCCAACTATTCGAGCATTGCAAGCACAAAATGTCCTCATCGAGGAGTTCGACAATCACCAAGACTTGCACTCATCTTGTTGGTTCTTATTTGTAACAACGAGTTCAGCATTCGGACTTTGTCTAGACTTTTTATGCCTCCTGATTATTTCCTGTGTTACTTTCACGTTTCTATTCGGTGGAAATTGTATGAACAAGAAACCTTGATGTCGATGCAAAGCTCTCAATAAAATTTCAATTCTTAATTTAGCAACCCTGGGCAGTGAAGTGGGATTGGCCATCACGCAAGTTATGGCGCTGACTGGAATGTTACAATGGGGCATCCGACAAAGTGCTGATGTATCTAACAACTTCATGGCCATCGAACGAATAATACAATACCGAGATTTACCTCCTGAGCAACTGCCGGGTAAATTGGAGGCCATACCAAATGGATGGCCAATGAACGGAAAAATCGAATTTCGAAATGTTAGCTATCGATACAGCGAGACACTTTCAGCGGTTTTGAAGAATGTAAATTTGGTCATTCAACCGAATGAGAAGATTGGGATTGTTGGACGAACGGGAGCGGGAAAGTCATCGCTAATTGGGGCAATCTTTCGGTTAGCCATCGTCGAAGGTGACATTTTGATTGATGGGATCAACACGAAGTCTATCGACTTGAATGATCTACGGTCGAAAATCTCAATAATTCCTCAGGATCCGATGCTTTTTTCGGGGTCTTTGAGGCGGTAAGTAGTCGATTTTCGGTGACAACAATGTGATTAACGATTTTTTTTATTCAAATCAGAAATTTGGATCCATTCGAAATGTACTCCGATACAGAGATATGGAAAGCATTGGAGGACGTTGAGTTAAAACACATAGCTGATAATCCAGAGGGGCTCCATCTTCCGGTTCTGTTAAATGGAAGTAACTTTAGTGTCGGTGAGAAGCAACTTTTATGTCTAGCTAGGGCCATTCTTCGGAAGAGTAAAATTTTAATTGCCGACGAAGCTACAGGAAATGTTTCCCTCAGGTATTTGAAAACACTCACCACTTCTCAGTTCAATTGTTAATTTTTCCATGCTGCAGTGCCGATAAAATTATCCAGCAGAAAATCCGCGAGAAATTTGTTGACTGCACGGTATTGACAATAGCCCACAGGCTGAACACGATCATCGATTCGGATCGAATTATTGTTATGGGAAATGGTGAGATAGTGGAATTTGGATCGCCATCAGAGTTGCTGCAATCGAAGAGCGGCACTTTTTATGGTATGATCAGTGCTTTAGGTAAAAACGAAGCTGAAAGACTTACTCAACTGGCTGTATCGAAGCATAAATAAAGTGACTTTTTTCCGATATTTATTGAACTTTCTTTCTCGAAAAGATGCTGCTGAGACAATAGAGGAGTGATTGCATCGCTTTTTGATTACCCCTTTCCCTACCTTTTTATTTATGAGATAATAGAGATCTTTTGGGTTTTGAAACATTCGCTAGCAACGAATTCCGTTTGTAAATACATAAAAATTGTGTTCGCGTTGTCCTTTTTTTTATTCCTTCCTCGGAAGAAACATGCACGGGAGCCTCCGACAGCACGACACAATTACTAAAACCTACCTGTGCCAGCTATAGAGTTCATGATGTCATTTGGATGTAGGCATTTAATCAGACCGTACCTTATTATGTAACCGCCGAGCTGTATACGCTTACTGCTAGTAAAAGTTGGACAGTTACAGATGCTCAGCCGTTTCCAAATAGGGGCCGCAAAAGTCGCAGCTCGCATCACTCTTTTTGCCAATAGTGGTCAGGTGTTTATTAAATCCGTAGTGTCCCGTCATTAAACCGCTATAAATTTTCAGCCTGGTGCGGCTAACATTCAGGAGGAACTTCGGATACTTCTTGTTGATAATAATACTGTTCTTGGCCCGGCGGCAGCCGTGGTGGTTTTGCCAGTATTTTTGAAATGAATTGTCTCCACTATTGTTTGTTATTGTTCTTATGAATGAGTGAGCAGTTCCTATAAATGGTTCTGGCCCTATCGGCTTGATCGATGCTCCTGCTCTGGCCAGTTCATTTGCCCTTTCGTTTCCTGCAATGTCGCAGTGCCCCCGTACCTAAATTAAATCTACCTGCGAAGAATGAGGGTTGCCCAGCACTCTAACATCAATGCCGAGTTAATTTTGAATGATTTTAGAGCTTTCAACGCCGCTTGCCTGTCCGTACAAATAGTTATGGTGCGGTCGGCATTTTTGTCATACGTAGATTTTGTTTTTTGGTTTCATGCGGCATCAAAGAAAAATTAATTTTTATTTAAAACATTTGCTATATTTCGGGTTTTTGGTTGTACCCTTCATCAGGCTGAAAAAATCGGGAATAAATCCGTTTGTTTACAATTACAACTTTGCTTTTTTAATGTGAACTGTTTTATCTTGGACATAATAAAGAACTTGTTAAAAAATATCACAGTTTAAATGATTGGGATAAAAGAGCTTCGCTCTCTAATACACTAAACATAAAAAATATTGCACGAAGTACGAATAAATTAAAATAAAAATGAATCTAAAGGACATTATAAGAAGATTGCACTTGTTTATTTTGTTGACCTGTTTGGCCAGTGTTGTTAGCTGTTGTATTACGTTTTCCGTTCTTTGGTTTGTCTAGCATTTTCATAAGGTTTGTGTACGAGCTATGTAGTCCATCCTTGTCTATTTGCGTATTGACTGTGTTCTGTGCCCGATGTATGTACATCTTTTCGGCGTTGCCAGTAATCGGGTATTTGTTCTAAAACAGTTACATTGTCGAAGTCAAACTTCACAAAAAAAAGCCAAACGAAAACATCCCGTTAAGACCCGTAGTTGCCACCATTCAATCACCTACATACAAGATAAGCAAAATGGTCGCTGGCATCCTTGGTAAAATTGGAAACGATTCACCATACTACGTCAGGGACAGCTGGCAGTTCGAGAGAGAAATCAGAAACGTAGATTTACCACACTCACACTAGCAATGCACAATGAATTGGTCATCAAGGCACATTCAACGAAAATAGACACGAAAGATGGCGCCCAGATCACACAATGGGTTCGTGAGGTCCCAGCAGACAAAAGAGTCATCACTCGGTCGTCGGAACTGTTGGCTAGCCAATCTCCCCGGCAATAGCATCGAAAAACAAATCAACTACGAATGAATAAGTGTGAAAAATAGAAATGTATTAAAATCTAATGTGCAATTGAGATATAATAACCGAACCTGTCGTAATGACCTCTCGGTCACTCACAATTGTAATAGAATAGAATAAAATATATAATTGTAAAATAGATGTAAGAAACCATACCTTAAAGATAATTAACCAGTTTCTCGTAAAAGAGCGCCGTCGCGGCGTTGTCTTTTTCCTCCGTGGGTGCGTAGGCGTAATAAGAGTATAGCGGAAAAATTTTCCCTTTATCCGTAGAGAGCACAATCGCTCGTCAACAGGATTGAAACCAATCACCGCGTTTCTAGCTGGCCGTAAGCCATGAAACCTGTTCCATACTCTCTTGGACCGTCATTACTTTTCCACTGTAGTAGAACTATAGTCTCCATGATCATGGTGTCCTTTCCAGGCCATCTCGTTTCTTGCACTGCCGTGATGTCAATTTTTGCCGCTCTTAGCGCACTTGTGAGAGATCTCAATCCTCCTGGCCGCAACAAAGATCCTACATTCCATGTTCCTAGTTTTAAATCATTGTCCTTTTTCCGTTGCTTGAGTCGTTGCCGTTTATCCTGTCCAATCCGAGGCTGTGTTGTAGATTTCATAACAAATCTGTTTTTACGGTGTCTGGGAGTTAGCCAAGCGCCCAACCTACTTCCGTTTCCCCGATGACCCGTAGGCAAATCATCAGGTCTCTCTCTGGGGTATTATGATGTTGAATTTCCTGTCGAACTTGTGTACTGGTGTAATTCTGTCTGAAGGCATCATTAAAGCCGGTACCTTTCCTAGCACTTGAAACCAAATGCGCGAATGATCAGTTTCATGCTGTCTGGCTCATCTGCCCAATGCGCTAATGGATTCCTTGTCAATGAAGATATGTAACGGTGTTAAATTTAGCATCGCTTCCATGGTGGGAGTAGATTTCCACGAACTGGTGATTGCTTTACCCGCCATTCTCTGAAATTTTTCAAGTTTGCTCGTTACTTGATGGCTCCTGCATACATAGTTACAAAGAAAGCATGCGTAGGTGAGCATTGGTCTAATGACTGTCGTGTAGATATAATGCAAGACCTTCGGAGAGAGGCCCCATGATTTACCATACGACATTCTGCACTGCCACAACGATACAGTTGCTTTCTGCAGTCTTTCATTAAGGTTGGCTGTCCAAGAGAGTTTGCTATCCAATATAATTCCGAGGTACTTTACTACTCGAACTAATAAGATAGGTATTCCATCGTTTTTTGGAATTTTTATGCCATTTACTTTGTTTTTCCTCGTGAATAGAATCATTTTCGTTTGGTTAGGGTTCATTGACAGTCCGTTATTATCGCACCAGTCGCTTATTATATTTATTACCGTCTGAAGATGGTCGCACAGGACATTAATCTTAATCATTAATTAACTTAGCAGAGTTGCCATGTCGTCCAAAAAACCTTCTGTCTGATATTTCCTCTTGTTCAGAATTAATAATAGCTCACTGATTACCAGGTACCATAATAATGGTGGAAGTGAACCTCCCCCTTGGAAACTGTCACTACGATTGTCGACGTACCACTGTGCACGAAAATCAGCCTTCTGTGTAACATTCCTAGGATCCAACCAGCGATGCCGCTATCGATCCCGTATTTAGAGCAAGTATTTTTGATGGCCCGATATGATAGGTAGATGAATGCCCCAGATATATCTATAAAGCAGCCAAGCGCAAACTCCCCTTGAGACAATGACAGTTCTATATTCTGAACTATATTTTGCAATGCGTTTTCCGTTGATTTACCGCTTTGATACGCGTGTTGTTTAAATAAAATGTTTGTCCCTCTCAATGGTTCGTCTCTTAAGTAGCGTCAAACTATCAAGTGCTCTTTTTACGTCCACGTCGTAGTCCCCGGGTACTGATTCAGTAACGAATTTGCTAAACTTAAGAGTGCTACCTTAAGGTCTGCCTACGGGCCGGATGGGAAATTATAGTAGGTTGAGCGAGTGGCTAACGACCTCTTCTCGTAAAAAAAAATCCAGTTCAAGAATCACCAACACAGCCTCGGATACCCTTAAGACAACACCAACGACGACCCCAGCAACGATCAACGGACAACGATCTATCACTTGCGACTTGGAATTTAAGAAGTCTCTTTGCGAGAGGTGCTCTGCAGAACACGCTTGCGGATATGAATAAATACAATATTCAGATCGCAGCAGTGCAAGAAACCAGATGGCTGGATAGTGGAATACACACTATGCCCAACCATTCATTTTACTTCAGCGGACCAAGCAGCAATTCTCATCAATTCGGCACAGGCTTTATCGTGAACAACAGCGTCGATCATTTAATTATTAACTTTGTACCAATCAGCAAGTATATGTGTACACTGAGAATAAGATTGAAGAATCAAACACTTTCGCTAGTCAACGTCCAT
>CM055404.1:44977905-45068081 GCA_029228625.1 Pseudolycoriella hygida | reverse complement strand
AAGTCTACTCAGAGAATATAATTGGAAACTACCAAGGAGGGTTTAGAATAGGCAGATCTACCACAGATCAACTATTCCTCGTCAGGCAAATCTTGGAAAAAGCTTGGGAACATTAGTATACATCAGCTTTTTGTGGACTTTAAACAAGCGTATGATTCAATTTGTCGAGAGGTGCTATTCGACATCTTGGAAGAATTCGGCATACCAAGTAAGCTCATCCGTCTTACAAAAGCAACGCTTACAGCAACCAAATGTAAAGTCCTCATCCAAGGAGTTTTATCAGACCCATTCAATATCGAAACAGGCTTAAGACAGGGGGATAGACTATCAACAATTCTGTTCAATCTAGCGCTGGCGAAGGTAGTTAGAGCGATGTCGATAAACTGGCGTGGAACAATTTTCACAACATCAAGACAGCTGGCAGCCTTCGCAGACGATGCAGATTTGATAGGACGTGGAGCCCTAGCGGTAAAGGAAAGCTTTGTGGAGATGCAAACAGCGGGAAAGGAGATTGGTTTACTAGTGAATGAAAACAAGACCAAGTACCTTACACTGGATAGACAACGTGGATCAAGGATTGGACAAAACATTACAATGAATGAATTCAATTTCGAAGTGGTTTAAGTACCTCGGTTCGATAGTCAACACCACCAACGATATAGAAGAAGAAATCCAAACGAGATTATCTCAAGGAAATAGGTGCTTCTATGCACTAAAACACCTGTTCAAAAGCTCTCTGCTGAGCAGGGCGACAAATTTCAAACTCTATAGGACAATGGTGAGACCAATCGTTTTATACGGATGTGAGACATGGACACTGACAAATAGACACGAAAACGTACTCCATGTATTTGAGAGAAAAATGTTACGGAAAATCTGTGGTCCCATCCAGGAAAAAAACGTTTGGAAAGCAAGGAACAACAGGGAGTTGAGCGAACTATTTGGCTGCGAAACTATTGTTGGAGCGGTAAAATCTTCCAGACTTAGATGGGCAGGACATGTAATAAGAATGGACAACGATAGAGCAGTAAAAAGAACGCTAATAACAAACTGTGAAACGATTGGGACCAGAGCCAGAGGAAGACCGCGCAAAAGATGGATCGAAAATGTTGACGAGGACGTCAAAAAGCTACGAATCAGCAATTGGAAAAGGATAGCTGAAGATCGACAGCAATGGCGAACTGTGGTGCTGACAGCCAAAACCCAGTTGGGTTAATACGGCTGAATATGTATGTATATGTATGTATGACAGACTTATAGGTCTAAAATTTTCGGCTAAAGAACAGTTTTTCTTACCTGGCTTCAATTTGAGAAAAGTCTATTATATTCCTCTACATTCGTGATTTTGCAGCCTGGAAAGTGAAATTCAAGTAGACTTATAAGAATCCTCCTGAGTTTTAGTATATCCTCCATTTGGTGAAACTAGTGAGCCTATCATTTACGTGGGATCTTTAGATAAAATTTTGAATAGTTTGGATGCGTCATGGATCTTGCTGATCTCACTGCATTGGTTCATCCAGCCCTTTCTTTCCTTATACCTTAGGTTTTTATTGTACACCTGCAATTCGCGGTAGTAAGACTCGAAATTGACTTTCGAACCTTTTGCCTTTGTTTCCTATCCTCAGTTGCGTAGTAAGGAACTGTATTACCAGCTTTGTGTTTGAGTACCGGACACGCTTTGTCATACGCTTCCAACAGAGTGTTCTGTAGAAAGTCAACCTCCCTATTTAGTTGATCTGGAGATAGGATGGGATAAGAATGATTAATCTTCTCCTATGCCTCCTCTTTGATAAGACTCAAGAAATACGGCCATTTTGTTGCAGCTAGATTCCTGAACAGAAGTGGAGGAATCGGATCTAGGTTCATTTTAAAGTTGATGCACCTATGGTCTGATGTTAGGATGTGATCGGTGACAGTCCAGTCAGTAATGAATGGAAATAGATTTCTGGAACACACAGTTCCAGTCTATGAGTTACTTTCATCGCATCAGCTTGTTTACGAACCAACCTATTAAAAAAGTTCAAATATTTCTGTCCGGCGACTCCGTTTCGAGGCAGCGCTTCTGTTAGAAGTTGCAATACAAACCTGTGATATACGTGAAAGTGAATTCTGGATGATAACGCGTGAATAAATCGTAAGAACGTAGCGAAAATATTTTAATTTCCAAAGCGACTTATGCATGTTGCATCACATGCCACCTTACTTGCCACACTGTTTGTCAACATCTGGATTAAGGTACTAGAAGACAACGGTCTGTTTAACCCTTAGGGTACTAGTGTGACCATTTCTGAGAAAAATCTCAAATTATCCAAAACGCTCCAGATTGTGACAGGAACATGCAAAAGAGTCATGTGGGGGCTCTTTGGAAAGCTGTAGACAGGGGCTTTCTAAAACAACAGGACAAAAATCTGTAGGAGTTACAGTTTCTCAGATAAATTACTAACTTTCACGCTATTGCTCACTGAGAAATGCAAATTTCCCAAAATATAACACGCAAAAAATTTAGTACCCAAAGGGTTAAGGAGATGTCCGATCCGAACGAAATTTAAGAGCAGGTACGTTCTCAAAGTTAATATGAAGCGTAACACGCGTTCCACATCAGCAAATCCACTAAATCAACTTCACATCGAGAGCTCGGAGATACATGAATGCGGCAACTTCAATATTATCGGGACGCAGCCAGACGGTGACTGTCTTTTCGGATCGATATTCAGATTCGCGGAGCAAAACAGAAGCACGTTGGTAAACCCACCACAATCAATAAACCAGTTACGATTGGAAACTGTGCAATACATTCTTACGAGAAACGCAGCTGGACTCCAGCAAAATTGGGACCGTTTCTATGAGAACATCAAATTTAACCTAGAAACGCATATTAAAGACCTCGATCAATACGGTTTAAATGACGAAAGAAATGTCCAGATAAAGTGATTACATGTCGAAACCAGGTAATTATGGAACTTTTAGTGAGCTCTATGCATCAGCCGAATTGCTCAATTTCACGGGTTACGTATTCCAAAGAACCGAAACACATGACTTTAAGTGTTATAACTTTGGCCGAACTAGGAACGAGACATCTGACCAAAATAAACCACAAATATTCTTCATATTCACTGGGCCAACGGACTCAGGCCATTTCGACCTATTGGAGCCATTGATTCCGCCAAATGTTATCCAACCAGGTCTATACAAAATTACGGACACCCATCAAGCTTCCACTAAAAAAGGTTCGAAAATAACAATTAAGAGAAGTGCGGAAACACCAGCATTGGCAGAAAAAAATTTTGCATGCGAAATTTGCCACCGTTCTTTCGACTCCAAGCGAGGACTCGCAAACCATAGACGTAGTCACGCATCCACAGTTAATGCAATGGCTTCTGCTAGCAAGAACACTGACCTGAAGACCCCATCAGAGAAGGAATCGCAAAAAATCGAATGTGACGTGTGCAAACAGACATTTCCCACACATCGCGGAATGATAACTCATCGGAACAGACACGTGAAAGAAGCAAACAACGAAACAGCCGCTAAATTCAGCCGTCGAAAGGAAAATAAGAGCAGTTCCGCAAATAACGACTTGGCTGGCTCCACTGACAACGCCGAATTCGCCGAACAACTTGAAAGCACACGTTAAAAGTGGCAAGGAAAATTTCAGCTTCATGAAAACAGAGACGAGTTTTCCGAGTCGGAATTTGACGATGATGTTACAGAATTCCTAAAATTTTTATTCGAAGCAAATGTTAAGATGCCAGGGCCAAAGCATCCGGCGGTAAAATTTTATAGGCTCCGTAAAGTGAAAAAAACCATCACTTCCGCTCAATATGCAAGGTCATCAAACCCACAACGAACAGATCTGAAAGCGAAGCAACGTCGCCGCGACAAATATTAGTATGACTTGACACAGTACTGGTTTTATAATCAGCGCAAAAAGGCCGTACAGGAAGTAATGAAAACAGGAAAATCCCGATAATGCAAAATTAAAATGGAGTCAATTGAAGAACATTTTAAGAGTATTTTATCGGAGTAAAACAAACGAGTTCTAGAATATTATCCAACCAAGACTAAAAATAACGACGTAAGACTACAAACATGTGCTTTTAAATTTACTTGTTATGCTGTTTTCAACATTATCGACATTATCTCTTTTTTCAGTGTAATTTTTGTATGGAAAACCTTGAAAACAGCTGAAACTCGGTAACAAGTAAATTTATAAGCACACGACCGTAACACCAGAAGATATCCAACGTCAGCTAAAGAGAGTCTCTATGGATACCAGTGCAGAACCCGACCGAGTCTTGGCTCGGACCATAAGCCAACTAAAAGTCGCGAATTCAATTTGCTCAATTGGAAATATAATGCTACGTACGTCATATGTACCGACCAGCTTCCGTGACGGCAAGGTCATACTAACAGATAAAGATGGTAATGAGTCCGAACTTGATAACTGGAGGCCAATCACAATTTTCTCGGTAGTAAGACGGACCATTGAAAAAGCGCTCGTGGTCAGGTCGAAATTAACATCAATCAACGTGGATTCATCATTGGTGTTCCGGGTTGTCACGTAAACGCAAGGCTCATCAACGCTTGCCTGAAGAAGGCCAAACTGCTGAAAGAAGATTGTGTTATCGTATTCCTGGACGTATCAAAGACTTTCGATAGAATCGGACTTGACCATATTTTTAGATCATTGCAAGCCGCCGGCGTATCAGAAAATCTGCGAAACCTAATAATGAACCTCATAGTCCAAAACCACGTTGCCATACACACGGGAAAGCAGACGTCAACAAATATCAGCATCAACTGTGGTGTACCGCAAGGAGCGCCTTTGTCGCCTTTCCTGTTCAACATCGCCATAAACTTTCTGTATGAAGAATTGTGCGATCCACAATTTGCCAATATACACGGGCACAAAATTTCATCCGACTACGACGGACTCAGCTTGACCGGATTCGCGGATGACCAAGCCGTAATCGGGAGAAATAAACAATTAGCCATTCGAATCGTTGAATCTGTAAAATACTTGTTGTCAACCATCGGTCTACACATAAACCCAAGTAAAAGCCAAGCCATCATCATCAATAAAGGTCAACTCACAAAAGAAACTCTATGCCTATCAAGTGGTGAGAAAATTAACAGCATCAGTGGAGACGAGAGGATCAAGTATCTCGGTTGCTCATTTAATTCTGAACTAGTCTTTGCTCTGTCAGCATCGCCACTACTCAAACCAGACCAAAAATTAAACATAATTAACCAATACATATTCCCAACGTTGACTTACCCGCTGCAAACAGCACCGCTTAATAAAGTCCCACTATATGTTACTAACGGGCTCGACGTGATGATTCGACGCACGGTAAAAGAAATTATCGGGCTGCCAATGCATACTAATGATAACCTATTTTACGCACCCAGAAGACTTAGAGGGCTTGGCCTAGTCAAGGCATCATGGGAAATCTATCTCCAACACTTTGCAATCTCTAAATGCCTTTCAACCGTAAATGACCAGCTTTTCCTAAGCATAGCGGGCTGTCATGAAGAAATGCAATCTTGTGTACAAGCACTGAACGTTCAGGGAGAGAGTACGAAGGCACTGAGGACCGCTCTTCGCCAAAAAAGCTATGACGACTGGTGCAACATGAAAAAGAGGCTATATATAAACAGCGCATCTCATTTTACGATGAAAAATACGCAACATCATTTGGAAACCGTAATTGGCACGTGCGAGGTCTCTGGTTTGGAAGCCGCGGAACCGTAGGGAAAAGTGTTATTGAGTTTTTCAAGGAAGTAAAGCTGGGCGTTTCCAAGATAAAGGATATAACGGAAGAAATATTAATTAAGACTATTCAAATTATATAAGAGACCATATTTATGGCTAATATTTTGACGATTTAAGAAAATTTGTAAATTCACTTAATGTAGTATGTCTATTGTAACTATTTATTGATCGATATGCTGTGTACTTAAGCACCCTTCTATAAGAAGGCAGCACACCTTCTTTATACTAATAAAGGTTTTCTTCTTCTTCAATAACCTCCTTTCGTGATTTGTTCCTGAATGTAGGTTCATTGCCTGAATTTAGTATAGTGAGATTAGTCGCTAGTATAAAGTCAAATAGATTACTCCCGTGAGAGTTAATGTCAGTGCTACCCCAAGTGAAGTGGTGTGCGTTTGCGTCAATTCCTGATAATAACGGTAAGTTGTATGATTTACAATATTCAACTACATTACCATAGTCAGAATTCGGTGGCCTGTCTGTTTCCTTATATGGGAAGTAGCCTGAGCACGTGAGCACACAATAATGGTTTTGTCGCTGCCACCAACCTTTATAGTGAGCATAGCCACCGCCTGGTCGGGTGTGCTGAGATTATAAAGAGGCAGCAAGTTGATGTTTTTGGCGCAGTAAATTGCTGCTCTGATCCTACCAGTGCCACCTGAGTGGATAATGTTACCAATCCTTCTGTTTATACCCATTACTTGGCCCAATCTGACCGCTGGCCCTTGAATAGACACTATGAAAGCTGTCTTTCTCTTGACCATGGTATTCAGTTGTGACGTTGGCGCGTAGACTTTATGTAAAATGATTTGGAAAAAGTCGTTGTCCTTAGGGAAAATCACATCTCCTAACTCCTTCCACTTGTTTCCAAAATAAATTTTCTTTAAAAATGTAAATTATAATTCACTTTAACTAATTCTTATAAATTTCCCGCACTCACCTCTACCTCCTCTCTACCTCAAACTAAAAAACTAACTGTAATAAGTACAAAGAGTTGACTTTAAATTCATCACAATATCAATTCTTAACAATTTAGTGGGAAGACTTAAATTTCTCTGCCGCAACTTTCGCCAATCGTTCGACTTCTTGAGGACCCAACGTATGCACCATTTCGTAGAATATTCCTTTCTTGGCCTGTAACAATTCGTGCGGAGAAGCAAACTCTACAGCTTTGCCAGCATCCATGACAAGGACACGGTCGGAGTCCATGATAGTGTGCAGGCGATGTGCCACGGTTAGAACACTGCAGTTTTCAAATTTTTTGCGAATGGTTTGCTGAATTAAAGTGTCGGTGCTGAAAGAAGGAAAACAATTTTGGAATCGACAGATTGACCACAAAAAATCAAACTCACTGTGGGTCGACATTCGCCGTCGCTTCATCCAAAACTAAGATGTTGTTCTTGCGTAAAATGGCTCTTGCTAGACAAATCAACTGCCTCTGGCCGACGCTGTAATTACTTCCACCAGCCATTACGGAGCTCTGCAGTCCCAACGGTCCACTAGCAATGTCCTTTAACTCCACTTCTTCCAAAGCCTTCCAAATGTCTGAGTCGGGATACTCCTCGAATGGGTCCAAATTTCTCCGCAACGTTCCCGAAAATAGGACAGGATCCTGAGGAATAATTGCAATTTTTGACCTCAAAGTGCTTAGTTTAACGTTCGCTGTGTCAACGTCGTCGATCAGAATTTCCCCTTCCACAACGGCCAGTCGAAAAAGAGCTCCGATCAACGAAGACTTTCCAGCCCCCGTTCGTCCAACGATACCAATTTTTTCCTTCGGCTGGACCACAAAGTTTAGCCCCTTCAACACTGGCTCCGCCTCCACAAAGTACCGATAAACGACATTTCGCAATTCGATTTTTCCTTTTTCCGGCCAGTGGTCAGCCAAGTTCTGGGGTTTCGCTGGGGTGACTTCAGGACTCAGATCGCGATATTCGAGTATTCTTTCAACAGACATCAATTGATTCGCAATTTCAGCACTTTGACGAATGCCCCACTGAAGCATTCCAGTGAAAGACATTGCTTGTGTTATAGCGAGTCCCACTTGACCTCCCATTAAACCTTAAATGGAAACAAATGTTTAATGAATTGAACCGATTTTCAGTAAGAAATATTGATACCGTTGCCGGCTGCTAGTAATGTAAAAGTTATGACGGCAACGAAAACAAGGGCCATGACGTCAAGTGACAGACCAAACGCCGAACTCGTGACTATGAACATGTACCATGCAGCTGAATGAATGTCTTGGTGGCCATCAAATTCATCGACTAAAATTTTTTCAGCACCAAACGCCCGAATGGTGGCCAAGCCGCCCAAAGAAGCTGCCAAGTGAGTGAAGACCGGGGAACGAGCTGACAACATCAAAGGATTTACATTAAAAACCGCCAACGTTCGAGTAAGGGAACTTACTTATTCCTTCCAGACGTTTGATGTTTTTGCCAGTTTTCAAATAAACTTTGCGAACGTAAAGGAAAATGACGGCTAGAACTGCGACTGGAATCAAAAAGAACGGATTTACTACGGCGGTGACGATTATCGCTCCGAACATGCTGAGGATGATTTGAGATGCGTCCAAAATGGCTTTCTGAAAAGCAAACTCTGCTTTCAAATGTGTCTTTGTAGAAGGTGAGAAACCTTACTGGCAAGAATTCGTCTGCGGCTCCCATATCCTTTGAGAAACGATTTAGGATTCGTCCCGACGGATTTGTATCGAAGAAACGCATCGTCGTTGAAATTATGCCATTGAACATAAAATCGTGAAGTTTTTGCGAGGCTCGGACGCAAATCGTGTAAAAACTGAACGACCTGCGACAAAAGTAAAATGAAATGAAAAGTTCCGTCAGTCTTCGTCGTTGAATTACCGGCACAAGGCTATGGTGAAGAGACCAGCCATTAATCCGCCGTGAATGTAAATTAGCGTTTCCGTGCTTAACAAAGAAGACGCTGCTGTACTTGTGTTTGACTCCGGGTCGCTGTTGCTCTGGGAATAGAATTGTCTTAACTCTTCCTGACTGGTCCAAAAGGAAACCCAATAATCTGAAACGCTTGCGAGCGCCTGCGTCAAAAGAAACAGGATGAAGACAATGGCCAGAACAAAATAGTTGGCGCCAGATGTCAGGTACGTTCCGCTGACAGATCCTTTAACTTTTCCTTTAGACGAAGCTTCCATTTGTTGAAGAGCTTCCACCGGTTTTTCATCGCCCGATTTGCTTCCGGTGTCTGATTTCGAAGACTTAATTGACGACCTCGAACTAGAGCGACTGCGTGTTCCGGTCGTGAATGCAGATTCCTCACTTTCTTCGACCACCACTTCGTCCGATTGCAACAGTGACGCAAAGTCGATGCCACTTTTCGACAGATCGTTGGGTGTGCCTTGCGTCTCAACTTCTCCCTGAAATGATTCGATTCAAGGCTTCTATCAGCAAAGTAAATCTCGAGTGCTTCTTACATCTCTAAGAATGACCACCCAGTCAGCTTCCTTGAGGAAATGCACTTGATGGGTGACCAGGATTCGTGTAGCACCTTTCCTCGCCAAACGACCGTGTGGTCCTATGCACTCGTTGAACAAATGTCTTCCCACATGCGCATCGACTGCACTTAATGGGTCGTCCAGCAAGTACACATCAGCGTCTCTGTACACAGCTCTTGCAAGACTAACGGTAAGAAAAATTGAATAAATTTCCGCGCCTCTTTTTGTCAAATTGACCTACCTCACTCTTGCCTTTTGCCCACCGGACAACGACATTCCTTTCTCTCCAATTATTGTCCTATCGCCGAACTCAAGTTGTTCAAAATCTTTGATCAGCGCACAGACTCTCACCACATCGTCGTAACGATGCCGATTCATTTCCTGTCCGAACAAAATGTTTTGTCTCGCTGATCCAGCGAAAACCCACGGTTCTTGAGCGGCGTACGAAACCTTTCCGCTAACTGAAATGTCACCCGATTCGAGGGGCAATTCCCTCAGAATGACTTGGAGGAGTGACGATTTACCAGCACCTGCAATGGAAGTGAGATGTGCAAACGTTTTCAGTTTGTAATGGAATTCGTCACAAACCAACTGGTCCAACTATTCCAATGAGCTTTCCTTTCCGGAAGTTAATGTCCACACACTTCAATGTTGGATTTTGCCAGACTTCGTTTTCGTCTTTATCGCTGGTTACTCCATTCGATTTGGACTTTTTCTTGTCTTTGTTAACTTCACTTTGACTAATCCAACGAGCGGTCACATTTTTGACCAAAACTGCATTGTTTCCCATGTCTCTATTGATGTCCTTCTGGTGGCCATTCATTTCTAAACCATTCGTTGTCCCTTTCTGATATTCCAATTTGCACACATCTTTCTCCTCATACTCCAAAAAGTTTTGTAAGCGTCGGAACGCAACTAACGCTTCAGCTATTTCCGCCACGCCGCGGACAAACATTTGTGACATTGTAGTGGAGACGATGTTGAAGTACGCAGCTATGACAAAGACCTTGGCAGCGGTCAATTGTTCGCTTCCGTACAACAGGACAATCGACAGCATAGTACAGAAAAGAGCCATTCGCGTGGTGAACAACAGGAAAGTCATATATAGACCACGCACATACGAACTTTTGCGCACAATATTCAGTTCCATTTTTCTGGCTTGGGCGATGAGTTTAGCGAACGGCTTCTCCCAAGCGTACATCTTGATAACTTGAACACCGGATATAATTTCGTCCATGAAGCGCACACGCTCGTCAGTCCGCAGAGCTGTTTGAAGACGAAATATGGACGACAGTTTCCCAGTATACGCTGAAAAATTCGATTGGTTTTTCTGATTAATGGAACATCGAAGCTAGCAGGACTCACGCACATTGCAATGGGACGACCACAAAAACTACGACGATCCCAATCATTCCAGCCCATCCAGATTCTATCCACAACAAGTAGCCAACAATTATAGACATTAAGGGAGCTGACCACATCGAATGTATGAGTATTGACACCAAGTCGAAGCGATTCACATCGTTGGACAGTAAATTTACTACTTTTCCGAGTGCCGTTTCGCCAAGAGCCGTTTGAGATAGTCGTAAGGTCTAAGTAGACGAAATAAGTAATTTGAAATGTTGAGTGACGCATCAGAACAAACCTTCCTGTAAATGACGCTGCAAACAGCCACTCGAACCTTCATTCCATTGTGGAATCCTCCCATATAGTATTGATTAACGACAATAGCATTGAGTGCATTTAAACCTACGATGCCAACAGCGTAGTAAACAGCTTCTTCGTATGGCATATTTGAGTCATGTCTGCGGATGTGGTTTTTTGAGTAAATTTTCTGTCATGCAATTCTTAACACAACACAATTTCACCTAAAATACGTTAAAAGTCTGCCGAGTAGAAATGGCTGCGCCAAACGAATAAAAATGTCGTTGATAGCACAGATTAGGCCAAGTAACAAATATTCGCGCCAAAATGTAGCTACGATTGCCAGTATTAATGATGGCCGTCCGGGGCCGTTTATTTGCTTGCGCCATTTACTAGAATAATGGAAATAATCGTTAAAAACTATGTCTAGTCGTTGTACCTTTGGCCTCTTTTACCGTCTTACTTCGTCCTTATTTTCGACTTCAATTAACAAAAAAAAGGTGTATGTAGGGAACTTTTGTTGTTGGACAAAGTAGAGATAATTTTTGAGTGCCAATCGATAGTGGAGGCTTGGGGAAACAAAATTGCTGAACAATGTTGGGTAAAAAAGTTTCATGCTCCCGAGCTATAGGTCGTTCTTTGGCGATTTTGTCCAGAGCTGGAGCATTTATTAACCTATATCTCGGCCGGTAGTTGCCGAAATGAGGCCAGTGAGATGTCAAATGAAAGGTTTCGTGTGTGAAGGTAGCCGAATTTGGTTGAAGGAAATCGGTTGAGCGGTTCGGTGTCCAGAGTCGGTCAAAGGAGGCAAAAATGAACAAAAATTTGCTCCGCTGCCCGAAAATTACTGAAAAATAATTTTTTATATGTTGTCGGGTATGGTGCAAAACGTCAAGAAAACATGCTCCGGGGTGGGATATTGCTCTGAAATAAGGGAGTTATGGGTAAAAAACGGGTCATAATTGAAAATCGGCCAAAAGTCAGTTAAGATGACGTCTTAGAGATTTGGTCGGGGAAGTGTCAGAGTAGAATACATAGCAAGTGCAACGCTGAATACGGGGAACTTGAAATACGGGGAACATTGAATACGGGGTAAGTGGAATACGGGGGAAGTGGAATACGGGGGAAGTGGAATACGGGAAACTTGGAATACGGTGAACGTGGAATACGGTGAACGTTGAATACGGTGAACGTTGAATACGGGGGAAGTGGAATACGGGGAACGTTCAATACGGTGAACGTGGAATACGGGGAAGTGGAATACGGGGAACTTGGAATACAGGGAACCTGGAATACAGGGAACCTGGAATACGGGGAACTTGGAATAAGGGAACTTGGAATAAGGGAACTTGGAATAAGGGAACTTGGAATAAGGGAACTTGGAATACAGTGAACGTTGCATACGTTGAACGTTGCATACGTTGAACGTTGTATACGGTGAACGTTGTATACGGTGAACGTTGCATACGGTGAACGTTGCATACGGTGAACGTTGCATACGTTGAACGTTGCATACGGTGACCGTTTTGCGGCAAAGAAAGTATTTTGATTTATAGTACTTTTCTCGCCCACTTCGATTTTGGTATTATTAGCGGTAATATCAACGAAGTGATATAATGACATTACGCATCATTATTTAAAACGACTAGTTTATTTAGACTGAGAAGAGTTTCTTAAGTGAAAAATATTGCATGTCGTCCAGCCCCACACATGATAGCTGATGGTCGTAAAACGGTTAAAATTGAAGGCGTAAGGAATAAAAAAATTCAAATCCACATGTATAGTATAGCAAATCTAAATCAATCATCAAAACAATGATTTTTTCTGAAAAATAATGGAAACGTTGAACGCATGTGTTTCGGGTTGCGGCTCAGGGTTTCTCGAAGGATAATAGGTATGAATCACGTAAAAGGGAAGAAAAAAGTTTGCTTTGGATTGTAGAGTCCTCAATAGGGACATAAAAATAACAGTCGCCATCCGTCGTACGCTATCTATTGTTTTCATCATTAAAAGGGTGGCATCAATTGCCAGAACAAATTCTTGATGCAAAGGTTTCTGGAATAACATTCGAAATCGAGAAGGTCTCCATAAAGACGCGAAAAATCAAAATTTCGACCAGTTTTTCAATTTGTGCTGGGTGACCAGATGTCTTAAAATCTTGGGGTAGGTGTCAATGTCCAGGACAAGTTCGTGGTGCACTGGTCTTTTGAAGAAAGCCTGAACTGAAGTAGGTTCCCACCCATACAAAATGACGAACCAGCACAATTCTAAAATTGGTACCACTCGTCAGCACAAATTCAGGCGCTTCAGTGGGGCTTATTTCCCCTCAGCACAAATTTCAAGGGGGGGGGGGGTGACGACATGCGCCTAAAAAAAATACTTACACGTCCAAACGATTACCGAGTTTTTCGGACTGATCCACACTCAACGGCTGGCATAGATCTTGCAGTTCCAATACTTTCTTGTATCCTTTTTTAAATATTCCGATAGTCCACCAGAACAACAACACTGATATTATGTTCGCCTTTTCTCGCGGATTGGGCGGTAAAGTTCTCCTCACCGACTCCATACTTTAACGTTCATTTATTTTATCACACAACAACGTTTTGCTTATCACAAGGAGCCGTTGTTTCTTTACTAATAAAAACTGTTCTTTTCGTTTGTTTCATTAAAGTTTTTCATTATTCTTAAGTGCAACGGTTATCACAGTTACATTGCAGTTAAGTAGCTTGCTCTTGACGGGTTGTTTGTTCTGTGAATCAAAATGAAAATTACGTTATTATTGGCACTAAGAAAATTGTAAATTATGAGCACAAATTCTCGTCACTCACCAAATGTGATTATAGATCTTAAATTGTATCTAATCGGATTTCCAATTAAAAGGCCGGATTTTACTTGTCCTATACAATAAATGAGCGAACCTGATTATTTCAACATCAGATTTGAGTAAATAAACGTGAGCTTATGACTAAAGGTTCAGCTAATACAGATTGAGTTCGGTTCAGGTTTATGTGTCTGTTTTGGTCTACGAATTTTAGGGTCATTAAACCTAACGTGAACGTGAACTTAGACAGGTGTGAGAGCTGTATAGCACAGAGTACTTCATCTGCAAGCCGTTTTGCCATAAAGACCTAGGGTAAGTGCATCGGTTACGAGTCCCGTGCTATGGTTTTTTTTTTGTTATTTTTTGAGAACAAATGAAAAGACAATAGGGGCTCATAACTAAAGCATTATCTAAGCAGGCTCATAAACTATGTTAGAAAAATCCCCATCCCAAAAATTCCATAGGACTAAAGCACTAAATGAAGGAGTCATCTTATATCCGATTTTCATCAACGCTGGCGGCTAACCTTTGTCAGATTGAACTCTCCTTGAAATTCAACGCATTTCTGCGGTGGAAAAATATTTTGATGTTGCTTTTATCAACCAGATAAGTTCTACTTCCGGTTTGAATGGCGCGCCCATTTTAAATTTCTGAAGAGCCCTCATTTATCACTGAGAAATATTATACAACCCTCATAAACATACTGAAAGTATTTTGAATGATTTTGAAAGAAGAATTTTGGCACATCTTTCGGAACTCGGTCCCATAGTGAACGATATGAATAAGTATACGCATACGGTGCTAATTTTGTACTAATAATTGCACCAAATTCTGTCAATATATTTAAGTTGTGGACGGACACACATCGTCTTGTTGGTAAGAATCTTCAGTCCACAGTTTTTTTGACACGAATCATTTGGATTTTATCATAAAAACTAAAATTAACACTTAGAAGTAAGTCAGAGTCAAAATTTTCCGTATTGCCACACGAGCAAGTCTCACGTCTACAGCCAATGATTAACAGCAATGTACTAGAGAATTTACTATCTCTTGCTGGCAATACGTTTTTAAACAATCTACTTCATTTATTTCTTAAATTAAAATGTACGTACACTGAGAAAAAAGATTTTAGCATTTTACCCTTCCACAGGTTCCGTTGACTTCATTTAATTTGATTTATTAAATATTTATTAGCTGATTTTCTCGTGGTTTTATCATACAATTGCAGCGGGTGATTCAGTTTAGGGGTCGTTCATAAATTACTTAACGCTGAAAGGGGGAGGTGGTTTGGTGTAGCGTTACACCGTGTTACAGGGGGTAGGGGTGGTGATAAGATAGTAGCTTTACGTAACACTACAAATTTTTTTCAGGAATTTCAATTGCCAAAAATTTCTACAAATTCCCAAAATTTCTACGAAATTCCCAAAATTTCCACGAAATTCCCAAAATTCCTGAAATCACCGTAGCCAGAGAAAGCTCTTGGTTAGCGCAATCATATCGAAGCCAACCATAAAAAATTTCCCCTTCATAGTTGGAGTATCCATTACATATTCGCAGCAATCGTGGTAACCATGGTTGTTGCAAAAATTTTATATTTACAGCAACTAATGTTTTTCTTACCATGAAGAAGAAATTTTTCATTGTTAGCCCCGATCATGCCAACTATGCCTTGTTCAAATTTTCCGTTCAGTGCGGGGGTTTTTCATATTTTCACAATGCCATTTTTACGTAATTTATGATCGGCCCCTTACCGTCTGCGGGTGTGAATTTGGCAGTAATAATTATAATTCCAATGGCACTGAACAGTCGGGAACAGCACTGTAAAGTGTCTGGTTCGACTCCGGGGTGTTACACTGAGTTACACTAGTGTCGATTAACCACGCTAGGGGCCACATGCTTAACATGTATTCCGAACCACGCCGTCGATTGAAGGATTATTTCTTTTATGATTTTGTCGCGCGCTATTACATCTGGCAACACCTTAGCGCACATCGAACCGATTCGACTCACACCCTACCGGTATGGAATTTTGTTATTATTTTTTTGGCGTTTGACACACAGTGCATCAAATATGGGTGGACAAATCGTTGCGATATTGCTACCCCAACTACCCCTGAAGCTTGGGTAGGCTTAGGAACGTCACTTTTATGATAAGCGTTGAAGAAAAATCCTATACAGAAGTTGCTCACACCGGGGTTTGAAGCCAGGAATTCTTGGTGGAAACCCAGTTCGTAACCACTGAGCTAATCCGTTCCGTTTTGGCAGTGTAAGATGAATTCGGCTGGTGCATCTTTTTTATCAGTCAGTGTAAAAGTAGTAAAACAAAAACGATAAATTAACTCAAGCTTTTACAATTAAAATTTCGTTTGTAAAAGAAGTAAAACGTGGTATGGGCCATCTGCTTTTAGGGGAAGGGGGTCTGAGGAAACAGACGAAATATGACAAGGGGGAGGGGGGATGTAAGCCCGAAACAGACGTCATATTTCAAAAAATTACAATATCACTTTTCATCATCTAACTTTATGGATTATTAGTGCACCTTTCGGCTTGAGGTCTTCATGTCGCGCCGCAGTCCTAGGTTGAGAAAATCGTTCCTATAATTTTACATCCCAAACATTTGCAATCATCTCCGTTCTGAAAAAAGTTTCTCAATTTTTTTTACAGAAACTGGTTTTTAACACGAAATACATTGCGAAAACAGCTGAAATTTCACAAGACGTAAAATTAAAAAACAATGCCTGTATGTCGGCAATTCAATGCTTTCGCAAACTTGGGTCTGCAATCTTTCTGTTCTACCCGACCTCATAAAACGAAATGTTTGAGTTTTTGATGATTTGGCTTTTTTTACATAATTCTGATAATCAGAATATGACGTCTTTTTTCGAGGGGATCGGTAAAACAGACAGAATATGACAAGAGGGGAGGGGGGAGTCTAAAAAGACGGAAAAAAGGAGACGTCATTTATGAACGGTCCCTATATGGTAAGTTCATAAAAATCGCTGAAATGAACGATTTTCAAATTACAAATTTTCGGTCCGCATATTTTTTATAGTTACATAAATTCACAACCACAAGCTGCATAAATATTGCTACAAACAACTGTTCGGGACAATTTTATACTGTTATATGCGTGTAGCATAGACTTAACTAATTGTTTAAGTGTTTAGTACTCATACAGCAACTCAAAGCTGACGACAATTAAAGTTTGTTTGCTCACTCTTGCAACATATCGATTACTCGTTTCTGATAAAATTGTATTCAGAAGCGTTCCTCATTTAGTTTTTTCGAACATTTATAGTTTTCCGGTATTTTACGTCAGTAAGATTCTTCCGCGTACTGATGCAGCAGAAATAGTTATTTGGATCACTAGGGACGAAAGTATAAAATTCAACCGTGTGCGAGAATTGATACCGAAGGCAATGGCTACAATCGCACAGGTTGAATTTTTGTTCGTCCTTTGTGATTCACGTAATTGTTCATCACGACAACCGACAACGTGATTTTCACTTTCCAAACACACTTTTTCAACAATAACGAAACGGCTGATGCAATAAGCATGCTCTCTTTTAGGAACCGAAAATACTTTTGGCACTTTTTTAGAGAACCGATAATATTGTCGCATCTCTTGGCTGCATTTTTTCATTTTCGACTCCTATTTTTGGGAAGTGAAATGACGATTTTCATGGTTGGAGTGATGAGAAATGAATGCATTGACAGTGTTTTGTCTTGATTCGAGTCGAAATGTCGTGGCAACTAATAAGTTGAGTTGCCGTATCGCATTTAGCATCTCGAGTATTTCTTATTGCAAAAATTCAAACCTTTGGCATTTTTTCTTACCACAGCAGAATATAGAACGTTACCAACGTTGCTTACTTATTTCTTATTTTCGATTCCAAGACGATAAGTTAGAAGTTCCTAAAACGTTCTTGTATGATTGAAAAGCTTGAAGAATCGATTTTAGGATTTTCTGTTAAAATGTAGCGTACTAGCGAGATTTCAAAGAGTCGTGTTGGTGCCAATGAATACGCAAAGATATATCCTGATATAGTCGCTGTTAGCGTAGATGCACCCAAATATGATCTTTCTCGAGTACTACGTAGGCTAGTCAAAATTAGCAAAATTTCTATGGGAGACCTTGCAAAAATTAGGACAAAAGGAAATAAAACGGGATTCGATAGGGCTGAGGGGTGTCTACCATAGCCCGAAACTCATAAAAAATCCCACTGTAGGGTTTTGAGGAAATCGCGAAAAACCCAAAAAATTGAGGTTTTGTGCAAGCTTTCTTTTACTGTTAAAGGAAAATCTAAGTTTTCCAAAAAATTTTCCGATGACTATTTTTCCCAAATTTTAATTAGTTCAAAGTTTCTAAAACACTTTACCTCAGCAACTTTGGTAATTTTTTGGCTGAGATATGATTTTTCAAACCAAAATTTCATCGAAAAAATGACTCCCGCGAAAACTTTGCTACGAATTTTGAATCCAAAAGTCTCAAAAACATCTTTGGAGTATTCTAAACATTTCATATTAACATAATTTTCCTTTTCGAACTCGACGAAAAATTTTCCTCTAATTTGTATTCGTATTTGTATTTTAGAGACTCCACTACATACAGCTTTTTACAGCCAATAACAAGTGTTGTTTGGACCACCGGCTTAACGTGACTTCCGAACCACGTCTCAGAGTAATGCGAATGTAGCGTCTTTGTTATTATGCAATTACTCCAAGAATTGTTAGGCGCTTGATTATTATCTCGCCTAAATGTAGGCTTAGATATTTCGTGCACAAATTCGTCGCATATGGGTTACGTCATACGCGATTCATTCAGTGTGTACGTCGTTGTGGGCACCAAACACACCATAACTACCCAACTTTTGAAGCTTGAGTGAACTTTAGGACGTTATTAATGCGCTACACTTGCTAGAAAAATCCCATGTAGAATTTTTCCGACACGGGATTTGAACCCGGATCGTTTTGGTGGAAGGCCAGTACGCTAACCACTGTGCCAACCCGTCCATAATGTCGAAAATTTCATTACACTCTGAAAAACGTCCACGAGAACCAAATCAGTATGAAAAATAATCAATGTTTTTGTTCGAAAAAATCGTTTTACGTCAACTATTTGATTAACAAAATTGTTTCTTGTGCTCTTGTGGGTGATGGGGCGACCGAAAAAAATTTCCAAGTAGGCCATGGTGGCGCCACCAGCGCTTTTTAGTAAAAAACTTACACTTTGTGCGAAATATATCAATCATATTGGGTTGCTATGAAAGACAAAGTTCTTCTTTGTTGTGTGAGGGTGGTGGGGTGATCAAAATAATGGCAGCCGTTGATGGTGGCACCACCAGCGCACCAGCGCACCAGGATACAAAGAGTTCCCACACCATTGCTGTACTCGACACTAATGTTGTTCGCAGGGTCTATTTTCGGGAACTTTGCTCTTAAGTTGAATTTCGGGAATTTTCAGAAATTTTCTGTAATGTTATGGGATTTTCACAAATTTAAATTCCCGAAAATAGGCCCTGGTTGCTCGAGTGCCAATTTTGATGGAGGTAGAGTATCCAAGTCCATAACTTTGTTGAGCGCTCTACTAGCATTTACCTAGGTGATAATGCAAATCTCTGGGAAGCTAAAGGCTGTCCACAGGGTGAGATTTTAAGATGATCTGAATATTTTAATCAAGACTGATCTAGTGTTATTCAGTAGAAGGAGCTTGGGATCGAATTTGGTACGTAGGATCAGGGTTTTCAACAATGCCATGGAACTAGTTCTACAGGTGAAATACCTGGGAGAGACGCTTGACAGCAAACTTAACTGAATTACTCACGTCAATGATTAAACTTAGTCATTTTTTCGATGAAATTTTGAGTTTGAAAAATCGTATCTCAGCCAAAAAATTACCAAAATTGGTGAGGTAAAGTGTTTTAGAAACTTCGAACTATTTAAAATTTGCGAAAAATAGTCATCGGAAAATTTTTTGGAAAACAGTAACAGAAAGCTTGCACAAAACCTCAATTTTTTGGGTTTTTCGCGATTTTCTCAAAACCCTACAGGGTTTTTTTTTTTGGAGTTTCGGGCTATGGTTTCGGACCCCTCAGCCCTATCGAATCCCGTTTTATTTCCTCTTGTCCTAATATTTGCAAGGTTGAAAGCAAATTTGACCAGCCTAGCGTGTTTTCGTTGGACAACATGTTGGCACCCTTCTAAAGTTTCATTGGACCCGTAGGAAGTACGAGTTCCATATGTTTAGCATTTCGTTTGTAGCCAGTCGATCCGAGGGGGGAGTAGGAAGGAGTCCTTAGATGCCAAATCAGCCAAAAAAAAAAAATTGTCCGTCCGTAAACACGATAACTCGAGTAAAACTTAACCGATTTTCAAAATCCTTATTTTTCCCTGAAAGGTAGTATCTTATCCGATTTTCAAAAACTTTCTTTCTCCTGAAAGGTAATTAGAAAATTGAATTTGGGCAAAATCGGTCAAAAACTTTCGAAGTTACGATCGAAAAAGTGGTCAAAAACGTGTTTTTTTTGAAGGTTGGTGGAACTTTCTGACTTATATCTCTGCGAAATTAGAACGGAAATCACTCTTGAAGGTTTTACATAAAAGATATGGACATATTACGGAAATCAAATTAGTGAAAATCTGTTGAGTGGTTCGGGCTGTAGAGTCCTCAGTGAGGGCCAAAATCACGCTAGGCGACCACACACGATAATTGGTGATTTTTCGTGAATATTGAGGTTTTTTGTGCAGCGTTGCAGAGAAGAAAGATGAGAACATTTTTGTTCATGGAAGTATGCGGGCATGGAAATAATGCGTGAAAGGGTGTTTCTTGGTATTTCTTGGTATTGATATTTATTTTTACAAGTTTTGGTGGGGAAGGACTTTTTGCTTTTATTTTTTGCAAATTGCAATGAATTTTTGAAGTTTAGCTTAAAGTTTGTGGACTGCTTTCTGTATCACCATTACTTTTTCTATATTTTTGGAAGCAGGGGTCTTAATGTGCACTGCTTTTAAGAGTGAATCTGCCAATTCTTCGACCAAGTTGTATGAAAAATGAGAACAACCCATATCCGAATTTCGTTATCTATGGCTTATTTGATTCCTTGGACCTATAGGAGAAATTTGTAGAAGAACATTTGTCTCGAAAATATATAGCTTTAACAGTGGAACTTCTGAGAAAATAGTCTGCACCGGATAGTCGAAAATCGTTTTTCATCAATAACATCAACAATATCGAATGCATTGGTCTGAAACTTTTCAGGTTAGTTGCCCTCATAGAGACGAATGTTTTGAGTGTCCACTTGCCCAAAGTTATGAGTGTATGGGGTGGTATAACTATTTTTCTTCGAAAAAATGGACTTTTCAATTGAAAAATTATTCCGCTGGTGGGTCCGGCATTTGTGACGCAATTTTTTTAACACAACGTAATTTTGTTTTGAAAACAGCGTTGTAATTTTTCAGGAAATTAAAACTTTGAACACAAGATTCCATTCAAACAAACTTCTGCGTATTATCAGCGATAGCGTCACCTCAAGCGATATCATTAATTTTGGAAGCAGACTCACGGACTGCGTCACATTCTACCTTTTAAGAGGTTTTTGTTGTGACATCAGTCGTTTTGGAAGTTTTCAGTTGTTGAAAAAATTTCTATTTTTTAGAAAAATTTTTCTCCAAAAAAATATTTTCTCAAAAAAAAAAATATTTTCTTAGAAAAAAATTTCTCCGAAAAAAAATTGTCTCAGAAAAAATTTTCTCCAAAAAAATTTTTCTCCGAAAAAAATTATTCTCCCAAAAAATTTTTTTCTCCAAACAAATTTTTCTTTGAAAAAAAATTGTCTCCAAAAAAATGGTCTCCAACACCTTCGGCTACAATCGGAACACTTCGTATTACCTTCGGCTACCTTCCGAATACTTTGTGTCACCTTCGGCTACCTTCGGATCATTTCGTGTCACCTTCGGCTGCCTTCGGAACACTTCGTGTCACCTTCAGCTGCCTTCGGAACGCTTCGTGTCACCTTCGGAACACTTCGTGTCACCTTCGGCTGCCTTCGGAACGCTTCGTGTCACCCTCGGCTACATTCGGAACACTTCGTGTCACCTTCGGCTACCTTCGGAACACTTCGTGTCACCAATTCTTCTCAGTGATTTATATAAATTTCCTGAAGAAACCAACTATCTAGGTATTCTTATTCAGAATTTAGCAAAAAATCCAAGATGGTGTCACTTTGACAGTTGGCAGTCATTTTCTTAAGATACAAAAAAATTCTCCTGACCAAACTCTATAACTTTCTAGAAGAAACCATCTCTCTAAGTAGTGTCATTGCGGAGCTAAAATTCGAAAACCGTAGAAGCATAAACGAAAATCCAAGATGGCGCCGCTATGACAGCTGGCAGCCATTTTCTTATGATTTTTCACTGAATAACGTATGATTTAGTCTTTATAAAGGAGTGTACAATAAATAGGTCGTAGGTGTCTGAAATCAAAATAAAACTGAACAAGTTTTTAAAGTTTTTTTTATTTGAAATTAGAAGTTAAATAAAGTCTTGAAACTTGTTTTGATTAGTGGTTAAGGTATTGCGAATATCATCTGCCGTTTTGCCACTAATCTTATTGGCTACAGTTTTGCACGTTACATCCAGTAAACCCTGTATGTCCAAATAGTTTGCTGCTTGAACTAATCCGAATAACGTTCCTTGGTCCACTTCCAAAAATTCTGCATCCCACGAGGAAAAAACACTAACTTGCTTTACACTGTGTCCGTCATCTTCGATTGGAACGGGATCATCTTTATGGTGATCAGCCCATTTCAAAACTTTGCGCAAAATTGCTGAATTAACATTGGGTAGTGGAATGAGAACGCCTTCATACTCTCCCATGTAACAATCCTCGAGCATAAATCTGATTGTGCCAGAACACTTTGCAATTTGCGCATCTGTTTCGAAAATGTCTCCATCCGACGATTGCAAGTAAATCATATTAGACATCCTTTGAACAATAAATAATTAAATTTTAACTTTATAAATTACGTATTGCGATTGAACGAGGCCGAGTAAAAAGCTAACAATAGGTGCGGCACGTTACGGACAAAAATTGTGTGACTCAGAAGTACGTATACGAAAAACCGTGTCTTTTTTACGATATTACAGTAGCTGAATTATAAATATGAGCACATCTACCAAACATATAAAACAACGTAACGTAGATACAAGAGCGTAACGGCCGATTCGCACTTATTTGAGCAATGTGGTTTTGTCTGAGTTTGCACTCCGCTTTGCCTACTTCTGTGTGACGTTTGAAATGGAACGAATAAATTTCGTGCTCAAATAAGTGCGAATCGACCCAAATGCCCTCAACATCAACTCTCTCTCACTTCACTCGCACGTCATGTTTTCACCTCGATATTGTAAAGCCAACAGAAGAATAGAGAAAACATGCCATAATAGCAGTCCAGGTGGGATTGAGTCAAGCAATCAAATGGTTGATTTTTTCAGTAATACATCCACTTCCTTGCTCGATGTCCTATTCTGCCTTGCAACGCAGCCTGGTACCAAAACCAAGAAAACCGTCAGACAAGCCATCATCATATAAACTTGTTTGTTTGTTGGACGAATAAGGAAAAATCCTGGAAGCCGTGATCGTGAATAGACTACGAAAACACACAGAGGGCGAGCACGAACTATCAGACGAACAATTCGGATTTCGAAAAAGGAGAACGGCGGTTGAGGCCATTAAAAAAGTTATAGAAATTGCCGACACGGCGCGGAAGCAGAAAATACGGGGTAGCCGCTTCTGTGCCGCAACGACGATAGACGTTAGAAATGGCTTTAATAGCACAAGCTGGATGGAGATAGCGCAGACGTTGCATGCCATGAGAGTCCCCGATTACCTCTGCAGGGGCTGTTTCGAGCGACGAGTACTAACGTACGATACTACTGAAGGAAAAAAGACAGTAGACATCACAGCTGGAGTACCACAGGGATCCATATTAGGACCAACGCTGTGGAATGTAATGTATGATAAAGCGCTGCGGCTGAAACTGCCAAGATGCTCTACGACGATTGCTTTTGACGACGACTTGATCCTCACGGTGTCCGGAACGTCGAAGGTGGAGGTGGAGGTAGCTACGATGGAGACGCTAGAAACTGTCGACAACTGGATGACAACGGCAAAACTGAAGCTCGCCCACCAGAAAACCGAGATCATGCTAGTGAGTAACCGAAAAAAAAAACTGAGCGGATCGTAATGAACATTTACGGGGAAGAAACCACATCCACTCGCCAATTAAAGTACCCTGGAGTTATGATAGTCGACCGCAGAAATTTTAATAGTAATGTGGACTACACGTTCGAAAAGCTTTGGAGACTCCTAGCAAGCGTCATCCTATCGATATTGCGAGGAATCGGAGGAGGCTTAATAGAGCCCAAAGACTGGCAAGTATAAGAGTAGGAAGCGCATACCGAACGATATCTCTAGAAGCCGGGACGATGTCCATATGCATATTGCATAACGCTGACATGGGTACAGAGGAAACATGGAGAGGTTAATTTCTAACTGACACAGCTTCTGTCGTGCCATGGATGCTTCAGAAAGTTCCTGCACAGGTTCGGAATCACAGAGTCACCTTACTGCACGGCATGCGAGAGAGAAGAAGAGACTGCGGAGCACGTAGTATTTGTCTGCCTCCGCTTCGAATAAGAGCGGTGAGTAGGTCAGAGGTAAATGCCAAAAACATAATATCGGAGATGTGCCGCGATGAAGAGATGTGGAAAGTAGCGGATAATGTAGTTGCAAAAACAATGGGGAAGCTGAAAAGAGCATGGAGAGACGATCAAAGAGGACTGTGATATTTTTATGCAAAAGAATTTTTATAATTTTTTTTCCTTTAGTTTCGGAATGTGATTGCCTGAAGAAGCTCATTTCATTTGTGCCGGTATAGTCCAAGTCAACTAAGCAACAAAGAAGACTGCCAGTTGATCTGAGAGGGCAGATGCGAATGTACAGCCCCTCCCCGAATTAATGCTGTGAGGCGGTTCCGCGGAGAAGAGAGCATGGAGAGCAAGGAGGTTTTAGTTGGTAGGTCATTGAAGAATGGAATCCAACACTATCTTGGTCCAGGCATGACCGGGTGTCTATGAAGATTTCTTCACCTTTATAAAAAAGCTGGGTGCAGTGAGGTGTAGTGCACAGACGGACGGAGGAAAAGTGAAAACATAAAGTGGCTATCGCTACCTATTTACTGCATACGCGAATATGTGTTAGTGCTATGTAATCAAAGTAAGCTTACACAAAAAGTTCCTGTATATATGTTCCTCAGTCTACGAAAAAATTTCTTGTAAATTTTTTGCCGCATAAAACTTGCGTCACGGCTCCTTACTACCGTAGGGCCATGATAAATAGTGAAAATAATTAAATTTTGCCTGGACGGATTTTAATCAAACAAAATGCATATGTAGTCCCTCTCATCTAAGGACTTCTGTACACCAATTTTTTTCTCATTCGGACTAATAACTGCCTAGCAATAAGTCTTTGAAAACGTGGTGTGGTCAATGTGTAAAAAGCGTCTGTAACGACTTACCGCAAGACAAATATTGGTTTGTTTGAAAATCTAATTGCTTTGCAGAAGTCTTTCAAATTTTTAAAGAAAAATGATGTACGGAGGTGATAGAATAAATAAAAAATAAAAAACATTTTATTTTAATAAAACAAAATTGCGGCCATCAGAATTTGAACCTAACCTAATGCTACCTAACTGAGCTAAGCAGGTTGTTAATACATTCTGTTTTAATAGGGTTTACATAACTCGGAGTTTATGTACAGAAACGTTTGAATGTGTGCATGAGTCAAATATGAGAAATGAAACAGCATATTGTTCGGAAGATATAACCCTCGGTTCTCGAAAACACGCTTTCGCCCCGCTCATTTCTTATATACAATATATACATATGAAGTAAACCCCTACTTATATCTCCCAAATATCAATCTACTATTGTATGAATCTATCTATCTATCTCTATCTATCTACTGCCTATGCTTTAAAACAACTTTCACATTATACAGCGAAACGACGTTAATCTCTGATTGGATATTTTGATTGCTAATTCAAAAATTTTCCGTAGTGTTTGCGTGACTTACACCCTGGTGCTTTGGAAGGGCCCCCGTTGGCATCAACATACCGCATGGTCTAGCGTTTTTGCTTATAAGCTTAAACTAGGAATAAAAGTAGATTTTCAGCTTTCACCGAATTCGTAGAAACAATTTCACATTTCCATAACAAAACATTGACTTTAATTTACCAAAATATATTCCGCGTTACAAATATGTGAAACAAAAACCAAGAAATAAAATAGTATTGTCAGCTGACTAATGCAATGTTTGATTTAATGAACCGGATATGAAGACCAACAATTCATACAAAAAACATTAAAGCAAAATATCAATCAAAAATCCACTAACTACAAATAATGAACAATTCAATAATTCAATCGATAATAGGTTTATAATAAGTTTGACTTCATCAGATTTTATTCGTAAGGTTTTATTTTGAAATAGATTTCGCAAAATTTGAACTAGTTATACTTCTTTTCAACTCCATTAAAAATTTGAAATTTTCGTGGAAAATTTTATTGAATTTCCAATTCACTAGGTCCCACCTTTTGGGGGGGTCAGACCTCTTGACAAACCTTTTACAAAACACAATTACTGCTATTCCTTGAACTTTTTTCTATTCAAATATAGCCAAGCATTTATAACTTTCATCAATCTACAATTTTAAACAAAAGAATACAAAAGACTTCTAATGAAAACGATGAAAGTTATAAATGCACGACTGTATAGCTAAGATAAATCTTATGCGTCTTCCGAGAAAATTGGTACTCACTCGAAAATATGTATTATGAAAATTTTTGTTTCCAAAGGAGTAGGTTTGGGAAAGTTACAGAATCAATATTTTGTTACGAAACGTTTGAAAACGTTAGAAAGACCTCCCCAATTCATGAATAATTGTGCAAAAGTTGTGACTGTCAAGCCAAAGATCGTGAAAATCGTTTCAGTTTCAAATTTTTATCATCGGTCCTTCGAAAATATGTTTTAGTAACTCATTCCTCTGCGTTACCAAAAAAGTTGTTGCTATTGGATAACAAATATGTGGACAATAGTGATGTTTGTGCTCGAGCGCAAGGCCTACATTCGTATAAGTTTTGTAATTTGTTCTTCTTGGTCCTACACAAATCCCGTCCGCTTTTTATTCTATTTTTCAACCCACCTGCTTCTAGTTTCAGCTTTCTCCGTTTTCTGAAGAACTACCCCCGCCCCTGGAATATGTAACGTCCTGCTTCAAAAAAAATCGTTAGGGCCAGTACTTTACACTAGACTACATTACAATACACCACAGTACGTACAGCTAAGCTTTACACTCGTAAAAGTTTTATACTTCAGCGATTAAATTCTATACAACAAGACATAATCTAAGTCGAGGGCTTAGGACCCTCACTTGACTCTGCCCGTAAACTCATACTCGTGAAAATATGTCAATTCTGCATCCCTAAATTCTTCTAGCAAATAATATATATAGCTCGTGTGATTACGGTCCTCGCTTCGCTCGGCCCGCAATTTTCACACTCGCGAAAGAATTCTAGTTTATCGTGATAATTTAAGTTACTCGGTACATAAACCTTACACTCGCAAAAGTTCATCAATTCATCATCCCTAAATTCTATTCGCAAACAATTAATTTAGCTCGTGTGATTACGGCCCTCGATTCGCTTGGCCCGCAAACTTCGCACTCGTTTTCAACATTTTCAACTTAGCAATTAAATTATGTTTGTGAACAAATTATTTTAATTAAGCGTTTACGACTCTCGCTTACCTGCGCACGCAAATCTCCCTCTCGCAAAAGTTTGTCAATTTAGAACCTAAATTATATTCGCAAATAATTAATTTAACTCGTGTGACTACGGCCCTCGCTTCGCTCGGCCCGCAAACCTCACACTCGTACAAGTTTGTCAATTCAGCACCCCTAAATTAATTTATTTGCAAACAATTAATTTAACTCGTTCGCCACAATAGTTCAACTATCACCACGATAGTTAAACTATCGCCACGATAGTTCAACTATCGCCACAATAGCAACAGTAATATTGCGACAGTTAAAGGTCGCCTGCCCACAATGCTTAAGAAGACGTCAAACACTGAGCAACCAGCCAAAAATCAAATTATTTTATTCTATTACTTTTCTATTTTATAATTACATCGTTCTACTACTTTTCAACTACTCCATCCCAAATTAGAGTATCCAGATCCTTGGTGCCACATAGCCCTTCTTCGAACTTAGCCTCAGGAATTTGATTCTGCGTCGATAATTTGGAAAATCGTTTAAGAATCACTCAAGTTAATGTGCGCACAACGAAAAATGCCAACAGACGTTTAACGTTTTTCATAACATTTCATTCATTACACATAGTGGTGTGGTAGCAGACACTTTTCGGTATTTTCTGGTGTAAGACCCTTAACTTTCAGTCAAGGGAATAATCTATCTGTTGTTTTTATCATGAAACTCTTAAGATGATAGTTAGTCAACTATCAAGTTGAAAGTTGGTCAACTGTCAAGTTAATAGTTAGTCAACTATCAAGTTAATAGTTAGTCAACTATCAAGTTGGTAGTCAGTCAACTATCAAGTTAATAGTTGGTCAACTATCAACATGATACTTGGTCAACTATCAAGTTGATAGTTAGTCAACTATCAAGTTGATAGTTAGTCAACTATCAAGTTGATAGTTAGTCAACTATCAAGTTGATAGTTAGTCAACTATCAAGTTGATAGTTAGTCAACTATCAAGTTGATAGTTAGTCAACTATCAAGTTGATAGTTAGTCAACTATCAAGTTGATAGTTAGTCAACTATCAAGTTGATAGCTAGTCAACTATCAAGTTGATAGTTAGTCAACTATCAAGTTGATAATTAGTCAACTATCAAGTTGATAATTAGTCAACTATTAAGTTGATTGATAATAAGTCAACTATTAAGTTGATAATTAGTCAACTATCAAGTTAGTAGTCAACTATCAAGTCGATAGTTGGTCAACTATCAAGTTAGTAGTTGGTCAACTATCAAGTTAGTAGTTGGTCAACTATCAAACTGGTAGTCAGCCAATTATCAAGTTAATAGTTAATAGTTAACTATCAAGTTGATAGTTAGTCAACTATCAAGTTGATAATTAGTCAATTATCAAGTTGATAATTAGTCAACTATCAATTTAGTAGTCAACTATCAAGTCGATAGTTGGTCAACTATCAAGTTGGTAGTTGGTCAACTATCAAACTGGTAGTCAGCCAATTATCAAGTTAATAGTTAATCAACTATCAAGTTGATAGTTGAACAACTACCACTACATTGATATCTAGCAATCACCATGATGATTTTCTTCACCATCCATCTTGAAATACTTACAACATCTACATCTACAACTCATATACATTAACGCATACGAACTAACATAACAAAAAATCATCAAAGTAACCGATTTCGATACATTGAATTATGACCAGTGAAAAATCCTGTTTTTTTGGAATAGCTTCTAGATCCTTAGTCCCACATAGCCTCGGTACTTTAATTCTTCATCGATTAAAAAAAAATTTTTCAAAATCGGACGAGAATTACTCAAGTTATCCGTTGCACAACGAAAATGGTAACAGACATTAAACGTTTTTCATAACATTTTTCATCAATCGTGGTAACAGACATTTTACGGTATTTTTGCCATAAGACCCTGACTTTCAGTCAAGGGAATAACGGGAATTCAAAAGAAGTTTAAAGCTCTTTCGAGCTTTGTACAACATCTCAAATTATGCCAAAAGCTCGAACGAGTTTCAAACTTCTTTTGAATCAGTAAATATTTTTGGAATATTTTTCATGAATCACATTGAATGAAACTTTTGAATTGCCGCAATAACGACATATTTTTGGAGGAAGGGACTATGTGCCATGTGTCAAATTATAGTGGAATTGAAAACAAGTTCAAGTTTTCCGAAAATATTTCAAAATAAAACCTTATGAAGTCGAACTCATTATATGTAAGTTTCACTTAAAATGAAACTTTTTAACAATTTTACGTTCTCTCTGAAAGAGCAAATAAATTCAGGCGCAGCATACAATTTGCATAACCTTGAGCATTCATCCACTCTCTTTTGAAAAAAAAGAGAAGATCCAACTATAAAACCATTGATTTAGTTCGATGGTAATTGCAAATTGAGAGAGAAGAGTGCGCTTGAATGCTGCGACTGAAAATATTCGATTGACCTGCGTGTATACATTTTACTTCGCACGCACAATACGTTAGTATGAGCAAACATTGCAGCACTATCCCATCCATAAAGTTAAGATTTTCACACACACTGTTTCTCACTAACTTTAGCTTCAATATGCAAACGAAAATGTTCTCTTAGTTGCCAGTCTAAAATATTCTTCTTTGTGAGGCTATGTGCAACTTTTTATGAGCTTATTTATTCAAAGTACTGTAGACGTTCTTCTTCCTCTTATCTGTGGTCCTACGATTTTTCACACACAATGAGAAAAATTACGATAACTAGATTTTTATTCCGTAATACACTTACGGAAATATATTTTTGCATCAAATAGAATTTTGTACTTCTGCGCACGTTTTTCCAGTGTTAAAAAGCTGCGCAGAAGTACAAAATTCTATTAATGCAAAAATATATTTCCGTGAGTGTAAAAGAAAAATAAAACAAATCTTATAATTTAAAAAAAATTCACAATTTTCCATTTGTTACTTCTTAGTCACGATTTTTTTCTACAGCGGCGTCGCTTTTCACAACACCACGTTATTTGGAAAATTATCCCTAAGACCCTTACTTACCTTGTGAATGATTATGTTCAAAATCCAAAGTAATATCACTTTTAGTTATCACTGAACTGCTCTTTTACAGCAAAAGTTGCAACTAGTGTGCAGTGTTTGAAAAATAATGATATTGTTGGTTATCAAAAATATTGTATGTACATGTGACTTTCAAGACGATTGTCAAACGAACTTATTGTAGAGCATGTAATGGATTGTGCTTTCATGCCTTTTATACGATAATTAATTACGAATTAAATTTATTTACGAATTAAATTTATTTACGAATGGTTCGAAATTAGTTTACTTTACCGATAAATATGACAGGGGTTGGGGTCATAATCTACTTATTTTCCCGTTTTGAGACCGCAAAATGCTGGAGTGTAACGACGGCTTCGTTTCCTTTGCAATTAAATGCTCTTTTTCGAGAATGTGTAAAAGAAAGAGAACTTCCAAATGGCGTAATTTATCTTGTTTTGGGGATTATTTAAGGTGCCATTCACAAAGAATTACAAGGGCGAAGGAGTTCGACGAGAGGTTGTTCCTCGGTTTCCGGGACATTTTGTTAAAGGAAAAATGTAATTTAATTTCGGTAATTTCTTTTTTCTGATCGATCAATCAATTTAACAGCAGCAAGTTTCGAAATTTATTTTTTCCGGTAAAATTTAATTTATTTTTTTTGGTTCGGTGGAATTGAATATTTGTTCTATCACTTTATTTCGGTCAAAACAAATTATTTTCCAAACAATTTCGGTCTATCAAAAACAATTTTTAGTCGATAATTTATCATTTTTAGACTTTCATTTGAATTTATGGTCGATCATTTAATTTAGCAGGTAATTTTTCAGGTAAAATTTAATTCAATTTCGGTAATTTTTTTTTGTTGATGAATTACATTTACTGTCGGTAAAAGTCATTTTATTTTCGGTATTTCCGATTTGCTGTACTTGCAGAATAATTGATCCCTTATTTCCCAGATAACACAGATCACACTTTTTAATGTGGTTGCCCACTGAATGTACATTAAATGTGCGAAATTCAATGTTGTCTATAATATAAAACCCAAAATACACTGCACCTCACTGCACCTTGGTGCACCTCACTGCACCTTGGTGTACCTCACTGCACCTTGGTGTACCTCACTGCACCTTGGTGCACCTCACTACACCTTGGTGCACCTCGGAACGCCTCTCTGTACAATAAGTCACTCAGCTCAACCGAGGCCCAAGATCGGTGGAACGGTTGGTTGATGGCGAGGCCGATGGCCAAATAATTAATTTTTGAAGTGTTGTAGAGGACGTAGGGCGAAACACTTTTGCCCATTGAAGTGTGATTTCCAGGCCTCCAGGTCGACGCTATAGTCAGCCGAGGACCAAAAAATTAATTTTCGAATTGTTGTACAGGAAGTCGAGGGGAGCATTTTACCAATGTAACAATGTGTTCCCGTTCACTCGGGCATCCAGATTGATCCTAGAGTCATTCAAGGGTAAGAAAAATAATTTTGAAATCATTGTAGAGGATGTCGAGGAAACATTTTTGTCTATTCAAATGTCCCAGACGTCATCGTCATCTAAGGACCAACAAATTATTTTTGAAGTTTTGTAGAGGACTACGAGTGAAATATTTTTGTCAATCGTCCAGGTCTAACCCAGGGTCACCCGATGGCTGAAAAACCAATTATTGAAGTGTTTAAGACGATGTCAAATGGAACATTTTTACCCATACGAATCTTGGTTCCAGGACTCATCACAGTAAATCTTCATATAAAAAGCTAATTCCTTTAAATACAGGTAAACAAAGTGTAGACAATCCGGCGAACACGGGTTCACGGGCATCACGAAAAAGCTGGTTGGTTGAGGTCCAAAATTTAATTTTCGATTTGCTGCAGTAGACGTCAGGGGGAACTCAATTTCTCATGAAACTATTGGTCCCAGAAACCAACTAAGATACTACGGTCGTCCGAGGACCTAAAAATGATTTTTGATAGATGGTAGAGGACTCTTTTGCGCAGCTTTTGGTTTTGTAAATTTCATGACACTTTGAGTATCGCCATTTCATTTTATTTATAACTGCAGGAGAATTTTGCCTTACAAATGTCTGAATAACTTATCCTTGCACAAAAATAACTTCACTTAAGGAAAGAAAGAAAATGGCTGTACCTTGAAAAATTACTTTTTTCATCTGTCTTCTTATTCACTTCACTTCACAGTCACGTTTGTTTTATGCGATTTGACTTTCAAAGACGAGCAAAATCTGGCGATCGGACGGGCGGAGTTATATGAGGGTAAAAAGTACACCACGCAAATTGTGAGGAAGATCTCCGTTTTCGGAAATCTGTTGAGTGTTTTCGGTAGGAGGGTTTATGTAGTTGACGTGGGCCTAACGATACGCATGTACGCATGATATGAAGCAAATTTTCAACTTTTTGCCGGGTCAGAGCTCAAAGTAGGATACTAAACTATTTTATGTAATTTGAGGTTTCCTAGAAACTTTCAGCAAAGAACTGATTGTAGACGTAAAGGTTTGAAATCAAAAACATGTTTACTGGTAACCAATTTTCATAAATTACTGACACCATATCCCGGGCAAAGCCCGGGTAACCAAACTAGTTGAGAATATGTACATAAAATTTACAAAAAATGTGCTATTAGAACTCGAAATTATTGCACTAGATCACAAGTACATTTTTCGCACATTTTATGTGCGTGATAAAGTGTACATTATTCCTATCACATTTATGTACCAAAAATGTACTTGTGATGACATTTTTCATTTTCTTGACGTTCTTGTCATTCTTGAAATTTTTTTGACGTTTCTCGATATAAAAAAGGCACATTTTTTGTGCTATTAAAACTCGAAATTATTGTACTAGATCACAAGTACATTTTTTGCACATTTTATGTGCGTGATAAGGTTTACACTAGTCCTATCACATTGAATGTACCAAAAATGTGCTTGTGATGTAGTACATTTTTCGATGTAAATAAAAGGTACATTTTTTTGTGCCATGAAAGCGCGAAATTATTGCACTAAATTACAAGTACATTTTTAGATTACGTGCTTCGAAAAATGCTCATCTTATTTTTTCAAAAATGTATGTTTTTAGTCCGTGAATGGATATCACGGCTGCTTTTGGTTGAGTAACATTAAAAAAAAAGTATCGAATTTTAAAAGAAAAAAAAATGTTTTCAAAGAGAAAAGCTACCGAGGAATAGATTGTTTATTGTTTCGCATAAAATCAATGTCAAATAAATTTAAACAATGAAGATGATACAATAATTTGAATGCAGCATCAACGTGTGCAGGGATATAAAACCTTTTTGTAAATGTACAACCGCTACAGTGTGGTCGATCAAATAAATTGAAATAACACTCCGTGGAGATTGTTTAATTTTTATTTACTAGCATATCTTCCAAAACTTTTTCTCTCAGTACAAAAAAAGTACATTTAATGTACTTTCTATAATTTAACACTTTATATAAGTATCTGGTGGCACAATTGCTAAAGCAGTCGACTCATAATCCGGATCGTCTTGGGTTCAAGCCCCGCAAATGACAGAAATTTTTCTAATAAAAAAAATGAGAGATTGGCATAAAAAATGTAGATGGAGGACGTAGCGATCATCAAGATAAGAAAAACCGAAATAGAAAAGTCCAAAAACTAAATTCAATTTTCCTTTCTTTTCTTACATAACACTATATGTACATGAAATGTGCTAGTAATTTACACTAAAAAGTGCATTAAAAGTACATTAGTTGTGTATTCAAAGTGTTTTAAATGTACATTAGATGTACATGTAACTCACATTTCATGTACATTAAATGCACTTCACGTTCCAAAGAAAAGATGTAACGGTAAGGGCGCTTTTTAATATACATTGAATGTCCTGGAACTGGAGCACATTAAATGGGATCAGCACATTTTCCGATGGCACTTTATGTACATTTCGTGGGGTCAATTGTTATCTGGGTAAGCTATTGTGTACGATTTCATGTATGTTAACAATATGAAAACAAAATGTTTTATTTAGCGTATGGTAACAATCTCATATAAGTCTTATATTAGCAAATTCTTAATCTGATACTGGTTTTTCTGTATATATAAGACTTTGAAATTACATTCACAAATTGGATTGGAAATTGCCGAAAAACCTCTCCATATCCAAAAAAAGGCTCAAAGTTTGAAAAAAAAATATAAAACAATTTTTTTTTTCACTCAAAAAAGTGTTTTTTTTTTTGCACTAGGAGTCGACCTAGATCACTAAGGAGAGGCCTCTGACCCATACTTCCATGGACAAAAATGTTCGCTACTTTTTTCTCTACAACAGTGAACAGTAAAACTTAAGGATTAAAGAAATATTCACGAAAAACCACCACATCGTTGTTTCCATTGTAAAGGATGGAAGTGTAACTCTCAACTTTTGGCTCGAAGTTTTAAAAGTTATTCCGGACACTGACATAAATATAAAGAATTTTAAGGATCTCAATCATTATTGTAAAACTTGATGTCGAAGTTCAAATCTGACAGCTGTCAAAAGTTGACACTTACATCCTTTACGAGTAAAAACGACGAAATATCGTTTAGGGTCGCTTAGAGTGAGTTGGACCCAGCGATTTCCGTTCTAATTTCGCAGATATATAAGTCGAAAAGTTTCACCAACCTTCAAAAAACCACGTTTTTAACCACTTTTTCGACCATAACTTCGAAAATTCTTAACTGATTTTACCGAAATAACACCTGGACTAAATTACCCCGTGATAGGCAATAATTAAAAAAAATAAATAGAGTTCACTTGCGCCTTGTTAAGGGGGATTAAGGGGGGAAGTTCCCTCTTACGAGATGTAAGTGGCAGAGCCAATAGCGAGGTTTGGGGCAGAGCCTCATGTAAGTAAAGCTCGCCGCAGGCGCGGGGGTGAGAGGGCAAAGCCCCCCAACACGATACATTATCAGAATTGATAAAACACATAAAGAAATTTGAGATTGATAGGTCCGGATGCTTTAAGGGTTATTTTGTCCGGGGTAATAAAATCCGGGTTATTAAGTCCGGCGTCTCTCGGAGTAACTCGATAGCGTAGTGGTTAACACGTCTGCTTGCTACTACGAGATTGAGTTGCCAGTGCGTTGGTTCGAAACTCAACCGCAGACGGATTTGAATCGTTCAAGTCAAGTGAAGTTGAGTGTAGTGCCATCGTACGGCTTACCGGAAAAGGTATTGTTGGGAGAACCGAATTCTTCTCCTACTAGTATTGCTCCTAGTTACATTCCATAGATGGCACTGGGCTTGTCGCACAGCTTACCACTTGCACAGTAAAACTTTCCGGTAATGAAAGGATCTCAAAAAGAAGAACCACAAACAGCGAAACTAGTAAATAATGATCTAGCCTCTAACCCTTCATGGGTTGTAAGGATTATTATTATTGTTATTATTGTTATTATTGTTATTGTTATTATTATTAATGACGAAAAATGGAAAATTCAATTTTCGATCGAGTCGTTTTCGGCTCCCAGAGCAGCACAAATTCTAGGACTGGTACCATTCGACAGCACAAATTCAGGCGCAAATTATAGACCCAATTTCCATGCTAGCACAAATTTGGGTGGTGCTGACGACATACACCTAGAAATTTTCACTCTTTTTTCAAGCATTTTTTCTTAAGTCAAGTATTGTAATGAACGATCAGCTATTAACGTTTTTCTGTAAAGCGAATATTTCAGAGAAAATCGGCACCCGTGAAACTTTTCATCAAAGATTTTGATTTATTTCACTCAGATTAATGTAAGAATTAGAAGTAATTTCTTCTTTAGCCTATAAAGTTTGTATGTAAACAATATTCATGTGTGAAAAATTTTGTTTCAAAAATCAGCATTCTCAGGAACATATTTCTCGGAGAATCGTAAGTCTCGTGAAATTATTTCACTGAGTATTTCTTAACGAATTTAAGTGAACGTGTCTTTAGAAATTGACGACATTTTTAATTTTTTACGGGTTGATAACTTCTGCAATTGCAGGAGTTTTAAATCTTATAAAGTATAGAAACACAATGCAAGTGATTGACTGTTTTCGGTCAATATTTATCTTTTTACTTCAATATATCAACATGTATTTTTACCGCGCCGAAAAAATTTTTATCGGCGGCGGCGGCGGCGTGTCAATTTTTTAACATTCGGCGGCGGCGCAAATCGGCGCACGTTTAAAAATTCTTCGGCGGCGACGGCGCGCTTTTTTGACACTTTTTTCGGTGGCGTTTGCGCTAAATTTTAACGAAAATATTTTAATACGAATGTTGGTATGTGTTCGTAGCCTTCTTCAATGATACTATGCTCAGCTTTTAGCCATATTTGCAAGACGATTGTAATGATTTTAACACTTGGATTTTTTTTTCAAAATCTATTTTTCAGAAAGGTTACAATGTTATTTAAATTTTTTCGAATATTTTCCTCTGTAAAAACACCTTTATTGGTATGAATAATACATTTTTAATTGGAAATTAGTTTATTATACTACTGTTGATTTTCCAGATTGGAAGGAATATAGTTTGATATATCAGTCTTTTGCAGGGAGTTGCGGGAAATGCTACTTTCAATGAAAAATACTACTGAACTTTGTCAGTTCATTAATATCGTGTATATTTGAAAAAGTTTTTCGAAAATACAAATGTGTGGAAACGTCTCGGGAAACGTTCTCTTTTCAGCGGGTATATTTGTCTGAACTCATTATTTCACAACCAATCTGCGAGATTTTGAAAATTTCAGCACTATGTCGATTCCAACCTCTCACATAGATTTCCAAATTAATGTTTCATGAATGTTACGTGTTAAGTGATCCGTATTTTTTTGCGTTTTTTTTTCAAATTTACGTACATTTCTATATATTTTTTTAAGTACTAAGCTGTATTTCTTGCAAATTTGCAACATTTGTTGTGCCAGTCTGCTTTTTTCATCAAAAAATTCGTTCTGAGTCAAGAATTGCCTACATGTGAATGGCAAATGTGACCACTTCCCTAACCTGTGTATTATGGTGTTATTCACATCTCGGCACATTTCGACACAAAACTTTGTACAAGAGATGTGAGGAAATGTGCGACGGGAACGACAAATGTGCCGCTTGAAAAAAATAAAATTTCACATTTGCGAGGCAAATGTGACTCACATATGTGAAAACAAATGTGGAAATGTGAAAACACATGTCCACATTTCTCGACTCAGAACGACTTTTTCGATAAAAAAAGCAGACTGGCACAACAAATGTGGCAAATGTGCAAGAAATACAGCTCAGCACTTAAAAAAATATATAGAAATGTACGTAAATTTGAAAAAAAAACGCAAAAAAATACGGATCACTTAATACGTCGACGAAATTCTTTTTGAGCCTGCACGCATCCTAAACGGTCTCACATAAAATACACGAAACATAAATTTGAAAATGTATGTGAGAGGTTGGGTTCAGTTACAGCGACTTGCATAAATCTACAGGACATACGACGAATTGCGTATTAGACACTGAATAAAACAGTATCATACTATTAAATATCGTAGACATTATTATTCGTAATATCCATTGTGCGGAGTGCAGACACAGCGCTGCGTTAATTTTTCACAATTCCCGCAACTCCCACTACAGGCTTAGTTTAGAATTGTATCCAACAAACTGGTAAATTTGGTTCATTTTGATCTTCATTTGTAATGCTTTTTGTTTCACATGGAAATTCCAGTTCAATTTATGGTCCAAATTTATTCCCAAATATTTTGCAGATTCTGCTTGCGGAATCGTACTGTTGAGATAGATGAGACGTAATGACGTAATATGACCATTTATGTTACGTAATGCGAAAGTGATAAATTTGGATTTAGTCTCGTTCAGCTTGCTTTTCCACTCAATTGTCCACTGTTTTATTTTATCCAATACTTTTTGCAGCTTAAATCTAATAGCGTATTATTGTCGTCACTGTATACACTATATACTGCAGACATACCGCTGACAGAAAAATGTTCCTTGCGGAATAAGCGGAACGCAGTATGTCGCGTTCTCAGCCATTACCAACCTTTTTTCGGGATATTGTAAACTTTAATAATTTGTGTTTGTTTACATTTACACCCAAATTACGACCAATTTTGTCTTCAACACGTTCAGCCATATTCAATAGGCAATTTTTTGTGTAACAAATTTAAAATATTTTTCCTATAATCCGAATTTCTACTGTTTTCATATTTTGAGTTTGTTTGTTTTGCTTGCAAAAAGAAGAATTGATGATTGAGAGCTCCGTAATTTTTTTTCTTTCAGCACGATCAGCCATATTTCATTGGAAAATGAATGCATTGATTACAAACATCTCCTCGATAGTATTTTTCTAAAAATCTAATTTTCGCTGATAACAATTGACCCACGAAATGTACATAAAGTGCCATCGGAAAATGTGCTGATCCCATTTAATGTGCTCCAGTTCCAGGACATTTAATGTATATTAAATTAATTAATGTACATGAAATGTGAATTACATGTACATCTAATGTACATTTAAAACACTTTGAATACACAACTAATGTACTTTTAATGCACTTTTTAGTGTAAATTACTAGCACATTTCATGTACATATAATGTTATGTAAGAAAAGAAAGGAAAATTGAATTTAGCTTTCCGACTTTTCTATTTCGGTTTTTCTCATTCTGATGATCGCTACGTCCTCCACCTACATTTTTTTATGCCAAACTCTCATTTTTTTTATTAGAAAAATTTCTGTCATTTGCGGGGCTTGAAACCCAAGACGATCGGGATTATGAATCGACTGCTTTACCAATTGTGCCATCGGATACTTATGTGTTGGTGTGTTAAATTTGTATAAAGTGTTAAATTATAGAAAGTACATTAGATGTACTTTTTTTGTACTGAGAGAAAAAGTTTTGGAAGTTATGCTGTTAAATGAAAATTAAACGTACTCCACAGAGTGTTATTTCAACTTATTTGATCGAACACACTACAGCACACGTTGATGCTGCATTCAAATTATTGTATCATCTTCATTGTTTAATTGTTATTTGAAATTGATTTTATGCGAAACAATAAAAAATCTCTTCGCCGTTAGCTTTTTTCTTCAAACACATTTTTCTTTTAAAATTCGATACTTTTTTTTTAATGTTACCCAACCAAAAGCAGCCGTGATATCCATTCACGGACTAAAAATATACATTTTTGAAAAAATAAGATGAGCATTTTTCGAAGCACATAATGTAAAAATGTACTTGTGATCTAGTGCAATAATTTCGAGTTTTAATAGCACAAAGAATGTGCCTTTTATTTATATCGAAAAATGAACTACATCACAAGCACATTTTTGGTACATTAAATGTGATAGGAATAGAGTACATACACTTTACGTCCATTCTTATTATTTTACACTCATTTTTACTTGTTTGAACTTATTTTTCCTTAAAATAAAATTCTGGAAAATTTGAGAAAATTTGACAAAACTCGAGAAAATTTGGGAAAATTTGAAAAAAATTTCTCAAAAATAGGCCCTGTTGTGGATGAAGTTGATAGGATGATTTTCGCTCATGGAAGTAGTAGCCGCCGCGCTTCGGTTTGGCGGCGGCTCAAAAAAAAACTTTTGATATGTTGTAGAAGAAGTTGAGGGGATCATTTTCGCCCATGGAAGTAGTAGCCGCCGCTTCAGATTTGCGGCGGCGGCTCGAAAAATGTGATGCAAGTCCTAGTCCGTTCTTCCAAAACAACTAATATCAATTTAGGTGACACTTACAGCTTCGGAACGCAAAAAATTCTTTTGAAATATTTTCACATTTGATTCAAAAAGATGGTCCGCCCAATGTTATAGTTTTTCTGCGCTTTAAGATTTCACATGCGAAAATTTGGCTCGTACCCGTACATACATCGCTCAAAGCAAAATGTTTTGGGGTGAAATCTGAAAGCGCAGAAAAATTCATACGTTAGGAGGGTCCGGCATTTGCGACACATTTTTTTAATCAAATGTGAAAATATTTCAAAAGAATTTTTTGCGTTTCGAAGGTGCAATCGTCACCTAAATTGATATTAGTTGTTTTGGAAGAAGGGACGATGACTTGCGTCACATTTCCCTTTTAAAAAGGGTTTTTGTTGTGATCTACTATAGCTTCGAAGAAAACAGTGTTGGAATATTGATCCTTTTATTTTTTTGTTTGAGTACTTTTAATAGTCACTAGTTCTTATTCATTATTACTTCTTTGAGAAATGAATATTTCCTTCGAAATTCCTAAAAAACGATAATGCAAAAAGAAATGCGCATCAAACGAAGTGTTCTGAACGATTATTTTATCTTGTTTAAATTTATTTATTTGCAATCTTGGCGTTCGGGTTGCGTTTTTCAACTTTCGCGTTTCATTTGGTAAGCTCAAATTACAATATTCGTTGTTGTTGTGATAAAAAGTTCTATTAATCACATGGGACAACTTAAAACATTCAATTTGAGCGATTGGCATCCTTGCTTATGGCGCGGGCTGCAAACTTTGCACACGGTTGAAATTTTTTACTTTCGTCCCTAGTGATTCAAATAACTATTACATGTTTATGAAATGTAAACTGTAACCACGAAAAACTACATCGAAGCTGGTCAGTAATAACGTATTTACATGCCACAAACACGAGGAACACTTTTACGTTATCGTTCTCGTATGTGATAGACGCTACTTTTCTTGTTTGAAAACACTTAAAGTTTTACTGAGAATTATATTTCACAACAGCTTTAAGAAGATTGTGTCAATAAAGTTCTCTTAACAACAAATCTGTATTCAGTAGGCGAGATTTAGATATACAAAAGTAAACATAATTTTCTTGCAAGCAGAAGAAGACGTCAGTGACGGTATGTACAATTTATTTATAGCATTATTTACCTGTGTCTGTGTGGAAAAGAACTCAAGATTCATTTTCCGCAATCAGCTGTTCTCTAAAAGCGTGTATCTTCATGACACTTTACTTATTGTAACATCACAAACATACTAAAATCTTATTTCACAATATTGCAAAAATTCTACTCTATTTTGTCTTTAATCGCTTTTTCAATTGTATACTTTATTATGACAATGACTTGCGAATATAACCCAAAACAAGATCTCATGTTGTTTTCCGATTATATTCTCACATGATGCTACATAACAGAGAACATTTTTATGTTTCGTGTGTGGAGAGGAATGGTGTAGAATTCGGCATTCCAATCACTCAGCTGCATTTATTAAACCGTATGTCAACGAATTAATTTCGTCTTTGTATCTCAATGAGCGTTTACTGCCTGCTCGTTAACAATAATTATCAAAACATACTATAGACTTGAACTTCGCATGCGTCACCTTCTTTTTATCGTTTCGATAAGCTGATGAATTGTCATAGACAATATAACTGAAAAGTTTACTCAAATTAATGAATTTAATTGATTAGACCATCGCGAGTAATTGTTCATCAGATCGGTTTGTACTTTTTTCACAGTCAAACGTATGAATATTACACAATAACACAATTCATTAAATTGTAACTAATACAACACACGCAAATCACTTGTTGACTTTTTCATGAGATTCACAAGATAAACGAAAAGAGAATACAAATACATTTATTAATTTAAGTTTCTCTCAAGTAAAACAGTGAAATATACCCGACGTGAATCAATGATTCGTTTTTTTTGTCAATTACAACCGCATGGTTCATTACAGTTGATCAAAAGTATATTATAACACAAGGGATTAAGTGTGATACACGAGTGAAGAGATTCATGTTGTTGATGAACTAAGTATTCTCTCCTGAGACACAGGATCCTATCCTTTCCTACGTCTTGCAGTCGTATTTTCTGGATTTCTCTTATTTCCCTCGTTCTCTATTTGCCAATTTCCCAGCAGTTGTAGCAGGGATAATGAGAAAAATTAAAGAAACGAAGAAAACGTTTGTACGACTGTATAGTTAATTTCTTTGGCTGGATTAACTCCTTCGTAGATCAGGCTATTAAACCCTTGGATATGTCTTAACCATTTAATTTTAGTAGGTGAGGAAATTCGTTGAACGATTTTTCAGTGTTTCGACTTAGAAAGTTCAGTGCACGATAACCGTTTAATTAAAATGAATTTTGAATCGAAATGTACTGTTCGCGCCTAAAAAGTTATAAATCCTTTCACAAAAAAAGACCGAACTAATTCGGATCTTTCGTGCACAATTTATCATGTAGAATTTTAATGTGGATGGTGAAAATTTGATTGTTCCGATTTTTTATGTCGGTGTCACAGAACTGGAATCAGACATGGGCGCCGCCGAAAATCAGCTCCTCGTCCTAGCCGCCGCCGACACATATTGGCCCAGCCGACACATATTGGCCCAGCCGAGCCGCCTGTACTTTATTGCCGGCTGAAAACGGCTGGGTGGGAAAATGTTAGTTCTGCAACTTTAAAAAATTGAAATGAACATGAATTTCCCAATTTTTTCATCGTAATTCATACAACCATTGAAATAGGTCCAAATAAGATCATTTCTAGCAGTTTCTTCGACCTTTTTCAACTTTTCTCGCATAGATATGTACGTACAGCAAGCTCCAAAAACAGTTGAAAAAGCAAATAATGAAGGCTACTGGTCTCAGAAAAAATCTGTCAAATATTGCGAGCACTTGTCTTCGTATTTAGTTAGGCATCCGGTCAGTGTGCGGTATCCCGAGTAGTTCTATCAAGAGACTGCGGGAAAGGGCCTTTCCATATGGACGATATTTAATGTTCAGGTATCGAATTTAAAAATTGAAGTTTTTAAACAATTAATTGCTTCTAAATTCTACAGTTACTTTTTCTCAGCACAAAAGCTATCCCTTTTTAAGGAATTCAAGGACGTTTACAGTAGACTTTCGAACGATTCTCAAATGGCCTACAAATTAAATTTTTCAAAAGACACTTAAAGTTTTGTAAAAATTATTGCTAGCGGAAACGCCACTGTGGTACAGCCGATTTGGACAGAAATCGAATATAAAAAAATAAGAAGAAAAGTGTCAATAACAAAAATAAATGGTTGTTGATTTCAGATTTTTGCGAACTTCGATTATTCTAATGATTCATAAAATATCGGACGAAAATCATAATATTTTAAAATCTTCTTTCCTTCGATATGATGCCTATATTAAGCGCTGAAACTTACCAAAAACGTCTACAAAAACATCTCCAAACTGCCTTCAAACCGTCTTCAAACAATCACTAAAACAGTCGACGACTAGTCGTCGAAGGCGCCTTCAGAAGTGCCTTTTGAGGGCGTCGGTAAAAAGTCTTCAACGTTAAATTGAGTTTTAGAAGAAAATTGTCGCATTTTTAGCATATAAATAAAAATTAATATTGAGATTACGATGCAATCTAACGAGTTGTCCCCTAAAACTAATAGTTCTTGAAGTAAATTACAATATGTGATGTGATTGAAAACAGTCGATCCCGTGACGATCATCACGGGATTGACTGTTTTAAATCCTATCAATTATCGTAATTTTCTTCCAAGAACTATTGGTTTTATGGGACAACTCGTTAGATTGCATCGTAATCTCAATATTAATTTTTATTTATGTAGGAAACGATAAGATTTCCATCGAATAAAACCACAACTTTACGGCATAAAATTAACAATTTTATTGAGTTCCAATGATTATGAAATATAAGAGTTTACTTGTTCACGTATCGACTATGACTCTGCTTCTGCCTTTTCTCGATACAATCTAATTCAATTAAACAAAAGACCAAAACTGATTCTAATAATTAAATAACTCTTTGCCGATTACACCTGTACCTTATATTTTCCCACACGGCCGTCCTGCGATATTCGACTGACCTCAGGAGACTTTATTTTTCTTCATAGTAACCTTGAACCAACTTAACAAATTTGTCGTCCGCATATCGAACCGTTCCGATCATTTTCTCTTTGCCATTCATTTCTCCATTCTTACAATCTCGTGCTACGTGTCCAAAATCGTTGCACTTGAAGCACCGCTTACCCTTTGCCTGATCTGGACATGACTCTCGGTGATGACTTTTGGAGCCACAATTCTTACAACGATCGATGCATGACGTTATTTTGCCTTTGCGTGATTTTTCGTAATTCTTCAGCTTGAGTTTCAAATCGTCCAAACTGTTCGCATCATACAAAATCGATTTTTCGATTTTCTCCTCCGGCAACCCGTCGACGATGTATCGAACCATTGACTTCTCATCCACATTTGTACCAATTTTCTTCATGTCGTATAGGTACTCCAGATATGACTCTGCCGATGACTTCTTCTTAACCCGCAAATCTCGATGTATCTCATACCTCGTTCTCTCTTCCGTGAATTCCTCCTTCAATTTGGCCACTAACAATTGAAAATTGGCGACTGCCTCATCCGCCTCCACTGCTTTTCTAGCTGCTCCTTGCAACAGCTTTCGCGCAAACAAATATTTTTGAATGTCGTTCCGTCCACAAGTCGTTGCCACCTTCTCAATGTCCCACCCAATCGTTTACAGTTCTCGTAGTCTCGCCGGTAAATTTCTCTAGCGCATCTTCCACGTCCTTGAACACAAAATTCGTTGCCATGCTCACCGAATCTTCAAATTTTTCGTCTTCGTTGTCGTCCTGTTGTTCTTCTTCTTTGTTGTACACCAAAATTGCTCGAAATATCTCTTCCGTATCTGCTTCCGTTAGTGATGCTTTCAGGCGATTCACCAAATCGACTTTAAGTTTGTAAGAAGCTGATAACTCACGACTTTTCAAAATTATACGGAGTTCTTTCGTCGTTAGACCACCGATAAAATTATCCATGAGATGCGTATCTTTTCCCAACAATAGAAAAACTCGCACGACTGATTTCTTTTCAATAACGCCACGTGCTTAGAACAAACGACTCTTCTCGAAGGATCGGTTTCTTTTCGCTATTTGAACTAATAATTCAATTTCTCAATTACTTTACGCTTATCACTTTACAAAACTTTACACTTTGCAAACTTATCGCTTCTCAAACTTAACACTTTTCAGTTCTTGACGCTTTTCATAAATCTTTACAAAATTTTGTCTTTTCAGTTCTCTGCCACGTAACACTTTTCGATTGTATTTACTTTAAACTCTTACATTAAATCACTAACCGGTTGAGCCCCCATGTAGGAAACGATAAGATTTCCATCGAATAAAACCACAACTTTACGGCATAAAATTAACAATTTTATTGAGTTCCAATGATTATGAAATATAAGAGTTTACTTGTTCACGTATCGACTATGACTCTGCTTCTGCCTTTTCTCGATACAATCTAATTCAATTAAACAAAAGACCAAAACTGATTCTAATAATTAAATAACTCTTTGCCGATTACACCTGTACCTTATACTTTCCCACATTTCTATGCTAAAAATGTGACAATTTTCTTCTAAAACTCAATTTAACGTTGAAGACTTTTTACCGACGCCCTCAAAAAGCACTTTTGAAGGCGCCTTCAACGACTACCAAATCTAATTTGTAAAAATGAACGCCGCAAGCCGTTAAATTAAAGTGAAAAAAAGAAAGAATTTGGGGTGTGGGCGGCAGTAGTAGTAGCAGTAGTAAAATTTCGCCCATGTTTATGATTTTGCTTGAAAAGAAATGAAAATCGTATAACTATTGCAGTGTTTTTCGAGATCCAAACAAAATGGCCGCCTGCCACCAATATTTTCTTATATACGAGGCATTTCGGTAAGAAATGATTTTAGTAGTAAAGTAAAAATTTCATCCCATGGGACGAAAATAAAATTTTCGCCCCGTGTGATGAATTTTTTTTTTTACTTTCGCACCGCATATGAAGCATATACTATATGAAGCAGATACTTTCGTACCTCTCCCTTGTAGTGTAAATAACTTATTGTACACCTCAGTGGCTGTCTAGGGAGATAAGTCATACATTACAAATTTGTTTTGTTGATATCTTGCTTCGGTGCATAAAAACTCTTACGTTTCTGCAGGATAATTTATTTATCCTCTCGGAGGATTATATCCCTTGCCTTCGGCTCGGGATACAAGCTTCCTCCTCGAAGATAAATACATTTTTCCGCAGATGCGTAATAATTATTGGGTAGTTTGATCGAAAATTGATGAAATAATAATAGTCAAGTCAAGTTCAGTCTGATTGTATATTCTGTTGGTATGTAAGTCTTACTATAAAGTTCTTTATAATTTTTACCTCCCTGACGTATTTACTCCTCCCTGAATCTTTAAAACTAACATTTCTCACTATTCATATCACAACATAACTGAAATTTCTGAATATTTGACATTATTTTCGACATTATACTTTAGAAATCTTTGAATTTTCTTGGTTTTTTGTTTTAATTAAAAAAAATTGAAATGTACATAGCCGCCGTTTTAAGCCGGCTTGAAGCGACATAGCCGCCACCGACGACTGCAGTTTTTCGGCTAGCCGCCGCTAGCAATTTTCAATCGGCTCTCATGTCTGACTGGAACTTTATACTGTCATGACATTTTATGTTGGAACGTCTTTCGAAAATCAGTTTCTATACGAAAGCACGTTCATTGGCATTCCTCACCTCCAAATTCACTGTTCCTAATGTGTGATACATATTCATTCATAGTCGTTCACACGAAATACAGGGAGTTTAGCAATGAATGTAGTTGAATTTGACAGATGTTTTCTTTATGTTTGGATGAGTTTGTGAAATTTTGTGTGTGTTGGTTGGCTACTTCGAAAAAGTTTTGTTGCCGCCATACTGAATTGGTTGAATGAAAATAATGTCTGAACGTGCGGCAATTTTTGAAAATAATTTTTTTACACGAGTAAAGCTAACTGAGATGTGTTCGCAGTTATAATTAATTATTTTCAATAACCAAAACAATTGCAATTCGTGCTTGTTGACAATTTTTGAAATGGCAGCACTGCCACAAATTGATGAAAAGTTGAAACGATTTTCAACTTTTTGTCAATTCAGCATTTTATATACCACGTGAGCTGTCACATTTTCTCATTACGAACAAGTGAGTAACAAATTGGATATACTTTGCAGTTCTTTTTGTTACCCAATTGTGATACCCGTGTGCACCTTAGATAAAAATTACATCGGCCATTCCGAGAGGTAAACAATAATGGAAAACCTTGTCAAACCATTTACATTTGTGCAAATGGGGATGCCAAATGCATACCATTCGCATGCCATTTACGTACCACTTTAGTGCAATTCTCATACTATTTTCTTACCATCCACATACCTTTTACACGACATTTGCAGACATTTCCACGCATTTTCATGACACTTGCATCCACGACTGTTTTTATTTGCATGACAATTATGGCAATTTCAGCTATTTACATTTACCTTCGTTGTTTATTCCTCGGACCATTCCCAAAGTAGCTTTGCCCCAGACCCTACAGGCCCTGCAATGTGGTATATTCCCCTCTTGATCCCTGATTCCCGACCTGTACGAATCCCCATAAGGCCGAAACTAACGCTGCAAGTAATGTCGGGAATGCAATGCACTAATTATTAAATTACTGACGACGCACACTTTCCTTGCATTGGAAATCCTAAATCCTAAAGACTAGTGAGGAACCCGTCCGAAGCAGCGGTGTATTGATATATATCCAGAGCCGAAAGTGAGCAATTTCCAATTGAAAGCACTTTCAGAGAAAGGGCGTAATTTTGAAGACCAAAAGGCGCATTAAAACATAAGACTCTCTTCACTTCATAGTCTTGTTTCGCTTCAAATTTTTTTAAACAAAATCGTATTATTTATTCAAGTCTAAATTAGCAGGAGGGAACCGCCTCTCCTTCTTTGCATAAAATGCAGCAACAGATGGCGGTGAGTCAATGTCTCCAAAATTTCCTGTTTGCAAGCAAAACTTCTTCTTCCTTGTCATTTCTTCCTCTCAATTGTACTTTTTTTCGTATTTTTTGGACGAAAAACTCCTCGTTATCCTGGATGCAACACTCGGCGAAAGACAGGGCCTATTTTTAAGAATTTAATTCCTAGAAATTCAATAAAATTCTTAAAAAATTCCTAAAAATTATTAAAAAATCCCTAAATTTTAAATCTGAGAATTTAGGAATTTTTTAAGAATTTTTAGGAATTAAATTTCCAATAATAGACCCTGGCAAAAGATGATGTTCAGATACAATCAATAACGAATCGTCGCGGTACAGTTTTACTTGCTCTACGATGTAGTGAACCCAGCCTGTCACCACGAAATGTTCGATTGAACGATTATTCTCCACATTCATCGTTTTTTTTTGCGATTTTTGTATTCTTCTGGGGAGGACGAGAAGGGCGTTGGAGGACTTCAGTGGGCATCCGGTGTACTTTTCCTCCTCCAAAATATGTTATTTTAGGCTCTGTCTCAATCCATTGGCAAAAATGCTCCCCTCAAGTTTCTGTACAACATAGGACAAACATTTTTTGGACTAGGCCCGATTTTAGGGCTCACCTGGGCGCTAAGAACAAGTGTCGGACCAAAGTTTTTTCATAAATACTGTTAGGATATTCGATAACATCTCTAATAGAAATACATTCAAGAAAGTCGGATAGAATTTTAACCGATTTATATTAGATGTTAGCGGTCTGCCCAAAATTTCGGGCCGCCCGATGTCCGCCAGCGCCCGACCGTACAAAGTGCGGACGGACATAATTTTTCTGGGCATTTGAAAAAATCTTCAGGCGTCCGGTAGGCGTTGGAACGCGCGTCTGAATAGCCAGTTCTATTAGTATTAATTATTCGGACGCGCTATTTGCCGTCCTTGGAGCAATAGATTTCCTGTTTTCGATACCAGAAGAAAAATCCTAACTGACAAAATCTGGACAAAACCTGGATAATGAAATGAAGCCTCGCGCGGCGCGAAATTTTATTCCACCATTTTTGAGCGTCCGAATAGTCCACACTAATGCGGCTGGTTATTTGGATTCAGTACTAATTGAGTTTGCTATTCGGACGCGCGTCCTATGACTCTCTTTTTTCATCACCGATACCGATCAATGCAAACGTATTGTAACGTGTAGCGGTACGTGTGTGTGCCACTGAACTGTACTGTAACGCACAATATAGATCAGTTAATATCGGGCGGGCATTGGACATACTCGAAAAAAATCTTCGGGCATCGGGCGGGCCGGCTTTTTTTAATCGGGCATCGAGCGGGCGGGCTTCAAAATTAGGTATGCCCGCTCACCTCTAATTTACATAGAAAAAACACGTAGGGCCAGGGCCGTAGCTACGGGGGGCTGAGCCCCCCCTGGACCACTACTGAGCCCCCCCTGACACTCAGAAAATTGTACTAATTTTAGACCTGTGTCTTTAACTTTTCAATGTCAACACCGGCTGTTTTCTTATTCTATGAAAAATCTTGCGTTCGAACAGCCTTTCACCTCAAAATTTTCGCCTGCGGCGCTACAAAACAATAGTTTTTCAAGGAATTATCTAAGAAAAAGCTAAGAAACTGTTTTGTTTCACTTGAATTCATAGTGTAAAATCTCTATTCTGCCTAAAAATTTGCCTGCGGCGCTGTGATAAGAATTTCTTCCAACCCCATATTTAAAAATAGTGAAATGAACTATTTGATAATTAATCTGCATAACTTTCGTAAATAATCGCCCTATATTATTCCTTGGGCTCGGATTCGCTGCGAATGGCCCTGTACAAAATTACGATAGAGGAACTACCAACTTCATTGTTTTATTTTCTGTTTTACGAAGTCTGTAGCGTCAAGTTGTAAACATTTCTGTAATACAACAACCTCGAAACATTTCATTTCACGAGTACAATAGGCAACAAACGAAAAAAAAATGTCGCTCGCTCCGCTCGCTGCGTTTTCACGTAAACACATGATTTTCATTAAGTTCGGGGCTTGAGCCCCCCCTGTCAATGGTCGCTAGCTACGGCCCTGCGTAGGGCCTAAAAAGACGCTCATTTTTGTAGCCTTAGTCAAGTCCCAGAATTCAAGCTCAAAAATGTCCTTCCATAAACTTTTGGACCTTCATTGACATATCGAATAGAAAATGGTTTATGAATATCGGATAAGATAAGATTACAGACGGACAATTTTTTTTTGCAGATTTCTCTAATTTAGACTCCACAATAAAAAACACACCAACTAAACTTCCGAGTCGAAATGGTCTATGAAATTCGACTGTTTACAAAAGGTCGTCGTTTTAAATGCTTACGACATACTTCGTACACGGTTCTAAAAATGACAAATTGTGACATAAGAAGATTTCACTGTTTGCATTTTGTTTTACTATCTACTTTTCATTTTTCTCTTCACTCGATTTGCCTTCTGCTTTGTGATATAAATGAAGCACATTGTTGCGAACTGCATTAACACCGACCGCAAGTAGTAGTTAGATACGTTATTATTAGTACATTGCTGTTCATCGTCGCGTATAGACGTAAGACTAGCACGCTGGTGAGTCTACAAAGTGGCATCTCGTAAATTAGGTATAATGTTTGTTTGATGACACCGACCGATTGATAATATATTGCCAATTTTGACATATCTAATCGTTCGACCGTTTGATTTGTTCATTTTTCTTACAATGTCATCGTTCAATCAAAAGTCATAGACCGATGTGTGGATCGAAAAATTGTTAATTGATAAAAACTGACAAACTGCTTTGTCATGTTTATGACGATATATGAACATATAGCACCGATTCTATATGATTTTCGAGAAAAAAAACGTATTAAATTGTAGAGTCTGTTATCTAATGGTTCCTGATTCTTTTGTGACCATGTGCGTGCTCACTCTACTGTGTGAAACAAAATACATAGAAGAGTTGTAGTAAATTAATAGATTCGAGTTGTAATTTTCGGAAAATAAAAACAGTTTTAATGTAGAGAATGGTCTATAGTTAGCAAACTTACAGTAATTATGCCTATCGTTCAAACACAAATATCATAAAAGCGAAAATTCGATTTTGTTATTATGTTGTGAAGTTATTTTTAACGAGAAACGAAATTGTCTTCGACACTGTACATGTACAGTAAAAACACAAGCCGGTTTGAACAGTCAAATCTTGTAGTGATTGATTGAATGTATATGAATGAAAGATACTTTTATTCAAATGCGATTCAAATTTGTGTAAGCCGCAGGGGCTTTGTCTCGAAGGATAATTTCAGTTGACACAGTACACATTTTCGAAGTGATTTTTCATTTAGTGTAACATTTAATGTGTAGAAAATTCCGCGCCAGGCAAGAGAGGAGAGCCGAGCTACTTTTAAGGTCGGCTAAAGCCTCGGCTTGGGGTGAAGATGACGTTGCAGGGCTTTAGTGTCTTCAGCAAACCATTAGATATTAGTTAGAGGAATCATATTTTGAAGGTGTCAGCGATTGGCTGCACACAAAAACATACCCAAAGACCAATTAAATAAATAAACCTAAACCCGTACGTATCAGAATCGATGTGGTAGACAGAATAGATATTGCAAAAAGACTCGAATGTATCTAAAAAATAAAAATTAGCAAACAAATCAATGTTTTAAGTTCTTTGAGAACTATAAGAATTTTAAAGATCCATAGAAATTATCCAGGGTAATGTCAAAGGCCCTTCCGAAGTACGTCTTTTGACATATGATACCATTATTTCCCACCAACTTTCTAGCTAGTCATCCCATATGAGTCATCCCTAAAATTCAAGAAGTGGCCATATCCCAAGGATTGGGCTATATTTCCCCAAAACCCTAAGACATGTGTTCGCTAAAATTTGATTCTCTACAACTGCGCCTTTGGAACCAACTTTCTAACTCATAATGCTGGAGATTTGGATCATCCTGCTAGAGATGAGCGGGTTGCCCGAAACTTCGAAAAACCCGACCCGAACCCGAACCCGAATTGTTTTTTTCGGGTTAATGGGTTTCGGGTTTCGAAAATTTTAATTGGGTCGGGCTCGGTCCGGGCCGGGTTTAGAAACAGTTCGGGTTTCGGGTTTCAAAAAATTTTATCGGGTCGGGTTCGGTCCGGCTCGGGTTGTTGTATCATTTTATTCGGGTCCCGATGCGTTATTAACTTAATATATTTTACAAAACTCGTCTAAATTTTATCATCTTACATTACACGAATTTGGTTTGAGTCTAAGGTCCGTGAAGAATGCAGACGTCGGGCCTTGAAATAATTTTTGTTTCGAAGTAATTTGGGTTGTGAATTTCGAAAAACTTGAGTGTCAGGTTCGGTCCGGGTCGGGTTTTGAAACAGTTCGGGTTTCGGGTTTCGAAAAATTTTATCGAGTCGGGTTCGGTCCGGGTCGGGTTTCGAAAAATGGTCAACCCGCTCGCTCATCACTACATCCTGCCCAATTATGGAAGTGGCCATATACCACGATTGGGCCATATGTCCCCAAAACCCTGAAACACGTGTTCGCTTAAATTTAATCACAACACCTCTTACAAGGTAGAGTGTGACGCAGTCCGTAAGTCCGCTTCCAAAATTAATTTTATCGCTTGAGGTGACGCTTAAGCTGAAAATACGCACAAAATGACGATGCAAAAAAAAGCTATTACTACTAAAAAATTATTACGTTGATGGCTCTGGCATTTGTGACGCAATTTCAAACATTTGAATTTTCTTTAAAAAGTTTTTTTTTCATCGTCAATTCTTGCGTATTTTCAGCGTAAGCGTCACCCGCGTCACCTCAAGCGATATCATAAATTTTGGAAGCGGACTTACGGACTGCGTCACACTCTTCCTTGTAAGAGGTTTTTGTCCTGATATCAGTCGTTTTGAAAGTTTTCAGTTGTTACAACTAAAATTCATGTGAAAAATTTTCTAATTTTTTAAAAAAATTTCTCCGAAAAAAATTTTCTCAGAAAAGAAAATTTTCTTAGAAAAAAAAATTCTCCGAAAAAATTCTTCTTAGAATAAAAATTTTCTTCGAAAAAAAATTTCATCCCACACACTTCCCACGTCATTCCACACACGTCCCATGTCATTCTACACACTTCCCACGTCACTCCACACACTTCACACATCATCCCACACACTTCCCACATCATTCCACAAACTTCTCACATCATTCCACACACTTCCCACATCATCCCACACACTTTCCGCATAATCAGACACACTTCCTTATTCATTCTACACATTTTCCGCTTCATTCCACGCACTACGCACTTCCACTTCATTCCACACACTTCCCACATCATCCCACACACTTCCCACATAATCCCACACACTTCTCACATCTTTACACATCATTTTCGGTCACTTCAAAAAAAAAAATTTCTCATAGTCGCTCTACGGCAGCGTAGCTCATTTCGGACCACTTTGACGGACTCCTGGCGACGAACCCGGACGAACCCCAAAAGGCCGGTTTCGTTGGCTTCGTGAGATTGATACCTTTCATTTGATACCCCATTTACCGGCCGAGACCATGACCACTACCGGCCGAGATATAGCCGAAGAAGTGCTCCCGTCGGTGAATTTTCATATATGGGGGTTGTATGGAAACTTTGAAGGCAAATAACTCAGTTCCAAGGTTTTTTTGGGGGTAGCCACCGGCTGAATTTTCCATTTGGTACCGAAACTGAACTTTTCTAAAAATTGTAAGGAAATCGCCCGGGCGGTTCTCGAGAAAAAAAAAGTAGATACATCGTGGACACACGACCGACACAGGAATAAAATTTTGATTATTTCCAAACATATTTTTACCATTTTTATATGGAAATCGGTGATCTTTGATTGGCGATATCTCGGCTCGTTTTCAACCGATTTTGATGTTCCAAAGTGCGTTGGGATCAGGATACGAAGTAGTTTTTTTTAAATAATTTGTAGGGGGAGGGGCAGGAAGGAAAACTCCAAAGTTTGCCTAAACATCGTTTCTTGTCCCAAAGGTTTTTGTATTGAGTTTTTTGGGTTTGTGAACGTTTTTTTTTTGGGGTTTGGGGACTGCGCCACGCTCTCCGCTACCGCTCCGAGAATACAATATGTTACAATAAAATTGTTTGTAGTAAACACATAGGACCTTTGTACTTCGTACGGGTCCAATAAAATGTTATAGCTCGGATAAGGTCATTTTTTGGCATTTTTGTTAAAATAGGTGGGCTCTCCTCTCTGCGCTAGACGGACGTTTTTCACATTTTTTTCGGAATAAAAATTTAGATTCAGTAGAACCATTCACACTTTTTGTCCAAAGCCTGGCTAGTTGCATCTCTACCGAATAGTTTTGCATTTTTGCTCAAAGCTCAACTTTCAATTAAAGCGCTGCCAGCCGATCGCGATTTTCAAACGTTTGTAACGGGAATTTCCGAAATATCAACTGAGCCGAAAGATCCGTTTGAAAAAGGTGAAAGCTCTCTACCGGCTAAAACAGCCAAACTTTTGTGGGATCAGACTCGCTCTTAAGCGAGGGATATTGTTTTTCAATAACTTTTGTGCCATATTGCACGTTCTTTGATCATTTTTTAATAATTTCCCGTTTGTAAACCTTCGCACCTTCTCATTCGACCATAAATTTACACACACTTCGTAATAGAGGACCCAAATAAGGTATTTATCAATGAAAGCTGCGGCCATTGAGGGAAAAAAAACCTTTTCATTTAAGTGTCGAAATTTTTCACATAGTCATCATGACAAACGTAAGAAATATTTATTTAACCAAAAAGTCAACATTTCTGATAAAATTTCCAATTAACGCAATACGAAAAGCCGAAATTGGTCATGGAAAAAAATGAAATCGGAAATCGTAAAGCGACTTCCTTATCTTTTTATCTAGAAAACGTGTTTTGGAATTTGCATGATCAATTGATTCACAAATATTGAAATGCTTTTGTTGAAACTCTGTTTCTTATCAGTGGATAGGGTGCCTCATTTACTTAACTAATACAAGCTGAGAAATTAGGGAAGGTTGCAGGAAGTATAACACCCCACTGCACGACTAGAGGTGAGAGGGTCGCCCGAAACTCGACTAAACACCTGAACCGAATCTCACCTCGACCCAAACACGAATCAACTTGTCTGGTCGAGTATTTGAATTTATTTGTTTGTCGGGTCGGGTCGGGCCTTCATTTTCGTTTTTTCGGGTTGGGTCGTGTTTGAAGACTTCAGCTAACAAAACCCCACCCGCCCCGAAAAATTATACTTCACTCAATTGAATAAATGAATTCTTTTTAAAAAAAAGTTCTGGTTCGGTTCAAGGTTTCTAGTACGCTCGGATCGGGTTTGAATTTTGTATTTCGGATCGGGCCAGGTTTGATTTTTTATTTTGATTCGGGCTCGGGTCAGGTCGGGTTTGAAATTTCCATTTTAGATCGGGTTCGGTTCGGGTCCTATTTGGAAAAAAAGTTCGATTCGCATATCTCTATGCACGACACTCACGTAATTGAGTTCTCGTCGCGAAGCTAATCAGTGAACTTGACAACATTCCATTCATTTCAGTTAGCACTCGTTTTGTATCGATATTGACGTCGATCGTTCTGTTGTATTTACACGATATACGTTGTATAATCAATGTAATTATGTGTTCATGCAGTAGTTACTGCCACTGAACACTATAAGTCACTCGACTTATAGATTTAACTGCTCCACCCTGTCCGTCAGGTTAATTGCGATAACAAATTAAGTTGGACTGATTACACCAAAGTATTTCGTGTATTATCGTAGTACCAAATGCAATTTCACACAAAATAACTTAATCTCATGACAGAGTCGGTTTTACGGAAAAATTCTGTGGATTCGATTTTTACTGATGTAGTTGAAGTCTATAGAATAGTTCTAAATCAAAACGGTAAACCTTAACGCTACTCAAGAAATTATTTTCACTTTGATTCACAGAACAAATAGCCCTCCAAGAGCAATCTACTTAACTGAAACGTAACTGTGATAACCGTTGCACTTAACAATAATGAAAAACTTTAATGAAACAAACGAAAAGAACAATTTTTATTAGTAAAGAAACAACGGCTCCTTGTGATAAGCAACGTTGTTGTGTGATAAAATAAATGAACGTTAAAGTATGGAGTCGGTGAGGAGAACTTTACCGCCCAATCCGCGAGAAAAGGCGAACATAATATCAGTGTTGTTGTTCTGGTGGACTATCGGAATATTTAAAAAAGGATACAAGAAAGTATTGGAACTGCAAGATCTATGCCAGCCGTTGAGTGTGGATCAGTCCGAAAAACTCGGCAATCGTTTGGACGTGTAAGTATTTTTTTTGTTAATTGAAGTCGAAAATAAGGACGAAGTAAGACGTTAAAGAGGCCATTCCATTCTAGTAAATGGCGCAAGCAAATAAACGGCCCCGGACGGCCATCCTTAATACTAGCAATCGTAGCTACATTTTGGCGCGAATATTTGTTACTTGGCCTTATCTGTGCTATCAACGACATTTTTATTCGTTTGGCGCAGCCATTTCTACTCGGCAGACTTTTAACGTATTTTAGGTGAAATTGTATTGTGTTAAGAATTGCATGACAGAAAATTTACTCAAAAAACCACATCCGCAGACATGACTCAAATATGCCATACGAAGAAGCTGTTTACTACGCTGTTGGCATCATAGGTCTAAATGCTCTCAGTGCCATTATAATAAATCAGTTTTTTATTGGAGGATTTCACAATGGAATGAAGGTTCGAGTGGCTGTTTGCAGTATTATTTATAGAAAGGTTCATGCGCACGGCAGCATTTTGCTTGTTACTAATGTTTCCGCATCTTTAGGCATTGCGACTATCTCAAACAGCCCTTGGTGAAACTGCTCTTGGCAAAGTTGTCAATTTGCTGTCGAACGATGTTGGACGCTTCGACTTAGTATCCATGTTCATACATTCGATGTGGTCAGCTCCCTTAATGTCTATCATTGTTGGCTACTTGTTGTGGATAGAATCTGGATGGGCTGGAATGATTGGAATCGCCGTAGTTTTCGTGGTCGTCCCATTGCAATGTGCGTGAGTCCTGCTAGCTTCGATGTCCCATTAATCAGAAAAACCAATCGAATTTTTCAGCGTATACTGGGAAACTGTCGTCCATATTTCGTCTGCAAACAGCTCTGCGGACTGACGAGCGTGTGCGCTTCATGGACGAAATCATATCCGGGGTTCAAGTTATCAAAATGTACGCTTGGGAGAAGCCGTTCGCTAAACTCATCGCCCAAGCCAGAAAAATGGAACTGAATATTGTGCGTAAAAATTCGTACGTGCGTGGCCTATATATGACATTCCTGTTGTTCACCACGCGAATGGCTCTTTTCTGTACTATGCTGTCGATTGTCTTATTGTACGGAAGCGAACAATTGACCGCTGCCAAGGTATTTGTCATAGCTGCATACTTCAACATCGTCGCTATGACAATGTCACAAATGTTTGTCCGCGGCGTGGCGGAAATAGCTGAAGCGTTAGTTGCATTCCGACGCTTACAAAACTTTTTGGAGTATGAGGAGAAAGATGTGTGCAAATTGGAATATCAGAAAGGGACAACGAATGGTTTAGAAATGAATGGCCACCAGAAGGACATCAATAGAGACATGGGAAACAATGCAGTTTTGGTCAAAAATGTGACCGCTCGTTGGATTAGTCAAAGTGAAGTTAACAAAGACAAGAAAAAGTCCAAATCGAATGGAGTAACCAGCGATAAAGACGAAAACGAAGTCTGGCAAAATCCAACATTGAAGTCTGTGAACATTAACTTCCGGAAAGGAAAACTCATTGGAATAGTTGGACCAGTTGGTTGGTGACGAATTCCATTACAAACTGAAAACGTTTGCACATCTCACTTCCATTGCAGGTGCTGGTAAATCGTCACTCCTCCAAGTCATTCTGAGGGAATTGCCCCTCGAATCGGGTGACATTTCAGTTAGCGGAAAGGTTTCGTACGCCGCTCAAGAACCGTGGGTTTTCGCTGGATCAGCGAGACAAAACATTTTGTTCGGACAGGAAATGAATCGGCATCGTTACGACGATGTGGTGAGAGTCTGTGCGCTGATCAAAGATTTTGAACAACTTGAGTTCGGCGATAGGACAATAATTGGAGAGAAAGGAATGTCGTTGTCCGGTGGGCAAAAGGCAAGAGTGAGGTAGGTCAATTTGACAAAAAGAGGCGCGGAAATTTATTCAATTTTTCTTACCGTTAGTCTTGCAAGAGCTGTGTACAGAGACGCTGATGTGTACTTGCTGGACGACCCATTAAGTGCAGTCGATGCGCATGTGGGAAGACATTTGTTCAACGAGTGCATAGGACCACACGGTCGTTTGGCGAGGAAAGGTGCTACACGAATCCTGGTCACCCATCAAGTGCATTTCCTCAAGGAAGCTGACTGGGTGGTCATTCTTAGAGATGTAAGAAGCACTCGAGATTTACTTTGCTGATAGAAGCCTTGAATCGAATCATTTCAGGGAGAAGTTGAGACGCAAGGCACACCCAACGATCTGTCGAAAAGTGGCATCGACTTTGCGTCACTGTTGCAATCGGACGAAGTGGTGGTCGAAGAAAGTGAGGAATCTGCATTCACGACCGGAACACGCAGTCGCTCTAGTTCGAGGTCGTCAATTAAGTCTTCGAAATCAGACACCGGAAGCAAATCGGGCGATGAAAAACCGGTGGAAGCTCTTCAACAAATGGAAGCTTCGTCTAAAGGAAAAGTTAAAGGATCTGTCAGCGGAACGTACCTGACATCTGGCGCCAACTATTTTGTTCTGGCCATTGTCTTCATCCTGTTTCTTTTGACGCAGGCGCTCGCAAGCGTTTCAGATTATTGGGTTTCCTTTTGGACCAGTCAGGAAGAGTTAAGACAATTCTATTCCCAGAGCAACAGCGACCCGGAGTCAGACACAAGTACAGCAGCGTCTTCGTTGCTAAGCACGGAAACGCTAATTTACATTCACGGCGGATTAATGGCTGGTCTCTTCACCATAGCCTTGTGCCGGTAATTCAACGACGAAGACTGACGGAACTTTTCATTTCATTTTACTTTTGTCGCAGGTCGTTCAGTTTTTACACGATTTGCGTCCGAGCCTCGCAAAAACTTCATGATTTTATGTTCAATGGCATAATTTCAACGACGATGCGTTTCTTCGATACAAATCCGTCGGGACGAATCCTAAATCGTTTCTCAAAGGATATGGGAGCCGCAGACGAATTCTTGCCAGTAAGGTTTCTCACCTTCTACAAAGACACATTTGAAAGCAGAGTTTGCTTTTCAGAAAGCCGTTTTGGACGCTTCCCAAATAATTCTCAACATGTTCGGGGCGATAATCGTCACCGCCGTAGTAAATCCGTTCTTTTTGATTCCAGTCGCAGTTCTAGCCGTCATTTTCCTTTACGTTCGCAAAGTTTATTTGAAAACTGGCAAAAACATCAAACGTCTGGAAGGAATAAGTAAGTTCCCTTACTCGAACGTTGGCGGTTTTTAATGTAAATCTTTTGATGTTGTCAGCTCGTTCTCCGGTCTTCACTCACTTGGCAGCTTCTTTGGGCGGCTTGGCCACCATTCGGGCGTTTGGTGCAGAAAAAATTTTAGTCGATGAATTCGATGGTCACCAAGACATTCATTCAGCAGCATGGTACATGTTCATATCCACGAGTTCAGCGTTCGGTCTGTCACTTGACGTCATGGCTCTAGTTTTCGTTGCCGTCATTACCTTTACATTACTAGCAGCCGGCAACGGTATCAGTATTTCTTACTGAAAAGCGTTCTATTCATTAAACATTTGGTTTTCATTTAAGGTTTAATGGGAGGTCAAGTGGGGCTCGCCATAACACAAGCAATGTCTCTAACTGGAATGCTTCAGTGGGGCATTCGTCAAAGTGCTGAGGTTGCTAATCAATTGATGGCAGTTGAAAGAATACTCGAATATCGCGATCTTAGCCCTGAAGCGACACCAGCGAAACCCCAGAACGTGGCTGACCATTGGCCGGAAAAAGGAAAAATCGAATTGCGAAATGTCGTTTATAGGTATTTTGCCGAGGCGGAGCCAGTGTTGAAGGGCCTCAGCTTTGTGGTCCGACCGAAGGAAAAAATTGGCATCGTTGGACGTACAGGAGCAGGAAAGTCTTCGTTGATCGGAGCTCTCTTTCGACTGGCCGTTGTGGAAGGGGAAATTCTGATCGACGACGTTGACACAGCAAACGTTAAACTAAGCACTTTGAGGTCAAAAATTGCAATTATTCCTCAGGATCCTGTCCTATTTTCGGGAACGTTGCGGAGAAATTTGGACCCATTCGAGGAGTATCCCGACTCAGACATTTGGAAGGCTTTGGAAGAAGTGGAGTTAAAGGACATTGCTAGTGGACCGTTGGGACTGCAGAGCTCCGTAATGGCTGGTGGAAGTAATTACAGCGTCGGCCAGAGGCAGTTGATTTGTCTAGCAAGAGCCATTTTACGCAAGAACAACATCTTAGTTTTGGATGAAGCGACGGCGAATGTCGACCCACAGTGAGTTTGATTTTTTGTGGTCAATCTGTCGATTCCAAAATTGTTTTCCTTCTTTCAGCACCGACACTTTAATTCAGCAAACCATTCGCAAAAAATTTGAAAACTGCAGTGTTCTAACCGTGGCACATCGCCTGCACACTATCATGGACTCCGACCGTGTCCTTGTCATGGATGCTGGCAAAGCTGTAGAGTTTGCTTCTCCGCACGAATTGTTACAGGCCAAGAAAGGAATATTCTACGAAATGGTGCATACGTTGGGTCCTCAAGAAGTCGAACGATTGACGACAGTTGCGGCAGAGAAATTTAAGTCTTCCCACTAAATTGTTAAGCTTTAATTTTAGGATCAATTGTGACTTAGTTTTGTGTACTTGTACTTACAATAAATTTTATTTTCTTTTATTACGGTTTTATAAATCCCTTTGTTGTACTGTAATCCTGTGGTCTGAAACTTTCGGCTTCATCGGCTAATCAATAAAAGAAGAGAGGAAACTTCGCCCTTATGAAGGTATGGCCTTTCCCTTGTGATAAAAATCTGCTTTTTTTGGATATTTTTGTGAAACACTGGGATTGTTCAAAACAACAATGTTTCCTTTACAAAATTTGTTAAATCGCCTTTCTTTCCATCGGCCTTCATTCCTTTTTTCATATGGAGAATAAAGTTTACTTATTAACTACTCACACGTCCCTTCTAACCGTGTCGAATAAATTTTCATTTGACGCAACCGTTAGCTAATACAATAATGAAAAGTGACGTGTGTGTGGGCGTTTCCTGTTGCGATAAATCAGGACAAACGTAAAATTACAGATTGCAGCTAACTGTCTCTACAACGTACGGTTGTGATTTCCCAATAGTTTTATGTAATTTAAGAAATACGTTCATCAAAATCAAATTACATTTGCCAGACAGACCCGGTAATGATTGGTTTATTGTTACAGTAAGACAGTGAACGTGTCTTTGTATTGTCAGCGATTATTCGCTTTACTTACTAACGAGAAAATGAGTGAAAAAAGTTCAGACCTTAAGGCTGGATTTGCACTTAAAAAATATCACATCGTTTTGAAACTCTGCATGCGCATAGAGAGAGATATTTTCTTTAGTGAGGGCTAATCAAAAGATCATCGCAAAAAAGTTTTTTGTCCACTTTTCACTCTTTCGCTCTCAAAGTCGCTAGTGAATATTCGCTTTCAGTATAACGACGCGACGCCTTAAGATTAAGCGACAAAATGTCTCTTCTCAATTTTCTCGACTCCAGATGGCTTTTAACATAAGGACCTCTAAATCACAACGATTCATAATAACATAAATTTCAGTGAGAAATGATCTTCTTAAACACGAAGTGGATAATTTTCACATTTGAAATTCACGGTTGAAATCAGTTTCTATAACTACATATATGAACCATTAAAATGGCATAAAAAAGTAGCGTAGGAGTAATTTTCTTAAAAAACGAATGTCAGAGTGACAAATGTCAAAGTTTCTTCGACAGCTGTTATTTTGGCAAATGACACTTTGGCAGCTGTCACTTATCTGACAGCTGTAATATCTTTGACAGCTGTCACTTCTTTGACAACTGTAAAAAAATGTGCACAGACAGACAGCCATAGCATTACCATAAAGTAGCTACCGCTACTTAAAAATATAAGAATGAACAAATAAACAAAATTCGATGATGTGGTTCTATCATCGTGGTTCGGAATTCACGTTAAGCATGTGGTAGAAAAAATGCCTGCCGGTAAAACACATTCATGGGGCAAACTGGCTTTCTAAGCCCTACCAATTTCCGCCTTGGCACATCATAGATGACAATATGTTTGTGTGCAATTTATCACTGACACAGTAAAAACGTCGGTAACGAAAGGATCTCTAAGAGAATCCATGTGACCAAAAGCTCACAAAAAAATTGCGGAACTAGGAAATAAAATGATCTAGCCTCTGACCCGGACGGGTCTACCAACCTTCAAAAAACAACGTTTTGACTCGACCGTAGCTTCGAAAGTTTTGAACCGATTTTGCCCAAATTCAATCCTTTTATCAACTTTTAGATTATCTATCAGGAAATCAGATAAAATTTACCCGATTCATGTAGAAAAAACAAGTTTCTGGCCATTTTACAACACACACATTTTCAGTTGTAGGAACATGAGAGAAACTTTTCTGTGTTCTTAGTTTTGTATTTCTGAACACTTTTGAGTACCGCACAATCAAATGAAATTCGTGAAAAAATTGTTTTTGTTTGAAAAATCATAATTTCGGAAGGCTGTGCGGTACTGAAAAGTGTTCGGAAATGCAGAACAGTTTCTCTCATGTTCCAACAACCGAAAACGTGTGTTTGTAAAATGGCAAAAATAATGAAAATCCGAAAAGATTTACTCAAGTTGTGTACAAAAAACCAAAAACCACTTAAGCGGTCCTAGCTCAGCGGTCCTGGGCCCGACAGTGTCCAGTAGCTCTTCTTATGCAGAAAGCATCTGCTCTTAACACCTACTTCACCGAGATAGGAAACAGATTTACTGACTCATACGACGCTGATAAATACGGTACCTTAAACAACTGCCCGAGCACAATCTTCCTTGAGACTGTGACGGAGGTGGAAGTTATTGACCTCATATGCAAGCTAGACTCTAACAAAAGCCCGGGTGTGGATGGAATGACAGCTCGTACACTGATTGAATGTGCTAAAGCTATAACACCAGCTCTAACTGATATAGCGAATTTGTCTATATTTACATCCAAATACCCGAATTCCTTAAAAGTGGCTCAAGTCATACCAATCTACAAAGAGGGAGATAAAGCAGATCCTTCGAATTATAGGCCCATTTTAATCCTCCCAGTAGTAAATCAAATCTTTGAGCTGCTTATTTATAAAAGGCTGATGTCATTTCTTGGTAGAAACAAATTCTTCTACCTGAAACAATATGGCTTTCGAGAGAAATCTGGTGCCCACTCAGCAGTATATGAAGTGTTAGACAAAGTGTTTCGGAGCCTATATGACGGGCTTGCTGTTAGTGCTATCTTCTTAGACCTAAAAAAGACTTTCGACTGCGTAAACCATGTAATCCTAGTGTAGAAACTTGAACGGGCAGGAATTAGGGGATGTCTGCTTGAATTGCTGAAGGATTACCTATCGAACAGGAAACAATGTGTTGCAATTAGCGGTTTTGTGAATCCATTGACAAATATCGGGATAGGTGTTCCCCAAGGAAGTGTCCTGGGCCCCTTGATGTTCCTAATATACATAAATGACATGTATAGACTCCCTATGATTGGAAAGACATACCTGTTTGCGGATGATACTGCACTATTCTATCTTGCTGAATCTACCGAAACCAACTAACTAAGTATGAATGACGACTCGCGTTGAGTCTTCCTTGACTCCAGTTCGACCCTTAATGTCAGCAAAACAAAGGCAATGCACTTCAGAATACCTAGTGGGACTCTAACGGGTGGAATTACCCTTGAAGGTGCACAAATAGATGCGGTTAAAGTGTACAAGTACCTAGGCTTTATTTTGGATGACATACTTTTCTGGGACGCCCATAGCTTGCAAATGTGTAGGAAAATAGCTTCTGTCTGTGGACTTCTGTGCAAACTTAAGAGACTATTGCCAAGATCAGTGCTACTGAAGATATATTTTGCCCTGGCGCACTCGTGTCTCTCATACTTGCCAGCGGCTTGGGGAACTGCAACGAAGACTTCTCTCAGGCAGCTTTAAGTTATGCAAAAGAGATGCCTAAAACACGTAGCCAAGCTTCCTATTCGTTATCCTACCAAAGAGCTGTTTCGCCTTCACTTCCCCACCATCCGAAACGTTGTTCGCTACGGTGTGTGCACCTGTGTGTACGATACTATTAAAGAACTTACCCATAGCACTCTTCATTTTTCACGTACTCAGCACAATTATCAAACGCGCAACAGAACAGATCTTAGAACAATCTTGACTAAAACCAGAGTTGGCTTTAAGGCAGTGACCGCACATGGCAGGGCACTATTTAATGCCTTGCCTAACGAAATTAGACAAGCTCCACCCCGTCGATTTAGACTAGCACTTAAAGACTTCCTGCTTCGTACCCAATTTCAGTAAGGGACATTTTACCATTTTTTCCTTTACTTCTCTTTCCTTTACCTCTCAATACCCCCCATGGCTACCACATCCCATTATCTCCTAACTTTAATCAGTCATATAATGACAACATAAAGGCTTCAAATCAACAGTGTAAGAATTGGAACAAACGTGGTGCACGACGAGTATTATCTGCCTTCTCACCCCATTCACCGTGCTCCCAAGGACCTGCCAATACGTCTTCTGCTTCATATAATGTGCCGCAATCTATGATTTCGTTCTTTTTTTTTTCTTTATCGTAATCCCGGATCTAATAATTTTTTTCCCTAATTCGTCTAAAACAATTTTATCTTTTTTTTAATATTTCTTATAAATTAAAAATTCATTTACTATTCTTTACCACTTCTTTAAAGTTGTACAACAGTGAAGTGTCATTTTATTATTTTAAAAAAACCTTATTGAATAAGAGCTTATAAAATTTCAAGATGTAAAAATAAATACCAATCAATCAATCAATCATTTCAGATTGATTTTTTTGGCTTGTTTTTGAGTTGTTTTTTTGGTAGATAATCCAGCCTTTTCGAAAAAATGGGATCTATGCAGCCGCGGATGTCTTTTGTTCTTCTATTCCAAAGCGTTGATTGGAAAGAGACGGATATAGTTGGTCTTTTTCTTTTTTTTTTTTTTGACACCTCACTGGCCTCATTCCGGCAACTATTTATTTATTTATTTATTTCAATCAACGGCCATACGGCTAACTGATTATACAAATATAGAGATAAAATATCAAAATGACGAAACAAGAGAACAAGACAAAATTTAGAAACAAAAAAGAAAAAAAAAGTCAACATCGACAATTGAGAGATCAAGCGTAAAAGAGAGTATTATGAAAAAAGAAAATCATCATCATCAAACTTTATAGACCGTTAGTACCTTCCGGTGTGAGGTCTTTCTGCCGCAACCCCAGATTGGTGAACTATCGTCCTCCATGCCCTCCTATCGCCCGCCAAGGAGATGGTTTGTTCGCCCAGAGAAAGTCCCCTAACTTCTAAATCTGATTTAATTGAATCGATAAACCTTCTCCTTGGTCTACCCCTTGGCCTAACACCCGGGACTTGTGCATCCAAGATCCTTTTCGGTAGCCTGTTGTTACCCATCCTTTGAACGTGCCCGAACCAGCGCAGACGACCAGCGCAGAAAAAAGAAAAGACAAGAGAAAAATAAAAAATAAAATCATCGATACGCAAAACATACGAAAAACCTCCACTATGATGTGATAGCTCATGAATCCCTAAACTTCAGTCTTTTACGGAACAATTCGCGTGACACGGTGTCATTATATAGTCCTGCGAAATTATTGAAGATGCGACACAAATTGTTTATCGGTTCATGAAGCCCATATTCAGTTCGGTGAAAGTCTATGTGCAGCGTTTCATGCGCCCTCATTTCTCTGGCTGGCTCATTAACGATGAAATATTCGTTCAATATCGGTGCCATAATTCTTCGTCTCAACACATCAAATACGAAATACGCACTCAAATCGGTTCTCCTTTTCGATAACTTGTCCAAACCGATCATTTCTAACCGCGACTCATACGAAGGCAACCGAAAGTTTTAATCACGCTTCACTATTCGTCTGAGGGCATATATCAAGAATTGTTTTTGCACGGATTCCAGTTCAGCAACCTGTTCTATGTAGTGTGGCTGCCAAACAACAGAAGCATATTCTAAATGCGATCTGACATGCGCGCAATATATGCTCTTCAGTGCTCTCACGTCACGGAATTCCCAACAAATCCGCTTGATGAACCCGAGCATCGAATAAGCTTTCGACACAACGCGCTCCACATGCCTTTTAAAATACATTCTCACATCGAGTAGTACCCCCAGATCACGCACTTCATTCACTCTTTTCAGCGTTCGCTCACCGATCTAATCAACGCTTTAGAATATAAGAACAAAAGTCATCCGCGGCTGCATAGGTCCCATTTTTTCGAAAATGATCTTCGTAAACGCTGATCTATGCTCGCATATCTACCAGAAAAAAAACCCACAAGCCAAAAAAAAGAAATCTATCTGAAGTGAGAAGAGCTAGCGCGCAGATTCAATCCCAAAAACGATTTTTCGACTACCTTTCAGGGAAAAAAAGTTATCGTGTTGACAGACAGACGGACGTGTGATATCCCATCCCGATCATCATGCATTATCCTGTGAAACGATCAAACGACAACGTGAGAACATGACTAAATCCAGAAAATCCAACGTCAATAAAACACACACGGCGCGACGTTTAGAAAATTCATGTGAACAAACAAGTCGTCGTATTAATGCAATCGCAATATACGTTGCCTTATGCATTCAAACTCCACGGAACAATGTACGCAATTGTCATATGGCTAGGTAATCTCACAAATTGTTTTGTCTGGTAAGGAATGAACATTTTAAAGGAATGCATGAGAACGTATGTGGCGATATCTCGCAGACGTGGGCGATGAGAAAGAAAACGCGTTCGATCCGCGATTTTCGCAAAGCACAAATACCAGTTACGGTCAAGAGTTGAAGGCATATAGTCGAAAGTTGATTGTCGGTTAGTCAGTTAGTGAGTTGAATGTTCGTAGTCGGTCAGTTAACTAGTCAGTCAGACATTCTATCGCGAACGGTCTCACAAAAGGTGTGAAAATAGTTTTAGTGACATTTATTCGTGACGCTTGACACAAAAACCCCAATGTTTTATCTCATCTCCCGATAAATACATTCCCCTATTCTGTGATAACATATCCCGGGCAGAACGGGTTTCGAGCTTCACAGACGGACATTTCTTTTGTTGCTGATTTGTCATCCAAGGACCATGATCGGTGCTCCCCCCTACTCTTAGGTCGAAATTCGACTGGTTACAAACGTCGTGGTAAACGCAATAGACCTATTTTCAAAGAACTTCGTTCTTCGTACTGGTTTAAAAAGTGTTACGGCAGGTAAACACATATATTTTTTAGGGGCCGACGAGGGAGCCAACTATAAATGATGTCCGCATTTTTATCAACTTTTTCGACATCCTCACTATTAGTCCCGCTTTGTTCGTTCAAAAACCCCATGAACACCAAAGAAAACCCTTCCAATTCGAAAGAAAATCATTAAAAATTTTTGTAAACCCTTCAATAACTATAAAGAAAATTCTCCTAGTCGATATATTGATGTCTGTAAATTAGTTTGATCCAATCGAAAGCACTTTGTCTTTGGGTATAAGTAAGTTTATCGCACTAATAGGATATTTAAGAGAGATATAGAAATAAGTTTTAAAAGTTTAACGTTGCTAACCTGTGGTGGACGTTTTTTTATTCAAAAACTGAATTAGAATGCGCAGGACTGAAAATAATCTCCCAGTTGAGAACAACATTTTCTAGTATTCCACGGACTTGCGTCACCGTTAATTTAAGGAATAAAAATTTTGTGATATATAAAGGTACATACGACAGCAACAAAGCATTCAGTTCGACAGTTGATTTGCACAATGACAACGATAAGGATACTTTTCTTTGTCCATTGGCTACGATTATTCGAAGCTAATCCACACTTCGAACAAAGCATATTTTTCAAGCGAACGGTGGATCTATCCAAAGGCATTGAGTATCCTTTCGCTCAGGAATGTCTTCAAGTTGTTTCTGATTCAAATAATGAAGTCGGACAGATGATGGTTGCTTTTCGCCTAGCGTCGTTCTATGTTCGGTCCGAAAGATCTTTAGAACTTCGAGACATAATGACCGAACGAAAAGGACAGTGTGAAACTTTCCTAATTTTCGTTGAACGTATGAACAAAGTCAACAAAATGCTTACATCAATCCAGACGTCGGCTAAACAATTTTTCCCTTTTACGAAAATCTACTTCCACTTTGAACATCAACATAATTCCACAACCGATCGAGAAATCATGTTTTTGTTACGAAAATTTCTTCTTAACAACGCCCTGTTTGGATATGTTTTGGAGTATAAAGACAACGGTAATGAACTGCAAATTCTGACCACGGATCTGTTGACGAATGATATTCGAAGTCCTGTAGCATCTTCCTTGCCTAAGGAATTGTTACATCCGCTGCTCGATACGCATTCAATAAAAAAGCGTTTTCGTATAAGTTTATTCAATTGTCCGCCGTACACGATTTATTTGGAGGACGACGATGGGACAGTGTAAGAATTTGTATTATTTTTTCACACGAAAAGACGTCTAATAATGTCCCAATTTCAGGATGATGGACACAATGGATGGATTAGAATATCGGTTAATGCATGAAATAACGAAGAGCTGGAAAAAAAATTTCAAATTTCGTGATTTTACAAAGGTGAAAATCAACCCGTACGCCAAGATTTTAGACGATTTATCGAACGAATCGAGCGACATGGCAATGTGCGCCTTATGGCTTGTTGAAGACATTAACCGAAACTTCGACCTCTCTACTTTTTATGTGAATCAATGCCTGACTTTCTTAGTACCAAAGCCAATAAAATTGAATGAAGCCACTGCCATCTACACCACACTGCACTCATACGTCTGGTTGCTATTTTCATTCTTTCTTCTATTGTCAATTTTCTTATTGAACAACATCGCGAAAATAGAAAAGCGTCTCAACGGTAGCGACTCCGTTTTTACGGACATAACTGTAACAGTCATAGAAACATTAAATACAGCGACATCACATTCGGTCGTACACTTTCCATACAATCAAACTTCTGTAAAACTTGTATTGACTAGGTAAGTACATACCCCGATTCGAGACCATGCGGCGGTGTAAATAGAGTATTTTCTCTATTTGAATAGTTGGATTTTCTTGTCGTTTTGGATGGGAATCAGCTACACAACAATTTATGCATCTAGATTGACTAGTCCAAGCTACGAGAAACCAATTAACACAGTGAAAGAAGTGATCGACAAAGAACTTTTTATTTGTAACGCATATTTCGATGTGAGTACAATGGAACCACTTCGTGAATCCGTCCATGAGGAGTACAGGCAACTAGCGAACCGGTCAATAGTTTACGGTGAAAATTTTAAGTATCGCAGGCAAATGATCACAGAGAGGAGATGCGCAATATTTGAAGTTCTTTTAAGAAAGAAATACGTTTCCTTGCTGAAGTTGAAAGGTGATCTGGAATTGGTTGGAGATTTGCGACCGATGAGAAATTGCATAACGACTCATTTCACCGGTTTTGTATTTCGGAAGCACTCGCCTTACACCAAGTTATTTAACTGGCATATTCGAAGGTAATTTTACCCGAATTCTTTGACTGATTCTAAAATTAAAATCAGATTTTGGAATCGTCTATAGAAATGTTGTGGTAGAATCATTGAATATTCATTTAGCAGAAAACGTTTGTGAAATGAGTTCAGCTCGAGTATCATCTTATGTTTTATGAGGAAGAGGAGAGAGGTGCATGCAATCTCTTCGCTCATTTTCGTATCGTACGGCATCTCAGGTGTATGTCGTTGGCACCATCACCATCTTGTGCTACTCTTTTAAGGGGCGTATTTTATGCGCTATGTTTTGTGCTATTAAATGCTGCCTAGCAAAAGTTTTGTGCTGCCACCTGTTCGTAGCACAAAAAGTGTTTTTGTCGAAAACATGTCGTTTTTTATTCTTCTCCTTTTGCAGCCTTTTATATCCACTGCTGGATGTAGGCCTCCCCTAATGATCTCCACTCGTCTCGGTCCAATGCTACTTGTTGCTATGTTCTGCCTGCCATTCTTTTAATATCGTTCGTCCATCTTTCCGGTGGTCGTCCCATCGGTCTTGTTCTCGGCGGTCTCCACTGTATGATGTTTTTTGTCCATCTGTCATCGGTCATTCGTGCAACATGACCTGCCCAATTCCACTCCAATGATGCTATTCGTTGCATGACATCGGTTATTCTTGTTTGTTGTCGTATCCATTCGTTTGTCTTTTTGTCTCGGAGCGTAATTCCCCACATTATGCGTTCCATAGCTCTTTGGGTGACCCTCAGTTTGTTTGCCGAAGCCTTTGTTAATGTGAGGGTTTCCGCACCGTATGTCAGCACTGGCAAAATGCAGGAGTCAAACACCTTCCGCTTCAAACTATTGTTCATGTTGCTTGTAAAAATATATCGCAACTTTCCGAATGCTGCCCAACCTAGTGCGATTCTCCTTTTGATTTCAGTCGTTTGATTCTCTAAACCCAGCTTCATGTTGTGTCCGAGGTAAACGTAATGGTCCACTTTCTCAATGACCTCATTTCCAATTTTGATGATTCTACCGTCATTGATATTGGTCATTATTTTGGTTTTGGACATGTTCATTTTGAGTCCTATCTTCAGTGATTCATCATTTAGTTGTGTCATCATGGTGTCAATCTGCTCCAGATCAGTCGCAATCAGGATAACATCATCGGCGAAACGAAGGTATTTCAGGAATTTTCCGTTTATGTTAATTCCCATTTCATTCCAGTTCAATCTTTTGAACATACTTTCTAGTGCCGCCGTGAAAAGTTTCGGTGAAATTGTGTCTCCTTGTCTCACACCTCTTCCGATCTTGAATTTTTCGGTGTTCTTGTGCAGCTTCACGCAGGATGTTGCATTCCCATAAATACTCTTGATGGTCCTGCTGTACCTGGAATCCACTCGACATTCATCCAATGAATCAAGAATCGCTGTATATTCCACTGAATCAAATGCTTTTTCGTAATCGATAAAGGAAAGGGCAATCGGGATTTTGTATTCATTGCACTTTTCAATCAAGGTCCTTATCACTTGCAAGTGGTCATTAGTGCTAAATCCTGATCTGAATCCTGCTTGTTCGACCGGCTGATAAAAATCCAATTTCCTTGTGTTCCGCTTCGTTATGACCTTCATGAACAATTTGTACAGTTGTGACAGCAAACTAATTGGCCGGTAATTTTCAAGCCTGGTGATGTCGCCTTTCTTGTGCAGTAGAATTATCATCGCATTCTCCCACGATTGTGGTATCTTTTCTTGTTCCAAGCATTTGTTGAAGAGATTCGTTATATTTTTGAGCAAGGTGTCACCGCCCATTTTGATTGCTTCAATCGGAACTTCATCGTCGCCCGGTGATTTATTGTTCTTCATTTCGTTCAACGATGCTTGCACTTCTTCCTCCGTTACTTCGGGAAGTTCTTCTGATCCAACATTCTTGATAACTGGTTTCGGTTGAGATATTTCTGATGATCGTTGCTCACGTGTTGACTTAAACAGATCCTCGTAGAATGTTTTTGTAATATCCAGAATTTTGTCTTGATCTGTGTGTACAATTCCATCCTTGTCTTTCAGCTTGAAAATCTGATTTTTCGCATTTGCCAATGTTGCACGCAAAAGCTTCATGTTGCAATTCGCTTTGATGACATTCTCTGCAATCGTCACATTATACTGTCGTAAATCCTTCTTTAGTTGTTTGTTGATGATTATGGTTATTTCTCGATATTCGCTGCTGTCTCTTTTACCGTTTTTTATCAGTTTTACTCTGTCTGCGATAAGTTTCAACGTTCCATCACTAAGCTTTGATTCTTTACATTGTTGAGATTTGCATCGAGATTCAAGAAAGCTCCTTATGGATTCCACTATTCTCGTGTTCAACTCGTCGATCGTTTCTTCGTTTCTGATGACATAGTTCAGATCACCACTTACTGTTTCAATGAATTCTTCATTCGTCTATCGATGTTGACTTTGAATTGTTTTTTCACCATTTTGTGTCTTTCTGTTTTGGTGTTTAATGTGACTTTAGCTCGTACCATGCGGTGGTCACTCCCTGTTGTGAACCTATTCAAGACGGTGAACCAAGGTAGTGTTGGATTCCATTAACTTTAATGACCTACCAACTAAAACCTCCTTCCTTAGTCTTCGTGCTCTCTTCTCCCCGGAACCGCCTCACAGCATTACTTCGGGGAGGAGCTGTGCTTTCGCACCTACTCTCTTAGATCAACTGCCAGTCTTCTTTGATCGTCTCTCCATGCAATTTGCAGCTTCGTCATTATTTTCGCAACTACATTATCCGCCACTATCCACACCTCCTCATCGCGGCACATCTCCGATATTATGTTTTCGGCACTTACATCTGGCCTACTCACAGTCAACAGCTCTCCTCGTTCTTGTTCGAAGCGGGGGCAGACGAATAACACGTGCTCCGCAGTCTCTTCCTGCCTATCGCATGTCGTGCAGAAAGGTGACTCCGTGAATCCAAACCTGTGCAGGTACTTCCTGAAGCATCCGTGACCAGACAGAAACTGTGTCAGGTGGAAATTAACCTCTCCATGTTTTCTCTGGACCCATGTCGTTATTTTTGGTATGAGTCTCTGGGTCCACCTTCCCTTGTCCGAGGAGTCCCACTCTTGCTGCCACTGTCTCAGTGATTCGGCTCTTAATTTCGTCCTAACTGTTTTGGTAGTTTGACCCTCCATTCTCTTCTTTCTATGACATTCACTGTCTTCTGTCAGCGTTCTGCATATGGGCATCGTCCCGGCTATAACACATACCGCTTCTAAGGATATTGTTCGATATGCGCTTGCTACTCTTATGCTTGCCAGCCTCTGGGCTCTATTAAGCCTTCTCCGATTCCTCTTCGTATCTAGCGCCTGTATCCACGCTGGTGCCCCGTAGCGCAATATCGATAGGGTGACACTTGCAAGGAGCCTCCTTTTGCTGCTGCGCGGTCCAAAGCCGTTTGGCATTATTCTGGCCAATGCTGCGGTGGCTTTCATTGCCTTTTCGCACGTGTAGTCCACATGGCTATTAAAATTTCTGCGGTCGTCCAGCACAACGCCAAGGTATTTTAATTGGCGAGTGGATGTGATTTCTTCCCCGTCAATGTTCAAAATGATTCGTTCGGTTTTTCTGCAGTTACTTACTAGCATGATCTCAGTTTTTTGGGGGGCCAGCCTCAGCCCCGCCGTTGTCATCCAGTTTTCGACAGTTTCTAGCGTCTCCATCGTAACCACCTCTACCTCCCTCTTCGACGTTCCGGATACCGTGAGGATCAAGTCGTCGGCAAAAGCAATCGTCTTAGCACATCTTGGCAGTTTCAGCCTCAGCGCTGTGTCATACATAACATTCCACAGCGTTGGTCCTAATATGGATCCCTGTGGTACTCCAGCTGTGATGAGCAGTCCCACACCATGCATTAACGTTTGGCTGTCACTGCCTCTGTAATACAACGTACTTCCTGATTTCATTGTCAGACACTCTTCACCACGACGTCTAACTTCGCTCAATTCAACGATATCCCACTTAATCTTTTCCAACTCCGTTTCTAATTCAAGCAGTTTTTCACTTGATGATAAGGTCCTGGCATTATATGTAGCAATGTGTAATCCTGTATGACAACCTGAAGTAACCCAGGGATTTTTAGCACCCTCTGCTCGAAGTCTGGTCTGGCCGTTGTCGGAGCCAGGGATCGACGAGCTACTGGGAACTGAGGGCCGGTTTCGGGGTTGCTTCCTTCTCACCTTTGGGGGTTTTTAGCAAATAAAACACCACGCTTGCCATTGCGGGTTGGTGAGTGACAGTAGTCCATCTTACTAGGACTGTGCATGATGCCGTTGTCTCTTGCTGTTGAGATCATCCGCCACCATGCTGAGTCGCCATCCTGTCTTGATAGCGCCTAGCTGTCTTCGGCCCTCTCTATACGTAGCGTTAAGATACTACCCGAAGACAGCCCCCCTTATCCTTCTGCTAAGTGACTCTCACTACTACACCAGGGTTGGTACCTGATCGTTCATGGAGTTGCTCACTATAACAGGTGCCACCACGTGTAGGAAAGGATTGTAGGAGTTGGTGATCAGAGGCTAAGGTACATAAGGAGTACTACGTTGCGCATGAAACACCCTTTATATGGCAGCCCCATATTCCAGCGACTTTTTCCAAATATTTTCTTTTACACCGTAATCTACACATTTTGTGCTGATGATGTCTTCGGTTTGTTTTTTCTGTGCTGCCACATGTTCGTAGCACAAAAAGTGTTTTTGTCGAAAACATGTCGTTTTATATGGCAGCCCCATGTTCCGGCGACTTTTTCCAAATTCTTTCTTTTACACCGTAATCTACACATTTTGTGCTGACGATATCACCGGTTTGTTTTTTCTGTACTGCCGAAGCACAAAATGTTTCTCTATAAAGAATCCAAGACATCCCAGTCACCGCGAATGACATGCACACTTGATTATAGAATAATATTGTACTGTCACTTGAATTCATGTACGAAAGTACGCAAACTACGCAAGTCAAAATTCAAAAACAAAGGAAAACATATATAAGAAACTTTTTTGAGTTTAAGTCCTTGGACTTAGCTAGGGCACTAAAATCGAGTCTCTGCTAGGGCTCTGTGTGTTTTTGTCCATAACTCGGGCAAATCTTTTCAGATTTTCATATTTTTTTTTGAAAGACCTGAGCATAACCGACAAGTTATGGAAGAAACTTTTTTGAATTTGAGTCCTTGGACTCAGCTGGGGCACTAAAAACGAGTCTCTGCTAGGGGTCTATATGTTTTTTGTACATAATTTTTTTTTGTTTGGCATGACCAACAATTTATAAAAGAAACTTTTGCCTGTACGTAGGGCTCAAGTGGGCCATGTCAGTCCTAAGGTCGGCCCTAGCCAAAAAAATTTTTTTTTGCTATGTTGCAGAGGAAACTGAGGGAAACATTTTTGGCTATGGAATTGTGTGTCCGAGGCCTCTACTTAGGGCCCTAGGTCGGTACTAAGGTCGATGGTTTTTCCTATGTTCGTCTATCGGACTATGTACATGGGATGCACACTTCGTTTCAGTGAATGTGCAAGCGTTATTGCGAGTGCCCAATCAGTTTCAATGAATCTGCAAGCGTTATTTCGCGTGCACAATCAGTTTCAGTGAATGTGCAACCTTTATTTCGAAAGCACAATCAGTTTCAGTGAATGTGCAAGCCATTTTTCGAATAAATTAGTCCCTGGCTTTACGTAAAAGTTGTTTTGTCCTGCATGAACACATTATAAGTCGGCGCTGCTGACCAAAATTATAGGAAACGCTAAGAATCATTGTTTCCGTAAGTTCTCGACTGTTGCCGATAATCTTTATCAATTTTGTTAACCCTAACACTTTGTCGAAAAATAATATTTTACTCTGCATCACCTCGGAACTCATTAAAGACCATCAGAAGATAGAGAACTGTAAGAATCATTGTTTCCGTAAGTTTTCGGTGGTTGCCGATCCATTTTTGTTAAATAAAACACTCGACGAAAATTAATGTTACGTTACTGCTATTCCAATGCAACTCCGCCGTACAAGAGAAATGCTATTCGCAGGCGCTTACGAATAGAATTTTGTACAAGGTGAATACTATTCGCAGGCGTCTGTGAATAATCACTACTTTAATTTTAACCCCATATAAAACTACCATATTCTTGATAGAGAAACATTTTGTGCTTCGGCAGTACAGAAAAAACAAACCGGTGATATCGTCAGCACAAAATGTGTAGATTACGGTGTAAAAGAAAGAATTTGGAAAAAGTCGCTGGAACATGGGGCTGCCATATAAAACGACATGTTTTCGACAAAAACACTTTTTGTGCTACGAACAGGTGGCAGCACAAAACTTTTGCTAGGCAGCATTTAATAGCACAAAACATAGCGCATAAAATACGCCCCTTAAAAGAGTAGCACAAAATGGTGGTGGTGCCAACGACATACACTTTGGCATCTCTGCATTACTGTGTGGCCCTCATGTGTAGAACGCGAACCAGAAGCTAAATGCCACCACATCTCAGTCTTAGTTTAGCATAACATTATTGTCCTTGTTAGCCTCGGGGTTTTTGGGTGTCGCTTTGTTGTGAGGGAATAGAGATCATCTTAGAGTGTCTCACTTGACGATTTTTACAATTTTTTGATCATTTGTAGGCAAGCGATGTTGAACAAATACGATGTATAGTTGAGCTCAACATAGCCAGACGTAATACACTTTTAATTTTAAGAAATTTGTCTTGGGTGCAACTGAGGAATGTCTGGGCAGCTGGACAGCCTACCGTCATAGACTTTGCCGTTTATTCCATTCTCTCCCTGGACTCCACCCAAATGACAATCAAACCGTGAATTCTACCAAAACAGTTAACTTCCCTGGACTCCATCCCCCCAAATGACAATCAAACCCTAAATTCTACCTAAACCGTTAATTTTCCTTTTCTACCCCTTGACCATCTACCCACTCCCTGTACTCCTACCCCTTCACTTCTTCACTTCACTTCTTTCATCTTTCTTCCCCTCCATTCTTTTCTTCACCGTTATGCACATATACAACCCATAGTCCAAAACTTCCGTGGGGAAGAGAACGTTAGAACAGTAAAGCGCGTAAGATAGTTCGCCCTCCAAAAACCGTAGAACGCATTCGGTCTGAAAAACTTACGAATAGGGTTGAACTTTTGTGGTTTTTCAGACTAGCGGGCCGAAACGGAAGTCCTTAGGTGGTATATTGAGGTTACAAGTTGATTTTTAGGAACTTTAGGAGACTGTAAGCTTGATTACAACATGTTAGATCTACCACCTCTGGAACTTTTCAAGTTTTCAGGCTAAAGAAAAGGTAGTAGGAGTGATTCAGAAAGTCAGAAAGCTTTGCATTACTGTGAGGCTGTCATGTTTAGAACGTGAACCAAAAGCTAAATGTCACCATATCTCAGTCTTAGTAGAATAACATTATTGTCTTTGTGAGCCTAGGGGTTTTTGGATGTCGCACTTTTGTGATGCAATAGAGATCCTCTAAGAGTGTCTCAATCACACAATTTTTACTATTTTTTGATCTATTTTAGGCAGTACTGAGCAAGCGATGTTGAACAAATGCGATGTTCAGTTGAGCTCAAGAAGAAATTTTAAGAAATTTGTCTTGGGTTCTGCTGAGGAATGTCTGGGCAGTGTAGCTAGTGGAGATCAAAACAGAAAAAGAGTCTGGTGTAACACCGATATTAAGGTGCGGCATTGGAATAAAGGAAACTCTAGTTGATCTGGTTACTAGACGGCTTGTAGGCAACTGGTTGAGCATCTGGTTAGTGAAGCGAAAGACCGGGAAGGGAAGAATTGGAAAAGGCAGGTCAAGACAGGGGTAAGAAATTTTGGTCGATGGGACATAAGTCACGGTGGCGTGAAGGAGGGATGTTGTAGCATTTTAGATAAAGATGGCGGATTAATTACAGATAAAGGTCAAGTCTTGAAGATTTGCGGGGATCAGTTTCAGTATTTATTTACATCTGTCAATCAGGTAGGGGAAAATGATACGGAGACAGGTCCTAGTTCGGGGGTGGCAGAAGAAATTACACTGGAAGAGGTGTCCCCAAAGGTCGGCAGGTTAAGGGCAGGAAAATCCGCAGGTATGGATGAAATTAGGACGGAATTAAGTGTGTAGCGGATCAGGTGGGATCCAATGGCTTTGTAAGATTTCAAACTTGGCTATGAAGTCTTTTACAGTACCTGCTGACTGGAGCTTCGGTGTTATTGCTCTAATTTATAAGAAGGGAACAACCGTAAGGTTTGCAGTAACTACAGGGGGATATCGCCAATCGCCATTGAGTGTGGTAGTTGAAATGTAAGCGAGTGTACTTGTTGACCGGGATAGGAACATAGAGGAAGGTGTACTGGATGAGATTCAGAATGTTGTCAGGCCTCTGAGAGGGTGTCAGAATCAGATTTTCTGCCTCAGACTATCGAAAGGTTTTATGAAAAGAACAAAGGCTTATATTTATGCTTCATCGACTTGGAGAAGGCATTCGACCGGGTACCGAAGCAGAAGCTTTTCGGGTTCTTAGCGAGTACATATCAATGAGAGCTTACTGCGTACAATTAAGAGCATTTACTCCGAGAGCAGGGCCGCGGTAAGAAGATATGGCGAAATTAGCGAGTCTTTCGAGGTTAATGAGGGCATTCGTCAGTGTTGTTGTCTCTCCTAACTTCTGTTCATAATTTTCATGGACAAAATCATCAAGCTGGCCAACTTGCAGGGAAATGTAGGGGTCGGTGAGGTAGCCTATGCGGAGGACTTGATTATGTTAGTGGATAATACCAGGGATTTAGAGGGTTGGATTGGCTGCCTGAATTCCGCATGTGAGGAGTACAGGAGTACGAAATGAAGGTAAGTGTGGGGAAAACTAAGACTATGCATTTCGGCAAATCTCGGAAGGAGCTAGCTCTCAATTTAAATGAGGAGGAGCTGGAGCAGGTTTCTGTATTCAAGTATTTAGGAACCATTTTTTCATGGCATGGATGACAAGTTAGCTTAGAATTTAAGGAAAGGAGGAAAATGGGAAACGCGGTAGCCAGTCAGTTAAGGTCGCACGTGTTCAACAAAAAGGAACTAGGTAGCGAAACAAAGTTAGCATACACAGGTCAATTTTGAGGCCGGCGACTCTGTACGGTAGTGAGAGTTGTGTTGACTGCAGATACCTCGTGCATGGCCTGGAGGTTTCTGATATGAGGGTTTTTAGGAACATAGTGAAAGTTAATCGGAAGGAGCGGTGGGATAATCATATTAGGAACGACGACATTAGGGAAAATTTAGGGATTTCATTAGTGGAGGCAAGGGCTAGTCGTCAGCGCTGGTTCGGGCACGTTCAAAGGATGGGCGATAACAGGCTACTGAAAAGAATCTTGGATGTACAGGTCCCGAGAGTTAGGCGAAGGATAGACTAAGGAGAAGGTTTATAGACTCAATTAAATCATATTTAGAAGTCAGGGAACTTCCTCTGGGCAAACAAACCATATACTTGGCGGGCGATAGAAGGACATGGAGGACGATAGTTCACCTTTTCGTTGTTGTAGCATGAAGATCTCATACCGAAAGGTACTAATGGTAAGCAAATGGATAAGTTAATGGTCTATAAAAATTGATGATGATGATGCAATACACTGATTTATCATAGGTTGAAAGGTACCTTATTTATCTCTCATCTTTTTCTCGACCGTCTTGATACAAACATTGGTAGGCTGAGAGTAGCCATTTTTCTTTCTCGTAGCGGTCATTTTGAAGCAGTAAAACAGAATCGAAGAATTATTTACTTATTGAAACTACTACATAGGAATTAAACTTGCGGAGAATAGAATCCGCTTCTCATCTTAAGCGTAAAACCATTTTCGTTACTTGATAATATTATGAATTATTTTGTCATTGACATGACGCTCAGACATTAACACATCTAGAACAGTTGCGTTATGGAGATTATTAGAAGAGATCAACAATACAGTCAACAAATAAAAAACCGCACCATTTTCGTAGAAAAACTTGATAAGATCTTGAATTAACTTTGGAGGCATGACTTTCAAGAGTTAGAGTAAGAAATCGTTGGAACTGCTTCCAATAGAGGGCGACTGTGAACATTTCAGTTACAATTCACTAGCCGGAAATACCTCTACCTGAGATAAATAGAAATGATAACAAATCGTCCTACATGTCCATCAACATAGTAAGTTGAATGACTTACCTAATGATTGGCACGATATGCCGAAACGTTGATCTCTTCTAATAATCTCCATACAGTTGCGTTATGGATGTGTTAATGTCTGAGCGTCATGTCAATGACAAAATAATTCATAACATTATCAAGTAACGAAAATGGTTTTACGCAGTAAAACAGGTTGAGATATTGAGAAACAATTTTTTAATGGAATTATTTTGTCATTGTAATGGCGCTCAGATGTAACCCAACCAGAACAGTCGAGTTGAAGAACATATCAGAAGAGCCAACATTTCGGAACATTGTTCCAATATTCAGCCAAGTCATTCAACTTGATATGCTGGGTGATATAAGGATCGGAACAAGTCGACCTATCTCATACAACCAGACCCAGGTCGACCTGGTGAGATTGTATGAAACAGGTCGACCTATTTCGACCCGTTTGAAAAACGAGATACTGAAATTTCTTATATGCAATCTTCGGTATAACTGGGTATAGCGAATTACAACTGATAATGACTATGACTGCCATCTTGACATGAAGTTAGATTTGGAGTATAGACAACAGATGGCAGTTATAGTCATTTCAGTTGTAATTCGCTAGACGTAGTTATACCAAAGTTCGCATATAAGAAATTTCAGTATCTCGGTTTTCATATCCCCCAGCACATCAAGTTGAATGACTGGGCTGAAAATTGGAACGACGCAGAGTCTTGAGAGAGCCGTGGTAGAGGTAGGACGTGTTTTGTTTCTCTCACGCTGCTGTTTAGGTAAGTAAAAGTTTGTTTCCGATAATGTTACGACTAAATTATCTAGTGAGGTTAATATTCTCGGCCAAATTTTAGTGTATGCTGTCAGTGCTCTGAGGAAACAAAGTTCGGTATAATGTTTCAAATTTAATAAAAGAGGAATTTTACAGTTGCCGCTCAAATTGTGGTCAGTGTTTTCTTTTTCGGTGTAATCACGCAGGGAGACAGCGGTGTTTTGAAAGCACGTTACTTATCCTACGTACATCGTCAGATATATCTCTATTTCGATTTTACTGTGTTAAGTGTCTAACGGATCGCTTTTTCCGTTTGTTTGATTTATGTAAATAAACAGGTACTTTAAGACGGTTCAATTTTGAAATATGGGAAGCGAACAGATTTCATTTCATTTCATTGAAATTGAATTCCCGTTAATTTTTGCGCGCATAAATTCTTGTATTAAATACTCAAAAAACAACTACATGACGATTGTAAGCCGAAACAACGCGACAAACACTTTCTCTTTAATTTGATTCTCCGAGTATGTCTTCAATGATTCCTGCGCATGCATTTAGTCACTCTCCTCATATGCTGACGGTAATTTTATTTTATTATTGAGCCGCCAAATATTCTATCAACATATGAAGATTGAGTTATTTACTAAAAACTGCATCTACGCAGGTCTCCGTTCTCCGCTTTCACTTTCATTTATTTTCAACATTATGTACAGCAGAAAGTCTGGACACATGCAATTTGATTTCAGAAATTCTCAATAAAAATTGCCGAAGAATTTCCTTTGTTGCATGTATCCAGAGTCTATTTATTGCGCCCTGTACTTAAGCAGTAATTTGCTGATAATGAAAGTTTCCTCCCATGACAAATCTCCAGTTCTCCAATTTTTGTTGCAGCTCTTACCAACGCTAAAATATTTTCTCCCAAACCAACGAACAAGTATTGCATAGTCCATACAGATAACTTGTCCTAAATCTGGAGGGAAGAATTGAATAATTTTTCGCCGCATACGAGGTCTGTTTTATGTACATGCAAAGGCCATAGTTTAATTTTTGCATAATTGGAAAGGGTTTTAAATGACACGAAGATTGAACGCACGACTGTCACCAAAAGTGTTGGTTCTCACAGTTAGGCTTATAATGAATCAATTCGTGAGTGAAATGGTTCGCATATTAATCCAGCTAAATCCCGATATAGCAGGGTTCCGAAATATATAGATAATTCAAATGTTTACCACCACCACCCCCATTGGTAAGATCACTACTCAGATAAGGGTTGGTAATCCGACATCGAAGTCAAAACCATCTTCTTTTTAAAATCTTGGAGGTTATGGACAACACCCTCAAACAGCCTAGGTCAAAGCCATTCATGGGTCCCCAAACTCCACTTTCGATGCGAAACATTGAGATTATGGAGAAAAACCCTACAGTGATAGGGCTCATCCTTAGAGATGGGTCTGATTCCAAGGGAAATTAACCCCTCACCCTTAGCTAAGGACAGTCAGGGTTTTCTTAATTACCTCTTGAAAAGGCCATAAGTACCACCCTCCAAGTTAAACTTGGAGGTAATGGATTCTTACCCTAAAGGGTCAAATTTCCCACTCCCCATCCCTCATGGGGTCGATAATTGGAATGGACGTCTCGTCAACTCACCACGTGATCCTAAACGGATGAGCAGCGGACTGGCGAACTGACTGTCACACCGCGGGAGATTTCTGGATGACATCTTTGATTCAATTTGTTTTGATTTTAGTTCGTTGTTTTTATTGAATTTGTTTTGTCAATCAATTTTTGTTTTCATTTTGTCGAATCTTCTGAATAAAGAAGGATTTGGAGAGGGTGGTACAAAGGATTATTCCAGGTCCCTGGTGCTGCTACAAAATCCGGAGGCACAAAATCCAGAGGCGTTAAAATCCGGACAAAAAATCCGGAGGCTACAAAATCCGGAGGCGTCAAAATCCGGAGACCTCTAAATCCGGATGAAATCAGGAAGAAATCCGGACGAAATCTGGACGAAATATGTAGTGGTATTTAAAGCAACTACAGTTTATTGATACAAATTGTATTGTAAATATGTATTAATGCGCCGCAGGCCTAGAATAAAAAAAAAAAAGCGGGGTCGAGGGGCGGCAGCCCCCGCAAAGGGAGTCAAGGGGGAATATCCCCCTTGCGGGGTCTAAGGGGCAGAGCCCTTAGCGGGGTTTGGGGCAGAGCCCCATGCACATACGGCCGCCTGCAGGGCGTAACCACGCCCGCCGCAGGCGCGGGGGTGAGGAGGCAGAGCCCCCCAATATTAAATATAATTAAGACCGTTTATTATTTACACCAAATAAACATATATGTGCCAGTAGTATTAAATAATTCACACCAATATATAATAATAAAGGTAACTGCATATGAAATGAATGTATTATATACTTAAAAGTATAAGTCAAATTCCGGAGGCTACAAAATCCAGACGCAACAACATCATCAGGATTTTGACGCCTCTGGATTTTGACACCTCCGGATTTTGTAGCCTCCGGATTTTGACGCCTCCGGATTTTGACACCTCCGGATTTTGTAGCCTCCGGATTTTTCGTCCGGATTTTGACGCCTCTGGGTTTTGTGCCTCCGGATTTGGTAGGGGAGCCCAGGTCCCTACACCCCAACAACTCCATATCTATCTTTCTAACTCAACTAGAACAGTCGTGTTGAAGAACATATCAGAAGTGCCAACATTTCATAACATCGTTCCAATTTTCAGCCAAGTCATTCAACTTGATATGCTGGGTGATATGAAAACTAAGGATCGAAACAGGTCGACCTATTCCATATAACCTGACCAGGTTGACCTGGTGGAATTGTATGAAACAGGTCGACCTGGTCCGATCCGTAATGAAAAACGAGATACTGAAATTTCTTATATGCAATCTTCGGTATAACTGGGTATAGCGAATTACAACTGATAATGACTATGACTGCCATCTTGACATGAAGTTAGATTTGGAGTATAGACAACAGATGGCAGTTATAGTCATTTCAGTTGTAATTCGCTAGACGTAGTTATACCAAAGTTCGCATATAAGAAATTTCAGTATCTCGGTGTTCATATCCCCCAGCACATCAAGTTGAATGACTTGGCTGAAAATTGGAACGATGTTCCGAAATGTTGGCTCTTCTGATATGTTCTTCAGTTCGACTGTTCTAGTTGAGTTATATCTGAGCGTCATTACAATGACAAATTAATTCCATTAAAAAATTGTTTCTCAATATCTCTACCTGTGTTACTGCTTCAAAATGACCGCTATGAGAAAGAAAAATGGCTCCTTTCGTCCAACCAACGCATTATATCACCTAATTCCACGACTGCTTTTCTAATCTTACAGATATCAAGAAAGTGGCATCGTTCAAAAGTGGCATTCTGACATTCTTCGACCCTCGCAGTACATAACAACTTTATTCGACGATTATCCAGACCAATACAAGTCCACTCATAGCATAACGATATTGAACGTAAGCGGAGCGTTTTTTCTTCTTGGAATCGGTTTACTGCTGGCATCTTTAGCATACGTCGCTGAACTTGTGAAAAATAGGCGAGAAAACGATGCGCTAACGCTTGGACGAATGTTGGCACGAAATGATGGATTGCAAATTAGATTCATATACTGAATGAGAAAAACTTTTTGATTGCGTGTTTGTGTGGATGATAATTACAAGATTTCCATATGTGACAAACACACTATGTTTGTAGTTATCATATTGTAACACGTTGTGTTTGCTTCAAAAAAGTATATCATAGCTACCAACATAACAAAATAGTACAGTAGAAAACAATGTCTCTTCGTGGACGAACGCGAAACAGTGTGGCATTTAACGTAAAAATGCGCCCAAAGTTTTTAACACTCAATCTCAATACACAAAGTAATTAAGAAAACTTTTACATTTTTGCTCTGTGTACTCGGCAACGTTTATTTCAAAATCTGGCTTTATATTAGAAATTCAACTGAATAAATGGAATGTATGAGACAGAAAATACTTGGACCACCTTGCAGTTCACACAGAAAGCGGAAATCTCTGCTGAAAAATTTAGCAGGAAAATGAGCTTCACACGGAGTTTGTGAGATGAATTGGTTAGATTGACACCAGAGTAAGGGTGAAAATATCAACAAACATCAATGGCCGTCCGTTGAACCGATCGTCATAAGTATTTTTCCCATAAAGGTTCGTTCCCAATCAATCAAATACTTTCGGAGGTCAGTAGGAATTGTGACAGTGTCAAATATGAAAATGTTCATATGTGACACTCTCACAATTGCTGTGGACTTCCGCAGGAAGCATATGGTTAATTGGGATTACAATCTAATTTCGAAGTTGGGTGAAATTGGTGAAGGTGTTTCGTAAATATGACCGAAAAAGTATTGCCATTCGATTTCGCAGCTCTAAAGGTGATGAAACTTATCATGAGAGGATCGGTTACAAATGATATGCATGATCAGGCATGCCAACTTGATTTCAAGAAATTGTACAACCCTTTCCTAGATGGCGCAACGAACCGTTTGGTAAGTTAAACAGATTTTTTTTCACAAAAATTATTTATTCAAATACATAGTCAGTTATACAGAAGCTGGTTGATTCGATTGCGATGTGATTTGCAATGGATCTGGTGAGTCTTGAAGGCGCCTAGTTGTGATCTCCGCTTCGTAGATGTCTGAGCAGTGACCGTTTCATATTGAATGATCGATTACAAACAACGCAAGTGAATTGCTCGTGCTTGTGCGAATGAACTTCCGTGACGTGTCTCTTCAAAGAATCGTTTCGCGTAAACATTTTCGCACAGACAGTGCATTGGTAGCGTTGCATCTCATGCTTCATACAACTTTTCAAATGATTGAGATAAACGTTTTTGTCTAAAAATTGCTCGCTGCACTTGGGACATTTCAAATTTTCGTTTGCTTTGTGCACCATACGTTGGTGTTTCGTTAAAGTAGAAATCGACACAAATGATTGGTTGCAGATCAAACAAATCTGTTTAGGTGTCCTTTTGCCTTGTTTCCTCCACGATGATTTCTTTTCCGAATGGACTCTGTTCATGTGCTCCAAAAAGTTAGCCTTAGTAATGAACGAACAGTTGCAAATAACACATTCATGTTCGGTTTCGCAGTCACGGCCGTCGATATCTTTTGCATATTTTCGGAATGTCCGCGTTGGTAGGCACTGCTTTTGATGCAAACTTCGACCCACTCTGGATCGGAACGTTTTGTTGCAATGCTCACATTTTAGCCCCGTGTGATTTTTCGTCATATGGTTGTCCAAGTTAATTTGTGAGAAAAACACTTTACGGCATACGGAACACGCCAGTGCAACGCTATTGCTATTGGCAATCTGGTGCTTATTCACAAAATGTTGAGTTAACTTCGTTTTACTTCGCAGAATGTCCGAACAATAGTAGCACGTGTACGAAATCGTCCTGGGGCAATTTTGTGCAACGTGTAGCACAAACGTACTGTAGAAACGATACAAGAATGTTTTGTTGCAACGATTGCAGGCAAAATTTTCCGGCTTACGAACATGCACCCTTTTGTCGTGCCTGCTTAATTGAGATTTGCTTGAAAATCGTTTATTGCATTTCGGACAGAGATGATTCATAAGACTTTGCGGTCTTTTTCCACCGACGCAGGCATGTAGCCTAAACTTTGTTGTGCACGAGTAGCTTTTATCACACAGAGCGTTTGGACACCGATATCGCCTTGGCTTAGCTGTTGAATGGGCATATTTCATGTGACGATTCAACCTACGCTGTTCACAATAACTACTGCTACAAAGTTCACATTTAAAACTTTTTGGTCTTTGTATATGAACCTGAAAAAAAAAGAATCGAAAGAGGAAGATGAGAAAATTACTTTCATGAGAAACGGGAGACAATAGTGAATTCCTCAATATATAGCGTGTCCGAAAAGGCTGAAAAAAGGCCTAATAGTCCAAATTTTAGTAGAAACGTTGGTAATGTTGTTCTGTATTCATTCCTGATCATATCAAATCATATGGCTCATCGACGGCGGCTCAGCTATTCGCCTGTGAGCGGCCATTAGGTCATTTTTTTTCTATGAATTTTCAGGACCCAACGGAATGAGATATCAACTTGGTTCCAAAGGCAAAGTTTGAGAGAAATGTTCAAAGTTTTTTTTAGTGATGTTTTGTGTGTTGATATCGCAATCCAAGATGGCGGAAGTTACAGTCAAAGTCAAAAAAATTTAACTTTTCAACAAATTCGAAGGAAAACTCGGAAAATTCCGTGTGAAAATGGAAAATTCCGAAGAAACATTTTCGCACAAAAAAACTATCTTTTGAGCAATAATTTTGAGCAATAATTCATTGAACCTACTTCTACATTCCGAACTGTAAAAGTGAACGTGGCCTAAAAAGAGCGGATTATTTAAGGTCTGTGATCGTATTGGAATCAGAACATAATCATTACTAACTGGTCCAAAAAGATCCTTTCTACTATAAAGTAAACTATTTTAACTTTCTTGTTTTAAAGGGCCCCCTGCTAATATGTTCTAGATCTTTGACGGGATCTCACTCCAAGTGACCTATGTCCTAAACGCGTTGTCCGATTTGTGTCATTAAAAAAAGGAAAATGTAGCCCTTGAAATTCTGTATAACTTCTCCGAAGAGCGTTTTAGCGAATTTTAGATATTTCGATCGGTATCAAGGGTTTTTGTAACTTTAAAAAAACTTTTTTGATTTGACTGTAATTTCCGCCATCTTGGATTGCGATATCAACACACAAAACATCACTAAAAAAAACTTTGAACATTTCTCTCAAACTTTGCCTTTGGAACCAAGTTGATATCTCATTCCGTTGGGTCCTGAAAATTCATAGAAAAAAAATGACAAAATGGCCGCTCACAGGCGAATAGTTGAGCCGAATTCGATGACCCCGATGATTTTGGAATCAGGAATGTATACAGAACAACATATTATCATACCAACGTTTCTACTAAAATTTGCACGATTTTTTGCCTTATCGGATACGCTAATAACAGAAGGTATAAAGTTACAAGGCTTTTAATGCCTTTTCTACTGAAATTTGGTTTTAATCTGGCAACACCAAGAAAATGAGAGAATTTGGATTCAAAATTGGAATTTTCAGTCATGTTACATCAGAAAATTGAAAATGGCTCATTCTACGTAAAATCTACCGTTGTAAATAATGTAAATGCTATAGAAACTGAGTGTACACAAATGTATTTTCGTTTACTTATTGTTTGTATGGAAAACAATGGTTAACGCAGCCAAATTCACAAAGTTTACAAAGTACATATCTTGTCACCTGGGGAAGGAATGTGTTTTGTCTCATGTCAATATAATTCACATTGAAAGAGTGAAAGAGAAGAAATTCGTTACCCACGTTACTGTACCGATGGAATTAGCCAAATATTTAATTTACTGTGGGTAAATGTAGCTATAAACTCTACTGCCGTAATTTGCATAAGAAACTTAGTGATGACATTATGGGAGAGAATTTCATATATTTTCTCTCTCAAAATGACGTCACTAAGTTTCTTATGGAAATTACGGCAGTCTAGAAAACAGCTGATCGGCGAAATTGAACTGTTAGTACCGTTCATTGAGGCAAATATTTCATATCTCCCAACACATCAAGTTGAATGACTTGGCTGAAAATTTAAACGATGTTCCGAAATGTTGGCTCTTCTGATATGTTCTTCAACTCGACTGTTCTAGTTGAGTTACATCTGAGCGCCATTACAATGACAAATTAATTCCATTAAAATATTGTTTCTCAATATCTCAACCTGTGTTACTGCTTCAAAATGACAGCTATGAGGAAGAAAAATGGCTACTTTCAGCCTACCAATGCATACACTGATTCATGTCACCTAATCCCACAACTTCTAATCTTACAGATATCAAGAAAGTGGAATCGCTCAAAAGTGGCATTCTGACATTCTTCGACCCTCGCAGTACATAACAACTTTATTTGACGATCGGACATGACAGCCGCCAAAAGTTAGCCGCCGAAAAATGGGGGCTGGGGGTTAAAAGTGTCGCCGCCGCCGCAGGGGTTTTTGGTCGGCTAGACATGGCTAGCCGCCATCAGCCGTCGCCAAGGGTCAATGTCGGCTAGCCTTTCTGCAACATTTTCTTAATCAATCACGAAACCAATTCTGTATCTATCACAAAAATTGTAGTTCGACAGCTATTAAAGAAAAGACTAAGTCTGACAATTTTTAGACCCGTACGAAGTACGTAGGTCTGATGCGTTTACTACTCCAGAATTGTGAGAATTTTTAAGAATTTTAAGAATTAAAATTCTGAATAATAACCCCTGAAACCAAGAGTCTTTTTTTCGCTTTAGTTCAATAGATATCATCGTCGATCGACACGAGAAGTAAATGTTTCAGTGTATAGTGACATCATCTGAAACCTTGGGAAAAAAACGGCATCACCGAACTACGACAAAAAGTTGATGTGGATTTTTGCTAAATCTACCCCCTTTAGGGGTAATGACGAGCTTTCCCAAGTGCACATATGGCTAAAATGATTCGTCTCAAGAACCACATTACTAATGAAGAAAATAGTTAAAGTAGTCAAGGTTCGATTAAAGTAAAATAGATCCTAACATCTACCAGATATGTAAGTCACAATTCACAAGTCACAATTAAAAAAAACATAGAAGGGACCCGTACGTATCAGAATAGATGCGGCAAACAGAGTTGATGTTACGAAAAGACTGGAACGTGTTTAAGTAAATATTGCGTTCACATTAGACTGTATTGGAAATTGCCCGTCGGGCAATTTTGAAAAACCCGTCCGAAGTAACGGTGTAAAAAAATTCTCCGAACGCACAAAATTGACCTCCAAATAGAGAAAAATGTTCTCCTCAATTTTGTCTACAACATAGCAAAAAACTATTTTTGGGCTAGGGCCGACCTTAGTACTGACCTAGGGCCTTAAATAGAGGCTTCGGATACATACTTCCATAGACAAAAATGTTTCCCTCAATTTGCTCTGCAACATAGCAAAAAACATTTTT